>JARQOC010000003.1:389235599-389835599 GCA_033576535.1 Allobates femoralis
TAAACTGAATTGCATTCTGAGCACTAGCGTGGGCATTTTTGGTGTTCTTATTTAGGCATATATTGACTCTTTATTATTTGGTTTCAATTTGTATATGGCGTAAGAAGGTCCTTCTTAACTATGTGGATGTCCTGGTTGTGTTCTTTTATCTATTATAGTCTTTTTAGATGTTGTTGTTTTTTTGTCATTTTACTTTAACAAAAATATACAGCAATAGTAAAATATATTTCCTTAAATGTTTTTGGCTATTGCTGATTCTAAAATGTAAGCAAGCAGCAGCAAAAGTAGAGGAATTGTATTCAGTAACCAATGTCCTGCCAGAATTTATTAGTAGCTTAAGACCCTGAACGCAAAAACTGATAATGGCATTTATGTGTTAGGAAGCAAATGTCACATTGCTGTCCTTGTGTGATGCAAATAATCTCCTGGAATGATCTATTAACACCATCCTATGGGACACAGAGCATTAGTTTTGTGTGAAGGACATGCCGTTATCATCAGTCTGAATTTAAGGTAGATTTGCAGAAAGTAGAATTTCAGACACTGCATTATTTGTTCTTCTACAGTAATAGAAACAACATTTTTGGGATTTAAAGGGAACCAACCACCTCAGATGACGTGTATAAGCTGTTAATACATGTCCCTGGACCCTACGTACACCATTGCAGCTATGTTTTTGCTAAGAATATTGATAACAGCAAACCGAAATAAACAGTTTATAAACTTACATGATTTAGTACTTGAGGGCGTCTCCCTCGGGCTTTAGTACGAGAGGGCTGTGTTTATGCAGCCTGAGTGGCTTTCCTCCCCCTCCCTCTCTGTTTGCAGGACGTCACATTAGGGCGTGATATTATCTTGGTGTGGGCGGGCACCCAAGGCAGCTCCCGTCCGTGCACGTCTTCTCAGTGACGTCCTGCAAACAGAGAGGGAGGGGGAGGAAAGCCACTCAGGCTGCATAACACACAGCCCTCTCGTACTAAAGCCCGAGGGAGACGCCCTCAAGTACTAAATCATGTAAGTTTATAAAACTGTTTATTTCGGTTTGCTGTTATCAATATTCTTAGCAAAAACATAGCTGCAATGGTGTACATAGGGTCCAGGGACATGTATTAACAGCTTATACACGTCATCTGAGGTGGTTGGTTCCCTTTAAGCAAGCATGAGTAATGGACGCTAACAGGCAGTGACAAATAAATGACCTTGAGAATCACCTATTTCTCTGGGTATACCAGTGCTCTGCTTAACACTATCAATGCTGCTCTAGGGAATTTTTGTTCACAATATAGCATCAATTATTTTGTTACATGAAAGCAAGGTAAGTGAACACATTTTTGAAGATAGTCATCATAGTAGATTATAAATAAATTTCAATATACATATAGTGTTAAGTGACATCCACAAGTACAAATATTGCCCATCATACTATAGGCTACAATCCTTTGAAATGTGCATAGCCCCCAGTAGAATCTTAAGCCAGACAGAAATTTCAGACCCAATGATCAGAACCAATGATTGTCTAGCTTTCCTCTCATGGGAACTGATTATGTATTAGGCCCAATACACATTGCATTCTGTCTTAAAGCTGTTTTTCAAGCTTGTAAAAAATATGCCCATGGGGAGGAAAAAATATAAAATAGAAGTAGCAGTCTTCACTTGGTAAAATCTCTATTACTTTAAGGCCAGAGCTACATGGTTCCTTAAGTGTTCCAAACTTTATCGTTAATGCCGAGGTAGATGGAACAAAGTAGGTGAGGCCAGTGATTGGCTGCAGAAGTCATGTGAGTATGGCATTTAGTAGATAATTGCTCCAGAGAAGCAAACAGGCTTGTTAATGACTACCTTACTGTTAGTCTTGGAGCACTATTAACACCTACCAGGCTTCCATAAACAGTGCAGCCATGACATTAGGTTATCAGCATTGATGATACTCTCCAGAACCCAAGGCGACTCCTGTGAACCATAACCTTTCCAGAATCTTTTACACTTCATACGCTAGACTTGCATTTGTATCTGAGATGGCCACTTTACACGCGGCTACATTTCTAGCTTATCCACAGGTAACTTACTGGCTGCAGTGAAATCGTGGATACATTATTCCATTTGTACACAGCAACAAGATAGAACCATGTCTCCATGATTTCACTGCAGCCAGTAAGTTACCTGTGGATAAGCTAGAAATGTAGCCACGTGTAAAGTGGCCAAGAGGGTGAACTGGTAAGCACTACACCTTCAGCAGAGATTTGCGGAATACATTAGGGATCCAAGAGGATGGACAAAGTGTCAAGTAGAGGGGTTAATAACAACAGTTATTTCAAAAGGACAAATAAATTTGACACTCAGCATGATGGTGGCAACTTTCAGTTTAAGGCTGGAGGCACACTGTCCGTGTGCCTTGCGCGAGTGCAATGCGAGGGAGACTCGCATTGCACTCGGACCAGTATCAGTAAATGATATTGGTCCCATTAGAGCGTTCTTAATACACTAAACTCGCTTTGCGATGGAAATGCGAGTTCAATCGCAGCATGCTGCGAGTGAACACGATTTCCCTGCGCGAATGCCCATTATAGGTATATGGGTGCGAGTAAATCTCGCACCCATACAGCACACTGTGCGATAGTTGCACGCGTATGCTATTACGATGGCGTATTATAACACCGCTGCTGTCAAGCAGCAGTGTTTGAATTTGCCAGGTTGCCGGCATAGTATCTAATCATCTTTCACCGCTGCTGTCACAGCGGTGAAAGATGACTGTTAAAAACACAGCCGCTGTTTGCTGTGTGTAACTGCTGGGTTGCTGGCAACTGAAACATTCAGCTATCACCGCTGTGACAGCAGCAGTGAATGCTGAATGGTTAAATCGTGGGGTGATTGCTACCAAGGTGCTGAAGTGTTTCCTTCAGCATCTTGCATAGCCCAGACATTCAAACACCAGCGGTGTTGGAATTACCTTCTAATTGCTATCCAATGTACTGAAGTACTTTAGCAGCTTGGAAAGCAATTAGCGGGTAATTCAAACACTGCTGGTGTTTGAATGTCCGGGCTATTCAAGATGCTGAAGGAAACACTTTAGCACCTTGGATAGCAATCGCCTCACGATTTAACCATTCAGCATTCACTGCTGCTGTCACAGTGGTGATAGCTGAATGGTTGACAGCTTGACAGCAGCGGTGTATGAATACGCCAGTAAATGCTCTCGGCGGTCCAGACGTTTAATCGGTGGGATTATATGCTGAGAAGTCTCGCCGACCAAACTTCAGGACCGTGGACAGAATCACACTGACACGCAGCACACTCTCACGCAGCACACTCACATTCATACAACCATGCACACACAGCCACACGCACCTCACTCACACAAAGCACGCACAACACTTGCATCACTGTCATGCATCAAACACGCTCCGTGTTTGATGCATGACAGTGTGCCTCTAAACCTAATGTTTTTAGTGGACAACTTATCTTACAGTCATATGAAAAAGTTTGGGCACCCCTCTTAATCTTACTCATTTTTTTTTGTTTAAAATTGGGTTTTTGCAACAGCTATTTCAGTGTGATATATGTAATAACTGATGGACACAGTAATATTTCAGGATTGAAATGAGGTTTATTGTACTAACCGAAAATGTGAAATATGCATTATTTCAAAATTTGACATGTACAAAAGTATGGGAAGCTCAAGAAAAAAGTGACATTAATATTTAGTAGATCCACCTTTTGCAAAAATAACAGCCTCTAGTCGCTTCCTGTAGCTGTTAATGAGTTCCTGGATCCTGGATGAAGGTATTTTTGACCATTCCTCTTTACAAAACAATTCCAGTTCAGTTAAGCTTGATGGTCACCGAGCATGGACAGACCGCTTCAAAACATCCCACAGATGTTCAATTCAATGATATTCAGGTCTGGGGACTGGGATGGCCATTCCAGAACATTGTAATTGTTCCTCTGCATGAATGCCTGAGTAGATTTGGAGTGGTGTTTTGGATCATTGTCTTGCTGAAAGATCCATCCCCGGCGTAACTCCAACTTTGAACATTATTCTCAAGAATCTGCTGATACTGAGTGGAATCCATGCGACCCTCAACTTTAACAAGATTCCCGATGCCGTCATTGGCCACACCCCCCCAAAGCATGATGGACCCTTCCCCAAATTTGACAGTGGGTAGCAAGTGTTTTTCTAGGAATGCTGTGTTTTTGTGGCGCCATGCATAACACCTTGTTGTATGACCAAACAACTCAATCTTTGTTTCATCAGTCCACAGGACCTTCTTCCACAATGAAACTGGCTTCTCCAAATGTACTTTTGCATACCTCAGACGACTCTATTTGTGGCGTGCATGCAGAAACAGCTTCTTTCGCATCACTCTCCCATACAGCTTCTCCTTGTGCAGTGTGCGTTGTATTGTTGACCGATGCACAGTGACACCATCTGCAGCAAGATGATGCAGGTCTTTGGAGGTGGTCTGTGGATTGTTCTTGACTGTTCTCACCATTCTTCTTCTCTGCCTTTCTGATATTTTTGTTGGCCTGCCACTTTTGGCCTTTACAAGAACTGTCCCTGTGGTCTTCCATTTCCTTACTATGTTCCTCACAGTAGAAACTTGATGGGAGTGATGGTGTGCCACGGTCCGCGCTGCTCAGGGTTCAGAATAACTCACCAAAGAGCCAATCAAATTTCCATCCTCTTTATTCCTCCTACGCGTTTCAGCGCCACACCCGGCGCCTTCCTCAGGGATATTACAATCATTATCACAAAGGGGCTTTTTTATAGCCCTCAGTCCTCATAAAAGGGGTGTCATTTGTTTACTGGTGATGTCATCCTCATCATCAGAAGTGGGTGTAACCACCCATTTTGGCGCAATTTTTACATAAAACATCACATACAGTTCAAAATTGTTAAAAAAAATGCTCAGTGCCTCCATCAATTAATAGTCATTGTTCTCCAGGTTACATTTTTCGAAAATGAGGCAAATAAGAGCCAAAAACATAAAAAGATCGATCCATTCATTGATGTTCCAAAAAAAATATATATAACACATTTACTACTCTCATTGGACTGGACTTAAATAGTCGATTCATACATGTTTATTTTATTTATTTATTTATTATATGTAAGATATCCACTGTTTTTCCTATATGATCTTTGATCTACAAAATTCATTATTCTATTTCCAGGAGCTGCCCTTGTCTGCCCCTGGTGGCGGACATTTGCAGTCCTTTCTGCTCACAAGTTTGTAACTATGGCTACTGACTCCGGGAGCCAGTTTGGGTACCATATCCAGAGCCATCTGGTGGCTGAATCATAAATTACAGTCTTTCTAAAATTAGCCTATTTATATTAAAGAGCTGCTCGTGACTGCCTCGAGGGCGGACAATTGCAGTTCTATTCCACATACAGAGCTGTAACTATGGAAATTGTCTCCAGAGTTTAACTGGGTACCGGATCTAGCGCCATCTGCTTGCTGGATTAGGAATTGCAGTCCTTTCCATAAAAATGCACGTTTCACTTTTATAGAGGTTTATTGCCCCTTTTTCTTTTCCTCTTCAAGCACTTCCACACTTTACATTTTATTTAAAAAAATGTTTTAGAACTAATTTCCATTTCCTAATTACCACTAATAAAATACTATTAATACACTAGTACTATTGTTGATCACTTTTATACAGTAATTCTTTTCCTATTTTTAACTATTTATTCACAGGCACTTTTCACATATATGCATTAATGACTCAGTATTCTTCTATTTGAGTCTATTTCACCTTCATATTATGAAGTCCTCCCCCACCATCACCATGGCTCAGATAATCATAGGATTTTTCCCTTTATCTATTATATAATTGCGAATGGCTTTTTTGCCCCCGGCGTGGTCATGTGGATACGCGCGAAGCATTGGCCGCTGCGCGGCCATTGCGAGTCGTGCGTGGTCATGTGGATACGCCCGAAGCATTGGCCGCGCAGCGGCCATTGCGAGCAGTTCTAAGGCAACTCGCTATGCCCGCGCAGCAGGCATGGCAAGTCGACTTATCAGCGCGAAGCATTGGCCGCGAAGCGGCCATTGCGAGTCAGAGACTCGCCGTTCTAGAATCCCGATGCATGTGCATCGGGCTCCCAGCTAGTAGTAAATATTTTTATATATAGTAATTTCTTCACAACACAACCTTTTACAAGCGTATTTATTCTCATGGAAACTATCTCATGTATCATACTATGCAAAGTCATTTGAGCGCCATCTTGTGTCTAGATTGTAATATGCAGGTTCAAAAATCTCTAGATTTTCTCAAGGATGTATGATCTTTTGTATATGTAGCCCGACATTTGTGTTGCAACTCCTGTATTTGGTGACATACCCTGTTGGGGAATGGAACCTGGGGTGTTGATATGGAACATTTTTCCTGTTCTTCCTGTTGTGCCACCACTCAGGAATATATATATGGATGTTTTATTATTCTTTTTACTTTCAATTCTAACTGGAATAATATTAATTTTTTTTTAAGATATTTTATTTTTGATATTTATAATAAAAAATTCTTTTAGTATATATATATAATTTTTATAGCCTTTTTATCCTCCTCTCCACAATTTATATACATTTTTTGCTGCTGTTTTAACTACATAATCCCTCATTTTTAACAGCTCTAATATGAGAATCTCTGGTGGCGCTCAATATTAAAACAATAGAGCTCCACTTGTATCCTTCAGGACCCCAGGTTCCAGTCCAATGAGAGTAGTAAATGTGTTATATATATTTTTTTTTTGGAACATCAATGAATGGATCGATCTTTTTATGTTTTTGGCTCTTATTTGCCTCATTTTTCGAGCATTTTTTTAACAATTTTGAACTGTATGTGATGTTTTATGTAAAAATTGCGCCAAAATGGGTGGTTACACCCACTTCTGATGATGAGGATGACATCACCAGTAAACAAATGACACCCCTTTTATGAGGACTGAGGGCTATAAAAAGCCCCTTTGTGATAATGACTGTAATATCCCTTAGGAAGGCGCCGGGTGTGGCGCTGAAAACGCGTAGGAGGAATAAAGAGGATGGAAATTTGATTGGCTCTTTGGTGAGTTATTCTGAACCCTGAGCAGCGCGGACCGTGGCACACCATCACTCCCATCATTTTTCTTGGAACATACCACTATCCAGTGGTAGGTGGAGGTCCTGCAGCAGCTTGGAACATTGATTCTGAAACGCCTTCAAACCAGTTGTGGGGATCACAACTGGACCAGGTGAGCGGCTCCATAGCACCACCACAATACACTAGTGTCACTAGTGATAGGGCACTATTGCGCCTCTTGTCCCCCTCCCTTTTATATTTCACAGTAGAAACTGACGGGTTAAATCTCTGAGACAACTTTTTGTATCCTTCCCCTGAACAACTATGTTGAACAATCTTTTTTTTCAGATCATTTGAGAGCTGTTTTGAGGAGCCCATGATGCCACTCCTCAGAGAAGATGCAAATAGGAGAACAACTTGCAAGTGGACACCTGAAATAGCTTTTCTCATGATTGGATACATCGGGCTATGAAGTACAAAGCTCAATGAGGTGACCAAACCAATTTAGTGCTTCAGTAAGTCAGTAAAAAGTAGTTAGGAGTATTCAAATCATGAAAATCAGCCCATACTTTTGCACCTGTCAAATTTTGAAATAATGCATATTTCACATTTTTGGTTAGTGCAATAAACCTCAATTCAATCCTGAAATATTACCTTGTCCATCAGTTATTACATATATCACACTGAAATAGCTGTTGCAAAAACCCAATTTTAAACAAAAAAATGAGTAAGATTAAGAGGGGTGCCCAAACTTTTCATATGACTGTATTATCATTATTATTCATTTATTAAAGCACCACTTTAAAGGGATCCTGTCACCCAAAACGCCTCCTAAGCTATCAAAACATGTCCTGCAGCATCTATCACTAATCCCACACTCCTTTTGTCTCAGGAAAGCATCCTGTAAAAGTGTAAAAAAAACGTTTTATAACTTACTCATTAGTGATGATAATGAGCTGGGGCTATATTCTTTAGTCACTAAGGCGGGCCATCTTCGTCCCAATATCACGCATTAATAGGCGTGATCTTCAATGCATATTGTAATCAGCGCCTCCCAGCTTCCTCGGCGCTGCCTGGGCTGCAATAGGGCTGTAATGACGCGAATCGCGTCATTTCCGGCATCAGGTGACGTCAGTACACCCACGCCACAATGCGCAGTGCAGTGCTTGAAGCCTGCAGAGCGGCGCAGGTGTACTGACCTCACCCGATGGCGAAAATGACGCAATTCGCGTCATTACAGCCCCATTGCAGCCCAGCAGCGCCGAGGAGAGCTGGAGCGCTGATTGCAATATGCATTGAAGATCACGCCTATTAAGGCGTGATATTAGGACGAAGATGGCCCGCCTTAGGGGTTAAAGGCTATAGCCCCTGCTAATTAACATCACTAATGAATAAGTTAAAAAACGTTTTTCTACACTTTTACAGGGTGCTTTTCTGAGCAAAAAGAGTGTGAGATTAGTGATGGGATGCTGCAGGGACATGTTTTGATAGCTTAAAAGGCGTTTTGGGGTGACAGGATCCCTTTACAATTTTTATTGCACTGGTGCAGTGATTCTCTAAATGCAACACTCCTTCCCCTTTATTGTACTCAACCTGCAGAGGCTTCATCTTCTATCACCGCTACTCTGGTCATCAATTTGTGACTAGAAATGAGTGAATTATGCTCGAATATGTTCGCTAATATCAAATCCGAATTTGGCAATATACATTTGGCTCCTCAAACAAAAATTTTTGCTGAAAAGTTGAGAATTTTTTTTTCGATGATAGTTAAGCTACACACACATCCAAATAAAGATATAAGCGTTCAGCGCCCACCAATCAGAATAGGGGCACACGCCATGGTGCCATATTTCAAATACAATGTGCGGCATGGTGCGTGCCGCTCCTCTGATTGGTCGGCGCTGAATGCGGCGACCAATGAGAGCAATGGTGCGCGGTTTGAATGCCGCTTCTCTGATTGGTCGCCGCGTTCAGCGCCGACCAATTAGAAGAGCAGCTCGTGCCATGGCGCCATATTTGAAATACAATGTGCGGCATGGTGCATGCCGTTCCTCTGATTGGTCGTTGCTGAATGCGGTGACCAATGAGAGAAGCAGTATGCGGTTTGAATGCCACTTCTCTGAGACGCGGCATTCAAACTGCGCGCCAAGTCTCTTATTGGTTGCCGAGCCGCTGCCACCAATGAGCGTAACGGTATTCAAATTGCGATATTGGCGCTCAATTTGAACTGCCGCTCATAGTGTGACACAGTTCACTCCTGTTTACAATGTCTGTCAGTCAGTGTGACGCAGTTTACTCCTGTCTATAAGGCTGTCAGTCAGTGTGACGCAGTTTACTCCTGTCTACCGTATAAGGCTGTCAGTCAGTGTGATGCAGATTACTCCTGTCTACAAGGTCTGTCAGTCAGTGTGACGAACGTCACTCCTGTCTACAAGGCTGTTAGTCAGTGTGACGAACGTCACTACTGTCTACAAGCCTGTCAGTCAGTGTCACGAACTGTACTCGTGTCTACAAGGCTGTCAGTCAGTGTGACGCAGTTCACTCCTGTCTACAAGGCTGTCACTCATAGTGTGATGCACTTCACTACTGTCTGCAAGGCTGTCAGTCAGTGTCACGAACTGTACTCCTGTCTACAAGGCTGCCAGTCACTGCCAGGCACTTCACTCCTGTCTACAAGGCTGTCAGTCAGTGTGACACAGTTCACCCCTGTTTACAAGGCTGTCACTCATAGTGTGATGCACTTCACTACTGTCTGCAAGGCTGTCAGTCAGTGTCACGAACTGTACTCCTGTCTACAAGGCTGCCAGTCACTGCCAGGCACTTCACTCCTGTCTACAAGGCTGTCAGTCAGTGTGACGCAGTTCACATCCTGTCTACAAGGCTGTCACTCATAGTGTGATGCACTTCACTACTGTCTGCAAGGCTGTCAGTCAGTGTCACGAACTGTACTCCTGTCTACAAGGCTGCCAGTCACTGCCAGGCACTTCACTCCTGTCTACAAGGCTGTCAGTCAGTGTGACACAGTTCACCCCTGTTTACAAGGTATTCTAGAATACCCGATGCGCTAGAATCGGGCCACCATCTAGTCTAAATATATTTAATGTTCATTAACCAGCTATAAAGCACAGGGAATATAATATACACCTGTTTATATAAGTATGTGGTCATTGTTCTTTTATGTACATATATTCCATGTACATTCCATACCTATAAAGGTCAGGGAATATAATATACACCTGGTTATGTGGGATATATGATCAATCTCCTATTTTCTACAGATATTTCATGTTCGTTCCCCACCTATAAAACTTAGGTAACATAATATACACTTGTTTTATAAGGGATATATGTTCATTTCCCTGTAGTCTACATATATTTCATGTTCATTCACCACTTATAAAGCTCAGGTAACATAATATATACACCTGTTTTTTTAGGATATGTATTAATTCCCTTGTCATCTAATATATAATTCCCCTAACGCACTTCCGTAAGTTTCGGCGCTACTTCCGTCGTCGTGGACGTGGCTGGTCAGCAGCCACGCGACCCACGAAGCATTGCCCGCGCAGCTGGCATTGCGAGCCGTTGCAGGGGCGCGAGCAATGGCCGCGAGGCAGCCATTGCGAGCCGTTGCAGGGGCGGCCATTGCGAGTCTCCCGCCCCGGCGACGACTGACGAGAGCCGAGCGCCGTGGCTGAAAATAGAACCAAGGGCCCGGCCATGCATAGCTCGAAACACCGCTATGTATCTCAATGGGAAGTGAGGCGCTATGCTGATTGGTCGGCGCAGCACACAGCGACCAATCAGCATAGCGCCTCACTTAAGCGGGAAATTTGAAACTCAAAGTGCTCCATTATATCTCAATGGGAAGTGAGGCGCTATTCTCATTGGTCGCTGTGTGCTGGCGTCGACCAATGAGAATAGCGCCTCACTTTCAGCGGTAAATTTGAAACTCAAAGTCCTCCATTATATCTCAATGGGAAGTGAGGCGCTATTCTCATTGGTCGCTGTGTGCTGGCGCCGACCAATGAGAATAGCGCCTCACTTCCAGCGGTAAATTTGAAACTCAAAGTCGTCCATTATATCTTAATGGGAAGTGAGGCGCTATTCTCATTGGTCGGCGCCAGCACACAGCGACCAATGAGAATAGCGCCTCACTTCCCATTGAGATACATAGCGGTGTTTCGAGCTATCCATGGCCGGGCCCTTGGTTCTATTTTCGGCCACGGCGCTCGGCTGTCGTCGGTCGTCGCCGGGGCATGAAACTATCTAATCTATCTATATCTATATCATACTATCTATCTATCTTCTATCTATCTATCTATCTATCTATCTATCTATATCTATATCTATATCTATCTATCTATCTATCTATCTATCTATCTATCTATCTATCTATATCTATATCTATCTATCTATCTATCTATCTATCTATCTATCTATATCTATATCTATCTATTTATATCTATATCTATCTATCTATATCGATCTATATCTATATCTATCTATCTATCTATTATCTATCTATCTATCTATCTATACTATATCTATCTATCTATATCTATATCTATCTATCTATATCTATATCTATCATATCTATATCTATATCTCTCTCTCCGGACGTTGGGACAAAGTGACAGGATGTGACGTCACAAATCCCTCCGGGAATTATAGCTTAGATTGACCACACATTGCCTTCTATACAATATAATGGGGCACACATTGCCTTCCATATAATATAACGGGCCTCGCATTGCCTTCCATATAATATAATGGGCCACGCATTGCCTTCCATATAATATAATGGGACACGCAATGCCTTCCATATAATATAATGGACCACGCATTGCCTTCCTTATAATATAATGGGACACGCATTGCCTTCCATATAATATAATGGGGCACACATTGCCTTCCTTATAATATAATGGGCCACACATTGCCTTCCATGTAATATAATAGGCCACACATTGCCTTCCATATAATGGGCCACACATTGCCTTCCTTATAATGGACCACACATTGCCTTCCATATAATATAATGGACCACACATTGCCTTCCATATAGTATAATGGGGCACACATTGCCTTCCATATAATATAATGGGGCACACATTGCCTTCCATATAACATAATGAAAAACACATTGCCTTCCATACAATATAATGGACCACACATTGCCTTCCATATAATATAATGGAGAACACATTCCCTAAGTTCCATACAATATAATGGGGCACACATTCCCTTCCATATAATATAACGGACCACACATTGCCTTCTATATAATATAATGGACCACACATTGCCTTCCATATAATATAATGGACCACACATTGCCTTCTATATAATATAATGCAGAACACATTGTCTTCCATCTATTATATAATTGCCGTAGCGACTTCCGTCCCACACGCCGCTACTTCCGTGGCACAGCTCCCACGGGACTCACTCGCAATGCCTGCGAAGCGGACGTTGCGAGTTGTTGCAGCAGCCCGAGCAATGCCCGCGAAGCGGCCATTGCTCGCAGCCGCAATGCCCGCTGCTCGGCCCTGAACCCCGCCAGAAGCCCCACGTACACCCCGCCGAGCTATGCCCGCGAGCGGCATTGCTCGGCCCTGCATCCGTACCGCGAGCAATGCCCGCGCAGCGCCATTGCTCACCCTGAACCCCGCCAGGAGCCCCAAGGTAGCTGGGCGAAGACCTTCGTCTTCGCCTAGCTACCGACATCGGCACAGACAAAGCGGCGGACCCACGTTGATATCCACCATACAAACATATATAGTTAATGGAAAGATATCATGGAACAATTGGATTATTATTTTAAACTCTTAATAAATAAACTATACACACATTCTAGAATCCCGATGCAATCGCATCGGGCTCACAACTAGTCTACATATATTTCACCTTCATTAGGCGGCCGTCACACGCTTCAATCTTGTGAGCGATATTGTTAGCGATCACATGCACGCTCGATTGCTAACAATATCGCTCACATCGCTGGTGAGCTGTCACACAGGCAGACTCACCAGCGATGTGGAGCAGCGAGATCGCTGGTAACCATGGTACACATCGGGTTACTAGGCGCCGCGCGGCGCTTAGTAACCCGACGTTTACCATAGATACCATCTCCCAGCATAGGCTCTGCCTCTGGGAGATCGTTCATCGTGTTGTCACACACCACGATGATGCAGATTGATCAAGCAATTATCGCTTGATTTGAGCTCCTGCTCACAAATCTGCGATCACACAATCAAGCGATTTTACATTGTAAAATCGCTTGATTACACGCAGCGATGCACAAACGATATCGCTTAAGCAATCAAAAAGCAGATCGCTTAAGCGATATCGTTCAAGAAATTGAAGCATGTGACGGCCGCCTTACCCACATATAAAACTCAAGCAACATAATATACGCCTGGTTTTATTTGATATGTGTTCATTCCCCTTTAATCCACATATATTCCATATTCATTCCCCATCTTTGAGGTCAGGGAATCTACTATATATCTACTATGTAATTGTCTAATGTTGTCTGTCTGTCACGGAAATCGTGCGACAGACAGAGACCGCTCATTGGGCACCAATGAGCGCAGACTATGCAAATAGGCGCGAGAATTAAAACTTCGAATTTCGCGCCTATTTGCAGCCTGGCGACAGCGATGTGTAAGCGCTGCTGTCGCCGGGATACACGGTCCTGCCCCCACGCCGGCTCCATCCTGCCCCACTCGCTCCATCCTGCCCCCCGCCACCATTGTGCCCTGCTGGCTCCATCCTGACCTGCTCGCCACCATCCTGCCCCCCCACCACCATCCTCCTCCACCGGCTCCATCCTGCCCCGCTCGCTCCATCCTGCCCCGCTCGCTCCATCCTGCCCCACTCACTCCATCCTGCCCCGCTCGCCACCATCCTGCCCCGCTCGCCACCATCCTGCCCCACTCGCTCCATCCTGCCCAGCTCGCTCCATCCTGCCCCCCCCCCCGCTGGCTCCATCCTGCCCCCCGCCGCCGGCTCCATCCTGCCTCTCCGCCGGCTCCATCCTGCCCACCCGCCAGCTCTATCCTGCCCCCCCCCGCCGGCTCCATCCTGCCCGCTTGCTCCATTCTTCCCCGCCGGCTCCATCCTGCCCCCCGCCACCATCCTGCCCCGCCATCCATCCTGCTCCCCACTCCATCCTGCCTCGCCGGCTCCATCCTGCCCCGCTCGCCACCATCCTGCCCCCCCGCCACCTTCCTGCCCCCGCCACCATCCTGCCCCCCCCGCCACCATCCTGCTCTACCGGCTCCATTCTACCCTGCTCGCTCCATCCTGCCCCACTCGCTCCATCCTGCCATGCTCGCTCTATCCTGCCCCGCTCGCTCTATCCTGCCCCGGTCACCACCATCCTGCCCCGCTTGCCACCATCCTGCCCCGTTCGCTCCATCCTGCCCCGTTCGCTCCATCATGTCCCGCTCGCCACCATCCTGCACCTCCGGCTCCATCCTGCTCCTCCGGCTTTATCCTGCCCCGTTCACTCCATCCTGCCCCGCTCGCCACCATCCTGCCCCCCCGCCACCATCCTGCCCTCCACCACCATCCTGTCCTCCTCCCATCCTGTTCCTCCGGCTCCATCCTGCCCCGCTCGCTCCATCCTGCCCCGCTCCCACCATCCTGCCCCGTCGGTTCCATCCTGCCCCGCCGGCCTCATCCTGCCCCGCTCGCTCCATACTGTCCCATACTGTCCCGCTCGCTCCATCTGCCCCGCTCCCAACATTCTGCCCCGCTGGCTCCATCCTGCCCCACCGGCTCCATCCTGCCCCGCTCGCTCCATCCTGCCCCGCTTGCTCCATCCTGCCCCGCTCGCCACCATCCTGCCCCGCTTGCTCCATCCTGCTCCGCTCGCCAACATCCTGCCCTCCCCCCATCCTGCCCCCCACCACAATCCTGCTCCTCCGGCTCCATTCTGCCCCGCTCGCACCATCCTGCCCTGCTCCTCCATCCTGCCCCCCCACCGGCTCCATCCTGCCCCCCGCATCCATCCTGCCCCCCACTCCATCCTGCCTCGCCGGCTCCATCCTGCACTGCTCGCCACCATCCTGCCCCCCCGCCACCATCCTGCCCCCGCCACCATCCTGCCCCCCGCCACCATCCTGCCCCCCCGACACCATCCTGCCCCGCTCGCTCCATCCTGCCCCCCCTGCCACCATCCTGACCCCCTGCCACCATCCTGCCCCGCTCGCTCCATCCTGCCCCCCCTGCCGGCTCCATCCTGCCACCCCAGCCGGCTCCATCTTGCCCCCCCGCCGGCTTCATCTTGCCCCCCCCGCTGGGTCCATCCTGCCCCCCCCCCGACGGCTCCATCCTGCCCCCCCGCCGGCTCCATCCTGCCCCCCCGCTGGCTCCATCCTGCCCCCCCGCTGGCTCCATCCTGCTCCCCTGCTGGCTCCATCCTGCCCCCCGCATCCATCCTGCCCCCACGCCAGCTCCATCCTGCCCGCTTGCTTCATCCTGCCCCGCCGGCTCCATCCTGCCCTCCGCCACCATCCTGCCCCCCTGCCACCTTCCTGCCCCTCCGCCACCATCCTGCCCTCCCCCCATCCTGTTCCTCTGGCTCCATCCTGCCCCACCGGCTCCATCCTGCCCCACCGGCTCCATCCTGCCCCGCTCGCTCCATACTGTCCCGCTCGCTCCATCCTGCCCCGCTCCCACCATTCTGCCCAGCTGGCTCCATCCTGCCTCGCTCGCTCCATCCTGCCCCGCTTGCCACCATCCTGCCCTGCTCGCTTCATCCTGCCCCGCTCGCCACACATCCTGCCCCGCTTGCTCCATCCTGCCCTGCTCGCTCCATCCTGCCCCGCTCGCCAACATCCTGCCCTCCCCCCATCCTGTCCCCCACCACCATCCTGCTCCTCCGGCTCCATTCTGCCCCGCTCGCACCATCCTGCCCCGCTCGCTCCATCCTGCCCCGTTCCCACCATCCTGCTCCGTCGGCTCCATCCTGCCCCGCCGGCTCCATCCTGCCCCGCTGCTCCATCCTGCCCCGCTCGCTCCATCCTGCCCCACTCGCTCCATACTGTCCCGCTCCCACCATTCTGCCTCGCCGGCTCCATCCTGCCCCGCTGGCTCCATCCTGCCCCGCCGGCTCCATGCTGCCCCGCTCGCTCCATCCTGCCCTGCTCGCCACCATCCTGCTCCCTCGCCACCATCCTGCTCCCCTGCCACCATCCTGCTCCACCGACTCCATTCTGCCCTGCTCGCTCCATCCTGCCCCACTCGCTCCATCCTGCCATGCTCGCTCTATCCTGCCCCGCTCGCTCTATCCTGCCCCGGTCACCACCATCCTGCCCCGCTTGCCACCATCCTGCCCCATTCGCTCCATCCTGCCCCGTTCGCTCCATCATGTCCCACTCGCCACCATCCTGCACCTCCGGCTCCATCCTGCTCCTCCGGCTTTATCTTGCCCCGTTCACTCCATCCTGCCCCGCTCGCCACCATCCTGCCCCCCCTCCACCATCCTGCTCCTCTGGCTCCATCCTGTCCCCCGCCTCCATCCTGCCCCCCGCTGTTCTTGCTCCCCCACCTCCATCCTGCCCCCCTCTGCCTCCATCCTGCCCCCCTCTGCCACCATCCTACCCCCTTGCCTCCATCCTGCCACCCCTCTGCCTCCATCCTGCCCCCCCTCTACCTCCATCCTGCCCCCCTCCGCCTCCATCCTGCCCCGCCTCCACTCCATCCTGCCCCCTTCCGCCTCCATCCTGCCCCCCTCTGCCTCCATCCTGCCCCCCCTCTGCCTCCATCCTGCCCCCCCTCCCATGCTCCATCCTGCCCCCCGCATTCCATCCTGCCCCCCACTCCATCCTGCCCCCGGCTCCATCCTGCCCCGCTCCCGCCACCATCCTGCCCCCCCCCGCCCCATCCTGCCCCCGCCACATCGCCCACACTCCCGCCCCCCCCCCACCATCCTGCCCCCCCCGACACCATCCTGACCCCCCCGACACCATCCTGCCCCGCTCGCTCCATCCTGCCCCCCTGCCACCATCCTGACCCCCCGCCACCATCCTGCCCCGCTTGCTCTATCCTGCCCCCCCTGCCGACTCCATCCTGCCACCCCCACCGGCTCCATCTTGCCCCCCCCGCCGGCTCCATCTTGCCCCCCCGCTGGATCCATCCTGCCCCCCCCGCCGGCTCCATCCTGCCCCCCCGCTGGCTCCATCCTGCCCCCCCGCTGGCTCCATCCTGCTCCCCTGCTGGCTCCATCCTGCCCCCCCGCATCCATCCTGCCCCCACGCCAGCTCCATCCTGCCCCACTCGCTCCATCCTGCCATGCTTGCTCTATCCTGCCCCGCTCGCTCTATCCTGTCCCGGTCACCACCTTCCTGCCCCGCTTGCCACCATCCTGCCCCATTCGCTCCATCCTGCCCCGTTCGCTCCATCATGTCCCACTCGCCACCATCCTGCACCTCCGGCTCCATCCTGCCCCGCTCGCTCCATACTGTCCCGCTTGCTCCATCCTGCCCCACTCCCACCTTTCTGCCCCGCTGGCTCCATCCTGCCCCACCGGCTCCATCCTGCCCCGCTCGCTCCATCCTGCCCGCTTGCCACCATCCTGCCCTGCTCTTTCCATCCTGCCCTTCTCGCCACCATCCTGCCCCGCTCGCCACCATCCTGCCCCGCTTGCTCCATCCTGCCCTGCTCGCTCCATCCTGCCCTTCTCGCCAACATCCTGCCCTCCCCCCATCCTGCCCCCCACCACCATCCTGCTCTTCCGGCTCCATTCTGCCCCGCTCGCACCATCCTGCCCCGCCGGCTCCATCCTGCCCCGCTGGCTCCATCCTGCCCCGCTCGCTCCATCCTGCCCCGCTCGCTCCATACTGTCCCGCTCCCACCATCCTGCCCCGCCAGTTCCATCCTGCCCCACCGGCTCCATCCTGCCCCGCTCGCTCCATCCTGCCCCGCTTGCCACCATCCTGCCCTGCTCGCTCCATCCTGCCCCGCTCGCCACCATCCTGCCCCGCTTGCTCCATCCTGCCCTGCTCGCTCCATTCTGCCCCGCTCGCCACCATCCTGCCTTGTTCGCTCCATCCTGCCCCGTTCGCTCCATGATGTCCTGCTCGCCACCATCCTGCACCTCCGGCTCCATCCTGCTCCTCCGGCTTTATCCTGCCCCGTTCACTCCACCCTGCCCCGCTCGCCACCATCCTGCCCCCCGCCACCATCCTGCTCCTATGGCTCCATCCCGCTCCTCTGGCTCCATCCTGCTCTGCTCCTTCCATCCTGCACCACTCGCTCCATCCTGTCCCTCGCCTCCATCTTGCCCCCCGCTGTTCTTGCTCCCCCGCCTCCATCCTGCCCCCCTCTGCCTCCATCCTGCCCCCCTCTGCCACCATCCCGCCCCGCCTCCACCTCCATCCTGCCCCCCCTCCGCCTCCATCCTGCCCCCCCTCTGCCTCCATCCTACCCCCCTCCGCCTCCATCCTGCCCCCCCTCCTCCTCTATCCTGTCCCCCCACCTTCTCTATCCTGCCCCGCCCCCTGCTCCATCCTGCCCACCTGCCTCCATCCTGCCCCCTCGACTCCATCCTGCTCCCTGGCTCCATCCTGCCCGCGACACAATCCTGCCCCCCCTCCATCACCATCCTGCCCCCTTGCTCCATCCTACCCCCCCGGCAGTTGGCGGTCATGTGACCGATCAGCTGATCGGTTTCCCAGGCAACGACAGGTCCTAAAAGCCTGTAGGACCTAGAAGACGGAGGTGGAGCGAGCCGGTGGACAGGTGAGTGTGAGGCACCGCCGGCATGATCCCCATGGCCGGGGCGCGTAACATGCAGGATCAGGGTATGATTCTGTTCACACTGGCCGGTTTGATAGTGTCACGGGTGGCACGGATGACAGGGTGGAGGCCACGCGCAGACGATCCCAGCGTTTGGCCCACCAGCCATAATGGTGGAGGATGGTCCGTCTCTTTCAGGAGCATTTACCTTCTGTGTTGATGGAAAGAAGGTGTAATGAGATCTCTCTATTATGGGGAGACGGCTGTGGAGGTCTTGCGCTCGGTCTGGTTTTATTCACCAATGTTGTAGGTCACTAGGACCCAGCAGACTCCTTCCACCTTTATAAGGAGGTTCATTGCCTTTCCTCGGTGCAGGTGATAGTTCCTTGTGCACACTTTATCCTTGCTCCAGCAGAAGCTGAAATTGTGGAGGTTGCTGTGTTCTGCTGTCAGATAAGTGTTTCCTTTTCCCAAATGTCTGTCTTCCCTGGTGTTTGTCTTTAGTTGATAGTGGAGGGGTCTAGTGAACCTCTCCATCTGATCCTTAGATAAGATAGTGCTAGGATCAGAGAGGGACGAGGTTCGTGGTCGGCGACAGTTGAGGAGACTGTAGAGGGACGTCAGGGCAGACAGGGTCAGCTCTAGGAAGTCTAGGGGTCACCGTCTCCTTCTTGTGCCCTTAGCATTAGGGACTCCTGATCCCCCCCCCCGTCGTTATCCTACGCTGGGTGTCTTCCCCACTCCCAGCGTGACAGATAGTGGATGACGCTGTGTGAACCTATCCTGAACATAATGAGGTTTAATGTGACTAGTGAGTGGCTCATGAGATCGAGGAAGCCCTGAGAAAAGGAATGTACCGAGTGATTGCTGACAGCCCAGTTGTATGTGTCAGGTGGGTGTGTCCGGAGGATTAGCAGCCCAGCTGGTTGAGTCAGTGTGGGTGTGGCAGGCACGATAAGAGCCTGCTAGCTGAGTGATTGAGAGATTCATTATCAGCCAGAGATCAGCCTGAGAGGATGGTGATCTATGAACAGCCAAAGTGCAGAGCCGTCCAGTCCAGGGCTCTGTGTGTGATGGAATAATGGGAGCATGCTAGCTCCATGCCGGTGCCTAGGTCCAGGGTCGTGGCTGAACCTGGTGGATACTGGTCCGGGCGTGGGGTGAAACACGCCTGGGAAAGGAGCCCGTGGGGATGCCTGGTGGAACCTGTGATACAGGTAGCGAGACCCGGATCCGTGCTCGGTAAGAAAGCAGTTCTCAAATGCTTGTGTGAACTGTGCACCTGGTGTGTGAAATGTGCCAGGCAGGCATAGCCGCCCGAGGTCCGACTAGAAAGTCAGTGAGGGACCTGTGTTAACTATATGTGTATGGCTTAGGTAATTGCCCTGAATGAGAGACGATGGCCTATATGTAAGAGCCATGTATAATGATGTGGAGAGAGAGTGACCCAGCTAGTGTGGATGATATTGGAGGATTTCCGTCCCTGTGGGACGAGAGGGAGGCTTGCCCTGCTGCTTGCAGAGGGTACCCGTCCCTCAACCACGGCCTCTAATGGTGTGGGTGTGCCTGTGGTGCCAGACACAGGGGTAATAGGGCTCCTAGTAGGTAACGGATGAGTTTCCCGGGTACTAAGGTTTGCCAATCCCTGTAATGGGCCATGGAGGAGCCACAGTCCATGGATGTATTATGATGGGCTGTGAGCGGATGTGTGGATGCATGTGGTCCATGGATAGTGTATGATGGAACACATGTGGTATGTAAGGTCCCGGTCAGGCAGGAATCCTGACTGCGGGATATATATATGGAGTCATCAGGCTGGGTGACTAAAGCCAGGTGGCAGGTACCGCCATTGGGACCCACATCCCTGTTATGAACCCGGAGGGGTCATCGTCGAAATATAACTTATGTATTTATGTGTAAAGTGTATATAGGCCGGAGGCCGTAGCTACCACAGGAGCAAGTGTTAGAGCTCCAATGGGGAGAGATGTGGTTACCGGTCCCGGGTTACAATAATGGTATATGTGCAATGTTATATGTAATATCAATGTATTATGTGACGTGTATGTGTTAAATGTTAAATGTACTAACCCGGTTATTGATGCTGTTGAGAAATAAACGGGTAGTTACGTGAAAAATTGTACACATGTGTTGGCGTCATTACGCAGCAAGCGAGTTCCCCGGCTCGCTACCTCACAGCTGCTATACATTTACTGTAATGTACCGCCATATACCATAGTACTGCTATACATGTGATGTAATGTACCGCCATATAGTTGTCACGCTGGGAGTGGGGAAGACCCCCAGCGTAGGATAACGACGGGGGGGGGGAATAAGGAGTCCCTAACGCTAAGGGCACAAGAAGGAGACGGTGACCCCTAGACTTCCTAGAGCTGACCCTGTCTGCCCTGACGTCCCTATACAGTCTCCTCAACTGTCGCCGACCACGAACCTCGTCCCTCTCTGATCCTAGCACTATCTTATCTAAGGATCAGATGGAGAGGTTCACTAGACCCCTCCACTATCAACTAAAGACAAACACCAGGGAAGACAGACATTTGGGAAAAAGAAACACTTATCTGACAGCAGAACTCAGCAACCTCCACAACCTCAGCCTCTGCTGGAGCAAGGATAATGAGTGCACAAGGAACTATCACCTGCACCGAGGAAGGGTAATGAACCTCCTTATAAAGGTGGAAGGACTCTGCTGGTCCTAGTGACCTACAATATTGGTGGATAAAACCAGACCGAGCACAAGACCTCCACAGCCGTCCCCTCATAACAGCGCGATCCCATCACACCCTTTCTCCATCTACACCGAAGGTAAATGCCCCTGAAAGAGACGGACCATCCTCCACCATTATGGCTGGTGGGCCACACGCTGGGATCGTCTGCGCGTGGCCTCCACCCTGTCATCCGTGTCACCCGTGACAGTACCCCCCCTCCTACGAGTGGCCCCCGGACACTCAGGACCAGGCTTATCCGGATGGGAACGGTGAAAAGCGCGGATCAGCCTTGCGGCGGACACCTCCGATGCCGGCACCCACATCCGCTCCTCAGGACCGTACCCCCTCCAGTGCACCAAATACTGAAGAGAACGGCGCAACATGCGAGAATCAACCACCCTCGAGATCTCGAATTCCAGATTCCCCGCCACACAGATGGGCTCAGGAGGCAAAGGAGATGGGTTAGACGACGGCACATACGGCTTGAGGAGCGACCTGTGAAACACATCGTGAATCTTAAGAGCAGGAGGCAATGCGAGACGAAACGCCACGGGATTGATAACGGCGGTTATCCTATAGGGGCCAATAAACCTGGGCCCCAACTTCCAAGAGGGCACCTTCAACTTCACATTCTTGGTAGATAACCACACGTAGTCATTCACACATAGGTCCGGACCTGGCGCACGTTTCCTGTCAGCCATACGTTTGTACCTGTCACCTAAGAGCTTCAAGCTACGCTGTACACCCCGCCAGACCGAGGAGAGGGACGAGGTAAAACGGTCCTCCTCCGGAACTCCGGAAGGACTCGTACCACTAAAAGTACCAAACTGAGGATGAAACCCATATGCACCGAAGAACGGTGACTTGCCAGTGGACTCCTGAAGACGATTATTAAGGGCAAATTCGGCCAAGGGCAAATAACTTGCCCAAGTCTCCTGATGATCAGAGACAAAACACCTCAGGTAAGTCTCCAAATTCTGATTCACACGTTCGGTTTGACCATTGGACTGAGGATGAAAAGCAGAAGAAAAGGACAACGTAATCCCCAAACGTGTACAAAAAGCCTTCCAAAATTTGGAGACGAACTGAGTACCGCGATCAGAAACCACATCGGAGGGAACCCCATGTAGCTTCACAATTTCACTTACAAACACCTGTGCCAGAGTCCGAGCATTAGGAAGTGCGGGCAGTGCCAGAAAGCGAACCATCTTACTGAATCTATCTACTACTACCAGTACCACCGTCTTGCCCGCAGACGCCGGAAGATCGGTGATAAAATCCATTGACAAATGTGTCCATGGCCTCTCTGGAATAGACAATGGCACGAGAGACCCAGACGGACGGGTATGCGGAACCTTAGCACGTGCACACACACCACAGGCGGATACGAATTCCGCTACGTCCTTCCTCAACCCCGGCCACCAAAAGCGACGAGACAAGAGATCGAAAGTGGCCCTACCGCCCGGATGCCCCGCCAGTACAGAGTCGTGATGCTCCGACAACACCCTGAGACGCAAAGAGAACGGCACAAAAAGCCTCCCAGAAGGACAGGAGGCCGGGGCGCTCCCCTGAACCTTCAACACCTCCCCCTCTAGATCAGGGCAAAGAGCAGAAACAACCACCCCCTCCTGCAAGATGGGGACGGGACTCTCACGAGTACTACCACCCGGAAAACTACGCGATAATGCATCCGCCTTCACATTCTGAACCCCCGGACGGTAGGTGACGGTAAAATTAAATCGCGTGAAAAACAAGGACCACCTGGCCTGCCGGGGATTGAGACGCCTGGCGGACTCAAGGTAGGACAGGTTCTTATGGTCGGTAATAACCGTGACGGGATGGACAGCCCCCTCCAGCCAGTGCCGCCATTCCTCAAAAGCCAACTTAATAGCCAATAGCTCCCTATTGCCCACATCATAATTCCTCTCGGCCGACGACAACTTCTTGGAGAAGAACGCACAGGGCACCCATCTCCCAGGCGAAGGGCCCTGCGACAACACAGCCCCCACCCCCACCTCAGACGCATCCACCTCCACAACGAAGGGCCGAGAAAGATCGGGCTGACAAAGGACAGGCGCGGAAACAAAACAACGCTTCAGGGAGGAGAAAGCCTGGCTAGCAGAATCAGACCACTCAGAAAAATCCGTCCCCTTCCTAGTCATGTCCGTAAGAGGCGTCACTAGTACCGAATAGTTCTTAATAAATTTACGGTAAAAATTGGTAAACCCCAAAAAACGTTGCAATGCCCGTAGATTGTCCGGCCGTTCCCAGTCCAGCACCGCCCGGACCTTTTCCGGATCCATCCGGAAACCCAACGGTGACAAGAGGTACCCCAAAAAACGAACCTCCTGAACGGCGAAAACACATTTCTCGAGTTTAGCATACAGTTTGTTGTCCCGTAAGACCTGCAACACCTGTTTGACATGGGACTGATGCGTCTCCATATCGGGAGAATAGATCAAGATATCGTCCAAGTAAACAACTACAAATCTACCCACCAAATGATGGAAAATATCATTGACAAAATGTTGGAAAACCGCAGGGGCGTTAGTGAGCCCGAACGGCATCACGAGACTTTCAAAATGGCCGTCCGGGGTATTAAATGCAGTTTTCCATTCATCCCCCTCTCTGACCCTAATCAGGTTGTAGGCCCCCCTCAAATCCAACTTGGAGAACCATTTAGCACCCACAACCTGACTAAACAAATCAGGGATCAGAGGGAGGGGGTATGGATCACGGACAGTAATCCGATTCAATTCCCGAAAATCCAAACAAGGACGGAGGCACCCATCTTTTTTTTTCACAAAAAAGAAACCAGCCGCAACCGGCGACGTGGAGGGCCTAATGTGACCCTTCTCTAGACTTTCAGAAATGAAATCCTTCATTGCTTGTCTTTCGGGACCAGATATAGTAAACATCCTAGCTTTGGGCAGTTTAGCTCCGGGAACGAGGTTGATAGGGCAATCATATGCCCGATGAGGGGGCAAGTCTCGGCACCCCTTCTCTGAGAACACATCCTCATACTCCGATAGGAATGGGGGCAGAGATTCAGCAGATACTACCGAAAAGGATGTAGCCAAACAATTCTCCGAACAAAAATCACTCCATTCCACAATGTCCTTGGACTGCCAATCCACTACGGGATTATGTTTAATCAACCACGGCAAGCCCAGGACAATGGGAGCGGGGAGACCGTCTAAGACATAGCAAGATAATGTCTCCTGATGTTGGGATCCAACCGTTAACTTAATGTTATGTACGATATGTGTGAGACTACCCTGAGCCAGAGGTGCTGAGTCGATGGCATAGATACGGATGGGGCGAGACAATAAACAGCGGTTAAGCCCATGAGCGTGTACAAAACGAGCATCCACCATGCTGACCCCCGCACCACTGTCCACAAACACAGAAATGCCCTCCGTTTTGCTCTCTAGCGCCACCTCAGCACTCAGGAGAAAATGGGAAGTACAAACGGAGGATACACACACCTCCCGCTCGACTACCCCCACCCCCCCCATAGACACATGAGGTCCCGGCACCCCAGTCCGTTTAGGAGCGTAGGGACAGGCCCCGATAAAATGGTCTCCTTTCCCACAGAAAAAACAGACCCCCTTCCCCTGCCCCGGGGGGCACCGGAGGAGAGCCTCGAGGCCTGCCGCTCCTCCCAGTTGCATAGGTTCCTCCCCCCTCGGGAGACATGACTCGCCCTCCGAGTGACCACCCGGCAACAAGGAACCACCACGAGAAGGGCTCCCAGTTGCCGGAGGTCTACTCCTCCGCTCCTGGAGGCGTCTGTCCATGCGAATAGCCAACGACATAGCTGCCTCCAGGGACGGAGGGGTCTCATACACTGCCAGGGCATCCTTCAGTCTTTCCGAAAGGCCCTGGCAAAAATGACTCCTGAGAGCCGGATGTTCCACTTAGTGTCCATAGCCCACCTGCGGAACTCAGAACAATATGATTCCGCCGACCGAGTCCCCTGGTGGAGATGGCGCAATTTGGATTCAGCCAATGAGACACGGTCCGGGTCATCATATATGAGGCCTAAGGCGTCAAAAAATCCATCCACAGACTGGAGACAAGTAGAGTCCTGTGGCAGAGAGAAAGCCCAGGATTGGGGATCCCCCTGCAGCAATGATATAATAATTCCTACCCGCTGCTGCTCGTCACCAGTGGAATACGGCCTCAGCCTGAAGTATAATTTACAGGCCTCTTTAAACACAGTAAATTTATCTCTGCCTCCCGAAAACCTGTCAGGGAGGGCAACCTTAGGTTCCGGTCTGGCCGGACCCAGTGCTTGATTTCCCAAGACACCATTTTGTGGTTGTGGTCCCTGTAGAGCCGACCGAAGGTCCGCAACCTCCAAAGACAAGGTCTGCAGCTGCTGGGCCAAAGCAGACACAGGATCCATAAGGAAAGGAAGAAAAATCGAATCCTCCCCTTCCTTCACTTACAGTTACGGCAGGTGATAATGTCACGCTGGGAGTGGGGAAGACCCCCAGCGTAGGATAATGAGGGGGGGGGGAATAAGGAGTCCCTAACGCTAAGGGCACAAGAAGGAGACGGTGACCCCTAGACTTCCTAGAGCTGACCCTGTCTGCCCTGACGTCCCTATACAGTCTCCTCAACTGTCGCCGACCACGAACCTCGTCCCTCTCTGATCCTAGCACTATCTTATCTAAGGATCAGATGGAGAGGTTCACTAAACCCCTCCACTATCAACTAAAGACAAACACCAGGGAAGACAGACATTTGGGAAAAAGAAACACTTATCTGACAGCAGAACTCAGCAACCTCCACAACCTCAGCCTCTGCTGGAGCAAGGATAATGAGTGCACAAGGAACTATCACCTGCACCGAGGAAGGGTAATGAACCTCCTTATAAAGGTGGAAGGACTCTGCTGGGTCCTAGTGACCTACAATATTGGTGGATAAAACCAGACCGAGCACAAGACCTCCACAGCCGTCCCCTCATAACAGCGCGATCCCATCACACCCTTTCTCCATCTACACCGAAGGTAAATGCCCCTGAAAGAGACGGACCATCCTCCACCATTATGGCTGGTGGGCCACACGCTGGGATCGTCTGCGCGTGGCCTCCACCCTGTCATCCGTGTCACCCGTGACAATAGTATAGTGCTACTATACATGTACTGTAATGTACTGCCATATACCATAGCGCTGCTATACATGTACTGTAATGTATCGCTATATACCATAGCGCTGCTATACATGTAATGTACCGCCATAAACCGTAGCGCTGCTATACATGTAATTTAATGTACCGCCATATACCATAGTGCTGCTATACATGTACTGTAATGTACGGCTATATACCATACCGCTGCTATACATGTACTGCCATATACTATAGTGCTGCTATACATGTACTGCAATGTACCGCCATAAACCATAGCGCTGTTATACATGTAATGTACCTCCATATACCATAGCGCTGCTATACATGTACTGTAATGTACCGCTATAAACCATAGCGCTGCTATACATGTAATGTAATGTACCGCCATAAACCATAGCGCTGCGATACATGTAATGTAATGTACCGCCATAAACCACAGCGCTGCTATACATGTAATGTAATGTACCACCATATACCATAGCGCTGCTATATATATATAATATATATATATTTCACTCACGTTGACTGAACAAGTTCTGTCAGTCAGAGCATGTCAACTACATACATATTCTAGAGTACCCGATGCGTTAGAATCGGGCCACCATCTAGTTTAGTATAAGAGAGGAGATGTGCATCATCCAAATACTTTTATTTGGTGATATGAACCCGGATGTTAAGGTCCAGCAGCTTAGCTGCTGAGAAATATTATTTTCTTTTACAACAGGGACGGGTTTTTGTGAACAGCTAAAGAGATGGGCGGAATGGCTGTTCACCACATCTTCATCTCAAAGTGTGCTGCTCTTACTGTCACACAAAACATCCTCAACATGACATCACCATCCTCCTAATGCGGGCATTAATCTAGTCTACATATATTTCATGTTCATTCCGCACCTATAGAGCTCAAGTAACATAGTGTACACCTGGTTATATGTGATATGTGTTATATGTTCATTTTCCTGCTATCTACATATATTTCATGTTCATTCCCTATCTATAGAGGTCTGGGAACAGAATATACACCTGTTTATATGGAATGTGTATTCATTCTCCTATTATCTACATATAGTCCATGTTCATTCCCCACCTATAAAGCTCGGGTAACATAATATATATCTGGTTATATGGGATATGTGTTCATTCCCCTGTAATATACAGATATTTCATGTTCATTCCCCACCTATAAAGCTCAGGTAACATACTATACACCTGGTTATATGGGATATGTGTTCTTTCTCCTTTTATTTACATATATTCCATGTTCATTCCCCACCTATAAAGCTCAGAAAACATAATATACACCTTGTTATGAGACATTTGTTCATTCCCCTGTAATCCACATATATTCCACATTCATTCCTATTTATACAGGTCAGGGAATATAATATACACCTGGTTATATGGAATGTGTATTTATTCTTCTATTATCTACATTTTCCATGTTCATTCTCCATCTATAAAGCTCAGGGAACATAATATACACCTGGTTATATGGGATATGTGTTCCTTCCCTTGTAATATACAGATATTCCACATTCATTCCCCAGCTATAGAGGTCAGGGAAAACAATATACACCTGTTTATATGGAATGTGTATTTATTCTTCTATTATCTACATATTCCATGTTCATTCCCCACCTATAAAACTCAGGGAACATAATGTACACCTTATTATATGGGATATGTGTTCATTCCCCTGTAATCTACAGATATTCCACCTTCATTCCCCATCATAGAGGTCAGGGAACATAATATTTACCTGGTTATATGGAATGTGTATTCATTCTTCCATTATCTACATATAGTCCATGTTCATTCCCCACCTATAAAGCTCAGGTAATATAACACACACCAGGTTATATGGGATATGGGATATGTGTTCATTCCCCTGTAATCCACAAATATTTCATGTTCATTCCCCAACTATAAAGCTCAGGTAATATAATATACATCTGGTCAAATGGAATATGTGTTCATTCCCCTGTAATCTACATACAGTTGTGGCCAAAAGTATCGACACCCCTGCAATTCTGTCAGGTAATACTCAGTTTCTTCCTGAAAATGATTGCAATCACAAATTCTTTGGTATTATTATCTTCATTTAACACAAAAGAGAATGAAGCAAAAAGCAAAACATTGATCATTTCACACAAAACTCCAAAAATGGGCCAGACAAAAGTATTGGCACCCTCAGCCTAATACTTGGTTGCACAACCTTTAGCCAAAATAACTGCGATCAACCGCTCCCAGTAACCATTAGGGTACCTTTACACGCTGCTACAGCATGGTGGAAACAACCGGGTGCTTCACGTGCACGAGCACGCACCAACGGTTACAAACGGTACCCGCACCGCCTTTACACGCCGCTATAAGGTGCTTTACAGAAGGTTGAATCTATCTCTGGATGCAGCGCCGGGTGCCTAAAGTTACCTTCTGTAGAGCACCTTACCTCATTTACACGCCGCTATAGAAGGTAATATGGGAGGACCTGGTGCAGCAGGGACAACACATAGGCGTGCCAGAGTAGTGGATTACGAGACGCTCGTACGATGATTGGACAATGCAATAGCATCATGATTGGCCAGCCAGCGCAGGAGGCTGACTAATACATGACGCTAGAGCAATTGTGTAGTGTAACTGGTCAGCTCATTAAATATGCCGCCCTACGCAGCGACAACCAACCACAACGCAGGAGCTTCCACCAATGATCGCTGAAGGGGGGTGGTTTCCCGGAGGCTGTGTCACGTCCCGGGGAGTTATCTAGGTGACGAATAAACCTTACCCTACCGTATTTACACGCTGTTACCATCGGGTTGAAATCAACCTGTTTTAGAGCTCTGCTCTGAAACAGGTGCCGCAAGTGACGGGTGGAAACAACCGCCTTTACACGCCGCTACCTCGGGTTGATTTGGTGCAAGATACATTTGTCTCATCAACCCGGTTGTTTCCATTTTGTTGTAGCGGCGTGTAAAGGTACCCTAAATGAGTTTCTTACAATACTCTGCTGAAATTTTAAACCAATATGTTTTTATTAGTTTTGAAGTTTTTCAATATAAAACAACACAGGCGGCAAATGCCCAAAAACAAGATTCAAAATTGCAGAAATCAGTTGCATAACACAGCCAAGGTAAACATGGGGAGTTGAATAAAAAGAGGGGTAGGGAGGGTATGAGGATGGAATGAGGGGGGGGAGAAACAGAGGTAGGAGACTAAAGGTGGGGGGGGGGAGTAGAGAGGGGAGGGGCTGAAGGGGCGCTGGTAGGTTCCAGCTGCAATACCATAAAGTCAATATACCATCAAGTTCAGCTTAGGAGCGATGGGCCCAATCAGGCAAGGTATGAGCAGTTATAATCATCATGGAGGTACAGACATTGAGTTAAGAGGTGAATGCATCCAGGGGTCCCACCACGTGAGAATCTTATTTCGTCGTGGCAGATCATGAGCCAAAAACAGTTTATGTTGAAAATGTGTGTTCACATGGTTCACAAGATCAGTTTGAGAGGGGAACCTCAGAGGACTTCCAGGCAGATGCCAAGCACATTCTTGCTGCTATTAGGACATTTGTCACTGTGGGGCGTAATGTGTAGGGAAGAGAGTCCATGCCAAGACCCAGGAGCGCCAGGGGAGCCTCCAGAGGGAAGGGGATACCCATTAGGGAGGAGAGCAAGGCCTCACCCATCTTCCAAAAGCCCCCGATCTTTGGGCAAGTCCACCAAATGTGTGGCACCGTGCCAATACCAATGCAACCTCTCCAGCACCGAGGGGGGGAAGAGGCCGTTGACCACTCCGGCCGAATTTGGCAATCCGTGCAGGGGTGAGGTACTAGTGCAGCTGGAGTTTTTTCGTCTGCTCTAGATGATTTATGCATGACGAGAAACGGGTGGCGTGCGTAGCTGAATTTTTTTTTATGCCTCCAGTGGAGCTTCAAACGCCAGACCCCCCTTTCCACCTGGTCATAAACGGCAGTTTGGCCTGAGCTCTCTGATTCAAAAGGGCCCTGTACAGTAAAGATGCCACCCTAGAGTTGGCACAGTCTGATTTGAAGAATGATTGTATCGAGGAGTCGAAATGCTCAGGTTTCTGCTCGGGCAGGGAGACAGTGGCCAGAAAATGCCGCACCTGGAGGTACCTGTAAAAGTCTCTATGGAAGACACCAAACGTGCTGGTTATACTTTCAAATGTCATCAGGCCGGATTCATCTAGTATCTGATCCAAGAGTCGCATGCCAGCCGCTTTCCAGAAATAACAGCATAAATATCTTCATCAAGATACTACAAGTAACCTCCACATCTGGAGGAGTATACACTATGGAACAGATAAATCGCTATATCTAATAGAAACCATGAGACAAGCGACAAACATCTGTATAAATGATTTATTTTAATTAAGAAGGACAAGGACGACATACACAGAGGAAGAACAACCCACAAAGGGAGGCTCCTGTGGTAATTTTTTCAAGTAGTATTTCATATCATGTCAAAATAACATTAATCATGACAAGAGATATTTACAGCTTACTGTTGCCAGCAAAAAGACCTTTATGCAGTATATATAGAAGATATAATCACTATTTATAGTTAATATTTCTCTGAAAAGTAAACAATAGACATAGAATCATTAAAGTGCAAGTGCTTGTTATCTATTCATGCTGCAAAGGAATTGATAGCTGGTATAGGTATACATATGATATTACCAGCATCTAATGAACAACAATTGATGTCCACACATATCATATATTTGTAATGACATAGGGTTAATGCATAAATACATATTTATCAGAGCATTATCTAGCCCATACAAAAAGCAGGCATGGAAAAATCCAGGCTAAACCTATGCAAAGTATACCTATCAGAACTGCAAGATCGATCAATGGTATTACATCAGTGAAGCAATCCTCACCACAGTGAATATACCATCAGGAGCCACACACCCCGATGGCCATTTCGCAACCTTCGTCAGGGGGCCCTGACGAAGGTTGCGAAATGGCCATCGGGGTGTGTGGCTCCTGATGGTATATTCACTGTGGTGAGGATTGCTTCACTGATGTAATACCATTGATCGATCTTGCAGTTCTGATAGGTATACTTTGCATAGGTTTAGCCTGGATTTTTCCATGCCTGCTTTTTGTATGGGCTAGATAATGCTCTGATAAATATGTATTTATGCATTAACCCTATGTCATTACAAATATATGATATGTGTGGACATCAATTGTTGTTCATTAGATGCTGGTAATATCATATGTATACCTATACCAGCTATCAATTCCTTTGCAGCATGAATAGATAACAAGCACTTGCACTTTAATGATTCTATGTCTATTGTTTACTTTTCAGAGAAATATTAACTATAAATAGTGATTATATCTTCTATATATACTGCATAAAGGTCTTTTTGCTGGCAACAGTAAGCTGTAAATATCTCTTGTCATGATTAATGTTATTTTGACATGATATGAAATACTACTTGAAAAAATTACCACAGGAGCCTCCCTTTGTGGGTTGTTCTTCCTCTGTGTATGTCGTCCTTGTCCTTCTTAATTAAAATAAATCATTTATACAGATGTTTGTCGCTTGTCTCATGCTTTCCAGAAATGTAGTGAGAGGCCATCCACCGAGCTCTCGACAGCAGAGATTGAAATATATCGGTAGAGAGAAGGCAGCAAGCTGTGGGTCACCTGGGTCCAAAACCCCAGGAGGGTCCTCATTGTGGAAAGGAGCTCAGAATGTATTGGTAAGTTAAGTAGTTGCATCTCAAGTAGATGTCTAGTAGACCGCCTCAGAGCAAAAAAGGACTCAATTTGGATCCACAGTGCCGTTGGGGTCTCAACCCACCACTTTCTAGCAAACTCTAGGATCACCGCCTTGTAATATGTTCGGACATCAGGGATCCCCCAGACCCCCATCCGAGTAATGCAGTGTGAGAATATTTGTGGCAATTCTGTGTGGTCTGCCCCTCCATATGAAACGGCCAAACAAAGTCAGGAACATACGCAGATATTTGCTCAGGAAATGGAGAGGGAGACACCTCAGCATGTATATAATCTTGGGCAGCTAGGTCATCTTGATAACTTGGATTCTGGCCATCCACGATAAGTGGAGGCCAGAGTGACCATCAAGCCCCCTCCGGATCTCCGCATGCAGTAAGTCGCAATTATGTCGGACCAGCCTGCTTACGTTAGTAATTTTAATACCAAGGTAGGTAAAGCCCTCCATCGCCCAAGCAAAGGAATATTGATTTCTGATCTGGTCCTGATCTTTCGGGGTCATGTTCAGTGGGTAAAGGGTGGACTTAGTCATATTAAATTTGTAAAAGGAAGCTCTGGAGAACTCCTCCAACACCTCCACAACCTTAGGCAACGTTGATGACACATGCGAACAGATGAACACCACATCGTCCACATAGAGACCAACCTTGTGTTCCACAGGGCCCACCAAAATTCCCCTGATATCAGGGTCCCCCTCACTACCGCTGCCAGTGGCTCCATCACCAGGGCGAAGATGAGAGGCGAAAGTGGGCACCCTTGCCGGGTCCCATTTGTGATGTCAAAGGAAGGCGAAAGAAAACCTGAATCCCTCACCGAAGCGCAGGGGGAGGAGTATAGGGCCATGATGGACTTTTGAAAGCCCCCCAAGATACCAAATGTCTGGAGGATCGCCTCTAGATACCCCCAGTGCACTCTATCAAAGGCCTTTTCCGCATCCAAGGACAAGAGCACTGGAGTTTTTCCCCTCTCCATGAGCTCCAGCAAGTCTACCAGCCGCCTAGTTCCGTCGCTGGCCTGGGATAAATCCCACCTGGTCCAGGCCTACCAGCGAAGGGATCGCCTTCATGAGGCGAGTGGCTAGGAGCTTGGCAAAAATTTTGACATCACAATTGAGAAGAGCAATTGGACGAAAGTTACCGGGGGTATCAGCAGCTTTGCCAGGCTTAGGGAGGATTGCTATGACTGCCTCAAGACCCTCTCTTTTAATCATGCCCCTATCCCGCCAGAAGTTAAAGAGGCTTAGTAAGGGTTTGGAGAGTAGATGAGAGAAACATGCGTAATACTGGTAGGAGAACCCGTCTGGGCCCGGGGATGAACGTTTTTTAGCTGTGTAGATAGCTCTCAGGACATCAATCTCTGTAAAGGGGGCGTTCAACATTGCAAGCTGGGTCTCTGAGACCCCTAGTAGTTTTGCCCTGTCAAGGAAGGAAAGGATAGCCTCGGCTGAGGGCTGGGGAGTAGCGCCTGAGTCTTTAAGATTATAGAAGGAGCTGTAGTAGGATTTGAATTCCCCAGCTATATCCAGAGGGTTGCGCACGGTCATGCCGTCTCCCTTACGTAAAAAGGGGATTTTGGCCTGAACCTCTCTCTTTTTGTTTGATCCTCCGTGCAAGCATGCCTCCTGCCCTGTCCCCCATACCGTAGTATTTTGCCTTGGTCTTCTTGAGCTGAAGCTCAGCTCTGGCCAGGAGCAATGAACGGAGCATCCTCCTGGTTTGTAACAAGTCAGAAAGTGCCAAGTCAGAAGGTGAGGACCTGTGCTGATCCTCCAGGGACTTAAGCCTTAAAAGCACCATTTTCAGGGCCCTATCGTTGTTGCGCTTAGAAAAGGAAGCCATTTTGATGAGGAGACCCCTGAGGACTGCCTTATGGGCGAACCACAACGTGTCTGGAGACACGTCGGCCGCCAAATTTTCCAAGAAACAGTTCTTGATGTCCCCATAGATCTGTTCAACATTTTTGGCAGAGGTAAGAAGGTATTCGTTAAGTTTCCAACTGGCCGGGGGTCGTATTGCTGCAGAGTCAGATATCCTGAGGGCAATTGGGGCGTGGTCGGACCACGTGATAGAGCCTATCGATGCGTCTAAGCACCTCGGCAGTAGAGAATCATCTATCAGGAAGTAGTCGAGTCTGCTATATGAGCCATGACGATGGGAGAAGAAGGTGTAATCCCTCTCATCAGAATGGTAATACCGCCAGACATCGTGTAGGTGCTGGGAGGAGACTACCTGGTTGAGCTCCGTTCTGTGCAGAGTAGGCATAGAACAATCTAGGCATATGTTAACTGGTACATTGAAATCCCCCGCAATCATTTTAGCTGCCACGCGCCAGAGAAGTTACTTTCTCCAGTAGTGACCTCAGATACCGCAATTGGCCTGTGTTGGGGCCGTACACCGAGCCCAAGGTGAAAGGTTTGTTGTTCAATAGGCATAGTAGTATGACATGGTAGTATGACAAATCTGCCCTTCGGGTCTGGAGTGACCTCAATCAGCTCAAAGGAGACCAATCTGTGGATCAGGATTGCCACCCCAGCCCTCTTAGTCCCCCCCCTTCCCCTGCAAAAAACTGGGTGGGGTAAAGAGAAGAAAGTCTAGGGTGGTCCTTTTGCAATAGATGGGTCTCCTGCAAAAACACAATGTCACTCTGTGAGTTTTTCAAATATTGCCACAGGATTGCCCGTTTACACGGGGCATTAAGGCCGTTGACGTTGAGAGATAACGCTGTAAGGCTCATGATCCGCTGATAAAGAATGCAAGGTACCACAAGTGCTCACAGTATCACAGGGCTAAGACCAAAAGCAGTCAACTAAAGAAAAAAAAAGGAAAGAGGAAATTACAGAAATAGAAGGGTAGGTATAAAGGGGAGAATTTAAAAATAGGGAGGGAGGTATAAAGGGGAGAATTTAGAAACAGGGAGGGAGGGAAAAGAACAAGGGAAGGTATCAGCAAACAATAAACACAGATTCAACTGGCTCAGCCCCGTTCGGGGATCAGGGACCGGGTGGGGGCAAGAGTTTACTCCGAGCCTCAGGCCACCCCCGCGTCAGTGATGGGGCAGAAAGGGTCAACCACAGATGGTAGGGTTACTCCGCTGCTCAAAAATCACAGCCCTGTCGACCGGAAATATCGGGCTGTGAAAAATATGGACGGCATCAGGGAAACTCTCAGAACGCCGCGCAAAGGTCACTCCGCAGTGTCATGTCGTCCTGGTGAAGTCTTACGGCTATCAGGTTGCTTTGGACTAGATGGGGGGGATGTTGAGGTGGTCAAAGTTCCATTCTTTAAGAGCCGCTTTAAGTGTGGAGGGAGAAGAGAAGGATTGGCTCGTGCCTTTGTAGCGGAAAGCCACGTTGACCGGAGACCCCCAGGAATATTGAATGCCTTTATCGCGTAGTATCTTGCAGTAAGGCGCAAAATCCCTGCGGCAAGCCAGTGTACCTGGAGATAGGTCAGGGTAGGTCTGCCAGTTCTTATAAGATCCCGAGGAAATTGGGTTCTGTCTCAGTGCCTGCAAAACTCTATCCCTCAGCATAGGAGATGATTAGCAGACTAGGGTGTCTCTGGGTAGGTCTTGATGAATGGACTGTGGTCTGGGTAGCCGGTAAGCATTAAGGAAGCGGAGGGGGAGTCTGGCAGCACAGCACAGGAATGCATGGACAGTATCCTTAATGTCACCCTCCCCCTCCACCTCAGGCATCCCCCTGACTTTAAGATTATTCCTCCGAAGCTTATCTTCCAAGTCCCAAGTCGCTGCTCTCAGATCTTTGATATCACGGTCCAGTGTGTGGAAGCTGTCTGCCAGCTCATTATGGGCCGTGGCGAACTCAGCCATTTTGCTTTCCAAGCGGTGTGTGCACCTCCATGGCCGCCATGTCCTCCCTCAGCTCTCCAATTAGGCCTCTCATATCTGCCTGCATAGATTGTCGGAGGGAGTCAAGTAAGCCCCTTAAGCACCGCAATGTGACCGGGGCATTATCTTCAGACTCGCCGTCTACATACCTCGGGCTGCTGGAGGGGTGGGGGGAGTGAGCTACCTGTGTCTCTGCCGGCGGCGCCATCTTGGAGCGGGAAGTTGCGGGCCCCGGGGAGAAGTCCAACACTTTAGAGGGCTGGCCGCAGCTCCGGAGCGCCGGTTTGGGCATTTCCAGCTTCCCAGGTGTGCGCTGCAGCAGGGGCCGGTAAGTGAAACGCTGGCGGCGGGCTGTGGAGCATGTAAATCGCTGCTAAAGAGTCCCTGATGCCGGAGCTCCGGTCTTATGCATCCTGCATGATGTGCGTCAGGACACGCCCCTCTCTGCTGGAATTTTAGACCATTGTTCTTTGGCAAACTGCTCCAGGACCCTGATATTTGAAGGGTGCCTTCTCCAAACTGCCATTTTTAGATCTCTCCACAGGTGTTCTATGGGATTCAGGTCTGGACTCATTGCTGGCCACCTTAGAAGTCTCCAGTGCTTTCTCTCAAACCATTTTCTAGTGCTTTTTGAAGTGTGTTTTGGCTCATTGTCCTGCTGGAAGACCCATGACCTCTGAGGGAGACCCAGCTTTCTCACACTGGACGCTACATTATGCTGCAAAATTTGTTGGTAGTCTTCAGACTTCATAATGCCATGCACACGGTCAAGCAGTCCAGTGCCAGAGGCAGCAAAGCAACCCCAAAACCTCAGGGAATCTCCGCCATGTTTGACTGTAGGGATCGTGTTCTTTTCTTTGAATGCCTCTTTTTTTTTCTCCTGTAAACTCTATGTTGATGCCTTTGCCCAAAAAGCTCTACTTTTGTCTCATCTGACCAGAGAACATTCTTCCAAAACGTTTTAGGCTTTCTCAGGTAAGTTTTGGCAAACTCCAGCCCTGGCTTTTTTATGTCTCGGGGTAAGACGTGGGGTCTTCCTGGGTATCCTACCATACAGTCCCTTTTCATTCAGACGCCGACGGATAGTACGGGTTGACACTGTTGTACCCTCGGACTGCAGGGCAGCTTGAACTTGTTTGGATGTTAGTCGAGGTTCTTTTTCCACCATCCGCACAATCTTGCGTTGAAATCTCTCGTCAATTTTGCTTTTCCGTCCACATCTAGGGAGGTTAGCCACAGTGCCATGGGCTTTAAACGTCTTGATGACACTGCGCACGGTAGACACAGGAACATTCAGGTCTTTGGAGATGGACTTGTAGCCTTGAGATTGCTCATGCTTTCCTCACAACTTGGTTTCTCAAGTCCTCAGACAGTTCTTTGAGCATAGAGAAAAGAAAGAAGACCAATGTGGTACACGCAAGGACAGAGGTTGAGTCAACTTTAATCCATGTCAACTGGCTGCAAGTGTGATTTAGTTATTGCCAACACCTGTTAGGTGCCACAGGTAAGTTACAGGTGCTGTTAATTACACAAATTAGAGAAGCATCACATGATTTTTCTAACAGTGCCAATACTTTTGTCCACCCCCTTTTTTATGTTTGGTGTGGAATTATATCCAAGTTGGCTTTAGGACAATTCTTTTTGTGTTTTTTCATTGAAGACAAATTAAATGAAGGTAATAATACCAAAGAATTTGTGATTGCAATCATTTTCAGGAAGAAACTGAGTATTATCTGAAAGAATTGCATGGGTGTCAATACTTTTGGCCACAACTGTGTATTTCATGTTCATTCCCCACCTATAAAGCTCAGGGAACATAATATACACTGTTACAAATTATTATGCAAATTGGTTTTAAGTGTCATAGGGTTTTTTGTTTTTTTTGTTTTTTTTTTAATGAAACCCATTGATGGGATTGTGTCTTAGGGCTGCTTTACACAGACCAACTTCTGTGACCAACTTCTGAACAGATCTCTGGTTGCAGTGAAATCATGGACACACTGCTCCATTTTGTACACAGCCACAAAATGGAGCAATGTGTCCATGATTTCACTGCAACTAGAGATCTGTTCAGAAGTTGGCACAGAAGTTGGTGTGTGTAAAGCGGCCCTCAGAGTTCTTTGGATCACTGAGATCAATCTCAGATACCTGTGATAATTAGTTTGGCAGGTGAGCTCAATAAAAGAAAAACTGGGTGTTCCACAAGATTACGCAGTCGACAGTTTTCAAGTAACATGGGAAAGAAAAAGGATCTCTCTGTTGCCAAAAAGCAACAAATAGTGCACTGCCTTGACCAAGGGATGAAAACATTAGATATTTCACGAAAACGTAAGCGTGATCATCGTACTGTGAAGCGATTTGTGGCTGATTCTGAGCACAGACGTGGTCGTGCAGATAAAGGCAGAATGAGCAAGGTTTCATTGGATTAAGCTGCCAAAAAAGCCTTACAAACCAGCAAACAAATATTTGAAGCTGCTGGTGCCTCTGGAGTTCCTTGAACCTCAAGGTGTAGGATCCTTCAAAGGCTTGCTGTGGTGCATAAACCTACTATTCGGCCACCCCTAAACAGTGCTCACAAGCAGAAATGGTTGCAGTGGGCCCAGACATACATGAAGACTAATTTTCAACCAGTTATGTTTACTGATGAGTGCCGAGCAACCCTGGATGGTCCATATAGATGGAATAGTGGATGGTTGTTGGATGGCCACCATGTCCCAACAAGGCTGCGACGTCAGCAAGAAGACGGAGGAAACAGCTGGTAGGCCCCTTTAAGGTTCCTGAAGGTGTGAAAATGATCTCTGCAAAGTATATAGCGTTTCTGACTGAGAACTTTCTTCCATGGTACAAAAAGCAGAAACGTGCCTTCAGGAGCAAAATCATCTTCATGCATGACAATGCACCATCTCGTGCTGCAAAGAATACCTCTGTGTCATTGGCTGCTGTGGGCATAAAAGGAGATAAACTCATGGTGTGGCCACCATCTTCCTCTGACCTCAACTCTATAGAGAACCTTTGGAGTATAATCAATAAAAAGATCTATGAGGGTGGGAGGCAGTTCACATCAAAATAGTAGCTCTGGGAGGCTATTCTGACATCATGCAAAGAAATACAAGCAAAAACTCTCCAGAAACTCACAAGTTCAATGGATGCAAGAATTGTGAAGGTGATATCAAAGAAAGGACCCTATGTTAACATGTAACTTGGCCTGTTAGGATGTTTTGGAGTTAAATAGTTTTTTATTCCAGTGAATGTGACCTCCTAATGCTGCAAATTCAACAAATGAGCATTTTCAGTTCTTTAAAACATATCAAATGTTTAGAAACTCTACTGTGCCTAATAATCTGGAACAGTGCATTTAGAGTTTTTTTAAATTTTTTTAAGATTATACTGTTATTGGGAGGTTTCTTCAATAAAATTCGATGTATACGCTAACGGGTGATGACTTTTATTACACTGACTCATTTGCACTGACCACTTAGGAAAATCAGAGAAAAAGAACATTTGCATAATAATTTGGAACACAGTGTACACTTGGCTATATGGGATATGTGTTCATTCTCCTATTATCTACATATATTCCATGTTCATTCCCCACCTAAAGAGCTCAAGTAACATAGCATACACCTGGATATATGTGATATATGTTTATTTTTTTGTTATCTACATATATTTCATGTTCATTCCCCACCTATAAAGCTCAAGTTACATAATATACACCTGGCTATATGGAATGTGTATGTGTTCAGTCTCCTATTATCTACATACAGGGGTATGCTCTCAATGACAAATGTTTCCAAGTGTTTAGAGTGGTGTAGAAACCTCCAGAATTGGTCCCCCGAGCAGTGGAAACGTGATATTCTCAGACGATCTCCCGGCTGCTCGCAGCGGAAGTACCCCGTCCGCCATAGTGGAACACCCAAGTTATGTATAGTGACTCAGTGGTTAGCACTGTATGGTGGCTCAGTGGTTAGCATTGTATATGGTGGCTCAGTGGTTAGCACAGTATATGGTGGCTCAGTGTTTAGCACTGTATATGGTGGCTCAGTGGTTAGCACAATATATGGTGGCTCAGTGGTTAGATCTGCGTGGTGGTTCAGTGGTTAGAACTGTATAGTGGCTCCGTGGTTAGCACTGTATAGTGGCTCCGTGGTTAGCACTGTATAGTGGCTCCGTGGTTAGCACTGTATAGTGGCTCCGTGGTTAGCATTGTATGGTGGCTCCGTGGTTAGCATTGTATGGTGGCTCCGTGGTTAGCATTGTATGGTGGCTCAGTGGTTAGCACTGTATATGGTGGCCCAGTGGTTAGCACTGTATATGGTGGCCCAGTGGTTAGAACTGTGCGGTGGTTCAGTAGTTAGAACTGTGCGGTGGTTCAGTGGTTAGAACTGTGTGGTGGTTCAATGGTTAGAACTGTGCGGTGGCTCAGTAGTCAGCACTGTATGGTGGCTTAGTGGTGAGCATTGTATGGTGGCTCAGTGATGGGATGCAGGCACACGGGAGGCAGAAGGCACAGGGGAGGGAAAAGGCACATGGGACGCAGAAGGCACAAGGGAGGCAGAAGGAACGGGAGGGAGGGACACAGGGGAGGCAGAGGTACAGGGGAGGCAGAGTCATGGGAAGAGACAGCGCACACAGGGAGAGACAGCGCATATTGGGGCTGAGAGCACACAGAGCGGGGAGAAAGGTACAAGTAAGAGCGTGCAGAGGAAGAGACAGCACAGACAGGAGAGAGCGCACAAGGGGACACTGGCACAGAGACTGCCCTCCCGATGCAATAGCATCGGGCCTATTTCTAGTCTCTATAATAATAGCCTAATAAGTTCTGATATTCATTCTTTTTATTTATTCCTTTTCTTCATCCTTTTAGTATGTCTCGTCGATGTTCAGTATCAGACACTATGGTTTGATATGAACCTTGAACTTCACAGTTGGATTCGGTCATTCCTGCTCCTCGCAACAGAATTGTCCAGAGTGGACATGCTAGACGATGCTGAAGTTGGTTTCTTATTCGCCAGTTTCTTATTCGGCTATTTTTTATTTTCTAATTTTTACAGGTTTTTTCAATAAAAAGAAAACATTCTAAGTATATAATACTATGCAGTCATGTGCCCTGTTGTGAATACACATACAAACGGATACAAAAATTAGAAGACTGGCACAAAAATGGGCACTGAGGTATGGTATTGAAGAGTTTAAATAGCTTTGGGCCACTGATTTAACACCTGATTTACATACCTAGTGTTTCCCTACAACAAATTCAAGTCACTCCAGTTTGGCCCAAATGGGTTCTGGGCATCAAAACTGGCATCAAAGTTTGCAGAGACACAATTTTCACAGATTTGAATAAGTAACAGCTGTTTTTGAGGGGTTAATGGCTTTGGGCCAATGATCTAACACATGATTTACATACCTAATGATGCCCCACATCAAATTCATGTCACTTCAGCCTGGCCCAAATGGGTTCTGGGCATCAAAACTGGCATCAAAGTGGGCAAATTGCCCATTTTCACAGATTTGAATAAGTAACAGCTGTTTTTAAGGGGTTAAATGGCTTTGGGCCACTGATCTAACACCTGATTTACATACCTAGTGATGCCCCACATCAAATTCATGTCACTTAGCCTGGCCCAAATGGGTTCTGGGCATCAAAACAGGCATCAAAGTGGACAGAGACCTAATTTTCACAGATTTGCATCAGAAGATTTTAATAAGTAATAGCTGTTTTTAAGGAGTTAAATAGCTTTGGGCCACTGATCTAACACCTGAACACCAACATACATTTTGACATACCTAGTGATGCCCCACATCAAATTTATGTAAATCAGGTGTTAGATCAGTGGCCCAAAGCCATTAAACCCCTTAAAAACAGCTGTCACTTATTTAAATCTGTGAAAATGGGCGATTTGCCCACTTTGATGCCAAGTACCCTTTTGGGCCAGGCTAGAGTGACATGAATTTGTTGTGGGGCAACACTAGTTATGTAAATCAGTTGTTAGGCCAGTGGCGCAAAGCTGTTTCACCCCTCAAAACCAGCTGTTACTTATTCAAATCTGTGAAATTGGGTCTCTGCCTCCTTTGATGCCTGTTTTGATGCCCAGAACCCATTTGGGTCATGCTGGGGTGACATGAATTTGTTGTGGGGCAACACTAGGTATGTAAATCAGGTGTTAGATCAGTGGCCCAAAGCCATTTCACCCCTCAAAACCAGCTGTTACTTATTCAAATCTGTGAAATTGGTCCTCTGCCCACTTTGATGCAAGTTTTGATGCCCAGAACCCATTTGGGCCAGGCTGGAGTGACATGAATTTGATTTGGGGAAACACTAAGTATGTAAATCAGGTATTAGATCAGTGGTTCAAAGCCATTTAACCCCTTAAAAACAGCTGTTACCTATTGAAATCTGTAAAAATTGGGTCTCTGCCCACTTTGATGCCTGTTTTGATGCCCTGAACCCATTTGGGCCAGGCTGGAGTGACATGAATTTGATATGGGACAACACTAGGTATGTAAATCAGGTGTTAGATCAGTGGCCCAAAGCCATTTAACCCCTTGCAAACAGCTGTTACTTATTCAAATCTGTGCAAATGGGCAATTTGTCCAGTTTGATGCCAGTTTTGATGCCCAGAACCCATTTGGGCCAGGCTGGAGTGACATGAATTTGATGTGGGGCATCACTAGGTATGTAAGTCAGTTGTTAGATCAGTGGCCCAAAGCCATTTAACCCCTCAAAAACAGCTGTTACTTATTCAAATCTGTGAAAATGGGCAATTTGTCCAGTTTGATGGCAGTTTTGATGCCCAGAACCCATTTGGGCCAGGCTGGAGTGACATGAATTTGATGTGAGGCATCACTAGGTATGTAATCAGGTATTAGATCAGTGACCCAAAGCCATTTAACCTCTTGCAAACAGCTGTTACTTATTCAAATCTGTGAAATTGGTCCTCTGCCCACTTTGATGCCAGTTGTGATGCCCAGAACCCATTTGGGCCAGGCTGGAGTGACATGAATTTGATGTGGGGCATCACTAGGTATGTAAATCAGTTGTTAGATCAGTGGCCCAAAGCCATTTAACCCCTCAAAAACAGCTGTTACTTATTCCAAATCTGTGAAAATGGGCAATTTGTCCAGTTTGATGGCAGTTTTGATGCCCAGAACCCATTTGGGCCAGGCTGGAGTGACATGAATTTGATGTGAGGCATCACTAGGTATGTAAATCAGTTTTAGATCAGTGACCCAAAGCCATTTAACCCCTTGCAAAACAGCTGTTACTTATTCAAATCTGTGAAATTGGTCTCTGCCCACTTTGATGCAGTTTTGATGCCCAGAACCCATTTGGGCCAGGCTGGAGTGACATGAATTTGATGTGGGGCATCACTAGGTATGTAAATCAGTTTTAGATCAGTGCCCAAAGCCATTTAACCTCTCAAAAACAGCTGTTACTTATTCAAATCTAGTGAAATTGGTCTCTGCCCATTTGATGCCAGTTTTGATGCCCAGAACCCATTTGGGCCAGGCTGGAGTGACATGAATTTGATGTGGGGCATCACTAGGTATGTAAATCAGGTATTTAGATCAGTGCCCAAAGCCATTTAACCTCTCAAAACAGCTGTTACTTATTCAAATCTGTGAAATTGGTCCTCTGCCCACTTTGATGCCAGTTTTGATGCCCAGAACCCATTTGGGCCAGGCTGGAGTGACATGAATTTGATGTGGAGGCATCACTAGGTATGTAAATCAGTATTAGATCAGTGACCCAAAGCCATTTAACCCTTGCAAAACAGCTGTTACTTATTCAAATCTGTGAAATTGGTCATTGCCACTTTGATGCAGTTTTGATGCCCAGAACCCATTTGGGCCAGGCTGGAGTGACATGAATTTGATGTGGGGCATCACTAGGTATGTAATCAGGTTGTTAGATCAGTGGCCCAAAGCCATTTAACCTCTCAAAAACAGCTGTTACTTATTCAAATCTGTGAAATTGGTCTCTTGTCCATTTGATGGCAGTTTTGATGCCCAGAACCCATTTGGGCCAGGCTGGAGTGACATGAATTTGATGTGGAGGCATCACTAGGTATGTAAATCAGGTATTTAGATCAGTGACCCAAAGCCATTTAACCTCTTGCAAAACAGCTGTTACTTATTCAAATCTGTGAAATTGGTCCTCTGCCCATCTTTGATGCCAGTTTTGATGCCCAGAACCCATTTGGGCCAGGCTGGAGTGACATAATTTGATGTGGGGCATCACTAGGTATGTAAATCAGGTTTTAGATCAGTGGCCCAAAGCCATTTAACCCTCAAAAACAGCTGTTACTTATTCAAATCTGTGAAAATTGGGTCTCTGCCCATTTTGATGCCAGTTTTGATGCCCAGAACCCATTTGGGCCAGGCTGGAGTGACATGAATTTGATTTGGAGGCATCACTAGTATGTAAATCAGGTATTAATCAGTGGCCCAAAGCCATTTAACCTCTCAAACAGCTGTTACTTTTTCAAATCTGTGAAAATTGGGTCTCTGCCCACTTTGATGCCATTTTGATGCCCAGAACCCATTTGGGCCAGGCTGGAGTGACATGAATTTGATGTGAGGCATCACTAGGTATGTAATCAGGTATTAGATCAGTGACCCAAAGCCATTTAACCTCTTGCAAAACAGCTGTTACTTATTCAAATCTGTGAAATTGGTCCTCTGCCCACTTTGATGCAGTTTTGATGCCCAGAACCCATTTGGGCCAGGCTGGAGTGACATGAATTTGATGTGGGGCATCACTAGGTATGTAAATCAGTTTAGATCAGTGGCCCAAAGCCATTTAACCCTTCAAAAACAGCTGTTACTTATTCAAATCTGTGAAAATTGGCTTGCCCACTTTGATGCAGTTTTGATGCCCAAACCCATTTGGGCCAGGCTGGAGTGACATGAATTTGATGTGGGCATCACTAGGTATGTAATCAGGTTATTAGATCAGTGGACCCAAAGCCATTTAACCCCTTCAAACAGCTGTTACTTATTCAAATCTGTGAAATTGGTCCTCTGCCCACTTTGATGCCAGTTTTGATGGCCAGAACCATTTGGGCCAGGCTGAGTGACATATTTGATGTGGGAACTAGGTATTAATCAGTTGTTAGCAGTGGCCCAAAGCATTTAACTCAAAAACACGTACTTATTCAACTGTGAAAATTGGCCGCATTTGATGCCAGTTTGAGCCAGAACCATTTGGGCAGGCTGGAGTACATGAATTTGATTTGGGGGAAACACTAAGTATGTAAATCAGGTATTAATCAGTGGCCCAAAGCCATTTTAACCTCTCAAAAACAGCTTATTTTTTCAAATCTGTGAAAATTGGTCCTCTGCCCACTTTGATGCCTATTTTGATGCCCAGAACCCATTTGGGCCAGGCTGGAGTGACATGAATTTGATGTGGAGGCATCACTAGGTATGTAATCAGGTATTAGATCAGTGACCCAAAGCCATTTAACCTCTTGCAAACAGCTGTTACTTATTCAAATCTGTGAAATTGGTCCTCTGCCCACTTTGATGCCAGTTTTTGATGCCCAGAAACCCATTTGGGCCAGGCTGGAGTGACATGAATTTGATGTGGGGCATCACTAGGTATGTAAATCAGTTGTTAGATCAGTGTCCCAAAGCCATTTAACCCTCAAAAACAGCTGTTACTTATTCATATCTGTGAAAATTGGTCTCTGCCCACTTTGATGCCAGTTTTGATGCCCAGAAACCCATTTGGGCCAGGCTGGAGTGACATGAATTTGATTTGGGGAAACACTAAGGCTGGCTTCACATTAGCGTTTGTGTCTGCATGCTGATGGCATGCAGACACAAACGCTGTCAGAAGCAGGGTCCAAATGATGTGTCCGCAGCGGATAATGTCCGCCTGCGGACACATCACTATGGAGCCCAGCAGCCAATCGGCGCTGTCCGGGGGCGGAGATCAGCGCCGGAGATCTCCGCCCCCCGGCCGCCTGTAAGCTCCGGGACTGTCGGCGGGGAGAACAGCTGATCTGAGAGCTGTTTGAATCTTCCCGCGCCGACACTGTGAGGAGATGTCGGCGCGGGAAGATTCAAACAGCTTTCAGATCAGCTGTTCTCCCCGCCGACTTCGCTAGGAGATTACAGGCGGCGGGGAGAAGGAGGACAGCAGAGGGTCAGCTGATCTCCCGGTGGCCGTCGGTGAGCTCCTGTGACATCACCGGCGGCCACCGGGAGATTTTTCAATGGGTCCGCAGCGTTCTCCCGCGCTGTCAAGCGCAGAACACTGCGGACCCATTGACGGCAATGCATGTTTTGTACGCTTGGGGACGCTTGCTGATCTTCCAAGATCCCCAAACGCACAAAAAAATGCTGCAAGCTGCGTCCCGGGTGCGGACGCTGGACACCGGAAGGAGCAGATATCGTCCGCATCCGCACCCGAACGCAGCAAACGCAGGCACTATGCGTTCCTATGTTAAACATAGGAACGCAGTGCGCATGCGTTTGAATGCTTATGGGAACGCAGCATACGCTGCGTTCCCATACGCAAATGTGAAGGCACCCTAAGTATGTAAATCAGGTATTATATCAGTGGCCCAAAGCCATTTAAACCTCTCAAAAACAGCTTATTTTTTCAAATCTGTGAAAATTGGGTCTCTGCCCACTTTGATGCCTATTTTGATGCCCAGAACCCATTTGGGCCAGGCTGGAGTGACATGAATTTGATGTGAGGCATCACTAGGTATGTAATCAGGTATTAGATCAGTGCCCAAAGCCATTTAACCTCTTGCAAAACAGCTGTTACTTATTCAAATCGTGAAAATTGGTCCTCTGCCCACTTTGATGCCAGTTTTGATGCCAGAACCCATTTGGGCCAGGCTGGAGTGACATTAATTTGATGTGGGGCATCACTAGGTATGTAAATCAGTTGTTAGATCAGTGTCCCAAAGCCATTTAACCCCTCAAAAACAGCTGTTATCTTATTCATATCTGTGAAAATTGGGTCTCTGCCCACTTTGATGCCAGTTTTGATGCCCAGAACCCATTTGGGCAAGGCTGGAGTGACATGAATTTGATTTGGGTGAAACACTAAGGCTGGCTCACATTAGCGTTTGTGTCTGCATGCTGATGGCATGCAGACCACAAACGCTGTCAGAGCAGGTCCAAATGCGATGTGTCCGCAGCGGATAATGTATGCTGCGGACACATCACTATGGAGCCCGCAGCCATTCGGCGCTGTCCGGGGGGGAGATCAGCGCAGAGATCTCCGCCCCCCGGCCGCCTGTAAGCTCCGGGACTGTCGGCGGGGAGAACAGCTGATCTGAGAGCTGTTTGAATCTTCCCGCGCCGACACTGTGAGGAGATGTCGGCGCGGGAAGATTCAAACAGCTTTCAGATCAGGTGTTCTCCCCGCCGACTTCGCTAGGAGATTACAGGCGGCGGGGAGAAGGAGGACAGCAGAGGGTCAGCTGATCTCCCGGTGGCCGTCGGTGAGCTCCTGTGACATCACCGGCGGCCACCGGGAGATTTTTCAATGGGTCCGCAGCGTTCTCCCGCGCTGTCAAGCGCAGAACACTGCGGACCCATTGACGGCAATGCATGTTTTTGTACGCTTGGGGACGCTTGCTGATCTTCCAAGATCCCCAAACGCACAAAAAAATGCTGCAAGCTGCGTCCCGGGTGCGGACGCTGGACACCGGAAGGAGCAGATATCGTCCGCATCCGCACCCGAACGCAGCAAACGCAGGCACTATGCGTTCCTATGTTAAACATAGGAACGCAGTGCGCATGCGTTTGAATGCTTATGGGAACGCAGCATACGCTGCGTTCCCATACGCAAATGTGAAGGCACCCTAAGTATGTAAATCAGGTATTATATCAGTGGCCCAAAGCCATTTAACCTCTCAAAAACAGCTTATTTTTTCAAATCTGTGAAAATTGGGTCTCTGCCCACTTTGATGCCTATTTTGATGCCAGAACCCATTTGGGCCAGGCTGGAGTGACATGAATTTGATGTGAGGCATCAGTAGGTATGTATATCAGTTGTTAGATCAGTGTCCCAAAGCCATTTAACCTCTCAAAAATAGCTGTTACTTATTCATATCAGTGAAAATTGGGTCTCTGCCCACTTTGATGCCTATTTTGATGCCCAGAACCCATTTGGGCCAGGCTGGAGTGACATGAATTTGATGTGAGGCATCAGTAGGTATGTATATCAGTTGTTAGATCAGTGTCCCAAAGCCATTTAACCTCTCAAAAATAGCTGTTATTTATTCATATCAGTGAAAATTGGGTCTCTGCCCACTTTGATGCCTGTTTTGATGCCCAGAACCCATTTGGGTCAGTTTGTATGTGTATTCACAACAGGGCACATGAGTGCATAGTATTATATACTTAGAATGTTTTCTTTTGATTGAAAAACTTGTAAAAATCTGAAAATAATAAATAGCCAAATAAGAAACTGGCGAATAAGAAACCAACTTCAGCATTGTGCCAGAGGAGCGGGCACAGTGGCCCAAATTACCAAGGCCCACTGGTCAAATGCCGGTATGCCCGCCTGCCAGTCCAGGCCTGGCATGAAGTTCACTTGAGTGTCACAGGAGTCACTGGTATCCTCATCCATTCCTCCATGACGACATCACAGAGCTGGTGGATGTCAAGACTTTATGCTCCTTCAGCTTTCATTTGAGCATGCCCCAGAAATGCTGAATAGGGTTTTGGTCTGGAGACATGCCCAGCACATTTATCCTCAGATTCTTTAGTAGCAAGGAAGTGGTTGTCTTGGAGGTGTATGTGGGGCCATTGCTAGAGTACTGCCCTACAGCTTCATTCTCCATGTAGATAAGATCATCTGTGTACTCTGTAGTCAGTAGATTAGACTGCTGGTGTATGAGCACCTCCAGACAAGCACTGTCACAGTGGAGATGCTCGGGGAGGAGCTGACCGCAGCAGCCCCATTCTCCACGCAACCGTATTTGCAGCACGTCCCTCCTTCAATCTAATTTCCGGCATTACATGTCCCTTTAAGAATGTTCTTCCACTAGGATGAATCTGATTAATGATTGGTGGCTGTAAAGCTTAGCACACAATCACTTTGAGTGACAGATCCATTTCCCAATCACTAGCTTGCTTTTTCCGCCATGGCGCTGTGTCTGTTAGCTGTAGCCTATCAGCATGCCCCTTTCTCCTCAGGCACATAATGGAAGTGGCACCATTAAGCCTATCAGATTTCAGGATCGGTGCAACGGGGCAGACGCCGAAACCAATAGTAGATGAAAAACGTAGGGTATTCAAGCCTGTGTGAGAGACAAGCGCAAGAGGAAGGTTAGTGTCCCAGATCGGTATATGTCCGGCATTGTGTGCCCTGGGGCAGCACCTGGCCTCAGAGGATCGCTCCGACCTCATGTTACCGTGTCCTGTAGGTGGTCAGACATGGTCCTTCTCCTCAGGGATGACCCGATGTGGGCTGCATTACTAGTGGCAGAACCCTAACCTGTGCAGGTGTGCCCTCCGTCCACTATCCAGCCTTTTCTTTGTAATCATTGTGATGTGGAATGACTTCCATGAGAGAACACCTCATCTGAGGGTTCAGGAATGCTGTATTATTAGAAGAAGAAGCTTCATGCCCCCAATAACGCCATATTGATAGAGGAAGTGTACAGAGTATTCCCTGGGGTACAGTTGGGTTGTTAGTGGCTCACCGAACACGAGCCGTCTCCTTAGGCTGCTTTCACATAACGATTTTATCATTTCCGATGCTGTCCGATAAAAATCGGACAGCATCGGACCGATTTTGGGCCCCATGCAGCCCTATGGGCATCGGACCGAATCGGATGTGCACTAAATGCCATCCGATTTGGTCCGATCCGATTCTGTCCGATTTCATTATCGGTGCAAAAATCGGAGCTTGCTCCGATTTTTGCACCGAAAATAAAATCTGACAGATTCGGATCGGACCAAATCGGATGGCATTTAGTGCACATCCAATTAGGTCCGATCCCTATAACATGGGGCCCTATGGAGAAGGGTCCGAGGAAACATGTGATGTCTCCTCGGACCCCGTTTTACTGTACTGAGCATGCTCAGTACAGTAAAACTGCTCCTAACTAGGAGCACAAGGGTTAAAAAAAATAAATAAAGGTTATTCTCACCTCCCCCCGAGCCCCCGCCGTCTTCCGCCATCTTCTTAGAGGCTCCCGGTGGATCCCGCAGGCTGCCGGTGTCAGCAGAGGGCTCCCTCTGCTGTATAGGACCTGCGGTGATGTCACAGTCATGTGACCGCGGGTTACCATGGTGAACCCGCGGTCACGTGACTGTGACATCACCGCAGGTCCTGAACAGCAGAGGGAGCGCTCTGCTGACACCGGCAGCCTGCGGGATCCACCGGGAGCCTCTAAGAAGATGGCGGAAGACGGCGGGGCTCGGGGGGAGGTGAGAATAACCTTTATTTATTTATTTTTTTTTCATCCCGCAGGGAGCGATTTTATGCCGGAATCGGGTGCCTATTTGGCACCCGATACCAGGCATCAGAAGGGAGCCGATGCTGTCCGATTTATATCGGACAGCATCGGCTCCCTTCAAATCGTAATGTGAAGGTAGCCTTACACTAATGGCCCCAAGCTTGGCTGGGCTTAGGCTGCTTTCACATTACGGATTTTTCAGATCCGATGCTGTCCGATCAAAATCGGACAGCATCGGATCCGAATTTGGCCCCATGCAGCCCTATGGGCATCGGACCGAATCGGATGTGCACTAAATGCCATCCGATTTGGTCCGATCCGATTCTGTCCGATTTTATTATCGGTGCTAAAATCGGCACCTGCTCCGATTTTAGCACCGAAAATAAAATCGGACAAACTTGGATCGGACCAAATCGGATGGCATTTAGTGCACATCCGATCTGACCCGATCAATTTGACATGGGGCCCTATGGAGCAGGGTCCGAGGAAACATCTGATATCTCCTCGGACCGATTTAGTGTACTAAAATCGCTCCAAAAGTGAATGAATGGGTTAATTAAAAAAAAAAAAAATCTATGCTCACCTGTCCACGAGGCCCCCGGCGTCTCCGGTGTCTCCGGTGTCTCCAGGTATCTTGCCGTCTGTGCTGACAAAAGACCTGCCGTGATGTCACAATCACATGACTGCCAGTAACCAATAGCCGGCAGTCATGTGATTGTGACATCACGAGAGGTCCTGGCAGCACAGAAGACAGAACAGCAAGACACCGGGAGACGCGCGGGACCGTGCAGGAGTCGTGGACAGGTGAGAAAGGAGAGGAGGAGAGGAGAGGAGGACAAGAGGAGAGGAGGAGGGGGACAAGAGGAGAGGAGGGGGAGCACAATGGGGGACAAGAGGGGGAGCGCAATGGAGGACCGCGGGAGAAGAGGGGAGGACCGGGGACCATATTGGAGCATCGGGGGAGAGACAGTTGATGACAGCTGACAGGAGGGAGGTGAGGGCTGGCATCAGATAAAATGTCGGAATCGGATGCCTATTTGGCATCCGATTCCAGGCATCAGAAGAATCCGATGCTGTCCGATTTATATCGGACAGGATCGGATTTTAAAAAATCGTAGTGTGAAAGTAGCCTTAGTAATACCAGAATTTTTTTTTCTCAATGTAGTAATGTCCCCACCTGATCTCCTCCTTTTAGTAGTGTCCCCACCCTGATCTCCTCCTTTTAGTAGTGTCCCCACCCTGATCTCCTCCTTTTAGTAGTGTCCCCACCCTGATCTCCTCCTTTTAGTAGTGTCCCCACCCTGATCTCCTCCTTTTAGTAGTGTCCCCACCCTGATCTCCTCCTTTTAGTAGTGTCCCCACCCTGATCTCCTCCTTTTAGTAGTGTCCCCACCCTGATCTCCTCCTTTTAGTAGTGTCCCCACCCTGATCTCCTCCTTTTAGTAGTGTCCCCACCCTGATCTCCTCCTTTTAGTAGTGTCCCCACCCTGATCTCCTCCTTGTAGTAGTGTCCCCACCCTGATCTCCTCCATATAGTAATGTCCCCACCCTGATCTCCTCCTTGTAGTAGTGTCCCCACCCTGATCTCCTCCATATAGTAATGTCCCCACCCTGATCTCCTCCATATAGTAATGTCCCCACCCTGATCTCCTCCTTTTAGTAATGTTTCCAATACTTTGCCCCCTTATAGTATCACCTCCATCCTGGTATTCTTGTTGTAGTAATGTCCCCATGCTGATCCCATTTTGTAGAAATGTTCCCCACCCTGGTCCCCTTTTGTTATGATATCCCCCATACTGATCACCCTCTGCAGTAATGTGCCTTGTGTTTCTCTCTCTCTCTATCTCTCTATCTTTCTCTCTATCTCTCTCTCTATCTTTCTCTCTATCTCTCTCTCTATCTCTCTCTCTATCTCTCTCTCTATCTCTCTCTCTATCTCTCTCTCTATCTCTCTCTCTATCTCTCTATCTCTATCTCTCTCTAGCTCTATCTCTATCTATCCCTCCCCCTCTCTTCCTCTCTCGCTCTCTTGCTCTCTTCCCCTCTCGCTCTCTTCCTCTCTCTCGCTCTCTCCCTCCCCCCCTCTCTTCCTCTCTCGCTCTCTCCCCCCCCCCTCTCTTCCTCTCTCACTCTCTCCCTCCCCCCCTCTCTTCCTCTCTCGCTCTCTCTCCCTCCCCCCCTCTTTTCCTCTCTCACTCTCTCCCTCCCCCCCTCTCTTCCTCTCTCGCTCTCTCCCTCCCCCCCTCTCTTCCTCTCTCGCTCTCTCCCTCCCCCCCTCTCTTCCTCTCTCGCTCTCTCCCTCCCCCCCTCTCTTCCTCTCTCCTCTCTCCCTCCCCCCCTCTCTTCCTCTCTCGCTCTCTCCCTCCCCCCCTCTCTTCCTCTCTCGCTCTCTCCCTCCCCCCCCTCTCTTCCTCTCTCGCTCTCTCCCTCTCTTCCCCTCCCCCTCAGCATCGTCTTTCCCTATAGGCACCATGGAAAGCTTAGCAATGCTGCGGTCCCTCCTTTTATAATGTATTTTGGGCGCCATTCAGACAAGGTCTTTCTCTCAGCTAGATCAATGCAAGCCGCTGGCCAATCAGAGGCCCGCAGGTGACGTCATACTGTTATTGATCTAGCTGAGCTAGAGAGCTTGTGTGTGTGGCGCCCGGAATACATAATACTTAGAAAGATGGGAGTGCACTGCTAGGGTCAAACACAATCAAGTGTAAAGAGGTGCTGCATGCCACCATAGCTATATGAACAAGGAGAAAAGAATTTGCACTCTAACCAGCACAACACTAATAATAAAATAGGAAGCATTATAAAGGACACACAAAACAACCATATAGTTAAAAATACACAACTAGAAATTGCCCAATAGGACAGACTAATGACAAAATAATGGCATTTGGATTGCACACAATACACAGCAATTTGTATACCCCCCCACACGCACCTGTCCATAAACAGCAACTGCCCAATATTGCAAGATCACAGTTACTGGTAACATGTGATGATAAGGTGCAATACAAAAGGATTAGCCCATCAAGGTTACCTACAGTAGGAGCCCAAGTTAGATACAGGCCCCTTTGACAGCAAGGTTGATAATCTATGGACACATGTCCCTTTTAATCCCCCATATTACGCTCCCATCCGTGTATCCCACATCGCTACTACAAAACCCACAATAACAAAATCTTCGCTTTTGGACAGATACATTTATATATAGGTTTTAAAAGCTGTAAAGCAAAAGATCATACTGACTGAAGTCACTGTGATCCCCCTCTTCACTATTTACAGCACACCCTGACAGATAAATCTTTAATAAAAAATTGGGTTAATAACAACATATACAAAGGAATATACACGACCGTTCAAAAGTTTGTGGTCACCCAGATAATTTTGTGTTTTCCATGAAAACTCGTACTTTTATTTATCAAATGAGTTGCAAAATGAATAGAAAATATTGTCCAGACATTGACAAGGTTAGAAATAGTGATTTTTGTTTGAAATAATAATTTTCTCCTTCAAACTTTGCTTTCGTCAAAGACTGCTCCCTATGCAGCAATTCCAGAATTGCAGACCTTTGGCATTCTAGCTGTTAATTTGCTGAGCTAATCTTGAGAAATGTCACCCTATGCTTCCTGAAACCCCTCCCACAGTTGGATTGACTTGATGGGCACTTTTTGCGTACCATATGGTCAAGCTGCTCCCACAACAGCTCAATGAGGTTGAGATCTGGTGACTGCGCTGGTCACTCCATTACAGATAGAATACCAGCTGCCTACTTCTTCCCTAAATAGTTCATGCATAATATGGAGGTGTGCTTTGGGTCATTGTCCTGTTGTAGGATGAAATTGTCTCCAATCAAGCGCTGTCCACAAGGTATGGCATGGCATTGCGAAATGGAGTGATAGCCTTCCTTATTCAAAATTCCTTTTACCTTGTACAAATCTCCCTCTAAAGGCACATGCATACGCTGAGTATTTGATGAGTTTTTTACTTCAGGATTTGTAGACAAAACCAGGAGTGGGGCACTAAGAGGAAAAGTCTAATAGAAACACCTGCACCACTTCTGTATTTAATTATCCACTCCTGGTTTTGGCTACAAATCCTGATGTAAAAAACTCAGCAAATACTCAGCGTGTGCACGTGGCCTTACCAGCACCAAAGCAACCCCAGACCATCACATTACCTCCACCATGCTTGACAGATGGTGTCAGGCACTCTTCCAGCATCTTTTCAGTTTTTCTGCGTCTCACAAATGTTCTTCTGTGTGGGGCCAAACATCTCAAACTTTGATTCATCTGTCCATAAAACTTTTTACCAATATTCCTCTGTCCAATGCCTGTGTTCTTTTGCCCATATTAATCTTCTCTTTTATTAGCCAGTCTCAGGTATGGCTTTTTCTTTGCCACTCTACCCTGAAGGCCAGCATCCCTGAGTCGCCTCTTCACTGTAGATGTTGACACTGGCGTTTTGGGGGTACTACTTAATGAAGCTGCCAGTTTAGCTGTGAGGTGTCGATTTCTCAAAGTAGAGACTCTAATGTACTTGTCTTTTTGCTCAGTTGTGCAGCTGGGCCTCCCAAATCTCTTTCTACTCTGGTTAGAGCTTGTTTGTTCTCTCCTCTGAAGGGAGTAGTACAAACCGTTGTAGGAAATCTTCATTTTCTTGGCAAATTCTCGCATGGAATAGCCTTCATTTCTAAGAACAAAAGTAGACTGTCGAGTTTCACATGAAAGTTCTCCTTTTCTGGCCATTTGGACAGTTTCATAGAACAAACAAATGTAATGCTCCATATTCTCAACTAGCTCAAAGGAAGATCAATTTTATAGCTTCTCTAATCAGCCAAACCGTTTTCAGCTGTGCTAACATACTTGTACAAGGGTTTTCTAAACATCCATTAGCCTTCTTACACAGCAAACACAATGTACCATTGAAACAAAGGAGTGGTGGTTGTTGGAAATTGGGCCTCTATAGACCTATGTAGATATTGCTTTAAAAAAAGACGATTGCAGCTAGAATTGTCATTTACCACATTAACAATGTATAAGAGGGGGGCGTGTCCTGGCACTGACTATGCAGGACGCTTAACTAAGGAGCTCCTCCGACGGGGTCCTCTTCACCAGCGATTACCAGCATCCGAAACATATCTCCGGTACACCCAGCCTCCCTCTAACTGCTCTGGACTTTAGGGATGCAGAGAGCTTCTTCACGTAAGCAGGAGCCGCCACTGAAACTAACTACTTCACCCCAGAGCGGCCCGAAACACCCAAGATGGCGTCTGGCTCTGCTGCTGCGTCCCGCTCTCCTCGCTTCCCCCGAGAGCAGAGAGAATGTGAGCGGCCTCAGGAAGAAGAAGACCTGCTACCAATTACCCAGCGCTCCCTGAGGGGACTCCTGGATTCCCTCCTAGGATCCATTCAACAGGACGTGAAGGGTCTCATAGGTGAGCTGTGGGAGGACATGGCGGCGTGGGGGGAGAGAACCCGCCAGCTAGAACATAAGATGGCGGAGTTCGCCTCCGCACATAACGAGCTGGTGGATAGTTACCAAGCTACAGACTCAGACATTAGATCCCTGAGGGGCCACATCTGGTATCTGGAAGACAAGTTGAGAAGGGGAAACTTTAAGCTACAGGGAATGGCAGAGGGGGAGGTGGAGGAAACTATTAAAGCAAATGTCATGACTTTTTTTACCACAATTCTCCTGGATGCCCCCCCTCTGACCTTTTGATAGAGAACTCCCTAGAGATATACTGATCTGTATGACAATCCCCAGGGCGCGAGACCTGATTATTCAGGCTCTGAGACGACACCCTATCTCTGACGGACCTTATGTGGATTGGAAGGTCTTCCCGGATCTTTCCCCTGGAACTTTGACACGGCGACGTGACTTTGCCCCCATATTGCTGAGTTTTATGTGATAGGGGCCTTCAATATGCTTGGGGATCACCTGTGAGTGTCTCGTTTCGCTATAAGGGACAGAGGCATTCTTTTGCCTCCCCCTCTAAACTTAAAGCGGCCCTGGCTTCCTGGAATCTGCTAAACAGGACCGGCACTCCTTCCTCAAGTCCTCATTCAGAAAAGGATTCTGGAGGATCTGCTGGGAACCGTGATGATCGTACTTGAATACCTAGCTGGTCTTGGGGACTCTGTTGGACCTGAGGTCCGGACTTGTTCTTACGGGCTAAATTTGTGGTCTGTGATGGTGAGCAAATAGCCATTCTTACATCTTGGCTCTCTATCCGCTCAGCACTGGCTGTCTGAGTGGTGGGGGACCCTATTGGCTCAGTAACCCCCGTTCTCAGACTGCTCTGAGTATCCTTAGTTTACATTTGTGTGTGTTTGTTAGATTTGTAATTTTCTCCCTCCCCCATTTTCCCCTCCCCGATCCTCCCTATTCTTTTCCTAACCATTGACCGATTTCTTGTCTGCTGTCTGTCTTCTCTCTAGTTCTATTTTTTTTGTTTCTATTACCTTTCTTTTAAAAATCTTCCTTTCTTGTAGAGATTTTTCGATTGGGTATCGCAATGAGCCTTAAAATACTCTCTTTTAATGTACAGGTTTTAAACTCTCTGGCCAAGAGGTCTTTCCTATGGCGGGAGGTCCAGCACTCGCACGCTGACATAGTTTGCGTACAGGAGACGCATTTAATTGCGGGAGATAACTTCAGACCCCACCACCCGAGATATCCTCATTTTCTGATCATCATAATGGGAGACCCAGACAATGGGGTTTAGGGCGCTGCCCTCCGGAGGTCACACTAGGTACTACAAGTTTGTAGCACCGCCTCCTCCGCTTATAAACCCCCACCGTAGGAGACATCCTCAGTTTTAAACTTAGTGTGCTCGGAGGATCACGCTTTGCTTGCACTTCACTGCATTCTCACAGCTTACGTGATGGCGTATGAAGACAAGGTAAAATGGTCCCGCTCGGGACCCCCGACAGCCTCCCCGCTCACCCTCTGCGGAACACGCTGGTGGAGGTACCGGAGGGCTTTTAGCCTGGACACTTCAGTGTTCTCCCGGTACGCTGTCGCGCTCCCTTCCTTTCCATCCCTCCATGGAGGCTCTGGTAAGGGGGAGCCTGGAGCCTTGCACAGCTCCGCTCCGTCCGAGGCCTCCCTAAATGGTGCTTACAGACCGGACGGAGCCAGCCCAGTCCGAGGCCTCCCTAAATGGTGCTTACACTCCGGACTGGTGCTGTACCCCCGTCCGAGGCCTCCCTAAAGGTGCTTACAGACCGGACCGGCACTGAGGCACCTGGTGTGTCTCCTGTGTGCCTGGGGGTAGTGTCTGTCACTGTGGTGTCATGACACTCAGACCGCGCGGTTACCCTCGGGTCCGCGGTTCTGGCGGTGACCCTGTGCTGGGGGTCGCCCTGGCTGACCGCCCTGTGTGTCACAGGGGCTGAGGCTGTAGACTGCGGGTGTTTTATGTGTACATGCAGTCTGAGAGTGTGTGTGGTGATATTCACATTCTTTTCCCGCGCTGCGGGCTCCGGCACCTCCATTGCTGAGGCAGTCTGGAGGAGGAGGAGGCAGCCCTTATGGTGACATCACCGCTGGGCGTGTTGTGTGTTCTTCCCGCGTGTTCCTGGCTCCGCCCACATCTTCACTGTCGGCGGCCATCTTCTCCCTCACTTCCCGGCTGGGATCTGGCTGCAGCGCGTGTCTGCACTTGCAAGGGAGACCGGAACTCGCGGAGGTCACACACACACACCGCTTCCTCCTACCGCTTTACTGCGGTCGGTAAGCCACCGGGATTCCCGGTTTGTTTGTGAACTTTGGCTTATATTCCCCTCACTGTGGAGATGTCCTCAGTTGGGAAGCATGCTGCTAAGGCGGCAGTGGTCACCGTTACCTGCGCTACATGCAACGGGACACTGGTGGAGGGGTCCTGCAATAACTGCGGACGCCCAGAGGCCCGGTCTGCTACTACTGAGTCTGCACATCCGGGATTATACCCTGAGGTTCAGGTGATCCCAGGGCCATGGGAAACGCAGAATAAGATTAATGAATCTCTGCTGTCCCAGATGTCCTCCATGTCGCAAACCCTGGAGGCACTGCATAGGAGACTGGAGAACCCAGCTACTCCTCTGAGTTACCCCCGGGTGTCTCTTACTTCTGCTGTAAGACCCCCTAAGCGAGCCCGTGAGGCTTCTCCTGAGCTCCAGACTCTCTCTGAGGAGGAGCGTTCCTCTGATGGTGAGGAAGATGATGGGGGTTCTACTCTTGGGTCTATGTCTGAACCTCCAGATGGGGTGGAGGATCTGGTGTCCTCCATCAATGGGACATTGCGTCTTGTCACTCCTCCTGAGGAGGTGACTGTACACCCCAAGGAGATATACCAATGGCTGCGGCCAGAGGCTAGACCAAGTGGCTCCTTCATGGACCACACTAATTTCGGAAGGGTGATTAAAGCTCCCAGGTTGCATCCTGGGCGGCGTTATGTCCGTAAAACTAAGGACAATCGCTTTCCCTTTCCCCAGGAGGCGCTCCAGGAATGGTCGCAGTCCCCCAAGGTGGATGCTTCCATGACTAGGATTGCTGCGCGCTCCTTGTTTTCTGCCTCTGATAGCTCCTCGTTGAAGGATGCTACTGATAGACAGGTCGAGCAACTCGCCAAGTCTTCCTATGAGGCTGTGGGGTCTTCATTTGCCCCTAATTTTGCCGCGGTCTGGACCCTACAAGCGATTACTATCTGTTTGGATGGTATCACTGATCTAGCTAGGTCCAGTCCAGAGGTCCTGGCTCTCACTGAGAGAGCAAGGGCCTATGCGGACTATGCCAGGACGGCATCTTTGGAAACTGCCACTCGCTCTGCTGTGGCCTCGGCCAATGCAATTGCGATCCGCAGGCTGTTGTGGCTGCGTCTTTGGGACTCAGATGCCACATCTAAGAAGATTTTACAAAATCTTCCGTTCGCTGGTGACAGGCTTTTTGGCACCGAACTGGACAAATTGATAAAGGATTCTGCTGAGTCTGAGATACCGCAGAACAAGCCTAAGCCACGGTACACCGTGAAAAGGAACCCTAAGCAGTGGTCCTTTCGCTCCGGTTCACAGTCATCAACGGCGTCCACTCGCTCTGACCGAGGGGGCAAGCCTGCTACTCAGTGGCGTTCCAAGAGTCGTCAGAAAAAGCCGGCGGGGGCAGCGGCTGCCACCCCCAAGCCCGCCTCGACATGACTCGCTCTCTCATCCTGCCTCCCCACAGGTGGGGGGCCGCCTGTCCCGCTTTCAGGACAAGTGGCTTCTTCACATTCACGATCAGTGGGTTCGAGACGTAGTCTCAAGAGGTTACAGGATAGAGCTGACGTCACGACCAATACACCGATTCCATCGGTCGGTTCCATCCCCAGAAAAGGCTCAGGCTTTTCACCTGGTGTTGGAGGGACTCCGCAGAGACGGAGTGGTGGTCCCTGTGCCCACGGAAGAGAGGTTCAGGGGTTTTTACTCCAACCTCTTTATTGTCCCAAAGAAGGACGGCTCTTTTCGCCCGGTGTTGGACCTCAAGTTGTTCAACCGTCACGTGTTGGTTCGGAAGTTCCGCATGGAATCCCTGCGCTCAGTGATCGCGGCTGTGTCACAGGGAGACTTCCTAGCGTCCATCGATATCAGGGACGCTTACCTTCACGTCCCCATTGCACCAGCTCATCAGCGCTGGTTGAGATTCGCAGTGGGGGAAGAGCACTTCCAATTTGTGGCACTGCCATGCGGGCTAGCCTCAGCACCACGGGTGTTCACAAAGGTGATGGCCTCCATGATGGCTCTCCTGCATGCGCAGGGACACGCCGTCATACCCTATTTGGACGACCTGTTGGTCAGGGCGCCATCGGAAGACCTTTGTCGGGTGAGCCTGGAGGTGACCATGAAGTCCCTGGAACGGTTCGGGTGGCTTATCAACATTCAAAAGTCGACCCTGGTTCCGACCCAGTCATTGACATATCTGGGCATGGACTTCCACACGGACTCGGCCCTGGTGTCCCTACCTCAAGCCAAGCAGCTTGCGATCCAATCAGGAGTGCAGAATGTCCTCCTGTCTCCACAGTCATCCCTACGGGTATTGATGAGACTGGTGGGTCGCATGGTAGCGGCGATAGAGGCGGTGCCGTTCGCACAGTTTCGCCTCCGTCCTCTCCAGCTGGAGATTCTTCGCAGATGGGACAAGAGGACGATTTCTTTGAATCGGCTGGTGACGCTGTCACAACCAACCAGGGATTCCTTACAGTGGTGGCTACAGCCACATCATCTGTCACGGGGACGGTCCTTCCTAAAACCGTCATGGTTAGTGGTGACCACCGACGCCAGTCTGAAGGGCTGGGGTGCGGTGTTCTTGCACCACAGGGCTCAAGGCCTCTGGACTCAGTCGGAGTCGGCGTTGCAGATCAACGTGCTGGAGATCAAGGCGGTCTATCTGGCGCTCCTGGCGTTTCAGAAATTCCTGTCAGGACAACCCATTCGGGTACAGTCCGACAATGCGACGGCCGTCGCCTACATAAATCATCAGGGAGGGACCAGAAGTGCTCAGGCCCTCACCGAAGTCCACCGCATTCTATCTTGGGTGGAGGAAAACGGCTGCCTGATCTCCGCAGTTCACATCCCAGGGGTCGAGAACTGGGAGGCCGACTATCTGAGCCGACAGGGGATGGACGCCGGAGAGTGGTCCCTTCATCCAGACGTCTTCCGGGACATCTGCGGCAGATGGGGCACTCCGGACGTGGATCTGATGGCCTCACGGCTGAATCATCAGGTGCCCCAATACGTGGCGAGATCATGGGATCCTCAGTCTCTGGGGGCGGATGCCCTGATCCTGAGTTGGTCCAGCTTCCAGCTGCCATATGTGTTCCCGCCTCTAGCTCTGATTCCCAGGGTCCTGTGGAAGATCAGGACGGAATGCAGAGTAGCCATTCTAGTGGCTCCAGATTGGCCCAGGAGGTCCTGGTACCCGGACCTGTGGCAACTGTCAGGCGGACACCGGTGGGCTCTTCCAGAGCGCGCAGATCTTCTCGCGCAAGGTCCATTCTTCCACCTCAATTCCAGGGCCCTCAGATTGACTGCATGGCTCTTGAGGCCTGGCTGCTGACATCCAGAGGTTTCTCTCCTACAGTGGTTGCCACTATGAATCGGGCAAGGAAACCTGTTTCCAGGAAGATATACCACAGAACGTGGAAAATCTTTTTTACCTGGTGTGCATCTGGTGGTCGCTCACCGTGGCCGTTGTCTATTCCGACATTGTTGGCCTTCCTACAGTCGGGTTTGGAGTTGGGATTATCCCTTGGCTCTCTGAAAGGTCAAGTATCAGCACTTTCCGTGCTATTTGACAGGCGCTTGGCGCTCCTCCCGAAGGTCCGCCAATTTCTGCAGGGGGTGTCTCGGGTGGTTCCGCCCTACAGGCGGCCCCTGGACCCTTGGGACCTCAACATGGTCCTAGCGGCATTGCAGAAACCGCCGTTCGAGCCACTAAGAGACATCTCTCTCTCTCGTCTGTCCCAGAAGGTGGTCTTTCTGGTGGCGATTACGTCTCTGAGAAGGGTCTCAGAATTGGCTGCACTTTCGTGCAAGTCACCCTTTCTGGTGGTTCACCAGGACAAGGTGGTGTTGCGCCCACGGCCTGAATTTTTGCCGAAGGTGGTTTCAACATTCCACTTGAACCAGGAGATTGTTCTCCCATCATTTTGCCCCGCTCCCGTTCATCAGGTTGAGCGCGACCTCCATACTCTGGATCTCGTGAGAGCTGTACGCATTTATGTGTCCAGGACCGCCTCCTTTAGGAGTTCGGATTCCTTATTTGTCCTCACGATGGGTCGCTGTAAGGGGTCCGCGGCATCAAAGTCGACCTTGGCCAGATGGATCAAGGCTCCCATTCAGGAGGCTTACCGGTCTTCTGGTTTGCCTCTCCCGGTGGGGTTGAAGGCACACTCTACTAGAGCTGTAGGTGCCTCTTGGGCCTTGCGACATCGAGCTTCTGCTCTACAGGTGTGTCAAGCGGCCACTTGGTCCAGCCTGCACACTTTCTCTAAGCACTATATGGTGCATGCCCATGCCTCTGCGGATGCGAGTTTGGGCAGGCGGGTTCTCCAGGCGGCGGTTGCCCACCTTTAAAAAGGGAACCATGTGTTATCCGTCTTGTTGAGGAACTCTTCCCGCCCTGGGGTATTGCTTTAGGACATCCCCATTGTCTGGGTCTCCCATTATGATGATCAGAAAAAAGAGAATTTTGTTTACGTACCGTAAATTCTTTTTTCTTGAATCATCAATGGGAGACCCAGCACCCACCCAGTTGTTCTGTTGCATGTTTGCGTTTGATCTGTTCTCTGTTGAGACAGTGTTTCCGGGTTGTTACACCGTCTGTGCACGGCATTCTTCCCGATGTTTCGGGTGTGGTTTATTTCTCCTCGCAGCTTATGGACTAAACTGAGGATGTCTCCTACGGTGGGGGTTTATAAGCGGAGGAGGCGGTGCTACAAACTTGTAGTACCTAGTGTGACCTCCGGAGGGCAGCGCCCTAAACCCCATTGTCTGGGTCTCCCATTGATGATTCAAGAAAAAAGAATTTACGGTACGTAAACAAAATTCTCTTTATTTACTTTTCTAACAATGTGGAAAAGAGGGTGGAGTTTGCATTATAGTGGGTACCTCAATTCAGTTCTCCTTGAAATAGGAAATCTATGACTCCGCAGGGAGATACGCTGCAATCATTTGTGATATTGGTGTCGTGACATATACTATAACCAGTATTTACACTCCGAATTCTGGACAGTCCAAATTCCTCCGCTCTCTACTAGGGAAGATGAGGACTGAGACAGAGGGTCGTTTGATTGTTTGTGGGGATTTTAACGCGGTGATGGAGTCTCGTCTGGACACCTTCTCCCCGTCCATGCGCAGACGGGGAGGAGGTGTCCAGACGAGACTCCATCACCGCTCCCTGTGCTCAGAGTTTCATCTCCACGACGTCTGCCTACATACAGGTGAAAGAGACTATTCTTACTACTCCAGTTCCCATGGCTCGTATTCCAGGATTGATTTTTTTCTGGTAGACGACCCCACCCAGTTGGACTGCACTAAGGCTGATATCGGAGCTATAACCTGGTCTGATCATGCGCCGAAGTCTTTGGAGATCACTCTAGGGTCGGGAGGAGGTGGATCCAGGAGATGGAGACTAAACCCTGGTCTCTTGGTAGATCAACGGGTGTCAGATGATATGGCCTCCGAGATTCAATCTTTTTTTGCTGTTATTGACAATAACGAGGTGTCAGATGCAGTCGCCTTGTTGTCGCATATTTTGGCTGTTCGCACCCAGCTGCGTTTCTTGCTCCTACGCCAATATGAAGTAGGGCTGCGCAGATGTAAAGCACGTTTCTACGCAGCGGGAGACAGAGTGGGCCAATTGCTTAAAGAAACGATCTGTGCAGTTTATGATTTCGTCTATGAGGGACGCTGCGGGTGGGGTGGTGAGAGATCCGAGGCAGATTGTCCTGGCATCCTATTATGCTAAATTATATAACCTCAAAGACGATACCTCTATCCCACAACCATCTATTGATAACATCCGTGCTTTCTTCGGGGCCTTGGACCTCCCCTTGGTCCCCCCAGATGCATTGGAGTCTCTGAACCGACCCTTTAACCTTGGGGAGATACGCAAAGTTATAACCTCACTGAAAGTCAACTCGGCTCCTGGCCCAAATGGCTTTGTGAACGAATATTACAAGGCGTTCAGCCACGTTCTGGCGCCTTATCTCCTCAGGTTGTTCAATGGTTGGTGTGCGACGGGCTCGGTCCCAGCTGAAGCACTGGAGGCGACGGTCACAGCTATCCCCAAACCGGGTAAAAACCCGGAACTTCCGAAGAGTTATCGTCCGATATCCCTCCTAAACACGGATCTGAAAATTGACTCCAAACTGACTGCCTTAAGACTCTTGGATATTATCCCACGTCAGGTCAGCCCGGATCAGGTGGGGTTTGTGGCACAGAGATGGAACCAGAAGAATGTTAAACCTAATTGAACTGGTGGAGGGAAGAGGGGCCCATGTGTATTCCCAGGGGCGGACTGGCCCAAGTGTCAGGGGGGCAAGTGCTGGTGCTTTAATTACATAGGCCGGGTGTCAGAAAACTCTCCTTCCGCTCCTCACCCGACCGCATCCGATAGCACCATCAAGCCCCCCCTCTTCACGCGGCTGCATCCGACGACAACACTGCCCTCACGCTCCTTCACCCGGACGGTTCCGCACCCAACCCCCCTCACCTGCTCATCAGGGCTACTGGATCAGGCTGCCACCTGGGACGAGTTCTACCAGCCCCTGTGAATTCCTGTCTCTTGATGCAGAGAATGCATTTGACAGGGTACACTGGGGCTACCTCCAGGAAGTCCTGGGTAGATTTGGTTTTGCTGGCCCTATCTTATCGGCGATTCTTGGTCTATACATGGACCCTTCTGCCAGGGTTTTTTCCTCGGGTTTCCTCTCTGAGCCTTTCTGTATTACTAATGGCACTAGACAGGGGTGTCCGCTGTCCCCTCTGATCTTTGCTCTATCTATAGAGCCCCTTGCTGCCAGTATCCGGGCTGACTCAAATATTACAGGCATTCAGGTTGAAGGGAGAGAACATGTAGTGGGTCTCTATGCTGACGATATCATTATCTCGTGTAATCAGCCGTCCACCTCACTTCCGAATGTCCTACTGACTCGCCTCTCTGTTTCGTATTACAAGCTTAACACCAATAAATCCATGATTTTTCCTGTACATATTCCTCGTACAGAGGTTTACGTTCTCTCGCGTCTCCTCCCCTTCCGTTGGTCGCCGGGAGGGATCCCATACCTGGGGATCACTCTTTGTTCCTCGATGGAGGTGGTGAAATGTAATGTTGACTCCCTCTTGGTGGCCCTCCGGGGGCGTTGGAGACGCAATCCCTATGGCCCCTCTCTTGGATGGCGAGAGTCCAGGCATTCAGAATGGTGTGGTTACCCAAAATGTTTATATTTATTCAGATGTGTCCCTCTCCTCTTTCCATCCAGACTACTATCTCAAATTCAGACCCTCACTAACAAATATGTATGGGCTTCCAGGCACTCCAGAGAGAATAGGAAAATGATGTACTTAAGGCTGAAGAGGGGGGCATGGGGGTCTCAGACATGGCTTCTTACTATAAAGCGGCGATTTTGGAAGCGGCCAAATGTTGGTGGAACGACGAGGATCCCTGAGGCTGGTTGCAAATAGAATCCCACAGTGTTACTGGAGGATTCACTCGCAACTTGCTGGTAGCAGAGTCCCTAGCCCCTGTAATGGCTACCTATTCCCTGGCTAAAATAAGAGCGACTGGCTGGCTAGCCCCGACTGGCTGGACTGATTTGCCACCTCCCTCGATGCCTCTCGCTGCACTTAAACTCCATATTCCCTTGTTGATTTTGACTTTGTGGAGGGAAGGTGGGTTGAACACTTTAGAGGATTTACTGTCTCATGGCCATATCCTGACCTGGAACGAGTTTGTCTGCAAGTACCTTTCTCTCCGTCTTTCTTATTTTCAGATGTGTCAGGTCTCCCACCTTCTCGCTTCAGGGAGGATGCGGCAGAGGGGGTCCCCGCCCAGACCCTCCCCTCTCCGGGCATTTGTTATGCCTGGTCCAGAGATAACTAAAGGCGTTTCCACATTATACAATGGCCTCATAGAACATAATGTTGGTTCGGGTCTCCCCAGCTGGGAGAGGTGGGAGAGTTTTAGGTTCTTCTGCCACTGCAGACAAATGGGACGGAGCAATTCGATGTACCCTCGCTCTTATGCTGGAGGATGTGTGGTCAGAGAGGTACTCTGCCCCACATCTGGTGGTTCTGTCCCAGGATACGGCAGTTTTGGCTACTGGTTGAAAGCCTTGTAACGACACTTTCAGAAACTAAACTCCCGCTCTCCCCACAACTTGCTTTGCTACACGTGGATGCGGAAGAGTTTCCACCGATACCCCCGACTCATTCTGTTGTACACTGATTGCTGCAAGACTCTTTATTTATTTATTTTTTTTAATTCTTTATTTTCACATTTTTGAATTTATATAAACCAGGAACATATTACGCATGTTTGACAATATTTCAGTCTCAAATGCTTCTTGTACAATTATACGGGTTATCAACAGTGACATTAACAACATGTAAACCTGTCACATCTCTCTAGTCCGATAAAAGGTGGGCGCTCCTGCTTGCCAGTCTGCATATTACAATAGGAAGGAGTCCGCGCCCCAACTGGTTTCAGCACTCGGACAGTTTCTTTGTTTCTCCACCGAAAACACCCTTTCCGGTGTCCGAATGTTCCTTTTTCATGGAGACCACACATATTCTTAAATATATCTCTAACTTAAATGTCCGAACAACCTATTGTCTATTACCAATTTAGTCTTAAAGAAAAATTAACGAAAAGAAAACGGAATAGAAACCAGTCTGAGAGAACAAGAGAGAAGTAAAGCGAAGAGAGAGAGAGGGGGTGGGGGGGGAGGGGAAGGAGAAAAGTAAGATGGTGGACCCCCAGCCCCGTGGTGGGAAAATAGTGGCATTTGCCCAGATCCAAGACCCCGAGAGGCCGGAGTGGTGAGAGGGAGAGGTCCCGCCCACGTATGCTTCTCATGCTACGCCTTTTTCAGACTATGTCCTGCCGTCTATCAACAACCGATCATATTCAGGGGTTTGTTGAAAATCCATCCACTTGTACCATGTGGCCCAATGTCTCTGGTAAGAGTCATTCATGGAGGCTGTCAGGTCTTCCATAAGCATCAATTCGTTAATTTTACCCACCCATTGAGAAAAACGGGGCGAGGTTGTCGTACCCCAGAGGGCAGGTATACATGCCCTCGCTGCTATAATCAAGAACTTTAACAGAGAATGTTTATATCTTTTTTCGGGCATGTTTGTTAAGTGCAAGAGAACTGCTTCCGGAGTAAGAGGGTCCGCATACCCCGTTACCTGAGCTACCACAGTCTCTACTCCCTTCCAGAATGTCCTGAGTCTTTCGCAATTCCAAAAAATATGGACCATAGAGCCCGACTCCGCTTTACAGCACCAGCATTGGGAATCTGCCGATGGATACATAGTATGCAGCCTTTCTGGCACCCTATACCACCTAGTCACGATTTTATACCCCGCCTCTTGTTGTTTTGAGCTGATTGAGGTGCTGTGTGCTAAACTACAGATTCTGTTAATCTGGGTATCTGAGAACGTCATTCCCAGTTCTTTCTCCCAGTTGGCAACAAAGTAAGGGGGTTTTTGATCCGGGGGGGCGTTCAACATCGCATAGACCAAGGATAGCACATGTCTCATCGGGCCTTTTCCAGTGCAGAGGGACTCAAACTGTGTCAAAGGTTTGGTATAATGACTCCGTGGTTGGAATGTGCCCAGGAAGTGTCTTATCTGAAGAGATCTCCACCATCCCAAAGGGACGGGTTCCTCCAGGCCCCTGAGGGCATTCAGAGATGGCCAGTCGTCTCCCTCCCTAAAATACTCGACTCTGTCCCTCTCTGCCGCGATCCATTGTTTAAATACTCCGTCATTTCTCACTTGACTAAAGTCTGGGTGGCACAGTACAGACGTGAATCTAGAGTAAGTAGGAATCATGAAAGTTCTAGTCCAAAGGGCCGAGCAATAATGTGCAGTTGATCCCAGAGTGGGGTGTGTCCCTATTTCCTTCTGCGATGCCGACAACAGCCAAGGGAGTCTATACAGGGGTACAGAGCAAAAAGCCTGCTCTATGCCTACCCATGCTTTCCCCTCCGCGTTTCTGCACCAGTCTACCATCCTGGCAAAGTGAACCGCCATATGATAAAGTTTGAAGTTCGGCAAGCCGATGCCACCCTTTGATTTGGGTCGCGACATTAACGCTTTACTGATCCGGGCTTTCCACCCCCCCCCCCCATACAAATGAGGTCTGGAGAGAGGAAATAGCCTGAAAAAAGGAGGCCGGGATTTTCACCGGAATCGCTTGTAGCAAGTATAAAAGACGCGGGAGGACGTTCATCCTGAGCACATGGGTACGTCCTAACCAAGAGAAAGAGACCTTCGACCATCTCTCACAGTCCTTTCTGAGGTTAACCAATAGAGGCGGAAAATTTAACTTAAAGAGCATATCCGGGTTAGCTGTTAGCTTAATTCCTAAGTATTGGATGGATGTGACATTCCATTTGAACTTAAAGGATGCTTGTAAGTCTTTCGCAGTCCCCGACGGAAGGTTTACATTAAGAACCTCCGACTTTTGAAAATTAATTTTGAAATTCGATAATCTAGAGAAGGCCTGTATTTCCTTCATCAAGTTAGGAAGGGATGTTTTAGGTTTAGTCAGAAAAAAGAGGAGATCGTCAGCGTAGGCTGCTATCTTGTGATCTACCCCCCCTGCTTCTATCCCAGTGATATCCGGGTTGGCCCTGACTTTCCTGAGTAGTGGTTCAATCGTGAGAACAAAGATCAAGGGTGACAAAGGGCATCCTTGTCTGGTTCTGTTATGTATTGCAAATGGGTCTGATAGACACCCGCTCACTCTGACCCTAGCTGTCGGACCAGAGTATAGGGCCATAATCCAGTTCATCATATTTGGTCCCAGTCCCAGATGCCCGAGAGTCTCCCTCAAAAAACTCCAATTAACCCGATCAAACGCCTTTTCTGCGTCGGTAGATAAAAGGATGGAGGGGACTCCTCGGCCTCTGGCCCCGTGAACTAAGTTGATCGCCTTAACCGTGTTATCCCGTGCCTCTCTACCTAAAGTGAATCCTGCTTGATCCTTGTGTACAATCTCCCCTATGGTGGGAGCCAGTCTCGATGCTAAAATCTTTGCAAACAGTTTTAGATCCACATTCAAAAGCGATATGGGTCTATAACTTGCACATTGAGTCGGGTCCTTTCCCTCTTTCGGTATCGCCATTATGTGTGCCCTGAGGGAGTCACCGTGGGGGGTTCGCCCACTTTTCAGGTCATTAAAATAATTAAGGAGGTGCGGGGTCACTATTTCCCTCAACTTCTTGTAGTAGACCACTGAGAATCCGTCAGGGCCGGGTGCTTTTCCATTTTTCAAGGAAGCAATAGTATCTGTAACTTCCTGCGTAGATATGGGTAGTTCAAGGGCAGCCACATCTGTCTCCTTCAGTTTCGGCATTGCCGCTCTATTTATATATTCTCTGATTTTGGGGAGAAACGTCGGGGACTGCGTCAAAGAATTCTCTTTATCTACATTATACAATGTCTCATAGTACTTCCGGAATGCCTCCGCCACCACTGATGAAGGCTGGGCCACCTTCCTTGTCTCCCCTATGCTCTAGACGAAGGTCCTAGCCCTCTGTTGCCTCAGAGCTCCCGCCAAGAGTCTACTTGTTTTATTCCCGAATTCGTAGAATTGACGTCTGCACTTTGTCAACCAGAACCTCGCCTTTTTATTTAGTAATTTCCTTAAGTCGTCACGTGTCTTACCCAGATCTCTCGCTACATCCGCGTCTAGTTGTCTTTTATGTTCAATTTCTAATGATCTTAACCTCGCCAGTAACTCGTTCAACTCCCTATCTCTTTCCTTCTTCAGTCTCGCACCATGCTTTATCAGTATGCCTCTGATTACACATTTGTGAGCCTCCCAAATCGAGCTTGGCAAGGTCTCCGGCACACAGTTCTCCCTGAAGTAATCAGACAGAGCCTGTCTCAACTCCTGTAAAGTCGTCAGATCCTCTAGTAGGGCAGGATTAAGCTTCCATTGCCACTGTTTCGATGAGACCTGTGGAATCTCTATCTCTATGGAACAGAGAGCATGATCTGAGAAAGTTATATTGTCTATGTCTGTTTTCCTGATTAGAGTTATATCTTTGTGACCTATGAACAGATAATCGAGTCTCGAGTAGGAGTTATGTACATTCGAGTAATAGGAGTAGTCCTTATCATATGGGTGCTGCAGGCGCCATGTGTCTATAAGTTGATGGTCGTAGAGGGTTCCTCTTATCCGTCTCCTGCCCGCTAATGAAATAGCGTGTAACCCCGAAGATGTGTCAAGACCTGGTTCTAATGCGACATTGAGATCCCCCCCACACCAAAAGGATGCCTTCTGCAAATTCCCCCACTTGGTCCAGGAGCGTCTGTAACGCCTCTGGTTGATGCGTGTTAGGTAGTGTGAGAGTCATGTGGGATTAGTGGATGAGGGCAGATATATCTCTCCCAGGTATCTGTCCTATGCAACCTAACCTGGTCAGTATCACCTGGCTGCTAATGAATTAGTGGGAGGCGGTTGGGGTAGGTAAAAGGAGTCTGGGAGGTCGGGCGGGGCTCTCTCTCAGTCTGGGAACACAGGAGGCCTGACTGTGCATGGAGACGCGTGTGAGTGAAAGCAGTGAGCTTTGGTTCGACGGTTTGGCTGAAGGGAGAAGCCCTTCAGTCTATAGTGAGGTTGTATTATGTTTAGTTAGTGCCGGACAGGCAAGGCTTTTTGTTTGCTGTTTTGTTTTATTTCTGTTGGCTTTCACTGCAATAAACTCTGGCCCAGGGCCAGTGGCCTCTAAGCCTCTGCTGGTGGACTGAGTGACACCCGACACATACGTGCCCTTTGACCTGGCAAAGGCGAACCCCGAGTGTGTTCTTACAGTAGGTACAGGGAGACAAACGTGAAGAGCTGCGACGCCACTCGGCCTTTTACCAGAATCATTCTGCCTTGCTGGTCACATTTTGTATCCACCATTTCCCACGGCACAGTACGGGAGATGAGGATACTAGTGCCTCTAGATCTCTGGTCAGGAGAGAGACTGTGGTAGGCATCCGGATAATGGTGACTTTGTAACTTGTATGGTTTACTAGCATTCAGGTGTGTCTCTTGTAGAAACGCCACCTGAATACGTTCTCTGTGTAAATAGTTGGCCAAAATGGATCTCTTACCTGGATCATGAAGACCTCGGACATTAATAGTACCACACCGCAATGTAGACGTGACTCCGGACGGCATGTTTGTTGAGACTGTAGCGTTCCTCTCCCTCCCCCACCGATGAAAGGACAAGGATAAGAGGGTTGGGGGGGTAGGTCAGATAGGTGATATTAGAAGAGAAAGGTTGTAAGAGTGGGAGTGACAAAAGAGGTGGGAAATAAGGTAAGAAGAATCGATAAGGTTAGAGGGTAGATAAGTACAATAGTAGTACCACTTCACTGAACTTTAAAATTACAGTACAATAAGAAGAAATAAATCCCTCCGGCTCCTGCCGAAGGTTTCCACTCTAAATCGGAAGGGTAGTAGAAAGAGGACTTTGGTTCGCAAGCCCTCTCTCTAACGGGTAGCGTGGAGAGCTATTCCTCAACTCCTCGCATAGCCGACTTCACAATGATAGAATTTCCTGGTTATTTTACCAGCTTGGCAATCATGTATATGCACAGATTATTACCATCCTTACAGTTAATATTCCTAATAGAATGTAAATATGTGACGTGAATGGGGGTCACGGAGAGGCAGTGTTACTCAAGAAGGGGGGGTGTTAGGGGCGCGTGTATCGCTTGAGCGGGGACATTTAGTAAAAAATAAGGGAAAAGGGATGGAGGGGGGGTATGTCGTGGGGATTGAACGGGATAGAAGGGAGGGTAGTATGGTGTGTATTGACGTATTTACTGGGTTGCATGAGATGGGGGTGTATGTCGGTAGAGTTGAGGGGGTGTACATGTTTGCAGTATAGGACTGATTAGTGGCTGTTGAGAAGGAGGGTAGGAAGGGGATAAGGTAGGGGCAAAGGGAGGGGAAAGAGGAGGGGGGTGTGGGAGGGCGAGGGTGTGCGTTTGTGGGGGTGGATGTCGGGTGGAGGTGGGGGGGGGGGATGGCGGGTGTAAGGGGGTCAGGGGGAGGCACCGGGTAGAGCAATTAAACAATGTTACTTATACATTCAGTTCTTCGGGGCACATCCTTGACAAAATCTAGCATTGTGTTGCCTTGGTAACTAGCTCTGCCTAGGCAGGGTAACTACACAACATCCCTCCCTCATAGATTACTACAAGTTCAAGTAGGGTTACGCCTTCTGGACCAGCGGTTTTGGGGCCTACGACTATCAGGCTCCTCTCCTGATTCTCGACGTCGTCTGCGGGGATTCCCAGACGATATCTGCGAACCTCGATCAAATTGCGGAGGTCGTGGGAGTTCTATCAGCAGCCAATTGGGTACCGGGAATGGTGCAGTATTCAAAAAGTCAAAAAGCTGTGGGAGTTCCTCTGGTCTTTTGAGGAAAAATTGCTCGTCTCTCTTCTTCACTATGAGGTGGAACGGGTGACCCCAGCGATAAGAAGCCTCCAATTCCCTTATTTTCTGTAGTAATGGGGCGAGCAAACGCCTCATCGCTAGGGTGCGGGCTGATACATCTGGGAATAATCTGATTTCCGCATTGTCCAGAAATAAGCGTCCATAGTGCCAGGCATGCTGCAGGATCTCTTCTCTATCTGTGTAATAGTGAAGTCTGCAGAGTATGTCCCTGGGGCCGGTCGCCCTTGAGATCTGTTGGCGAGCCACTCTATGTACCCTGTCTATCATGACTCAAGCATCTTTGGGTTTTTGGGAAACCTTGTTAAAGATCTCAACTACCCTGGCAGGCAGTTCGCGGCTGGAAAGTTCTCTGGAACCCCTTTCAGGCGTATGTTCTTACGACGACCTCGATTTTCTTGGTCATCCTGGGCTAACACTAGTTGTTCGATATATTCCTGAGTGCATGCCAGATTATTCTCCAGTTTAGAGACTTTCTGTGCGAGTGTGGTGTTAGTTCCTCCAATTTTGCGGTGCGGGCTGTAAGTTTATCTATCTCGCCTCTTACTGCTGTTAGGGCTCGTTCCTGCGATGCCTCTAATCGCGCTGCCATGGAGTCAATATCCTGCTTTGTGGATAGTGATTTCAACAGATCCATCAGGGTCTGGTCGCAGCCCATTAGTGCGGGTGTTGCGCCGGTCTCTCTTATGTCAGAATGTACGCCGTTATCAGACAGGTATGAGCTACGCATGGTCTGTTAGGCAGTGTAGAAACGTGTAATAGGAGAGGTCACGTTCAGGGGGATATTGTTCGGTAACTGAACTGTTCCTTCATTTCATGCTGCTGCCCCCTCTGTCCCCTGAAGCTGCATTGTGGTGTATAGTGTGCTGGGGAGACTGCCTATGTTCATGCCTTCAGGCTGTGTTATATCATCTTCTCCACTTTCCCCTTCATCCCACACATCCCCGTCCTGCCACTGATCCAGGGTGCCTGTGCTCTGAGTTTCTTTGTCCTCCCCTCCTCCTGATGTCTCTGGTATCGAGGGTGAGGACTCCATGGGCTGTATGCCTTCCGGTGCTCCTGTTACAGCGGTCTGAGCTGTGTGTATTTTCTGAGCGTCTCCATTCTGACCCCCCCTCATATCTCCCTTCTGTCCCGGTACCTGCTTGTCACGGGACCTCCGCACTTCCTGCTCCCGGTCCTTCACTGCTGCCTCTCCGCTTGTCTTCCGGGTGCCGGGTGGTTGCTGCACCATGGGGGTCTCTGGGTGGGTCACCTGAGGGGGAGAGCGGTCCAGTGCTGTCTCCGTCGGCGTCTCCCGCCTCTTCGCCTCGTGCTCCTCTCCCTTTCCTCTTTGTGAGGAGCGGGTCGGCGCCATCTTGTGCTCCGGGTTCCTCTCTGCCTCCGTTCCTCCGCTGGCCAGGAACCGGTCCAGCGGTGTCTCCCGTCTGTCTATGTGAATCTGTGGTGTTCACGACGGTGCCCTCCTGCCTCTGGTCATGTCTCCTCGGCAGGTAGCTGGTTGAAAGTCTCTATTTTGATGTCGGCTATGGAGGAGCTCCTGGGATCAGCGTCCACTCTCCTCCATAGCTAAGCCACGCCCCCGCGAGACTCTTTATAGTGGCTAACTTGAGGGCAGTTTCCCGTCCAAATTTTGGGGACCTCACTAACAAACTCAATTCTATTTTCACCCATGAATACTTCCTGGCTTTAGACACTCCAACTAGACACTATGTACGTAAGGCCTGGGCCTGCTGGGCCTCCCACCCCTCGGCAATCAAACTCCCACAGTAAGTTGGGACTGGCACCAATCCTCTGGACCCTCCTCTCTTCCTTTCTAGACTTCTCCTAAATCTCTTTTGAGCTTTCTGCTGTACGTTCCTTACCTTCTGGTTTTCTCTACTTTACTTGCCCACTCTTCCGTCTTTATCTCAACTGTCCCCCCTCTCCCCCTCCACCCCCCACCCTTCCCCATTTACTTTTTTTGTTTTTAAAACCGATGTAACGGTATTCTTCCTCCTGCATGTTGGCAGGGAAAGTGTTGGCTGCTCCTTTGTCTCTAATTGTTTTTTTGCTTTTTTTCCTATCAATAATGTTTATTGGAAATAATTCAATGTATAAGAGTGTATTTTTGATTCATTTAATGCTAGCTTCATTGAAAAAAATGTGCTTTTTTTTTTAAAAATAAGGACATTTCTAAATGACCCCAAACGTTTGAATGATATTGTACAGTCAAAATTGCTTCTCTTCCTTAATATTATTAACTTAATAAAATGCCATGCTGATTATATTAAAGTTCATCCCTCTTGTTCTTAAAGTATCCAATTTATGGATCCATCTCAGCTCTTTTTTTCTTTAAAAGAACCACTCTATCCTCTCCTCTCTGACCAACCGGTACGTCATCAATGACCCTGAATCTCAATTGATTCACCAAGTGACCAAACTCCTTAAAGTGTTTTGGTACTGGTAACTCCAATAGACCCCTTCTTATTGTGCTGTTGTGATTACTTATCCGTGCTCTCACTTCCATAGTCGGTTCGCCCAATACAGCAGCCCACAAAAGTATGAGATCACGTACATGTGTATCTCTTATTGATAGTATATTTTTTACCAGAATGCAGATGAAAAAAGTGATGACCCTTTAGCCAAAACATGCACAACCCAAGCAAGGGAAATTACTCAGACTTAGGCGACTCAGAGTCTTTTGGATGTCCTTTTTGGACGTACCGATGTCCGATTTCACCAGGTCATCTTTCAAGCTACGCCCCTTCTTGTAGGAGAAGAGAGGTGGTGCCTGAAACTCCTCAATAATAACATAACCCTTATTCAGGAGTTGCCAATGGCATCTAATGATATCTGAGACTCTGTTGCTCTATCCATTATAAGTAAAAACCAATGGAACACACTTACGCGATACAACTTTCTCTTTTGGTTTAAGCAAATCACTACAGGACACCTCCAGAACCTTTTTTTTCTGTAATTAATTAATTTATTAATTTATCTTTGGGGTAACCCCTAGCCAGAAATGTATCACACATTTCATTTAACTGTTTGTTGTTTTCTGGTCACAGGATACCACCCATCTCACTTTTAGTAATTTACTTCATGGTAGGGATTCCACCATTCTCGGGTGTACACTACAAAAAGTTAACATGCTATTCCTATGAGTACTTTTGACAAACAAATCAGAACATGGCATATCCTTATGTTTATATACCAATGTGTCAAGGAATTGCATTTCTTGTAAGGGACTCGCCATTGTAAACCTCAGTTCTGAGTACACGTCATTAACAGATGAGAAGAAAGTATCCAACTCATCATTCCGTCCCACAGGAAAAAGATGTTGTCGATGTAGTGATGCCAAAGGGCTGACATGTACACGTGTTCGTCCATGAAGACAGCCACATACAGTGCCTACAAGTAGTCTTCAACCCCCTGCAGATTTAGCTGGTTGACACATGCGGAATTAACTTGGCATTGTGACATTTGGACTGTAGATCAGCCTGGAAGTGGGAAATGCACTGCAGCCAAAAAGGTTTTTTTACATTTTTTTTTAAAGCGTTAAAAGTTAATTCAGAGGGTCATTTATTATTCAACCCCTCAAACCACCAGCATTCTGTTTGGTCCCCCTAAAGTATTTAGAAGTAGTTCAGGCACAAAGAACAATGAGCTTTACATGTGTGGATTAATTATCTCTTTTGCCAGCCTTTTCTGACTATTTAAGACCCTCCCCAAACTTGTGAACAGCACTCATACATGGTCAACATGGGAAAGACAAAGGAGCATTCCAAGGCCATCAGAGACAAGATCGTGGAGGGTCACAAGGCTGGCAAGGGGTACAAAACCCTTTCCAAGGAGTTGGGCCTACCTGTCTCTACTGTTTGGAGCATCATCCGGAAGTGGAAGGCTTATGGAACTACTGTTAGCCTTCCACGGCCTGGACAGCCTTTGAAAGTTTCCTCCCGTGCCGAGGCCAGGCTTGTCCGAAGAGTCAAGGCTAACCCAAGGACAACAAGGAAGGAGCTCCGGGAAGATCTCATGGCAGTGGGGACATTGGTTTCAGTCAATACCATAAGTAACGTACTCCACCGCAATGGTCTCCGTTCCAGACGAGCCCGTAAGGTACCTTTACTTTCAAAGCGTCATGTCAAGGCTCGTCTACAGTTTGCTCATGATCACTTGGAGGACTCTGAGACAGACTTGTTCAAGGTTCTATGGTCTGATGAGACCAAGATCGAGATCTTTGGTGCCAACCACACACGTGACGTTTGGAGACTGGATGGCACTGCATACGACCCCAAGAATACCATCCCTACAGTCAAGCATGGTGCTGGCAGCATCATGCTGTGTGGGGCTGTTTCTTAGCCAAGGGGCCTGGCCATCTGGTCCGCATCCATGGGAAGATGGATAGCACGGCCTACCTGGAGATTTTGGCCAAGAACCTCCGCTCCTCCATCAAGGATCTTAAGATGGGTCATAATTTCATCTTCCAACAAGACAACGACCCAAAGCACACAGCCAAGAAAACCAAGGCCTGGTTCAAGAGGGAAAAAATCAAGGTGATGGAGTGGCCTAGTCAGTCTCCTGACCTTAACCCAATTGAAAACTTGTGGAAGGAGCTCAAGATTAAAGTCCACATGAGACACCCAAAGAACCTAGATAACTTGGAGAAGATCTGCATGGAGGAGTGGGCCAAGATAACTTGGTAAGATTTATGCTTCTGTTAATAAATCCTACTCTCATTTGCAGTTTGAAGGCTCTAACTTATTTGCATCTTATCAAACCACCTAAATCTGCAGGGGTTGAAGACTACTTGTAGGCACTGTAGATGTTCACATATGCTGTCTTTTTTCTGCATAGGAGATCAGCCAGAGTTAAGGGTAGATCCCTGACCATCCATTCATCTTTGATTCTTTTGGATAAATCACGCTGAAAGATACTGACCAGGGACTCGTTGGTCCATTGGAGCCCCGAAGCCAGGGTGCGGAATTGAAAGGCATACTGGCCGACAGTAAAAGTAACTGATATGGTGGAGCTGCGACGACCATCAGCTTTTGGAAACCATCTGCATCCACCAAGGCGGAAAGGCAGCATTTTCAACAAATTAGAGATGATGAAGTTCAAACTATTTGCTTTGTGATGTGTAGGAGGAAATTATTTTTTTCTGTGACCACAACTGCAGGACCGAGGGCTGGCTGCTGTCCTGAGAGAGGGTGGAGTAAGGTGTAGCCAACAAACTGCTGCACTGTGAGGAAGGTGCAGGCGGAGATGTTATGGTGGGTTGATAAACAAGTGGTGTACTCGGTGTCTGAGATCGGTCTAAACCAGCAGGATTGTCCAGTGCTGTAACAGCTGAGGGGCTGTCATTTGCCCCGACTTTAGCAGGTAAACAACTGGAGGTTCTGCTGCCAGATAACTGTCAGACAACACTAGCCACAGTTTCGGAGGGGGAAGAAGCAGCAGATGTATTTGATGTGGTGGCTGGTGTTCAGTGAGGCCCGCTAGGCACAGTTTTAGCGCAGTAATTTTCCCAGAGTAACGCAAGGTCCTGGGCTATGTGGCAGTTAATGCATGTAGTAGTCAAATTGTTTGATTTTTTTGCCTCTACTGAAGATTTTTTTTACAAACTTTGTAAATAACTTGAATTGGGTCACCTTTTGAGGAGGCCCAGGCTAGGCAACCCTTGTTGCCTCGGACAACTGCAGATCTGCAACAGCATCTGTCCAGAGCCAGAGTTGTGGCTGAGGATGCAGTGCTTTTCGTGCTTGTAGCCCTCAGGATGTGTCTTCCCGCACGGAGACTAACTTCCTCGTGTTCCTCCTGCTCCATCTCCTCTGCTGAGCTACTCAGCTGCGTGACTCTGGGTTCATTCCAAGTGGAATCTCGAACCTCACCATCATCTTTCCTATTTTTCCACTCCTCACCATGAGTCACCCTCCTCCTCTTCCTGCCCTGACTGCACAGTACAGTGCGGGTGCTTCTGGGGTATCTGAGTCTCATCATTATCACCTCCACGTCCTGAGGCTAACGTCTAGTGTTGAGGGTCTGGATTCTGCAGAGATCCGTCCCTGGATTCAACTCCAAAAGATTTTGGGCATTGGTTGTGTCTATAATGTGGTGTGGACACCTGTGGTGGGTAAGGGGGATGTACAATTCTAGGGGGATGCCTGTGGAGCAATTTTAAAGGTCTATAAGGCTATGAGGATATCTGTATTGCGATTTGGAGGGGTGTACAGTGCAGTAGTGATGTCTGTCGTGGGAATTTGGGATATACATTGTGGACAGGACTACTGTGGTGGGATTTTATGCGGGATTTCGATGTTGTAGGGATACCGGTCATTGGATTTTGAGTGGTGTGTGTGATGCTGGGCGATGCCTGTGTGTTAATTTTGTAGGTTTGTAATGTTAATTGTGCCTGTTGGGGGCTATAATGCTGTGGGTATGCCTGTGGTGGGTTATTGGGGAATGTGATGTTGGGGAGATGCCTGTGGTGGGAATTGGGGGTCTATAATGCTAGGAGAGCATGAAAGCACTGCAATTCTGACTCTTTGTGGGTGCTCTGGTAGGATCCAATCCTGCATCAATGATACTAACATAACCAGGCAATACATAACTGTATGCAAAATATATTAAATTCAGAAAGCAGTAAAATCCAGTTTATGGAGACGTTTTATCAGTACTGTGGCTACCGGACAGGGCAGAAGAGGTAGTCGCCCTAGGCCTAACAATCAGAGGAGCCCACCCAGATCTATTGCCACAGTTAACTATATCGGCGTGCACAACATGCCTACACCTAGTTAATCTCTGCAGTAGGGTAGGGAGACGGTCTCCTTCCACTGCTGCAGTCTGTTCTGTAGATCACAGGGCTCTTTAAGGTTCACAGAACAGTAGGATGATAGCGCATGCACAGGACATGAAAGTCCCAGTGTGGTGACCTTATCTCGCTGTGCTGGGACTCTAATATCCTGTTTGTGCAATGACCTGCCCATGCTGGACCCATCTGGATCCTGGATGAATTAAAGTATATGATGTTTTATATTTTTACTTGCCCCCACAGTCCCGCCACATAGTTATCATAAAGTATGGGGGACCCTCATAGTGTGGGGAGACTCTCATGTGTTGTAGGGTGCCCTTCTTCATTGTGGGGTCCTTTATACAATGTAGTGAGTACTGTGGGGACACTTACAGTGAAGGAAATAAGTATTTGATCCCTTGCTAATTTTGTAAGTTTGCCCATTTAATTTTAAAGGGAATCAAGCGGCAGGATTTAGGGCTATAAAGTGAAGCCGGTGCCTTAGAGGCACTGGGATTCTGAGTGCAATCATATTTTTACTTCAATGATTCCGTGTATGATTGCAGAGAAAATGATCAAACACTGCAAAAACAGTACAGCAAATTAGCATGTGTGCAGCACAACGTCACTAATGCCTCTAAGCCAAACCCTCCCCCAAGGGCTGCCAATAGCAATTTCGGGTCCCTTACTGTCAAAATTTTGGGGCCCCACTGAGACTCCGCCCATCCCCCACCCCAGCTCTACCTCTCCCATGCTCCGCCTCCACCCAAACATACATTATATTTATAGTGAAAAATTGGAACAGCTCCAAAAATTACCTCAATTTATGTGCAAAGCTTTCCCATCCAGCAATCCAGATGGTTCTTTACAATAGAGTAAAAAAAAAAGGAAAAACAGCACAAAAAAAATTTTTTGCCATTGGGCAAAAAAGTCCACTTTTTTCTACATTTTGTGCTGTTTTTCCTTTTATTTTTTTATACACACTCTTTCTCTCTATTATATATTACACACATACACACTTGAGACTGCTGTGGGCTGAATACACAATAGCTGTATACATAATAGAGAATACACAATAGAGACGGCTGCTAGACAATGGAGATGGCTGCAGGCTATGCACACAGTAGAGAATGCACAATAGAGACTGCTGCTGCCATCCATCCCATTGTCCTTCCCCCAGGTTGCTATTTTCGACTGTAATAGCGCCTTACCTGACTCCACGCTCCTGATCCCAGCAGCTTCTTCCTCTGCCGCTCCTGGTCTCTCACTTGCCGGCACCCTGCACCAGCCAGCACCCAGCGGCAACTGCCAGCACCAGGCGGCACCAGGCGGCAGCTGCCAGCACCTGACCGCCGGCAGCAGCCGGGAGCCGCCGGCACCAGCCGCCGACTGCAGTGATGTGCAGGCCGGCTGCGCGGGAAATTCAAATTTCCTCCTATTCACCTCCTCCGACCTACTGTGATCCGAGATGCAGCAGGCCTGGGCGGGCCGGATGACTTAGGTGGGGGGGCGGGAAGGCACACTCACCCGAGGACACACACAGCCTCGGTCTACCTCCTGCGACGTGTGCTGGCTGGGGGGCGGGCCTCCTTGCTCCAAACGGCTATGCCCCCCGCCAGCACGCCCCGGACCCATGCCCCTGTTTAAATGGCCATGCCCCCTCCAATAATTGGCGGGCCCCTTAATCAGTAAGGCCCGTAAGGCCCTAGTGGCAGCCCTGCCTCCCCACTCCCTACTCACTCCCTGTCAGTATATACCAGGCAGTGACACAGGACGTCTGGCATTGTGCATGGTGATAGCACAAAGTAGGGCGTCTTATGTGCCCGAGCTCATTACTCCCTCCCTGCCTCCCTTCCACTTTCAACTTCAGCTTCTCACTGCTTATCACTTCTCCTTGCCCAATCACAGGAGAAGGCCCCGCCTGTTATGTACCGATGACTCAGGAGTAACATTCAGATTCCGTACAAGTCGTTGGTAACTGTACTGACCGCAATCCCTGACTACACGCCGCAACTAGAAGTAGCCGTGGGATGTAACTAACCAAACCTAGACACCTCTGCACAGCCAGAGAACTAACTGCTCCTAAAGATGGATGTAGGAAAAGCTATCTTGCCTCAGAGCAGAACCCCAAAAGAATAGCAAGCCCCCCACAGATATTAACTGGGAAACAAGAGAAGGAAAACAAACACAGGCAGAGTATAAGGTTATGCAAAAGAGGTCAAACTAGCTATATATGACAGACAGGATAGAATACTATTGCGGTCAGTATAAAACACTATCCTAAACCACCAACAGCAGATATTACAAAAATTTACTCTGAGTCACTAAGACTCGGCGACAACTATATCTGCAGACTTCTATAAATCAAATGCCAGCAGAACTGGAAATAACAGATAATAGTGAATGGTAAAATTCCTAGAAAGAACACTTCCTATCTGAGAGCAGATAAACAAATATACAGACTAGATAGCAACCCACAGCTCAGAATAAAACAAAACAAGAAGAACCTTAAGCACACAAAAGTGTGCCACATAATATAAAAAAAAATTCACTTATCTTGCAAAGATCTCCACAGAGCAGAAGAAACCAAATAGATGTGAACTCCTCCAGGAACAAAAGACAACTGGCAAGAATTGATCCACTTCCAACCATTATATGCTCCAAGAACCAGATTGCCAATCACCCTCACTTGTGAAGCCCACACAGTCAGCTGCAACACCAGCAACAACCTCCGGAGGGAGCTCCAATGAATTCACAACACCCGCCCCCTCCAGTCTGTTCGCGTTTTGGTCTCCTCTTGCAGACAGTGGGAAGATGCAGGAGAGGAGACTGAGACAGATTGCCGCTATTGTCATCACAGTCACAGATGACAGATCATAGATGACAATAGCGGCAATATGTCCCGATCTCCTCTCCTGCATCTTCCTGCTGTTTAGGAGAGGAGACAGGGACGTGCACAGACTGGAGGGATCGGGGTCTTCTGTGATTGGGCGAGGACAAGCATTGAGAAGCCAGAGACGAAAGCGGGATGGAGGCAGGGAGGGAGTGATGAGCTCGGGCACATAAGACGCCTGATATTGTGCTATCACCATGCGCAATGTTGGACATCCTGTGCCACTGCCTGGTGTGACGACATGGACTCTTTCAATGCATAGTATGGTTTAAGTTTCTTAAAATTTAGCTAGTTCATATAGGAGAATCCAGGAGAAATGAAGGGCGCTTCCATTAGCAGGAAGTCCAGGTTGTTTCATATATTTAAAAAGGGTTTTTTTTTTTTTTTTGTTTTTTTTTATCATAGATTAAAAAATAAAATACAATTTTTGTAGTCTCTAGCAAGTAGGTACAGAAGATACAACGCGTTTCCGCTGGAAATTTTACATAAAAACAGCCTTCCTCAGGTATAACAAATCTTACTGACAAAAAACCTTATATACATATGCAGAGTGGAGGAAAAAGTTCCTCCCATTGTGCAATTAGTTTTAATTAATCCAGGGTGTTCCACAAAGCTCCAGTTTGCTTATTGCCTTCCAGGCAAACTTTCATCCATATCCCTGTGTGTGTGTGTGTGTGTGTGTGTGTGTGTGTTATATATATATATTAAAAATGTTCACATTCTTATTTACATTCATTCATTAGAACTTATATCCTTTGTTCTAGTTCCTGAACTGTTTTAATAGCTATACAATTTAAATGATCAGTAAAACACTGCATTAAAAAATGTATTAAAATCGTAATCTATCCAATCGCTATTCTCATTTCTCTTCTCTCTCCTTTTTTTTTCTCCCTTCTCCTTCCTTCCCCCTCCATTTATCTCTCTCCCATTTGTCCATATTATTTTTTTCTCTTAAGGATTTTTTATTTGAGGCTTTATATATACAGTAATAATTACAATTATATATATATCTCTGAAAAACATTAGACAGTAATATTACTAACTTTTTCTCTCTTCAATTTACAATCTCAGATGTGGAATCAAACCCATTCTGAGTTACCACTGATTCCTTCTATTTTCCTCTGTGCTAAACATACCACTACTCTATTTAGCCTCTCACTCTTTCTCCTCCTACTTAAACCTGAATCTCCTCTAAGGTAGGGGCACCCGTCTTTATTAGATTTCCTTAAAAATATTAACATTTAGCTAGACATTATGTTATTTTGTTAATTACCTTGTGGTATGCCACTCATTGTTCCTACAAGACTTGTAGATGCCTGCTAGTGTTTAACGTTTGTAATGTAATTATCTCACCCCTTTGTCAGAGAAGGTCAGAGGCTCAGAGAGCTTAATTATGCAAATCTTCCATTGTATTACTATGTGTACCTATAGATTCTATGTAAATTATATATTTGAGTCTCCCCTGCAAGCAATGCAATACTATTAGACATATTATGTATACGGCTTGATATCTAGCCAATGAGAGCACAACTTTAGTAAACCAATTGTGAAGTTCCTAATGTTTGAATTGAGTGGTCAGGGGAGATATAAGCAGACTTGTTCATTAACGAGTGTGATTTTGTTTTGTGGCCTCAGTGGAGGGATTGCGGTCCCAACTAGAGGTGCACGAGACCAAGGGGATCAGAACCTGGATTATATCACCACATGGACTTCAGCATCGAATGCTAGGATTCGGCTGGGATATCAAAGGAAGAAACCCTGTCACAGCAGAACCTTGTAGTTTCCTGGTGAGCCACCGGAGGGCGAGCCTCTGTTGCCTGTTAGGCCGGCTTCACACCACGGTTTTAAGAATCCAGGGCTGTCCGGTGTGAATCGGACAGCCCCGAATCAGATTTTGGCTCCATAGTATTCCTATGGGGCAGGGTGGCAGTATTTTGCCATCCGGTTCCCTGGGAGAATAAGCTTTTTTTCCCCAGACACAAAAGCACAGCTTGCAGCGTTTTTGTGTCCGGGCAAAAATCTGCCAAAATCTGATCCGACAGAACATCAGATCCGGCTGCTGGACGCCAAGTGCTGAAGTTCCGCGGCACCCAGCGCTGAACTTCAGCACCTGGAGAGCTCGCGATTTAGAAATTTCAGCAAGGGACAGCTTTAGCAGGCGGGACTAAATCGCGACGAGCCCCGCCCACTTTCATGACGCGATTTAGCCCCGCCCCTTTCATGACGCGGCCAGGCTCTTAGAAAGTGAGAGGGGAGGGGGAGAGGAGGCTCACAGGCACGAACACTGCACGTGGACAAAGCTAGGTAACACCCATCCGTCTCAATTTATTAAACTTCATAAAGCTATATCTTAGCTTCTACTAAACAGTTTTTTAAGCAAAAACGATTGGCCCAAATGTGTGTGCTGGGTGTAGGGACACATATTAACAGTCCGGGGGGGTCATTTGGGGTGGTTGGTTCCCTTTAAGTTGTCATCTTATAAAAGACTCCTGTCCACACACTCAATTTATCAGTCAGACTCTAAAGGCCGGGTTACACGCAGCGAAATCGCTACCGATGTCACTGCACCGTCACAGGTTTTGTGACGTTGCAGCAACCTTGCCAGTGACGTCACTGCGTTTTGCACGCCGCAAGACCAGCGATGAGCTCGTTGATCGTTAGGGAATGGCCGGGACCATTTTTCAATCTTTGGTCTACCGCTGTCACGCATGCATCGGCATGTGTGACAGGGGCAACGACCAGCGACACCCAGTGTGCGCCCGACACCCTGATCGATGCCAGCGACCGTCGGGTGTTGGTGCATAGCTGGTGAGATCTGCCTGTCTGGCATCTCACCAGTGATCACATAGGGATGTTCCAGCAATCCTGATCGTTGGTCAGGACTCTGGAACATCACTACATGTAACTCAGCCTTAAGGCTGACTTCACACTACGGTTTGTTCCTGTCGGTGGGGATCCTGTTTTTTTTGCAGGACCACATGGACAGGAACAGATTTGGTGAACTGGATGGCAACTATGACATTGAATCCTGTTTTTTGCAGGATTCGGATTTTATTCTATTCAATTCAGATGAGCTTTATTGGCAGGACTAAGTACATATTAGCATTGCCAAAGCAAATAGTAAAAATAAGGGACGGGGATAGGGAGTGGGAAGAATGTCCAGGATATATCCGGATCCTTTTAGAGGGTCGTGGCATGTCCGGGGTGGGGTATATAAGTCCATGGCATATTAGGCTCTTAGTTGGGGAATAGGGAGTGTCCAGGGTGATTTGTGAGGAGGACTGGGAGGAGCTGTAGTTCCTGAGCCAGCAATGTAGGGGAGAGGAGAGACTGAACAACAAAGGGTTAACACAGACAGCAATGCAAGAGGGTTAGCGCATACATTGGGGTAACAAGGGGTTAATACAGAGAAAGTGAGAAAAGCAGGAAATCAAAGGGTTAATTGCTGGGACTAAATGGGTTAAAAGCAGCAGAGCTGCTGGAGGGGGAGGAGATACTCAGAAGCTGTCTGTGCTGTTCTCTGTTGGCTTGCAAGATAGGAAGGGGAGGCATGGACTTGGAAAGGACTGTAAAGTGCTGGGAGTGAGGGAGTAGCCAGGCCTCAGAGTGTTTAAAATTTGCTTTTGAAGGGATCCTGTCACCTCCAAAACGCCACCTAAGCTTCAAAATCATGTCCCTGCAGCATCCCATCACTAATCTCACACTCCTTTTCCCTCAGAAAAGCATCCTGTAAAAGTGGAGAAAAACGTTTTATAACTTACTCATTAGTGATGTTAATTAGCTGGGGCTATATTCTTTAGCCCTTAGGGCGTGCCCTCTTTGTCATAAGATCATGCCCTAATGGGCGTGATCTTCTATTCATGTTGTAGTCAGCGCCTCCCTGCTCTCCACGGCGCTGCTTGGGCTGTAATGACGCGAATCGCGTCATTTCCGGCATCGGGTGACGTCAGTACACCCACGTCGCTGTGTATGGCTTCAACCACCGCATGCACGATGCGGTACTTGAAGCCTACAGAGCGATGTTGCCGCAGCGATCGCTCGCTGGGCTGGGATCAACCGAGTGAGCGATCCGCTGCAATGCAACGAATAGGCAGGATCGCCGGCAACATCGCTATTGTGGTGTCACACGGCACGATCCAGCCTAATCGCTGGTGCAAGATTGCCAGGTTTTTGAACATGTTCAAAAACCTGGCAACTTGCAACCAGCAATTTATCGCAGTTGCATCGTGCTGTGTAACGGCACAATGCAGCTGGCAATGTTGCGGCAACTTCGCTGACACAGCAAAATGTCAGCGATGTTGCAAGCAACATCGTGTCGTGTAAAGGGGGTGTCACACGCGTCAATGTCGTCAGCGAGATGATCGCTGACGACATTGACGGATGATCGCTGGTGAGCTGTCACACAGACAGACTCACCAGCGATCAATTGACCAGTGACATCATGGAAACGATTTAAATATCGTTTCCACGATGTCCTGCTCCCGCTGCCAGCCTGCTGGAAGCGGGTGCAGCCTGGTCTCCAAGGTACACTGCGGGTAACTAGGCAGCGCGCGCTGCCTAGATACCCGACGTGTACCTTAGTTACCAGCCTCCTCCGCTCACCCGGTGAGCGGAGGAGGCTGGTAACTAAGGTACACAGTCGGGTATCTAGGCAGCGCGCGCTGCCTAGTTACCCGCAGTGTACCTTGGAGACCAGCTCCCAGCGCTTGTGACAGGCGCTGGGAGCTGGAATATCGCTAGTCCCGGTGTCACACGCAGCGATGCTGCGTGTCCACCGGGCGACAATCGCCAGGTTTCAGAGCTGGTTTTGAAACCTGGCGATCATCAACCAGCGATTTATCGCTGGTTGATGCAGTATGTCACACGCGTCAATATCGCTGCAACGTCACGTGCAGCCGATATCGTGCAGGCGATATTGACGCGTGTGACACCCCCTTAAGGGTACCTTTACACACAGAGATAAATTGCTTGCAACTCACTGGTTGCAATGAAATCATGGACACATTGTTCCATTTGTACATGGCAACAAAATGGAACAATGTGTCGATTTATCTCTGTGTGTAAAGGTACCCTAAAGGTACCTTTACACGCGGCATCTTTTCTAGGAATTTCACTGGCAACTTACTGGTTGCAGTGAAATCATGGACACATTGTTTTATCTTGTTGCTGTGTACAAATGGAACAATGTGTCCATGATTTCACTGCAACCAGTAAGTTGCCAGTGAAATTCCTAGAAACGTTGCCCCGTGTAAAGGTACCTTTAGGGTACCTTTACACGCCGCAATATCTGCTGGGAATCCTGACGGCGATATGTCGACCTGAAACTATCGCCGTCAAATTGCCTCCCACTTGCGGCGTGTAATTCGGGAATTTGGCGGCGATAAAACGCTTGTCGCCTGGTTCCTGATTTCAGAGCACTGCTCCAAAATCAGAGGCAATCATGAAGGCGAGATTCCCGGCTTTTGGTGTGTGGTAGGGCGATAGCGATGGAATCTGCCACGGCGTGCCACAGCGTGCTTGAGTCCACGCCCCGTCTACGATGATTGGTGGGGGCTTCTGAGTTGCCATTGGCCGTCAGTTCACAGGGCGCCATATTTGAAGAGCTGTCACATCAGCACCACACACATCTTCACCTACACAACCATCCACTAAATCAGTCCAATTATGCGCGCATTGAATAGCGCAAGCTATGTTGGCCGTGTGTATTGGAAGTTGCACTGTGTCGACTATACTGCCACACATGACAGCTCAGATGTTGGCCTACACATCGCACATGGGTGCCATGGGCAACACACTGCAATCGTCTGTAAATTTTGTGACGCTGATGGGTACATTACACTGTTCCCACTCCGCGGACAGCTACCTTGTTAGCGTCCTCAATTTTGGTGGCGCCAGTGTGCGTGGTGACATCATCACATTTCTTTTCGTTACTCCCTGCCTGCCAGGTGCCTGCCCCTCCCCTACACATAGGAGAACAGTCATGGCCGCCGCACAGCGTGCTGCCACATGGGGTCTGGCAGAGTGAATGCTTATAATAGACCTGTGTGACCGCCATGACTACTGGTGTCACCAGCGTCACCGGCACCCACAGCTGTGCAAGCGCAACATACTGAGGAGGATCCAGCGGGTCCTGCTCCAGAAACTGGGGGTGGAGAGGACCCGCAAGCAGATCTAGAAGAAGATCAGACCTGAAACACAAGTCCCCAGGGCGCATTGTGGACATTCATGCCCTGATTGCCAGGCTGCATGGTGAGTATGTGGCAATGCCAAACACACACACACGGCAAGCTTACTACTCCAAACACTAGGCAAACCTCATGTGTTATTGGGCCATGGCACATAGTGTGACATTAAGCAGCAGGTGGACCTGTCACCAATGTGCATATGCATGGTGTTCACACTGCTACATTAAGGTGCTGAATACAACCATATGTGTTGGGACTGCAAAGGCTAGAGTGTGGATTGACCTGTGTTGCCCAACATAGCTGTGTAATGGCACCAAAGTAGTGGTCAACATATTCATTAACTTTAGAAGGGCTACATCACACCTGGCTGTGCATATGTGCGCAGTCTGACACATAGCATTGCACAACACATTCATCACAATTGGGCAAAGGGACTACAAGCTGAGTGCTATGTGACCCCATGGTGGCACCACCAGATGCTTACTGTCTAGTGTTGTGTTTTGAGGCATAATCCATCCTCTGGTAAGGCAAGGGTGTTTCTCAACAAAAATATGTATTGACTGGTGTTTTTTTTCTCAAAAACAGAGTGGCCCCTAACCATTGTATCGGTGTAGACAAAATACTTTCCGCCTAGCCTTGACGCCATCATTAAATTGATACACAAACAGTAAGGGTACCTTTACATGCCGCTACTGGCGGGTGGATACAACCAGCTACTTGCGAGAAATGTATCTTGCATCGGCAATGTACCCCGTAGTAGCGGCGTGTGAAGACTGTAGTAGGCACCCGGCAGTAGATGCACCTGTTTCCGAGCACTGCCCTGAAACAGGTGGCTACACAGCCGATTGTAGCGACCTGTATCGGCGTGTAAAGAAGGAACAGAAGGGTTGTTTCTACACCATGCTATGTACCTGGTATGTAGCTGGGGCGTGACACAGGCTCCGGGTTACCGCAACCCATCAGCGATCATTGGAGGAAGCTCCTGCATTACGATTGGTAGTCGCTGCATAGGGAGGCATATTTAAGGAGCTGACCAGTCACACTACACAGTTGCTCGAGCGTCATGTATTAAACAGCCTCCTGCGATGCCTGCCCAATCATGATGTTCTTGCTTTGTCCTATCAGCGTACGGACGTCTCGTAATCCACAATTGTGGCACGCCTATGTGTTGTCCCTGCTGCACCAGGTCCGCCCATATTAGCTTGTTGTAGCGGTATGTAAATGAGGTAAGGTGAGCTACAGAAGGTGACTTGAGACACTCGGCGGTGTATCTAGAGATAGCTGTAACCTACTGTAGCGCACCTTGTGGCGGCGTGTAAAGGTAGTGCGATTACCGTTTGTAACCGTTTGTGCGTGCTAGTGCACGTGAAGTAGCTGGTTGTATCCACCCGCCAGTAGCGGCGTGTTAAGGTACCCTAAGTGTTTGCTGTATGTATGCAGTTGTAATCCGTGTCTTGGCAATATTTCAATTACAGATGACGAAGACTCCCCCACAGAGGAGGCTCAACAGGCCCCAACACCACCTGGGACCCCACCATCACCTGTAATTGCAGGGCCAGGAAGCCCGGCTCCCCCTGCGTGCCCACCATCACCGCAGAGCGTAGACCCATCAACTCCCGCACCACCCGGGACACCACCATCCCCAGACCTTGCGGGCCCATTATCTCCCGCACCCCCGGGGACACCACCATCCCCAGACCTTGTGGGGCAACAAAGTCCCCCCCACCACTGGGACGCCACCATCACCATTCCAGGAGGGACCTGGGAGTCCACACCCCCCTGGGACCATACCATCCCCCTCCAGGGAGGCATCACAAAATCCATGGCCTTGGGTGATCAACCCGACCCCTGGCAACACCCCCACCCACTGCATCTCCACCTCCTGTGGGCCACAACATCACCTGCAGCCTGCAGTGGGTGTTATTGGTGGTAAGTCTTGTCAATGGCCTATAAAGTTTCACATATACATCTTGTTTTTTTGCCCTGACATCACTATGTCACTCATGATGTTTTGTTTTGTCCCTTCATACTGAAGGTGCAAGACCTGGTGGTGGTTGCTGGGATGTGAGCCCATCCCCAGCTCCACAATATTTAACCATGGCTGGGTCTCTACCACATAAGTAAACAACACACCAATTACGTCATCCACTCACCCACACCTACACATGCCCCTGAGTAATGTTCTTTTCTCCCAATACAGGCGCAGACATGCTGCAGGCCCACAATAATGCCCAGCAGCACCTGGCCCGCTTGCGGGAAATGATAATGGCCATGCAGGCAGCCCAGCCCACCATTGGCCCTACTACCCAATATCCCCCCCAATAATGTTGGCATTTGCCCTTTGGTTTTTGTATGTCCATGTTGGTCCCGTTTTTTAAACTTTTTGCCATGTTTGCACCCTTATTTGTTAGGCCACGTTGGCCTCTTTTCTTATAGTGTCCCACATTGGGCAAGTGGGTAGTGTGTATTGCCTACTCCTAAGCTGACAAAGCCTCTTTGGGGGGTTTTGAAATCTGGAAAAATAAGTAAAATCTTTATTAAAGTTTTGAATAACTAAATCCTGTGTCATCCCTTGTTGCAACCCACAGGGTCACGTTTGGGAGGTTAAATGTGCCCAACCACACTGGGCTACGGAGTTTCAAGAGGTATGCGGTGTGACATGCCAAACGTGAGCATACTGTACCATTTCAACCGCCATGCACCCATATATTACATCAATGTCTACTATCTGACACCCACAGTACCAAACACACACACACACACAAACATACTGGTGAACGTGACACAGATGTGGACGTAGGTCTGGGAAATCATATTTTGGTTTATTTTTGCACCCAAACATATTAAATTAAAAAAATTTGTGGCCAATACATGCTTCAATAACTCCATCAGCTTATATAGTGCATTATTACCAAAATTTTCCAACCAGTGGGATATAGGGCATTCCCGTAGGATATGTCCCATTCCCCAGGAGCTACTCAAAAGCACATATAAACATGAAAAAAGAGTATATACTCCAGTTATCATATTCCAAAATTTAATTTCTTTTTCACCACAAGGAAAAGGACGAGACAGAGGTGTAAGTGCCATAGAACAGAGGAACACCGCAGTAATGATTAAATAGTTAACACTGATTACCCACAAACCACTGCGTATATACATATATCCAATTATCTGTGTAAATCCTTCCAAAAAGGGGTTTTACAGGAATATAGTCAATTTATCGGCTATTCAGCAGTAAAATAATACTGCAGGCATCAAGTAGAGCAAACCTATGTCTACCAACATGCTATAAGTATATCCTTCACAGATCATAGAATATACGGGGTTAAAAGTGCCCATATCTAAAGTGCCTAGTGCCTATTGCTGCTATGCCCGCATTAATGAAAATCCAAAAACCCAATTATAAGCACCAAGACATTACAGAGGATACTGTATGCTGTCAGTGAAGTAGGGAGTACACATAGAAACTAGAGATGAGCGAGTACTAAAATGCTCGGGTGCTCGATGCTCTGGCCGACCATCCCAAGATACTCGTGTACTCGGCCAGAGCACCGAGCCCAATATAAGTCAATTAGTGACAGGCTCCGCCCACAGACTTCCGGCTATAAAACAAGTATTTCTGGGAAAGGGCGGGAGGGGGGCTTTTTCAAATCGCCGCAACATATAACACCTTGCTGTGCCCCCCAGAGGAATCCTAACAATCAATCTGCTCTCTGTGAGGTGCCAGCTCACTGTGTGCACTGAAGGGAGCTGTGTATTTGTGTCAGATCGATAATTATTTGCGAGGAGTCCGAGCATCTCGGCGGTACTCTGTGCTTGCCGAGTATCCCGAGTACTGGTATACTCGTGCGAGTAACGAGTAGCGCCGAGCATACTCGCTCATCCCTAATAGAAACCAAAACGTTACCCGGTCCGTCGGCGGCCATCTGTACCAGGGCACACAGGGGGTGGCGTTGGACCACCGGACCCCAACGCATTTCGTGACCCTCAGAATCGGGTCACTTCATCAGGGGGATGTTAGAGAGCCCACCGCCGGTGCTTTAAATACGCGCTGCTAAAAGACGTCACCGGAAGTGACGTTACACTCCGGCATCACGTGACCGGATATGACACGTCACCCAGCTGGTCTGATTCCAAGCACCACCCCGCATCAGCGCCGCGTCAAATGTGCACGCGTGGCAGCCAAGACACGTAAACATTGTAGCCGCACGTGCCCTGCGACACATGCACCCACGCTGGGGCACGCAGGAATCACCATAGTGACGGTCATCCACTGCAATAAGCAATTTCCCGTATTACCGCTGAAATTACGGGCCGAATATTGAGCTGGTAAATATTGTGAGGATTAGAGGGTAGTAGTATACCCAGGTAACGCAGCGAACTACCCTCTCACTGGAAGGGAAAAGAGGACATCCAACCTTGCTTCTTTAAAAATCGCCAAAGCGCGGGATTTGTTGTAGTTAATGCAGAATCCTGAGATTGCCCCAAACTCATGAAAAACCCTTATTATGTGAGAAATATAATTTTTTGGATCAACCTACTATAAGTAGGATATCATCTGCAAATGCCAAAGTTTTGAGTGTGTGGTGGCCCATCCTCGATACCCTCAAAAGAGGGAATCGCTTCCAAATATCTAAGCAATGGGTCCAGAGCAATATTAACACCTACCCTGGAGCAAAATGGAAGACTGAGGATTAGAATAAATCTGAATCATTATAAAAGTTGTGTCCAAACAGCCTATACTTTAGTGTACGAACAAGATGAGACCAAGATACACGGTCAAAAGCCTTGTCAGCGTCTAAACTGATCAAAATATTCTGTTTGGACTTAGTTTGTTGATTGTGTAATGGCCGCTAGTGCCGTTGTAATATTATAAGTAATAGAATGACCATGAACAAAGCCCGTTTGGGTCCTAGTGAGAATGCTGGGCAGTATGGATTGTAATCTGTTGGCCATGATTTTAGTAAGTAATTTGAAATCTACATTCAGAAGAGAAAATGGGCGGTACAAGGCAGGGAGGAGCGGGTCTTTACCTGGTTTTAATAGAAGCGAAAGGCATGCTTCAGTGAATCGGTCCGGCAAGGTACCCGATTCTACAATATGGTTAAAAAGGGAGGTAAGAAGGGATATAAGTAAAGGTCTCAAATATGTGTAAAATTCCGCCGAGTATCCGTCAGGGCCTTGTGCTTTAAACAATTTGGAAGACTGAATGACTGATCCAACCTCCCCCGATCCAGAAGAAAGTTTTGGTGGATCAACTTTACGTAGAAAGTCGTATCCCTCATCCATAGAGTTGGTGGATGGGCCATAAAGATCAGCGTAGAAATGTCTGAACACCGCACAGATTTGTGTCGGGTCCCGGCTGATGGAGCCATCAGGGAGTTTGATATTAGGAATTTTAGTTGTTGTTTTAAACGGTTTTGTTAATGATGCCAAAAGGCGTCCAGGCTAATTGCCTCATCTAAAGTATGTATTACGTTGATGGGCTACTTGATTATGTGCCTGTTCGTGCAGTTCAGTGTCTATGGTCTGCTTGGTGGTCAGATAAGCTTCTGTTTGAAGGGGTATTATGCTGCTGAAAATTCCTGTATGTTTGAGAGAGCTGGTCAAGGAGAGGTCTCAGAAAGGATAATAACTTACATTATTTCTTACGTTTCACAGAAAAAAAAAAGATCGTCTAATTACCATTTTAGCGGTGGCCCAGAATAAATTATGTTCTTCCAGGTGTTCCAAATTGTCCTCCACATAAGTTTCCCACGACCCCGTAAAGTTACTTTTAAAGTCATCCAACGTATAAAGATAGGAAGGGAAGCGCCATCAACTTGAGACCGTTTTGCATGTGGGGTGGTCAAGGGCCAAAAGAATAGGGGCATGATCTGATATTAACATTGTGAGAATTTCAACTGTTTTCAAAGCTGAGAAAATAGATGCAGAAATCAAATCCAGTAATCGATGCGCGTATGAACATCATGGACCCTGGAATAGAATGTGTATTCTTTATCGGTAGGGTGACAACATCTCCAGGCATCGACTAGATCAAGCCCGTCTAGTAAAGTAGAGACTGTCTCCGTCTGTGAGTGGGATGTAGGTGGTATAGACCTATCTAGAAAGGCGTCATGGAGGGCAAAGGATGTCTTCCATGGATCCAATGCGTTTCCTGTAAAAATACAATATATGAACGGATACGAGTAACATGGTCTAGTACTATTCTACGTTTTACCGAGGCATTGAGACCAGCCACGTTTGAGGATAGAATTTTAAGAGTATCAATATGAAGATGAGGAGCTAAATTATCAGAAGTAGCCATATTAGCCTATACCACACTGAGGCCACAGATGGATAATATCAATATTAAGACGCTTGGGCTGGAGTCTGTCCCAGCAAGCAGACCCCCAAGCCCAATATAACCAAGCTAAGACTGTGTCCAGGGAAGAGGAACCCCCCCCCCCCCCAACATGCCCAACAAGAAAAAGCAAACCACAAAGTGAAGACATCAAAAAATAGAATCTCGACGAAGAGCACCTCCCAAGAGTACATAATAAAGATTACAGTCCAGCAATATGTACTAAATATATACTAAGACATAGCTGTATATAAACCGGGAACCTGAGCTACTTTGTATATGTACAAAGAATAGAGAGAAAAGAAAAGATATTGTAAATTCTCTCGACCGATATCCGGAACCCAGAATCAGGTGGTTGGGGATGAGGCTCGTGAGGAACGATTTAATTCCTCCATTGTTTTATCATGGCTATCAAAAAACATGGTTTTCCCCCCAATCTCAACCCTGAGGCATGCCGGGTATAAAAGGAAGAACAACATGTCTCTTTCATGGAGAAGCTTACAGGCTGGTGAAAAGGCCCGGCGTTTGGCTGTTACCAATGCAGAAAAGTCTTGAATAATGAGGGAGTGCCCCTTGTATTTTAATTCTGGCATAGCTCTAAATGTTCTATACAGTAGCAGTTTGTCCTGGTAATTAAGTAGTTTGAAGATTACAGGACGTGAGCGTGTATTTGAGCCCTGGGTTAGAGGTCCTAGACCAGTGATGGCGAACCTATGGCACGTGTGTCAGAGGGCATGCAGAGCCGTCTCCACTGGCACATGGCCTCGCCTCTGCACTTCTGCATTGAACTGCCGGCACTATGGCACCGGCAGTTTTTTCTTGTTTTTTTTAGCCCAGCCTGCCCGCCCGGCATCACGTGACCGTGGTGAAGCGATCGCGGTCATGTGACGCGATTGGCGTCATGTAACCGTGGGAGAGGAGAAAGAAGCGGTGGAAGCAAGAGTTCTACAGTAGGTGAGTATGATCTTTTTTTCTTTTTTAAGGTAAAAATCACATCCAGTATGGGGCAATACTACAGGAGGGGGCATGATGGGGCAATCCTACTATGATGGGGCATTACTACATGGAGAGGGCATGATGGGGCATTACTGCAAGATGTGGACATGGTGGGGCATTTCTGTAAGGATGTGGGCAGGATGGGGCATTACTACAAGGAGTGGACAGGAAGCAGACATAACTGCTAGGAAGGGGCAGGATGAAGTATTAGTACAAGGGGACAAGGATGGGGCTTTACTACAAGATGGCAGGATTTTAACATTACTGCAAGGCTGGGCACTACTGCAAGGTGACAAGGATGAGGCACATTACTACAATAAGGGGGCCTAGATGAGGACATAACTGCAAGGAGAGGGTTAGGATGGAGCACATAACTACGAGGAGAGGGTCAGGACGGAGCACGTAACCTCAAGGAGAGGGTCAGGATGGAGCACATAACCTCAAGGAAAAGGATAGGATGGAGTACATAACTACAAGGAAAGGGACAGGATGGAGCGCATAACTACAAGGAGAGGGTCAGGATGGAGCACATAGCTACAAGAAAAGGGTCAGGATGGAGCACATAGCTACATGACAGGGACCAGGATTTCAGTATGGCATCTGCTTTCATTCCATGATAGATTTTATCTCCTATCTATCTAATGTTCTGCATTTTTTTTCCATTCAGATCAATCCGCCTGCTGTGTCTGGAAAGGGCAGTGGGAGCGGCTGACTGCACACATGAGCTGAATGACCACTGCTGAAGAGAAGACTGCAAAGGTAAGTTTAAAAGCAATTAATTGTTAAAATAATATAATTAATCATCAGGGTGTCAGGACAGCAAGCACTGTACTGGGGAGAGAGTTGAGTCTGAGGCTTCTCCCCTGTGCAGTGCTTGTGACGTCCACTCCTGTAATTTAGGTTAAATTGCCCTATTTTCACTTCGCAATAAAGAATTAGGTATTGGGTTGCAGTTTGGGCACTCGGCCCCTGAAAGGTTCGCCATCACTGACCTAGACGATGGGGCCCTCTCCACCACCATTGAGCCGGAGTGGTCAGAAAGGTTGAGAGCTCGCAGGAGCCACAAGGAGGTAAAATGTTGTAAATCTTTTACTGATTCAGGAACCCCTACAAGCTTCAGATTATTTCGACAATTCCGGTTTTCTAAATCATCGAATTTGTTTTGAAGCTGCTCAATTTAAAGATCTTTATGTTTAATTTGGGTAGCATAAGGTTGTACCGTGTCCTCAGTCAGAAATCCGCCGTTCTACTGTAGAAATCTTTTGGGTATGATCAGACAGCTGGGCAGTGATCGAGTCCAGTGAAGATTGAAAGGACAATAACCTGGCATCCATCTTTGGCATCAGTTGTTGTGTGATAGTGTCTGCAATGGCCTGTAGAGATGCTTCAGACAAGGTAACATTAGGGTCCGGCTGATCCAGGGAAGATTTGGCAGCTTGGGCTCTGGTTTTAGCCTTAGCGTTGCTGGAGTTGACAAATTTATCCATTTGGTGGTGCAGAGGAAGAACTTTGGAATACGAAAGGGGGAAAGAGGGTAAACATTTGGCGACTGTTGAAAAGGAAACCGGGGGAGAAGTCCTGGTCAAGATCCAAGTATCAAAGCTTACATGGTTACTTGAAAAGTCAATTTAGAAGAGATCCAAGATGGAAGCGAATAAGGAATATTAGATCCGTAGGTAGGCTATTTTATGTCCCAAAATTGGTCGGGATTAGCTGCAGCACGTGGGGCAGACCTTAACGTTAGAGGGTTTGGTCTGTGGTGTATCCCCAGCCTCTCAACTTGGCCCTTGTACTGAAAATGAGCTTTAACCGCTACTCGGCCACAGCACCTAAAAAGAGTAGATAGAAAACTTATACTATTGTCATCCTACTAGATATGATTATGCACACTGAATCCTGCCCAAGTGCAATTCCACTCAAAAGCTGTAGATGGTGGCAGAGGGCTTGCTGTGTAGAATCAATGTAATCAGGTATGCTGAAAGCTCTTGTAATTACACCTAAAGAGCAGTAGATGGCGCTGTGATCATGAAAAAGGAAATGTGTGTCTTGAAATGACTTGTTTGTGCAAATCACAGTGTATTATTTAAATGCCCTGTGTCTCACTAGTGGCATCTGCTTCCCCTTTGTGGGGAGGATGCCAGCAGTCTGCTGCTTAGTGTCTGAGGGCAGTAAGGGTTAACACTATCCTCCCCCTCACTCCGGCAGCTCCTGTGCTTAGGGCCGGAGGGCATGTCCCGGCTCCCTTTCACTGTGGGTTGATGCTGCAGCTACGCAGGCAGCAGTTATCACTGGGGGGGGGGGGGGGGATTAATAAGAGAATCCCCAGAAGGTGATGTACAGGGATTGATGAGTAAGGGTACTTCACACTCAGCAACATCGCTAGTGATATGGCTGAAACGTCACAGGTTTTGTGATGTAACAGCGACCTCTCCAGCGATGTTGCAGTGTGTGTAACACGCATCAGCGACCTGGCCCCCGCTGTGAGATCACTACAACTCGTTCAGGACCATTTTTTGGTCCTTGGTTTCCCGCTGGTCAGCACGCATCGGCGTGTGGGACAGCGAGAGACCAACGATCAGTGACCTCCAAGCCAATGCTCAGCACCGCACATTAGATGCAGAGCACTGGTAACTAGGATAAATATCGGGTAGCTAAGCAGCGCGCTCTGTCACATGACCGAGCTGAGCGGTTTAAATCCTGCGCTTGCCAAAATTAACTGGTGAGCGGGAGATTTCAACCGCGCGGTCATGTGACAACCTGATCAGCTGATCAGTCACATGACCGCATCAGCTAATCGGGTTGCCAGGCAATGCCAGGTCCTTAAGCCCAGGGAGTGAGACGGCGCGGGACACACGCCGGAGAGGTGAGCATGTTTGTTTGTTTTTTTGTTTTTTTTTAACCCTTTGTTCGCTCCCGCAATGTATGTATATACATTGTGGGAGTGAAAGTGCCCGGCTTGCCTGCACTTTGCAGGCTTTCTGTGACAATCACGGAACCGGACACAGAAATGGCATCTGGAGGTCACCTCCGATGCTGTCTTTTCCTGTCCGTGGGGTCCTGCAAAAAGTAGGATCCCACGGACAGGAACAAAATCACTATGTGAAAGCAGCCTAAGTGTAGGCGTCTCCTGCCAGTCGGGTGTGTGGAAGACAGGAGATGCAGGGAGCCGATAACACTTTTTTGCTTCTCAGCTCACCCGGCCTCCAGATCTCGTGTCTCAGGATCTCTCTTCAGTCTTTATCTCTGTATCGCGACGGTCCACTGGGTGCAGCACACTCTTAAGATGAGTTTGCTGTTAGGGCAGGATGCATTAGTGCAGCATCACGGCTGATGGGCTCGGATTTTCAGGCTTGAGGTCAGGAGCTCATGGAAGAAGCGTCTTCCTTGGATGGTGCCTTGGCCACGCCCCCTGAATGGCACCTTTCTTGACGTCCCTTTGCCTGATGCATTGGACCGCGGCTCTGGGCTATGTGGGGTAAACACATGGGTTGCTGGTTCATTCGTGGAGCAGGAAGGGAGATCCTGGTCTCTGCTGCATGTTCCACCTATCTCCAGCAGAGCCTCACTTCAGGAGGATTATGGCTTCAGGGTAGACTTCTCGCCTTCTGGACGGCCGGGTCGGGTAGGGGACTACCACATTGAGGTGATGTATGGCGAACTGTCAACTGAGATTGGCCTTTTTAGGTGGATTTGCTCATGTATATGCTCATGTTGCACTGTGGATTTCAGCTGTATAGAGGATATAGGGCCCAGAGCTTGGAGTCCTGCGTCCTCACACCAGCATGGTCAGCCACGCTTACTGAGGTCTGTACTTTTTATCTTAGGTACACTTCAACTGTGAGAGACGGAATCTATAGAGAGAAAAAAAAAATCGAGAAAATCAATATTTGGTACTAAACCTTTTGTGTGCAATTAGAGGAAAGATGTTTCACGTAGATTCTGTCTTTCACAGTGCATATCTACGATAAAGATTACAGATCTCTCCATTTTTTGTAGATGGGAAAATTGGCAGTGTATCAAAAACTTATTTTACCCCACTTTATAATTTTGAATAGAAATAAAACAAACTTTGCATAATGGTACAGATGACAAAAAGTTTGTAAAATATGTTCTAAGCCTTAGGGAGCTTTCACATCAGCGTTTTTTTCAAATCGCGGCAGATGCGGTGAAAAAAACGCATCTGCCGCGATTACCGCATACCGGCTGCACTTGCGGCACGGTTGCGGCGCGGTTGCGGTAAACGCCATACAATGTATAGGCAGACTTGCGGCAGGTGCGGCAAGTGCGGTTTTGGCACTTGCGGCAGGTGCGGCCACGTAAAAAAAACGCGGCTGACAGCATTTTTTTTCGCGGCCACACCTGCCGCAAGTGCCAAAACCGCACTTGCCACACCTGCCGCAAGTCCACCTATACATTGTATGGCGTTTACCGCAATCGTGCCGCAAGTGAAAAAAACGCTGATGTGAAAGGGCCCTTACTCTGATCTTTCAGTCTTACAATTTTCTCAGGGTACAACTAGAGTCACACTATAGAGTATTGCATCAGATATGATATGATAATGACCCTCGACCCTGGCTTCCGCTGTGAGCGTGAGCAGAGTGACATGCAACTGTGATCCGATCCTGTGATGGGATCACAGCTGCGGAGGAGAGGGAGAGATTAATCTCCTCATCTCCTGTATTTGTGGCCTCGGTGTATATTGCACTGTACTCTAATGTCTGGCGAGTGAAGTGTAATGGTTCACTCCCCCCACTCCCGCCCCCCCCCTTTAGTCTTGTATAAGTGCCCATGATCTGAGACTCGCAGACAATTGCAGCATGGTTTGAGCTGCCTGATTTTTCTAACCTTAGTATTTACCTTAAAGAGAACCTGTCCCCCTCCTCCTGGATGGCAATCTAAATGCACCACTGAATGCAGCATGTATGCTGCATTCAGGCAAGTGGTCCCCCATGTGTCTGGCTGCTCTGTACCCCGAGATATAGCGTTAGGAAAACTCACTGGTTTGGAGTCAGGAGGGCATTCCCTGGGATTATACCGAAACTGTACTAATGCCATTTGGAATTGATGAGGGTCTCAGTTCAACCACAAGTCCATCGGCCATTCCAAATTATTATTTAGGTAAGTGTGCACGTCTGCACACCGCAAGTAAATGATACGGACACCAGAGCAGTCTCAAACCTTACTCATGCCTACGCCAAATGAGATTAAACACTGCTCAAGCGTTTATTGAAACACACATTTTTATTACAGAAAGCAAAGGGGTGTTAACTTTCTACAAAGTGATCATCTCCTAATTGGTCAATTTTTTTCAAATTATTCTTTTTTTAATCAGATAGTTTTTATTATACAATAAATTTATACATATCCAAAATTTGCAACAATTTTTTACACATTTTTATAAATTTCTGACAGTCCCCCTCTCAATTCTCAACAGAGACCCCTTCCCTTCCCTCCCTTATCCCCCCCTTATCCTCCCCCCCTCTCCCTCTAGACGGCAGATACAGCCCCCATATACTTGTATAAAAGATACTAAGTATGTTACATAACAAGTGCAAAATTACTCTCTCGTACATTGGTCCGTTTAAATTTCACACTACATTCTTAGGTTTAGGCATCATATCTATCCCACTCCATAGTTGTGCCAGGGAGACCAAATCTATTATATAATCACGAATGGGTTTTTTGCCCCTTTTGAGACCGCTCTCGCTGCGAGTCAGCGTGGTCATGTGGATACGAACGAAGCATTGGCCGCGCAGCGGCCATTGCGAGCAGCTCTAAGGCGACTCGCTATGCCCGCGCAGCGGGCATGGCGAGTCGCCTTAGCAGTGCGAAGCATTGGCCGCGAAGCGGCCATTGCGAGTCAGAGACTCGCTCTGCTAGAATCCCGATGCATTGTGCATCGGGCACCCATCTAGTCCTGTCATAAAGATCCATCTTTCCCCTTTTACAGTATATTCCTTTCTCCAAAAGTGAAATGTAGTTAGCTTGCGTCACAAATTCCCTCCTCGATGGCGGTTCCTCCCCAATCCAGTGTCTTGCAATCAGCTTGCGTGCAACATACAGCAATCGTGCAATTGCCCTTTTAGCTGCCTCGTCTACCTGTATCTCATCCACAAACCCCAGCAGACACACCACCGGATCGCGAGGTATATTACACCCGTACGCGCCTGCCACTCTAGCAAGCACCATGATCCAGAACGCTGACAACCGTGGACAGAGCCACAACATATGCATCAGACCAGCCGACTCCATTCGACACCTTGCACACTCAGAGTTTGATCTTAGTTTAATTTTGTATAAGAATTCAGGCGTTCTATATACCCTGTGCAGGATGTAAAGTTGTGAAAGCCTGCCTGGTTCGCTCAATGATAGTTTCGGGATCCACTCCAATATCACTTCCCATTTGTCATCCTCTAGAACTCCCACCTCCATCTCCCACAGTTTCCTGGCCCTAAGAGGATATGAGATCAGAAAAGTATGTAATATGTCTTGGTACGTTGTTGCTATCACCCCTCTCGTGGGTCCCCCTTCGCATACATAGTCAAGAACCAAGTCCCTCTGTATCGTCAGCACTCCACTTCCCGCCTGTGTCTGAATTGCATGTTTAATTTGTAAGTACTGATAGGTCCCCCTCTCGTGTAGGCCAAATTCTTCCCTCAGCTTATGAAAGGGTTTAAGTCCCTGTTCCTCCAATACCTGTTGTGCCAACACAATTCCCTTCTCCCTGCACTCTGTCAGACATCCCATTTTTAGGGTATGTGCACATCAGTAGTTTTGTGGGCTATTTTTGAACGTTTGCCGTCGGCGGTTTCCGCTGAGTTTTATGTTAATTTATGTTAATCCTAGCCATCGGTTGTATTAACATGCTACTCAATGGAGTTTAGAAAACGCTGTCTACATTAGAACGATTTTTTTCTGGTCGTTTTCAGTTTATTCACCGCTTTTCCACCGGTTTTCAAAGATAGAGCAAGTGACTTCTTTTGAGCGTTTTTCCAGCGGTTCTAGCTTACAAGTGCCCAAAAAAACCGGCCTAAAAACGCTAAGAAAAACCGCCGACAAAACGCTGTATAAATGCTATAAAACCGGTCGGAAAAAGCTCAAAAAACGCTAAAAAAACGAGGGACACTGCTGAGGTCAGAAAACTCAGTTTCTGCCATTCTCCACCGGTTTTAGGACGGTCTGCAAAGATGCAGAAACGTCAGATGTGCACATACCCTTACAATTTCCAGAAGTTTGGTGTTATTCCACAGGGGAGAGTGGTTTGTCAACCCCTTCACACCCCTAATCGTTTTCAATTTCTCCCAAATTTCTTGCATCAGTAACATAGTAGGACATTGTTTCCCCATCCTTCCCATTGACCCATCTTCTACACTCATTATCAGTGGCCTCCTATTGGTCACTTTTTTCATAATTTTTTGAATAGGATAACTTCCCGTCCCCTGTGCCCATCCCCTCACATGCTGACACTGTGCTGCAATGTAGTACAGGTAGGGATTAGGCAGAGCCAATCCTCCCCCGTCCTTGTGTCTTTGGAGAAGTTCCAGTCTCAGTCTAGCCTGTTGTTTGCCCCAAATTAAGCTTCGGAATAGGGAGTCAATCTGTCGAAACCTAGCCCGAGAAATGGGCAATGGAGCATTATGAAAAACATAAAGCAGTTTAGGCATTAGCACCATTTTAATCAAGTTTATCTGGCCAACGACTGAGAGATGCAACTTATTCCATGCTTTCATTTTGTCTTTAATGGTCTCTAATACTGGCGTTAAATTCAGATCTAGGAATTTTGTAAAGGGAGTCGACACCTAGATTCCAAGGTATTTAAATTTATCCACTACTCTAAGGCCCCCGCTCTCCATCACAGATGACAGTTCCTCGTCCAATGGGAACAATGTGGACTTATGCCAATTTATTCTAAGTCCTGACATATTTCCATATTGGTCAATAATATTCATAGCTCTTGTCAATGAGGCACCGGAGTTTTCAAGGAACAGCAGAACATCATCCGCATAGAGTGCCACCCTCTCTTCCATCTCCCCATATCTAAACCCAGTCATTTCTCTATCATTCCTCAATTTGGCAGCCAACGGCTCTATAACAAGCTCAAATAGAAGTGGAGAAAGAGGGCACCCCTGCCTAGTGCCCCTCTGCAGACTTATTGGCCCAAATAGTGCCCCATTAACCCGTACCCTAGCCACCGGTTGGGTGTACAGCAGGCGTATCCATGATAAAAAGGTAGGTCCAAAACCCAGGGACTCCAGCACTGCCCACAAAAATTTCCAACTGACACAATCGAATGCCTTATGGCCATCTAAAGATGCTATTACTCTCCTACCCGCATTATCAGCCGGTAGCTGCATATTAAGAAACAGTCTTCTTAAATTCACAGCAGTGGACCTGTTAGGCATAAAACCCGACTGATCAGGATGTATCAAGGTATTAACAACACCCGTCAGTCTATTAGCCAGAGCTTTCGCCAGTATCTTAATATCTGCGGGTAGTAAAGAAATAGGTCTATATGACTCTGGAAGTCTCAAGTCTTTACCATCCTTGGGTAGAACAACAATTGTCGCCTCTCTCATAGACATAGGTAATACCCCTTCCTCCCTAGAATATTCTAATACCTCCTGCAGTTTTGGCAATAATACCTCTTCCAAACGTTTATATAGTTCCACTGGTAGTCCATCTGTCCCCGGTGCTTTATCATTGGCCATAGATGTCAAGGCTATACTTAATTCCTCATATGTAATCGGAGCCGCCAATCTGGACCTATCTGCTTCTGACAACCTAGGTAGTTTCAAGTCAGCCAAATATGCTTCAATACTATCCGTGCCGACCTCCGCCCCAGAGGAATACAACTTTCCATAGAAGTCCAGGAAGGTTTCTCCAATATCAGCGGAGTTTGTTGTTTTAGACCCATCTGGACTATCCATCGAATAAACAAATGGAATTTTCCTCTGTGCCGAGGCCACCAACGACAGCAAATGTCGAGCCTTTTCTCCCTCATAAAATGCCATCCGTCTAAATTCATTTCTTTTTTGCGCCTTATCCAGTTTGAAACCATCCAGTTCTTCCTGAGCAGTCTGCAGTCTATTTGCCGCTCCTCCCCCCCCCCCCTGTATCAGAGCCTCCTCAGCCTGTCTCACCGCCTCTACCTTCTCTTCTTCCTCCTGACGTGTTATAGTTTTCCGTATATTTATTTCTTTAATTAACAGTCCCCTTAAATATGCCTTCATTGCATCCCAAATTGTTGTCAGGCTAGCTGTTTGATCATTAAACATGAAAAACTCCTCCACCTCCTTCTGTATTTGTATCATATTTATCGACTGTAGCCATGCCGGGTGTAGCTTCCAGACCGCTTTATTACCCATTAATACCTCCCCGGATCTTATTATGACACATACAGGTTTATGATCTGAAATGACTCTTGGCAAATAGTCTACATTCAGCACCAATTCGTCCATATGACCATTTCCCAGAGCCATGTCTATACGTGAAAGTGTATTATGTGTGGCTGAATAACAGGAAAAACACCTGACTCCCGGATTTCTCTCCCTCCAGACATCTCTTAACCCTAGTTCTTGAAGAAGTATCCCAAAGGAAGTAATATGTCCCTGTGTCCTAGGTGGGCTAGTCTTAAATTTGTCCCAATAGTCATCTTGAACATTGTTTAGATCTCCCACGAACAGTGTAGGTATTTCACCCAAGTGTCCCATCCACTCCATAACTTCTTTGATTTTAGCACTCGAGTAGGGCGGAGGGATATACATAGCCACTACAGCCATCAGGCGTCCCTGTATCTTTCCCACCAGTATAACATATTGTCCCTCCGTATCCACACAGATGTCTATAGCTTCAAACTTAGTGGTCCTGGGAATCAACACAGACACCCCCCTCGAGTATGAGGAGTACATTGAATGATAGGACTCCTCAATCCATCTCTTCTGTACCAGAGCCAGCTTTTCTTTCACCAAATGCGTTTCTATTAGACATATAATCGTTGGTTTCTGGTCTATAATATATACAAAAGAAAAAGGTAGAGTGGCACTAACACAGGATCCACCAGTCACACGTTTGACCATAATCAATTCAACACAGAAGAAAGAAACGTGTATATATGACCGGGATCAGGGAAGAAATATATTCAACACTTGATAAAGTGAAAAATAGTTTTTATTACAATAAACTCGTGTGTACAAGGTAAAACAAAAGCACAAAACATTTAAAACCATTTAAAATATGTGCAACACCGCACAGATAGCATCAGATATGCATGCCTCCTATAGTTTTAACAATAATAATAGTCCAGCAAAGCTGACCTGGTGACAAAACACAACAGTGAATAAATATTTGCACTAGTTCCCATGATAAGAAGACCAACAAAAAACAGGAGCGGAAAAAAGACCCCAGAGTATTGGAACTGTAGAAATCTATTGCAACCTGAGCTCAGCTCAATAAGGCTGCCTTCACATTTGCGTATGTGTCTGCATGCTGATGGCATGCAGACACATACGCAGTGCAAAGCAGGGTCCAAATTATGTGTCCGCAGCGGAGAATGTCCGCCTGCGGACACATCACTGTACAGGCTGCCAGCCAATCGGCGTTTTCAGGGGGCGGAGATCAGCGCCGGAGATCTCCGCCCCCCGGCCGCCGGTAACCTCCGGGACGTGTCGGCGGGGAGAACAGCTGATGTGACAGCTGTTTGAATCTTCCTGCGCCGACACTGAGAGGAGATGTCGGCGCGGGAAGATTCAAACAGCTGTCACATCAGCTGTTCTCCCCGCCGACATCGCTAGCACATTACCAGCGGCCGGGAGGCGGAGGACAGCAGAGGCTCCAGCTGATCTCCCGGTGGCCGTCGGTGAGCTCCTGTGACATCACCGCCGGCCACCGGGAGATTTTTCAATGGGTCCGCAGCGTTCTCCTGCGGTGTCATGCAGAGGACACTGCGGACCCATTGAAGCCAATGCATTTTTTGTGCGCTTGGGGACGCTTGCTGATTTTCCAAGGTCCCCAAACGCACAAAAAAACCCAACATGCTGCATCCCGGGTGCGGATGCTGGACACCGGAAGCAGCAGATATCGTCCGCATCCGCACCCGAACGCAGCAAACGCAGGCACCATGCGTTCCTATGTTAAACATAGGAACGCAGTGTGCATGCGTTTGACTGCGTATGGGAACGCAGCAATACGCTGCCTTCCCATACGCAAATGTGAAGCCAGCCTAAGGCAGAGAGGGGGGAAAAAAAAAAAAAAAAAAGGCCTTGATTAAATGTCTAATACTCTATAAAGTGAGTCAAAGGCTGCCTAGTTAATGATATACCTGAACAGACCACAAAGCAAAGAGAGACAATACTCTGGGTGAACCGCATACCTGTGAATAAAGACAAATTTGTGCAGATTAGTCACCAGTCACTTTAGACCTGCAGGCAAGGAGGCATAGGAAGCATGGCTCTGGACCTACGCGTGTCGCTGCCCAATTGACAGCTTCATCTGGGTAGAGCACCACTAGGGGGTGTGCCCAGTTACCTTATATCCACATGTTAATAAGCAGCACCTGCAGAGGAGGCTCCATATACAATATATATACAATATACATATACCTCTGGAGATTTTATGAGCAACAAGGAGGAGGGGTGCTGGGCTGTGGCTTGGTCCGGGCATGCGCATTTGTGAGTTCTAATATCCAGTGCACACAGGAAACTTCAGAGGTAAACAAAACCCGGAAGTCACTCTGTACATGTGCACTGGATCAAGCATGATGTACTAGCCACAGCCCAGCACCCCTCCTCCTTGTTGCTCATAAAATCTCCAGAGGTTATTCATTGTATATGGAGCCTCCTCTGCAGGTGCTGCTTATTAACATGTGGATATAAGGTAACTGGGCACACCCCCTAGTGGTGCGCTACCCAGATGAAGCTGTCAATTGGGCAGTGACACGCGTAGGTCCAGAGCCACGCTTCCTATGCCTCCTTGCCTGCAGGTCTAAAGTGACTGGTGACTAATCTGCACAAATTTGTCTTTATTCACAGGTATGCGGTTCACCCAGAGTATTGTCTCTCTTTGCTTTGTGGTCTGTTCAGGTCCTATAATTAACTAGGCAGCCTTTGACTCACTTTATAGAGTATTAGACATTTAATCAAGGCCTTTTTTTTTTTTTCTCCCTCTCTGCCTTATTGAGCTGAGCTCAGGTTGCAATAGATTTCTACAGTTCCAATACTCTGGGGTCTTTTTTTTCCGCTCCTGTTTTTTGTTGGTCATGGGAACTAGTGCAAATATTTATTCACTGTTGTGTTTTGTCACCAGGTCAGCTTTGCAGGACTATTATTATTGTTAAAACTATAGGAGGCATGCATATCTGATGCTATCTGTGCGGTGTTGCACATATTTTAAATGGTTTTAAATGTTTTGTGCTTTTGTTTTACCTTGTACACACGAGTTTATTGTAATAAAAACTATTTTTCACTTTATCAAGTGTTGAATATATTTCTTCCCTGATCCCGGTCATATATACACGCCCTCTTATTGACATCATACATCCCCCTCACATTCCAGCCCAATACCTTAATGTCAGCCATTCCATGTAACCAGCATTTTAACAGCCGTTCCCCACCGTCTAGATTTTGATTTCTCCCTTTCTTCCCTCCCTTCCCCACCTCCCCGCCCCCCCCTCCCGTCTCTCCCCCCTCTACCCCAAACATCCGCCAACTTTCTCCAAATCCTAGCGACTGTCACCGTCTGTTTTCTCCCATCCAATGACAGTTTTACCATCCTTTCCTCCTCCCGCCTTGTTGAACACTGCCCAATCTTCAATAAATTAACAGCCCGACATTATTCCAGAAACATATAACTTATATTCCCCTTCATCTAGGTATTCCCCCCCCCCCTTCCAGCCCCCAAGGCAATATACCCTGAGAGATCACAGCGCAGTGTCGCAAGCCTTCTTGTCTCCTATTAAAGCAAAGAACAGTAAAAACAATAGAAACATTGAGCCTCCAGTATTTTGAGAAACCCCCTGAGCTCGGTTCGGCAATGTCACCAGCAGTCGGCCAATCTAGCCATGCTACAGCACCAAAAAAAAACAAAACAAACTGGTGCATAAAAGTTGAAAAAGTCAAAAAATTGAAGAAAAGGGGTTTCAATGAAAAACCTTCCCTTGTCTAAAACAGTCCAGAGCAAGTCCAGGTACTCTTCGTTTTTTCCGCCACCTTTCACTACGGAGCGCTCATAGGCAGTCCAACTTCAATCACTCTTTGTATAACTCAATCATCACTCGCTCTAAGACGTTTAGCATTCGAGTCCAGCCATTGTGACGCCTCCTCTGGTGAAACGAAAAATTGCACCTTCCCCAGCGCAGCCACTCTGTCTGGCGGGAAAGAACATGGAATATTGCACTCCCAACTCTCGCATTCTCTTCTTAACACCAGTAAATTCTCTCCGCTGCTTTTGTACGATCGGCGAGTAGTCTGGGTATATCGCTATCTCTTGGCCGTTGTATGTCATGTCCTCAGCATCTCTTGCCTTTCTCAAAATTATATCTCTGTCTCTAAAGTTCAATATTCGGGCCAGAATCGTGCGAGGCTCCGAACCCGGTGGCCGCGGCTGCGTCGGAACCCTGTACGCTCTTTCCACAGCATATACTTTAGTTAAGGATGACTCCCCAATTTTATCCTTCAACCATTGTTCAATAAACGCAGTGGTGTCCCTTCCCTCCACTTTCTCAGGGAACCCCACTAGCCGGAGTTAATTCCTTCGCGATCTATTCTCCAAGTCGTCTTTTTTTGCCAGTACATCAGCCAGCAGCTTAGTATGTTTGTTGTCAGACTGCTGCAATTGCTGCACTCTATCCTCTGTGGCTCCAACCCTCTCCTCCACCTCAGACATGCGTGCATCAGATTTCTTTAAAGCCACATTGATGCTGGCAATTTCTCCCTTTTTTTTTTTTTTTTTTTTTTTTTTTTCAAACTTCTTTTTTATTTGGAGTTTTTATGAATAAAATGGTACATATAATAATACAACCAATTTGGTTACATTTGTATAAATATAATACAAGCTTCTATTCAAAGAGTGCTACCCAATACGTCATAGTTCAATCTCTTGAGTGGACATAGGATGTCAAATATCTCGTATCGAGACGTACATATCAATATAATAATAATACTACTTACAATTTCAGTTTTCCCAAGGATCCCCCTAAATCTTCCAATAAATACCATGAAGTTCCTCTAAACGGGTGCATTATCTGTCGAATCTCCTCATGCGACATTTGGGACTCTATAAATCCTCTCCATTTCCCCATAAATGCCTTGATGTTATATTCTTTATCCCTATGGACCTCTCTCCTATCAACCTCTAAAGCCTTTTTTAGACCCATCACCACCTCCGTTTTCCCTGGCATATCCGGTCTAATCCAGTATGAAAGTAGCATACGCTTTGCCAACAAAATTAAGACATGGGCCACCTTCAGTCCCGCCCCCTGCCTTGGGGCAACTCTAAATCTTGGAAAATCCATATTACAGGGTCTAGTTCAAAAGAAAGATTGCACACTCGTGTACAAAGTTCACTTATCATGATCCAAAATTCCTGTACCCTCGGACAGCTCCAAATACCGTGAACCATGTCAGTCTTAGCTTGGGCACATTTTGGACAGCTAGTTTTTCTCTCTGGATTGGTTGCTGATGGTGGTAGATTGAAGCCATATATAAGCCCATGCATAATACGGAACTGTGTATCTCGCCACTGTTCGTTCAAGACATTGTGCCTTATTTTATTCCAACCCACCAAGATGTTATCTTCTGCCATTTCACAATCTAGAAACCTGCACCATCTTTTAAAGGGTGCCGGAGATCCTCTGGGTAGTAATATCTCCCTTAGTGACCCATAGATCACTGAGATCGTAAGTTGAGAGGTATCCAGTGCTACAAGCCTATCCCAGGAATTACGTCTAACCTCACCTGATATGTCTCTCAGATTGGCCATGATGTGGTGTTTCAATTGGAGGAACTGGAGTCCTTGCATATCTCCCAGATCATAGGTCTCTAGCACCTCGTCTCTTGTCATCCACCTACTCTCCGTCGTTTGCATCAAGTCACCCATCTTGAGTATCCCTTTCTGTCTCCACTTAGTGAATAGGGCATTCTCCCTTCCCATCGGAAAATCCGGGAAGGCCCAAGGAACAAGGTATTTGGAAACCCTCCAAGATAAACCGCATTTTTTTCTAACCGCCTTCCAAGACATAATCGTGTCCCGGAAGACTGCTGAAGATTTTATATGAGCCGGCAAACCCGACAGGGACGTGTGAAGTAGAGAGCATCTTTCCCAGGGGGCACAGTATGCGGTTTCAAGTCGACTATCCGAATACGTTTCCGAATGTTTAAGCCACTCCACCACATGTCTGAGGAGGCAGGCTAAGTTGTACCCTCTGATGTCCGGGAAGTTCGTTCCTCCTTTATCTTTTCCTCGAGTCATGATCCCCAGTCTCAGTCTGGATTTCTTGCCCTTCCATAGAAATTTCGTAAATGCTCTTTATTCTGGCTATGTCTGTCCGTTTCAGCAACAGGGTATAGGAGCCGAGCAAAACTAATCATCTTCACTAGATGACTTCGACCTAACAGTGATAATGGTAGGTCTGCCCATCTTTTTAGTTTTTTTTCAATTTTTTTCAATTAGTGGGCCATAATTAAGGGTATATATCTGCTCCGACGTCCTTCCCAGTCTCAACCCAAGGTACTTAATATAGGATGGCGCTGTTGGTATACCTAAATTTCCTAATGTCCCTCCTGTGTCTCCGCCCCCTCTTATTTTCAGTAGTTCACATTTCCTCCTGTTCAACCTGAAACCCGAGAAACCACCGTAGTGTTCTATCATATTTAAGAGTATGGGAAGATCTCTTGCCGGGTCGTTTATAAACAATATAATATCGTCTGCAAATAAGGCAGACTTCAGTTTCTGATCCCCTATTGAAATGCCTTCAAAGGGGCTGAAGTTGTTTATGTAAAGTGCTAGAGGTTCTATAGCCAGGTCGAACAGGAGCGGCGACATCGGGCACCCCTGCCTGGTACCCTTCTGCAGGGGAAATGTGGGAGATATAAATCCCGGTGTTTGAACTCGAGCCGTCGGGTTTGAGTACAGGGCCTGTAGATATTGTCGGAATCTCCCCTTTATACCGACGCGATCCAGTACTAGACCCAGCCATGGCCACCTAACATTGTCAAATGCTTTTTCTGCGTCTAGTGTGACCATGACTGGGTCTCCTCCCCCCGTTTTGTTCCCGAATCGAACCGCGTCAAGTCCCAGAAGGACTTTACGTACATTCGTTACCGCCGACCTTCCTTTAATAAATCCTGTTTGGTGGTTTTCTATTAAATCAGGCATCACTCCGGCCAACCTGTCCGCCATGAGTTTGGAAAGTATTTTAAGGTCCAAATTGATAAGTGATATGGGCCTATAATTTGCTGGGTCTTCCCCTCCCCCCTCCCCTTTGGGCAGCACTTTAATATAAGCCATATTCATGGCATCCGAAATGGGATCTCCTGAGAGTATGTTGTTAAAAAGACCAGTTAATGTCGGGGTCACTTCTTCCCTCAAGATTTTATAGAATTCCCCTGTGTAACCGCTGGTCCTGGAGCCTTACCGTTGCCCAGATTTTTTATTACTCGGTCAACCTCCTCCTCTGTTACCGGTCTATTTAGGTCATCTAGGTCAAGTTCCGTGAAAGGTGTGAGGGGCACCCTCTCTAGCCAGTCTATTCCCTCCTGGTTTGGCACGTCCGAGGTCTCGTAGAGCTTTCTATAATATTCCCCTAATATGGAATTTATTTCTTTGGGAGTTGTCGTGATGAGTCCCCCCTTTCCTCGTATAGCCCTAATTGGATTGGGTAATCTCCGTCCTTTTGCCAATCCCGCCAGCATCCGTCCCGCCTTATCTCCAAACCTATTGAGGTCTGTCTCCAACTGGCCTCTTACCATTTCTTCCCTCCTACTGGCCCGCAACTCAAAATCGCTTTTGGCTTCTACCCAGGCTTTTTTATCTCTGGGATCTTGTGAATGTCTGAATAACCTGTAAGTGGACGACACTTTTTCACTGGCTATTGTATAACGTTCCCCGATGATTTTTTTTTGTTTGGAGGTGTGGGCCAGTATGAGACCCCTTATCACTGCTTTTCCCGTCTCCCAAAATAGACGGTGGTCGTCTTTGTGCTCAATGTTGTCAGACGAAAAGCTAACCCACCATTCTTTCAATTTGGTCTTAAACTCTCCCTCCTTCGCCAAATATGTAGGGAACCTCCATAAGAAGTCCGTTCCTCGCTGGTGAGTCTCTGCCAATTCAATACAGATCGGACTATGGTCAGAGATAACCATGTTCTCAATTGTGGCGTTTTCTGTCCTCCGCCATAGCTGCTCAGACGTCAGAAAAAGATCAGTGCGCGACCAAGAGCTATGCGGGTGAGAGAAATGAGTGAAATCAGATTCCTGCGGGTGAAACACTCTCCATGCATCGATTAACCCTGTCGTCTCTAAAAGCTCTGCGAGGTCGCCTTTGTTTTTGGCTGATGTTGCCTGTTCGTCCCTCATGCCCCCCCTTTTCCTATCAAGATCTGCTGTTACAACTTCATTGAAGTCACCTCCGATCAAAATATTAGCCTCCCTATCTCCTAGTCAGGCCGTAGATAAGTCAGTGAAAAATTGGGTTCTGGAGACATTGGGAGCATATACACTATATAGACTAAGTTGTTGGTCTTGAAGCTGTAACACCACATGTAAACGTCTCCCATCCATATCCTGAGATACTGAGAGCAATGTATAAGCTAGATGCTTGTTGAGTAAGATCAGCACCCCTGCTTTTTATCCCGGGCTCCCGATATCCATCCCGCCCCTACCCATAGCTTTTGCATATACTTCAGCTCATGTGACTGGAGATGCGTCTCCTGTAGTAGGGCTATATCGGCCTTCAATTTCTTTAGGTGGCGTAAAACCATATAGCGCTTGTTGGGGGACCTCAGACCTTTCACATTCCATGAGATTATTCGTAGCATTGCTTAAAGGGAACCAACCACCTCCGATCACCCTAATACACAGTTAATACGTGTCCCTGCACCCTAAGGATACCTTTCCAGCACTGTTTTTGTGTAAAATCTTGCATTAGTATAACTCATATAAAGAGTTTATAAAGTTACTAGCCTGGTGACTTCTGGGCGTATCCCTCCTTCTGTTATACTTCAGGGTTGTGCATTGCATGTCTGTGCTCCCCATCCCTCCGTGCCTGCTGCCCTGCCCTGATGGGTGTGATCTCTCCTCTGCACAGAGGGAGGGGGAGCACAGCCATGCAATGCACAGCCCTGAAGTATAACAGAAGGAGGGATACACCCAGAAGTCACCAGGCTGGTAAGTTTATAAACTCTTTATATGAGTTATACTAATGCAAGATTTTACACAAAAACAGTGCTGGAAAGGTATCCTTAGGGTGCAGGGACATGTACTAACTGTGTATTAGGGTGATCTGAGGTGGTTGGTTCCCTTTAAAGTCCTCCTTCCCATCGCTCCCTTTGTCCTTGTATTCTGAATTTGCCATCCTTCTCTCCCCTATCTCTCCGTCACTAGGTATAATATGGATATTTATCAGAAATATGCGACTGGTAGCATAGTGAAGCATCAACAAATAACAAAACATTAAACCCCTGAAAACTTCAACAATCCCCTTGTTTCCCAAACTCAAGGAAGGCTCATCTTGTTTCCCACCCCTCCTTGGATAAATAAACCCTCTCATGACTTCCCTTTTACTGGAAAGGACAGCAGCTCCCCGCACCTTTCAGACACTTTGTTATCATATATCTACTGACCCTCCGCCCCTCCTCCCATTAGGTCATCTCTTCACCCTATCAGAAAGACACCCCCTTCGCCATCACCGACCAGTTGGATAGTCCCCGGTGGTTAACAGTTCTTCCTCTTCGCAGGTCACTTCAGTCCTGATTTCACCAGTCCATTGTTGGTGGGCTCACGTTGCCTTGTGAGCTATATGGCGAAGAAACCTAAGGCAAGACAAGGAAAAGGGGAGAAAAAAAAGAGGAGGGAGAAGGCTGGAATAGAGTGGGGGGCGCGTGTCCCCACGTCTCTAACTGGTCTATACTGTCCAGATACTCCCAACATTAATCTGTAGCTTCAGATAAGCATGCATCATCTCTTCGTCTTCTGCGCCCGTCTTGCTTCTGCCACCTCTGTCCTCTGCCGTCGTTATGTACTGGTCCCTTCACCTCTAGATTGGACGACACCTTCTCCGCGTACGTTTGCTGTGTTAGGGGTAGTTGTGATCTATTTGTGGCTCTGGCCGATGGTGACCGTGATCCCTGTGGAGGTGTTGTCTCCTGCTGGAGATAGTTCATGGCCATCTTAGCATTCTTAAACGAGAGCATGGCTCCCTGAGCATTTCTGAATCGTAATAACCGCAGGAAAAGCTAGTTGAAATCTGATATTTCGCTTGTATAGGATGGTACAGGCTTCGCTGAAGGATTTTCTCTTGCGGGCCACCTCCGCCGAGTAATCTTCGTATAGTCTGACCCTGTGGCCCTGCAAGATCAGAGGGAGCTTTCTGGATCTAAACTCCCTAAGTATGGCCTCCTTATCTTTATAGTCCAGAAATTTAGCTATGACCTGGCGTGGGCCATCTTTCGGGTCTTTTGGGGGTCCTATTCTGTGTGCCCTTTCCACTTTACATTGACGTCGTAACACATGGCTTTAGGTAGTTCCGTCTCCCATATCGAGTCCAGCTGGCCCGGCAAGAAAGCCTCTGGCAAGCCTATCATCCTGAGGTTATTTTTTCCTCGAACGATTTTCCAAATCGTCTACCTTTTCCTCCATATACGCTGAATGCTTTTGTAGGGCTGCTATGTGGCGTTCCATAATCGTAATCCTGTCCTCTGCCTCTCTCAGCCTTTTTTCTGCCTCCTGCAGTCTCTCTCCATATTGCTCTGTGGTTTGCCTGAGCCCAGATAGTGCTTCTGCTATAGTGTCTTTCAGGGCTGATGTTATGTCGGCCACAATATATGGGGCTATTGCTTTGGCTAGTTGAGCTACATCTATGGGGCTCTTTACATATGTCTCTTCCATCCCCTCTGTACTGGCTTCTTGTTGTAGCTCCCCCATCTGAGTATCCTTCTCCCAGTCCTCATTCTCCATTACCTCCTCAGTGTCTGCGTAGTGCTCCGATTCTTTTTCTTCTTTTTTTTTTTAACAATAATTTTTATTCAAAATTACATATGACAACGGTCAACAGGTACAGTAAATTTGTGTACAGATGTGTATATTAAATACAGTTATGCCCGTAGGCAACATTCAAACCTAGGCCTGTTATCGCAGGCTTTTATATCCGGGAACAACTGCTCCCGTTAAAAAGAGAAATACAACAAGGGGGGGGGAGGGGAAAATAAAGGGAAGACAAGGGAGGGTAGGAGGGGGGGGGAAGGGAAAGGGGATTCCCCAAAAATTTCCAGATTAGAGCTTAATCGAAAATAGATTAAATAGGTCAATAATGATTAACAGTGTGACAAATTTAGCATTGTACAGTATTGTGAGAAGAAGAGATCCATGGATCCCACCAGGAAAGTATCTTGGAACGATTATTAAAATTGTGGGACAAGGCTAGCTCATATTGGAAATGGGTGTTTAAAGTATCCATTAGGTCATTGAGGGAAGGAGGTCGAGGAGACTTCCAGCATCTGGCAACGCATTGTCTCGCTGCGACAAGAACATTGGCTGTTATCGGACGGACCGGGGCAGGGATTTCCTCCACGCCCAGGCCCAGCAAGGCCATAACCGGAGACAGTTGAGAGGTAATGCCTGAAAGAGTGGTAACAAGCGACCCAACTTGTCTCCAAAAGGACTCCAGAACCGGGCAGGACCACCACATATGTAGGGATGAACCCACGCCACCACATTTCCTCCAGCAATCTCGAGCAGAGGAAGAAGATGAGCTGTGATTCGTAAAGCGGGCCAGCTTGAGGGGTGTAAGGTACCATTCCATATGTATCTTCTTTATCTGTTCGAGATGGTTTATACAGCGCGAGTAGGCCGCACTACAGTGGGCAGCCATATGCCATTGTTCTAATGTAGCAGTGAATTGAAGGAGGTTCTCCCATTTGACCATATATGAGAGTTTGCGGGAACCATCCCGTCTGGCCAGGGCACCGTACACAATAGAGACACCGTGTCCAGGCGGGGTAGAAGCTTTGAAGAAACCCTGGATCAAGCCATCAAACGATGAGACATCAACCGTGGGTAAAATGATAGTATTCAGGAAATGACGTAGTTGCAAATAGCAGAAGAAAGAAAAACAGGGGAGGTCATACTGACTGACTAGTTCAGCAAAAGGTCTGAGGGTGGTTCCGTCTAGGACCTGGTTTAAGTGCAGAACTCCCTTAGTTCTCCAATGGGAAAGAGACAAAGACTCCACAGACATCTCCGCAGCAAGGACTGAAATATGCTTGTAAAGAAATGGGAGAAGGCTTCGTCCGCTAAGGTTCCAAACCTTGAGCAGGGATGTCATTGATTTTAGAAATGTGTGGCTGTAATAAGATTTTAACAGAGACATCTCTAATAGTAGTTTAGTGGAATTACGGGGCGCTAGTGATTTTTCAATTTGCATCCATAAGGGTTGGGGGTCATCAGCCCACCAGGTTCTCGCCGCGGAGAGATGAATTGCTAAGTAATGAGTTGATATTTGGGGCTCCCATTCCCCCACAGTCAGTTGGTAAGTTAAGGACTTTGGCACTCACTCTGTGTGGTTTATCGTTCCAGATAAACTTCCCCAGGGACGACTGCAATGAAGCTATCATCCTCTTGGTAAAAGTTAGTGGAAGGCATGAAAGGATGTATAAAATCTTAGGTAGATATATCATCTTGACAATTTGTACCCTAGCGATCCATGAGAGAAAAAGGCCCGCATGTGAGGTTAAGCCCGAGTTAATATTCTGAAGGAGTTCGTCAAAGTTACGTTGTACTATTTTGTCAGTTCGAAGGATCTGTATTCCCAGATAGGGGATCCCCGAAGGCGACCAGATAAATGGGAGCTGAGAGCGGAGTTTCTGTGCTTGGTCAGGAGGTATATTGATCAGGTATAGTGAGGATTTAGAGGAGTTAAGCTTGTATAAAGAAGCTTCTGAGAATTCCTCCAATAACTTCATAATTCTGGGGATCGTAGTCATGACATCAGTGCAGATGAATATCACATCGTCGGCATAGAGCCCGATTCTGTGTTTTTTCCCCCAACGAGAGGACCCTTAATTACCGGGTCGGCTCTGACTCTGGCAGTCAATGGTTCCATGGCCAAAACAAAAATAATCGGGGACAAGGGACAACCCTGTCTGGTCCCGTTGGATATTTTGAACGGGGATGATAAAAATCCAGAGGCTCTAACCCTCGCCGAGGGGGAGGAGTATAATGCCATAACTGCGTCCCGAAATCCCCCTACTATACCAGATCGTTCAAGGACTGCGTCCAGATGCCCCCAGTGCACTCTGTCAAACGCTTTTTCGGCGTCTAGTGAGAGAAGTGCACCGGGGGTAGATCGTCGCTCCATCAGGTCCAAAAGGTCAATGACCCTTCTGGTGCCGTCTGCGGCCTGTCGGCCCGGGACAAACCCCACTTGTTCCGGGCCTATAAGAGATGGTAGTACCTCTATTAGTCGTGTGGCCAATATTTTTGCGTATATTTTCAGATCGCTGTTTAACAGCGCTATTGGGCGGAAATTTGCCGGGGATGTAGTGGGTTTTCCGGGTTTGGGGATTGCTGCTATTGTCGCCTCTAATCCTTCACGGCAAACATTTCCTTGATTTCTCCAGAAAAAGAACAGTGCTAGTAATTTGGGGCTAATTGTTTTAGAAAAGTATTGTAATACTGATAGGGATATCCGTCGGGACCTGGTGCTGAATTTTTCTTTCTCAGAGAACCCACCACCGAGATGATTTCCTGTTCAGTAAAAGGGCCATTTAATAGGGAAGATTGTTCCGATGTTAATTTGGGAAGTTTAATTTTATCAAGAAAGCTTTGAACAATGTCTGGTGTAGGTTGTGGAGTACCGATTCTTTTTCTCTCCCCAGGTCTCCTCTCTCTGCTGCTGAGCTGTGCCGAGTCTCCTCCACTTCCCCCTCAGCAGTTGTAGTGCCGCGTCCGCCATTGCGGCTGGAGCTTCCCGCTGCTGTGTGCAGTCTGCCTCCTCCTGCGGCCGCCATTTTCGCTGGGTGCCTGCTCTTCTTCCCGCCCTGCAGGCCCGCCGTCTCCTCTCGTCCTGAGCTCCGCAGGACAAAGCGATCCAGGGTCCCCGATGATTTGGGAGTCCCTTCCATGTCTGGAGAGTCAATCTGGGGTATCGGTCCCGGTATTACTGATGGGTGAGTGGCGCGGTCTCCGGAGCTTCACACTCGCGCTACCATCTTCCCAGAGCCGGAACCGGAAGTCCAATTTCTCCTTTTAATCCCTGAACACTGGTAGCAACAGTGTTCAGAGTCATTTTCAAAGATGATATCAAAGAGAAGTCCTTCATAGTGGGCTCCTCTGGGATCTCCATTCCCTGCTGCTGACCATTCGCCCCCTCTTCCCTCTCTGCAGCCTCAGTCCTCACCTCCACCTTTCCCTCGGATCCATTGCCATCCTCCTCCACGTGGCCTTCTCCCTCCTCCTCACCCACCTCATGATCTTCACTGTGGTGTGCATACTTCTGCAGCTTCATAGCTGCTGTCATGCGTCTCTGGCAAGCCGCATTCTCCCGTCCCGCTTCCAGGCGGGCAGCCCGCCATCTTGGGAGCCCCCTCCACCTCCTGCTCTCAGCTCTTGCTGCCTGCGGCGGGGCATAATCTCGCTCTGGGGGCCTCCTGTTTCGGTCCACTGCTTTCATGCTACAGGGGCTTGCTGCAGGTATGTGAAAACGGGCTGAGCAGGATAAATTGTCGGCGGGAGCTCTTCACAGCACGTCTGCTCACATGCTCTGCTAGGCCACGCCCCCCCCAAATTATTCTAATCTCTAAATTCCTCCCTTAATGGGTTGGCTTAGGTCTCAGGTGTAATATGGAACGTGGGCACCATCTAGTGTATAACCGACGACATGACATCTCTAAATCACAATTTATATATTTTGGGGAAAAGTTGTGATATTTTTAACCCTATAGAGACATTTTATGTCTCTCCATCCTCAACAGAATGTACGACTAAGCCAGGATCAACAAACCGGTGAGTGCCGCCTCTTCCCTTTTTTCTACTACACTTTTCGAAAATGCAATAATCAAATAAAAAAATTTACAAAGATAACATTTTTCTATAAGCGTGAATAAAAGGTTTCATACGTAATTACAACCTCCTTTTGGATTTTGAAAATTAGAGCCAATCAGCAATATTAACGCCTTCATGACCAAAGGCATATAAGTACGTCCTTGGTTGTGTCCCTCACTTTGATGCAAGCTCACAAACTGAGCTTGCATCATTCCCTGCACATGTTGGCTGATCTGATCAGCCGACATGTGCAGCTAACAATAGCAGGTGGATTGGAGATCCACCCGCTCCTGTTAACCCATTAGATGGCTCTGTCAAACTCCTGACGGCACGATCTAACACACGGTGGAGAGGATCGTGATCATGAGGCTCCAATTGTGTTACTATATCGAAGGGTCAGATGAAGTACGAGCTATTCTGCAAAACAAGATTATGTGGATTTTTGACTGATTATATGAAAAGGACAGCAAATGCAATAGAGCGTGAATAGAGCAGGTGGAACTCATTCGGGGTTGTTGGCAGGGAGAGTTCATTTGCACAGGTTGAATTGGCACATATAATTGTCTCTTTGTATAGATTCAATTTGTGAAAGATGTATAATTTGGGAAATTAAACATTAACTTTTTTTTTTTTTTCTACCTCCTGTGTTTTTTTTTATAGATTGGCATAGCAGATATTGAAATCATGTCCCAAACAGCAAAGCATCTAACTGGAGTATTGTGAGTATCCTTTACCCCTGTGGGCCATGTAAATTTTGGTCAATTTTCTCCAGAAGTATATTCTAACCCTGTCATCAGATTGAGTTTGCTAACAGATCAATATTAACGGGCCTTTGACAGGTTTTTGTTTTGTAAAAAATAAAAAAGGGAGACAAATGCACATAGGGTAATAATGTATCTTAAAAGTGAAATCCGGAGGTGAGGAGGTTGTTTATATGATTGTCTTATGTATGTCACAACTCTAATAAATGCCCGAAGATTAGACAGTTGCTACAGTGACGTAAAGAAGATAAAATAAAAGATAAAAGAAGATGATCCTCTACATATAGATTGAGAAGAAGGAGTTCTGGTAGACCGCACTGCTTTGAAAGAGGAGTAGTTCACTTGTGAGAAAGGGCACGGAATGAATCTGAAATGCACAAATAAAAGTTACCGTATATACTCGTGTATAAGCCGACCCGTGTATAAGCCGACCCCCCTACTTTTTGCCCCAAAAATGACGTCATTGCTGCGACGAACACAGGAAACAGGAAGAAGACGCATGAAGATGGAGGATCGGGATGTCGGCAGATGCGGGTGCGGACGGCAGCGGGACACTGATAAGTATATTTTCCTTTACAGGTGACCGGAGTCAGGCTGGGGGGCCCTGGATAACGGGGGCTGCTGGGGCTGCTCGGGGCTGCCGGTCCTGCCGTATGACTCGCGTATAAGCTGAGGGGGGTACTTTTCAGCCCAATTTTTGGGCTGAAAAACTCGGCTTATACGCGAGTATATACGGTACTTAGAGTATTACCACATGTAGAACTACTCCTCTTTCACAGCAGTGTGGTCTATCAGAACGTTTATCTCCTACTTCTCAAGTTTTTGCTATGAAAAATAAAGGCACCGTAATGTAGGAGAATCTCTTGTTACATTGCTGTGTCCTTTACTCGGCTGTGTTTTGCCGTTTGAACCTTTTCACCCCCAAGCCTGTTTTAACATTAATGACCAGCCAATTTTTTGCAATTTTGGTCAGTGTCACTTTATGAGGTAATAACTCTGGAATGCTTCAATGAATCCCAGTGATTCTGAGACAGTTTTTTCGTGACATATAGGACTTCATGTTATGACAAAATTTCTTCTTGTTTGTGAAAAAATTAAAAACTTATCAAAAATTTTGAAAATTAGATTTTTTTTTTTACCCTTAAACCAGAGTTATATCACTCAAGATGGTTGACAACTAACATTTCCCACATGTCTACTTTACATCAGCACAATTTTTGAAACAATTTTTTTTTCTGTTATGAAGTTAGAAGGGTTAAAAGTCTATGAGCAATTTCTCGTTTTTCCAACAAAATTTACAAAACCCATTTTCTCCTTCGCATCATTGGGGGACACAGGACCATGGGTGTATGCTTTCTTGCCACTAGGAGTAATTAAGTAGAACTAAGTACTAAGTAGAAATAAAATTTAAGTCCTTCTTCCTGTATTATAACACCCACCAGTAGGAGTAGATTATCAGTTTTAGCTTAGTGTCACAAGGAGGCACATGTGTTCTGTATCTTAGAGCACATCTAACCCTTTTAACTTTTTATTTTTTCTCTCATATTTTTTCTCTTTTATTTTTTCTCTTTCTTTTAAACCAGGTGACGGCTCCCCTGAGGGCGCCACTGTCCTCTTAAAATGGGGATCGCACAGTGCACGCACCCCCTTTTTGGGGCGACAGATCCCTCAAAGGGCTCTGCTCTCCCCACTCAACCATGGGGCCAGCCCTGTGGTCGACAGCTCCTGTGCTGGACATTAGTCTGGTGCGTCCCCGGGGTTCAACCCCAGGGAATCCACAGACATGCAGCCACCAGCCGCACACATCCCACTGCATCCCCCTGCATTACAGCGGGGATGCAAGGAGTGCACCCTGGTTCCCTCACCTCCACCACTCAAGGGGCAGGTGATGGCGAACACTACAAATCCGGCAGCTGGACCCTCCAGGGAGACCCTGCAACCAGGCACCCAGATCCCGCAACGGTGCTCAAGCAAGAGTCCCCGCTGTAAACAGGCATCGGGCACCCAGACAGATCCTTCACAACCTGTGCCCATGTCCGCAGATTCACTGCCCACCCGGACTGCGGCGGCTCCATGCTGGGACACGCATCACCGATAAGTTTGGCGTATGCGTCCACGGCTTGAAGGCACGGATGCCGCACAGCTCCGATGCAGCCCACTGGCTTCACCGCCACTTCGGGGTCCCATCACTCCAGGTCTGGGCCTTTGCAATCATCCTGCTCACACCAGGCCTTAACGGCTGCATCACTGCGCCCGCCCACATATGACACACCCCCCCGTAATGACGCGCCTCCATTAATGGCCGCGTCACTTGCCGCACCCCACCCACAGCCTATGATCAATGCGCGGATCAACGCCGGCCAATCAACACAGGATACCAAAATAACCACACACCCTCACAGCAGCGCAAATTACAAACAGAACAAAGGACACACGTAGGGCTCAACTGCAACCTAGTATTAAACAACCAGGTCAGCAGCCATTAACTGTCTCTTCCCCACCCCCCTTCCCCCTCCACAGCAAGGGGGGCCGCACAGAGCCCACACACACACATACACACACACTTAAGCCAGGGGCTGGCATTACAAAGCCCTCTCCTCCTGCACCTCTGAAGGGAAAGCACATCCAGTCGGCACCTACATTTTACAAGGGACAAGGGGACACAGGACCTGGGTAAGCTCCATTAGGAGACACTCTCTCCTGCTGTAATGGATGCCCCCCACACCTTTCGGGTGGGCTGTCCTCTTAATTGTCTGCCGCCAAATTGATGCTTTGTCTGAGTGTGTGCACGCCACCGGTAAGAACCACGCTGACAACAAGTCAAAGTAGAGCTAAATGACAAAGACCTTTAGTTTAGGAGGGCTTAGCAGTTTTATTACTTAAGGGTGTTACTAGGTGATTGCATCATATTATGCTGAATCTACATTTTATTCTGAAAAAACATTCAATTCATATAGTGTGTGTTAGTTTTAGCCTTGGATTACTACAGTCAGTCCGGGAACATCTTGATAAGAACTGCTTCAGCAGTGCTACATAATCTTGAGACAGTGGAATTCTGAAAGGGGGGGGAGGATATACAGAGAAAGAGGAGCAAAGGTTTAAACAAACATGCTGTTAGTACACTGGAAGATTTCTGAATGACTTCTATAAGAGTTATATAGGTTAACTATTTATTGCCATGACACTTCAGCATCCCACCCTGAGCAGTGCCTGCTTTTTCCCATCGCCTTCCACGACAGCATTGGAGGATGTCGTCCACGCCCTATTGGGGGACAGGAACACAGAGGTTAAAAGCCCCTCCCCTTCCTCCGCACTCCAGTGTCTTCCTGTCCCCCTTGGGGCATGGAGAGGTTCCAGTGCTGTCAGGCCGGCAGGGGCAGCATTGGTTAAACTTACGGCCGGGCCAGAGATGGTCGTCGGGGGGGGGTCCTCCTCCTCCTTCTCAGGGCTCCCATTTGGGACCTGGCGGCCTTCCTGCGTCCTCCGGGGCAAAGCAGGCCGGTTTAGGAACACCGGAGGCCTGTCTCAGCTCTCCGGCGTCTCCCTCCTCCAGCTGCGGTCCCGGGAGCGCGCGCCGAGAGTGCCGCGATGTCACTTCCGGTTTCGGGTGACGTCACTTCCGGTTTTCGGGCGGCTCCTGTGCGCGCGGCGGCGGCTTGGGCGCGGCTCCAGGGGCCCGGCAGGCCTATCGCACGCGTCTGCCTGCGGCCAGTGACCGGGAGCAGGGAGGGAACAGCTGTTCCTCGTTGGGGGCACGGTGCTTAGAGATAAGTACCCGCCGGAAGACTACACCCAGGTAAGGAGATCCCTGAAGATGGAGGGTGGTAGATCTTCCTCCTCTGCCTCTGCAGAGCCCAGCGTTCCCCCAGCTCCTGTAAGTGTATTGGGGGTGGTCAACTGCGGTCAGGGGCTTGGATCCCTTCACTCACTCTGGGTCCCCTTCTCCCCCTTTTTCTATAGGGAGACAAGGGCCCCCCCTGTTAAAAGCAGCAAAACCCCATCCAGAAAATGTGGCATCTGTGGCATGAAACTTCCTTCTTCCTGCAAAAAGAAGTTATGTCAGCCATGTACTGACGGTGTGGTCAGGGAAGAATCCCCGTCCCTGCTTGAGGAACTCCGGTCCATGGTTAGACACGAAGTTCAAGCGGTTAGACAGGAGGTACAGGCTTCTATCTCAGCCTTACCGGTTTTTGTGCAGCATCGGGCCTTCCCCTCCAAAAAAGAGGAAGCTCCAGGACTGTGATTCGATGGCTTTCATGGAGGCTGTCCAGAGCTCTGCGTCTGAGGACGGCGAGGATGTTGCCTCTGTTGCCTCTGCACAGGCACGAGATTCTGGACACTACTATTTTTCCTCTGAGTCCATGGGGGAATTGCTGGACGCTGTCCGTAGCACCATGGGAGTTGAAGAGGTGGAACCCCCTTGTTCAGTGCAGGACGCCATGTTCTGTGGCTTGAGGGCTAAGCGGCAATCGGGCTTCCCTGTCCATGAGGTCATCCGGGAACTCATCCTCCGGGAATGGGAGTTGCCAGAAAATAGGCTGATCACCCCTTCCGAGTTGAAACGGCGGTTTCCCTTGGAGGGTGCTGACTTTGTCGGGGATGTTCCGAAGGTGGACATCCAGGTAGCCAGGGTGGCGAAAAAGACCGCCTTACCATTTGAAGATTCCTCCCAGTTGAAGGACCCCCTCGATCGTAAGATGGAGAGTGTTCTCAAAAAATCCTGGGAGGCGGCCACTATGTCTTTGAAGGTGAACATCTCATCGACATGTGTGGCCAGATCTCTCTTTGTGGATCTCCCAGCTGGAAGATCACATCCTGCAGGGTACTTCCAGGGAGGAGCTTTTGGATTCCGTTCCACTTCTAAGACGTGCGATAGGCTTCCTGGCTGATGCCTCGGCAGAGTCAGTCCGCATTGGCGCCAGGAGCGCAGTGTTGTCCAACACAGCTCGCAGAGCGGTGTGGCTTAAGATGTGGAATGGGGATGTCACGTCGAAACTTAAGCTGTGTGGCATCCCTTTTCAGGGGTCTTATGTCTTTGGTCCGGCACTGGATGACATCTTGGAAAAGGTGTCAGACCAAAAAAAGTGTCTCCCGGAACAGAAGCCCCTTCGGAAGCAGTCCTTTCGGGCCGAGCGTAGCCAGCCCTCCCAGTATAGGGGGAAGGGTAAGTCCGGTCGCTGGGCCTACCAGAAAGGTGACAAGAACCGTAATATCTTGCTTCCCCAGCACCGAAGTCAGGGGGCGGGGGGCCAGCCGGGCTCTAAGCAGTGACGCCGGGCCCATTGCGGGGCGGCTCTTGAGGTTTCTCCCTCAGTGGGAAGCTATCTCCTCATGCCCTTGGATCCTCTCAACCATTCGGGAGGGTCTACGGTTGGAATTCGTAAGTCAGCCCCCTCCATGTCTGCGGATCACTCCCCTTCCTCTAGGGGACTCTCGCACACTGTTTTTGTCGGGTCTGCAAGACCTGTTAGGTTCCAGCGTAGTGTCTCCGGTCCCTCCGGGAGAAGTGGGTCAGGGGCACTACTCCAGTTTGTTTGTGGTACGAAAGCCCTCCGGGGCGCCCCGTATCATCTTCAATCTGCGCCTTCTCAATCGTCATGTTCTTTACAGGCGATTCAAGATGGAATCCGTCCGCTCGGCAATTCCCCTGATCGGTCAGGATTACATGATGGCCACCATCGACCTCCAGGACGCGTACTATCACGTCCCCATTCACCCGTCTCACAAACGCTTTTTGCGCTTCGCAATCTCCGGGGCAGGCGGGACGGTCCATTATCAATTCAATGTACTGCCGTTCGGGATCTCATCAGCCCCCAGGGTTTTCACCAAACTCATGGGGGAGGTGATGGCATTCATCCAGTCCCAGGGCTTATGCGTGGTTCCCTATCTAGACGACATGCTGGTTGTAGCGCCTTCGGCGGAGGTCCTGCTCTCCCAGGTCTCCAGGACTTTGGAGATTCTTCGGGGTCTAGGGTGGGTGCCGAATCTTCGGAAGTCGGAACTGGTTCCGGCGACCCGCCGTCAATTTTTGGGGGTCTTGCTGGACTCCTCCGAACAGACCTCGTTCCTTCCTGTCGCACACCGGCTTCTGCTCCACGACAAACTGACCCGCTTCTGGGCTCGGGTGTGTCCCACCTTGCGGGAGGCGATGTCCCTGTTGGGGTCCATGACGGCCTGCATTCCATCAGTGGCTTGGGCTCAGGCTCATTCCCGTTTGCTTCAGGAACACATTCTGTGCTCCTGGGACAGGCACCAGGATTCCCTGAACACTCGGGTCCAGACCCCAGGGCGGGTGGTGGCCTCCCTTTCCTGGTGGATAAATCCCGGGAACCTCCGAACGGGGGTGGCCTGGCTGCAGGCTCCAGTGACCACCGTGGCTACGGATGCCAGCGGATCCGGTTGGGGAGCAATGGTGGATCGCGTACCGTTCCAGGGGGTTTGGAGTCGCTCGATCAGTTGTCAATCGTCAAACTTCCGGGAACTTCTAGCGGTGGAGAAGACGCTTCATGCTGCAGTTCACGTCCTACTTGGGCGTCACGTGAAGGTTCTGTCGGACAATGTGACTACGGTTGCCTTCTTGCGCCACCAATGTGGTACTCGGGGCATCCACATGCAGGTGCTCGCAAGACGAATATTTTCCTGGGCGGAACGCCATCTTCTCTCTTGTCAGCCGTTCATCTGAGGGGAGCGGACAATGTACAGGCAGATTTCTTGAGCCGCACGGAGGTCCACCCTGGCGAATGGAGCCTCCATCCGGACGTGTTTTGCTCTCTCACGGACAGGTGGGGAGTCCTTCAATCGACCTGTTTGCATCGGGAGCCAATGCCAAGGTGCCGTCGTATTTTTCCCTGAGTCGGTCGGACCATCCTCTGGGGCTGGACGCCTTCGCCCATCGCTGGGACTTCCGGTTGGTGTATGCGTTTCCTCCGATCCCGCTGCTCCCCAAGGCGTTGCAGAAGATTCGGGCGGAGGGGGTGACGGCTATCCTGGTGGCTCCCCTGTGGCCCAAAAGGGCATGGTACGGCGCTTTCCACGACCTATGCCTGGAGTGTCCGATTCGGTTGCCCCACAACCTCGACCTGCTATCCCAGGGTCCTCTGTTTCACCCGGACCCGCAGTGGCTCAATCTGGCGGCCTGGCTGTTGAGGCCGAGATCCTGACGGCCAAGGGCCTCTCCCAAGCTGTAATCCGCACGCTTCAGCAGAGCAGGAAGCCCGTGACGAACGCCATTTACGGGAAGGTTTGGAAACGCTTTCTGTCCTGGTGTGCTCCTTCCATTCCGGATATCCATCATCCTGATGTGGCTCTCATTCTGGATTTTTTGCAGCGAGGCTTGGATTTGGGCCTTCAACCGAGCACCCTTAAGGTCCAGGTTTCAGCTCTCGGTGCCGTGTTTGATCAGGATCTTGCTGGCCATCGATGGATCAAACGATTTTTTACCTCTGCTTGTAGACTGCGTCCCAGGCTTCGGCCTTCCGTCCCTACTTGGGATTTGAACATTGTTCTTCATGGGCTTTCTCGGGATCCCTTTGAGCCCTTGTCTGCTGCTTCCCTTCCATCTCTCTCTCACAAGACGGCGTTTTTGGTAGCCATTACTTCGGCCAGGCGAGTTGGGGAACTGCAGGCGCTCTCGATCCAGGCACCTTACCTCGTGGTTTCCGATGATCGCATTACGCTTCGGTTGGATCCGTCCTTCCTTCCTAAAGTTGTGTCGGATTTTCATCGGTCCCAGGAAGTGGTGCTCCCGTCCTTTTGTCATTCTCCTGCTAATGCAGCTGAGGCCGTGTTTCACACCTTGGATGTCCGTCGGTCCGTCCTCCACTATCTCCAAGTGATCGCTTCCTGGAGATTAGATCAGAACCTGTTTGTTCAGCATTTTGGGAAAAACAAAGGGAAGAAGGCTTCCAAGGCTACCATCGCTTCCTGGATCAAGAAGGCGATCTGTTCGACCTACGTCGCTCAAGACCTTGCTCCTCCGGTGGGGTTGAAGGCTCATTCCACTCGGGCTGCTGCTACATCCTGGGCGGAGCGGGCTGGAGCTTCATCTGAGCAGATATGCAGAGCGGCTACGTGGTCGTCCCTCCACACCTTTTCTCGCCACTATAGGTTAGATCTGTCCTCTAGTCGGGATCTGTCCTTTCGTAGGAAAGTCCTACAGGCAGTTGTCCCACCCTGAGGAGTATCGGTGGTATTCCTCCAATGCTGTCGTGGAAGGCGATGGGAGAAAACTGAATTAGTCCTTACCGGTAATTCCTTTTCTTGGAGCCTTCCACGACAGCATCAGTTCCCTCCCTTATTGTCGATTTTGGATTCAGGTGTATCAGGTAATCCATGTCTTCAGGTGATCTTGGTAATACACTGGAGTGCGGAGGAAGGGGAGGGGCTTTTAACCTCTCTGTGTTCCTGTCCCCCAATAGGGCGTGGACGACATCCTCCAATGCTGTCGTGGAAGGCTCCAAGAAAAGGAATTACCGGTAAGGACTAATTCAGTTTTTACTTCAAGCCATACACAGCAGCACCATTTTCAATTGTAATTTGGCACATGATAGCGGATCCCAAACCATCCAAAAGAAACAGCAAAGTCCACACAGGGATCAAGACATCCCAATGGCCAGACTGCACTCCCACGGAGACACGCTTCACAGCTTTTCCTAATTGCGAATCCCAATGCCCCATAGAGTCTACCACTGATGCGGCACCCAGTACGTCTGACATCCCTGCGTGGGCCCTAGCATTGACGCAACGGGTAGACTCATTAGCCAAAATAATGTAGTCGCTCCCTATACAGTCAGTGCCACCATCCTAGACCGTCACCCCCCTCCCCCCTTTCTAGCAACAAGTAGATGGACCCACAAAAGTCTGTCCCAGGAACCGACGCCACTCCTAGGTGACGCATTCCCGCTCGCCATTGCCCATAAACCTGCTCCAGCTACTCTCCAAGCAATGGTCGACAGCCTCATTGAGGCAGTTAACAATACATTAAAAGTCAATGATGACCCTACCACTGCTTTGGAGCATGGAGCGTTCCCTAAAAAGGCAAAGTACTCCCGCAGAGTCTTCTAAAATACCCCGAATTTAAAAGCATAATCCGGCGATATTGGAAGCGCCCTGACAAGCGCTTCGCAAGTCACAGACCTATCGAAGCCAAATAAACCTTTGCGTGTGACCTACATAAAGAATGGTCCGAATCTCAGAATGCTCATCTATCAAAGACCCCAACGACCGCCAAATATATAACCTAGTGCGCTTGGTCTTTGAGGGGCTGGTCAACTGATAAAGGCGACCCAAACTCTCACATCCTCTACCCAGTGTCTTAGACTCACAGCTACTTCAGTATCACAGGGTAGTCTGCAAAATCTCTGCTCCCGTGTCCATGTATGTCTGTTGCCTCTCAGCTCTCTTTTAGAGGATTGCCATGCATTCCAGCCTCCACCGGGGATCAGATCACCTACAGCCCGATTCAAAACCTCTTCAAGCAAGTTCTCTTGAAGGATGCAACAGAGGTATGATGGCAGCTCCATCAAAGTATCCGATGTCCACACATGGGGTAATCAAATTTAATCGACTTATCTTCCTCCAGCTGAGCTGGATCCAGGCCTTTTGCGACCGTATAGTAAGTCAGACCTTCCTACTCGCTCCTCTCTCTCACCTCCAGAGAAGGCAGAGCGTCTTGCCTGGCATTCGGCAGTACAGCCCTATAGCGATTGACACCTCAACCCGAGATTAGACCTTAAACTTAGATCTCTACAAATCATAATCTAGAAGGTTGCTCTCATCCCGATCCGTGTGATCGCTAATGTTGTCAGTCTCAGCCTTCTGCTTTTCAGTCGGTGCTTATCTTCTGTCTCTTGCAGATTCTAGATCGCAACCTTTACGTCAGACTACAATCAAGATATCGGAGCAAGTTCCCATCCATCAAGACTGGGGGTTCCTCTCCATCTACAAGTGTGTTTTTTATTTTTTTTTTTCTTCCTCAAATATCTGTAGGTGCTCCCAATGACGCAGCCTACACTGACATAGGTTACTGCCTTACGGCTTATATCAACACACAGGGCCCCCCTTCCCCTGAAACGGAGATTCCTGGGTCTCCTTCCACAAAAGGAATCCTCACATAAATAGGTCCTCTAATATGCAGTTGATGTTATGTTTTGGCTTCTTATAGTTACTCCCTAGCCATTCCTCTCCATCACAGTCATTGTGCTGAGAACAATAAACTGCTCTTGTTCTTCTTTATGGAAGTTACCCGCCCGTTCTTTGCCTGCCCGAGCAGCGTTTTTTTTTCTTTCGACTTAGATTCATGCTCACCTCGGCAGTGCTTATACTTCGCATGACACGTTGCAGCGAGGAAGCAGTTCCCTTCGCTCAGCTACACTTCTAACTCTTGCAGCTCGCCCTCCCTTTGGCTTGGGACAAAAAAATCCCTTCAGCCTCGACCGCAGACACCGCCTACCTCCGCAAGTCAAAAAGACACTCAACTAGTGGATACAACCATCATCCCACACACAGCAAAAAATGTTTCTCCCAGTCCAATGGCTAATTGTCACCACCGACGCCAGCCTACTCGGCTGTGGGGCTGTCTATCGCCAACACATGGCCCAAGGCTGCTGGATGCCCCAGGAAACACACTTCCCAATCAACATTCTGAAGCTACGGGCGATCCGCCTAGTGCTCCAACACTTCCACCACCTCCTAGCCATCCGCATTCAATCAGACGACACAACAGCAGTGGCGTACAACAGTAATCACGGCGGCACACGCAGCAAAGCCGCAATGTGTGAAGTGGAACACATCCTCCGCTGGATTGAAACAACCCAGTCAGTCATGTCAGCAGTCCACATCCCAGGAGTGGATAACTGGATAGCTGACTTCCTAAGCTACCAAGGACTGGCCTCAGGAGAATGGTCCCTTCACCCAGAAGTCTTTCAACAAATCTGTCAGTGCTGGGGGGCCCCGGTGTGAACCTGATAGCATCGAGACTAAAAACAAAGGTTCCCGCCTTCATATCCAGGTCTCGGGACCCCCTAGCGTTAGGAGCGGACTCGTTGGTCCTCCCCTGGTGCCAATTCCAACTCCCATAGATCTGCCCCTACTGCAATTAATCCCACAAGTAATCAGAAACATCAAGGCAGAAAGAGTCCAAGTAATACTCATTGCACCAGACTGGCCATGACGAGCGTGATGTGCATAGCTCATTCAGCTCATCGCCGACGTGCCCTGGGAACTCCCAAACCAACTGGACATCCTGACCCAGGGCTCCATTTGCCACCAGAACTCGGGGGCCCTGTCTTTAACGGCGTGGCTGTCGAATCCAGGCAGGTTTTTCACCAGAGGTCATAACCACCTTGCTTAACACCCGCAAACCGACATCCTCACGCATCTATCACCGCACCTGGAGGACATTCTTCTATTTTCCATCCCCAGAATCCTAGAGTTCCTTCAAGCCGGTCTCAACTCAGGCCTGGCATTCAGCTCCATCAAGGACCAAATTTCCGCCCTAACTGTAATATCCCAAGATGGCTACCCAACCACAGGTCAAAACATTCATTCAAGGGGTCTCGCACACGTGGCCCCCCTACAAGGCACCTGTGGCCGTCCGGGACCTGAACTTAATTCTAGCACCCTACAAGATCCCCTGTTCGAATCACTCCAAGAAGTACCCATAACCCACCTTTTATGGAAAGTTGCCTTCCTAGTCGCAATCACGTCAATCAGGCGTGTATCAGAACTGGCTGCCCTATCCAGCCGCCCCCCTTCCCCCTCCTATCTTTCCACAAAGATAAGGTAGACCTGCGTCTTGGCGAAGGGGGTCTTCTACTTCCACCTCAATGAGGACATCGTCCTACCCTCGTTTTGCCCAGCGCCAGTACACTGCTTTGAAAATCAGCTTCACATCCTGGACCTAGTAAGGGTTCAGATGCTACATCTCCTGAAGAGCCCCCTTCTGTAAAACAGAAACGCTGCTAGTCACTCCCAGAGGACCCCCCCAAAAAAAAAAAAAAAGGATGGCGGCGTCTAAATCCACATTAACAAGGTGACTTCGCTCAGCAATCCAAAAGTCCTACAGTTTCAACAAGCCAATCCCAGCAAGGATCAAGGCTCACTCAACTCGATCAGTCGGCGCTTCATGGGCCATTCAACACCAAAACTCGGCAGCTCAAGTGTGCAAAGCCGCAACTTAGTCCAGTCTACACACTTTCATCAAACACTACGACCTTCACACCCAGGCCTCTGACACAAGTCTAGGAAGAAAAGTTTTACAAGCGGCAGTCACACATCTGTAAGCGGGTGGTGCATGATGCTCGACTGCTACTCAGATAATTCACACCCAGGGACTGCTTTTACACGTCCCATGGTCCTGTGTCCCCCAATGATGCGAAGGAGAAACAGGGATTTATGTGTAAAATCCTTTTCTTCAGGCTCATCATTGGGGGACACAGCAGGCACCCTAACAACCTTCAATAACCTACACATAACCTTAACTTAAGCCTCTTGGACCTTATTACGGTAACACGTTCTCCTACTGCTTTAGTACTAAGCTGATCATCTAGTCCTACTGGTGGGTGTATACTGCAGGAAGGAGGACTTAAATTTTATTTCTCTTAGTGTTGCCTCCTAGTGGCAGGAAAGCATACACCCATGGTCCTGTGTCCCCCAATGATGAGCCCGGAGAAAAGGATTTTACAGTGAGTACACAGAAATCCCTGCTTTTTTAGGGACCCTGTCACATTTGAAGTGACTTTGAAGGGCCTGTGACAGAAAATACCCAAAAGTGACACCATTCTAAAACCTGCACCCCTCAGACCACTCAAAACCATATTCAAAAAGTTTTTTAACCCTTCAGGTGCTGCACAGGAACAAAATCTATGTGGAAGGAAAAAATTAAAATGTTACTTTTGCCAACAAAAAACGTTAGTTTAACCTCAAATATTGTATTTTCACAAGGGTAAATAGAAAATTGCACCATACAGTTTATAGTGCAATTTCTTCTGAGTACGCCCATACCACATATTTGGTGGAAGACTTATTCTTCTTGACCTCTCTGCAGCTTTTGACACAGTCAACCACCATCTCCTACTCTCTATGTTGCACTCCATTGGCATAAAGGACACTGCTCTCTCCTGGTTCTCACCCTATCTTTCTGACCGTTCTTTCAGTGTATCATTTGCTGGCTTCACTTCCACTCCTCTTCCTCTCACTATTGGGGTCCCTCAGGGTTCAGTCCTTGACCCTATTCTCTTCTTTCTCTACATGGCCCCTATTGGACAGACCATCAGCAGATTTGGCTTCCAGTACCATCTTTATGCTGATGACACACAATAATACACTTCAGCCCCTGACCTTACCTCGCGGTACTATAGAACACCAATGACTGTCTAACTGCGGTTTCCAACATCATGTCCACTCTCTATCTGAAACTCAACCCTTCCAAAACTGAACTTCTATTGCTCCCGCCCTCCACTAATCTCCCTAGATCTGACATCTCCCTCTCGGTGTGCGGCACCATGATAATGACTAGGCAGCAGGCTCGCTGTCTGGGTGTTAAGTTTGACACCAATCTCCTTCACCTCTTATATACAATTCCTTGTCTGCTCTTGTCACATGCACCTGAAGAACATCTCTAGAGTCAGCCCCTTTCTCACCGTGAAAACAACAAAAACCCTCACTGTGGCCCTGATCCATTCCCGCCTTCATTACTCGTAATTCTCTATTTAATTGTCCTCCCCTTCACTAGACTCTCCCTTCTCCAGTCCATCCTTAATGCAGCAGTCAGGATCACCTCTCTGGCCAGTCATTACTCAGACGCCTCCGCTCTATGCCAGTCACTGCAGTGGCTGCCTATACACTACAGGATCCAATTCAAATTGCTTGTTCTCACCCACAAAGTACTTCACAGTGTAGCACCACCCTACATCTCCTCCCTCATCTGTCTATCACCCTACCCATTTTCTACATTCTACAAATGACCTTTGACTAACATCTGCATTAATCTGAATCTCCCACTCCATGCTCCAAGAATTTTCCCGAGCTGCACCAATTCTCTGGAATGCACTACTCCAAGAAATTAGGGCTAGCCACAACTTACATAGCTTCAGACGCTCCCTAAAAACACATCTTTGGGGGGCGTGGCCTAGCGGGTAATGTGAGCGGACGCAGTGTGGAGTTCTCCCGCCGACCGAAATACTGCACCGCTGCATACCCCGCCACCTGAGGCCCCACACTGCCGGGAGTGACTGGGGAGACTGCCTGGAACCGACCGCCGGTGTTTTGGAGCCCGCACACAGCAGTAATGACGAGACGGAGGCAGCAGGACGTGGGGGCTGCTGGAGGAGGAGGCTCCCAAGATGGCGCCGTAGCGCGGGAGGCAGCAGAGAAGGAAAACACCGCCTGCAGATACAGAATGGCGGCAGCAGCCAAGCTGGAGCGATTCTCCAGGAAATCTGAGGTGGCAAAGGTGGGTCTTGGAGGAGAGGGTGCTAGTGGCCCGGTGGTGGAGGAAGAGGATTCCCAATCAGAGGGAGATGCTGGCCATAAAGATCAGGCAGACCCAGACATGGAGGAAGCTGCTGGAGGCACAGGAGAGCCTGAGGTGGATGGGGAGCCACACTGAGGGATGTATTCTGCCTAGTATCCTCCTGCAAAAAGACACTCACCACTGTGGCTGAACAGGTCCATAGATTGCAGGGGGAGATCACCAATATAAATATAACCCTTAAAAAGGCTGATAAGCGCATGTCTGAAGTGGAGGAGAGAGTGGGAACAGCAGAGGACATTATCACAACCATGCAAAAAGCTCAGAAAAGGCACAGCCAGCAGCTAGCAGAAGTGATAGCTAAAAATGACGACCTGGAGAATCGGTCACGAAGGAACAATATCCGTATAGTGGGCATACCGGAAAAGGCAGAGGGGAGAGACCCCACTGCTTTTATAGAAGCCTGGCTAAAAGGAAAGATTAGGGAACATTTCCTGACTAAAGTAATTGCAGTAGAGAGAGCTCACAGGGTGCCAACACAGCAAAGATCACCAGGGGCGGAACCCCGCACTGTGCTAGCCAGGATTCTAAACTACCGAGATCGGGACATTATCCTGAGGAAAGCAAGAGATGCAGAGGATTTGACAATTGATGGGCAGCAAATTGCGATCTATCCAGACTATTCCCCTACGGTACAGAAACAAAGGATGCAATTCAAGGGGGTTAAGAGACGCATGCGAGACATGGGGGTGCAGTACTCAATGTTCTTCCCTGCAAGGCTGAGAGTAATTGCTCTGGACAAAGTTCAATTTTTTTTACGACACCGGAAGAGGCTACCCACTGGCTGGATGTAAATGCCAAAAAACTTAAAGCGACAGACGGCTGAGCTGTGGAAGCAGATGGGATTACAGTCAAGTAGCGGTGCTCCCGGGTGTTCCACGGGAATTGGTTGAGCTACTTTGGTGAAAAGAACTAGTTGGGTTTTATACCCAAGAGTTTCCATTTTATGGTTATTAGAGTAAAGGGTGGTTCGTTTGCCCTATTATTGGTTATCCATTTTTGTTGAATCCTAATGTGGGGGTGGAGGGGTTAATGGTGGATCCGGACAGCTTCTGAGACACCTTAAGTTTGGGGGTTGTCCGGATGGTGTGGGGGTATGCGATTTGTATTCTACTGTAATTTTACATTGTATGTATCACATGCATATTAAGTTGTACAACAGTTTTCTTTAAGGCGGGAGGAGGAAGGAGGATTGCAGTCATAAGTTACGAGGTACCGAGCCAATTGGGCGCTAGGTATTGGAGACCCACTCTCGGTGAGAGACGAGATGTTATGGGAAGGGAGGGGAGGAGTCAAGGGGGAAGGGAAAGGGGGGAGGGGGGGCAGACTATTCTAGGGAAAGGGGGGAGGGACAGACAGCACGTGGCCTGGGACATATCGTACATACCTAATCATACCAGAGAATATGGGAGATTCTATTAGAATATTAGGCTGGAATGTAAGAGGCCTATCTGACGTGACCAGAAGGACAACCATTTTACAACATATAAAAGACCAGAAACCGGCAGTGATTTGCTTAATGGAGACACACCTGGTTTGAGATACACAGGGGGTTCTACAAAAAAGATGGATTGCAGACGCGTACCATGCCACATATTCCACATACTCCAGAGGGGTGTCTGTACTGATCCCTATGAATACGAAGTTCGAACACGTGGACAATCACAGACACGGAGGGACAATATGTCATTTTGGTGTGTAGGTTGTGGGGGGTACTTACAGTTATTGTAGCCATGTATATACCTCCTCCATACTCAAGTAAAAAGATTAGAGAGGTGATGGAATGGGTGGGACGACTTGGGAACACTCCAATTCTATTAATAGGAGACTTTAATAATGTCCAAGATGACTTTTGGGACAAACACAAGCCTAATCCACACAGAACACAGAGTCATATAACACCATTTGGTACATATGTTAGGGAGCTGGGACTGAGGGACCTGTGGAGAGTAAGAAACGAGGAAATACGATGTTTCTCATGTTATTCGTCAACTCACAATACTTTATCCCGCATAGATATGGCACTGGGAAATGAACAAATGGAGGCGTTGGTAGCAAAGGTGGAATACTTGTCAAGGATAATATCAGACCATAAACCCATTTGTGTATGTATTCAGCAGACGGAGTCTAGGATGGGGAGGCATGGGGGATGGAGACTCCACCCGGCATGGCTGTGCTCGTTGGATATGAACAAGTTGGCCACTGAGGTTGCTGAATACTTTGATTTGAATGAGGGGAGCGCGGAGCCACAGGATAATATGGGACACTGGGAAGGCATACCTAAGGGGACTTCTCATTAGAGAAATTAGTCGGTGTAAAACAGACTTGAGACGTAGAGAACAGGAAGTGGTAGAGAAATTGAGTGAGGCAGAGGCAGAGGTGATTAGGGTTGGTACACCGGAAGCTGGAGTCAGGCTGAAGGAGGCGCAAGAGAGGGTAAATCAGTTTCTAATGGAAAAAAGACAGAAGAGGAGGGAATTTCAGAAGTCCATCTTTTATGAGGAGGGGGAAAGGGTGGGTCACATGCTGTCGGTGGTGGCGGCGGCCCAGAGGACGACCCCATTTATATACTCCATTCAGACGATGGATGCCGGTCTGACTGAGGATAGTGTGGAGATAGGCTCTGTCTTCACAGACTTCTATAGGGATTTATACTCCTCTGGTTCGGACGCTACCGGCGGGGTGTGGTATCGTATTTGGAGGGGTTAAGCTGCCTAAACTGTCGGAAATGGATAGAGAGGGATTGGAGGGACCATTGACCGATGAGGAGTTAAGTGTAGCGCTGGCTTCTATGGCCAACGACAGGGCTCCAGGGGTAGATGGGCTTCCGATAGAAATATACAAAAATATGGAGGAGGTGCTGGTGCCCAAACTTAGAGAAGTATTGGAAAGATCAAGGGAGAGGGGGTGTTGCCCACATCCATGAGAGAGGCGATTATCATAGTGATACCAAAAGAGGATAAGGACTTGAGACGTCCGGAATCCTATAGACCAATCTCACTTTTGACATCGGATGTCAAACTTCTGGCAAAGGTGTTGTCTAACCGGCTTACTGGGGTTATCAATAAATTGATCCATCCGGACCAATCAGGCTTTATGCCGAGTAGGTTGACGGCAATTAACATACGGAGACTATATTTAAATATGCAGCTGCCGGTTGACAATGCTGGCCGGAGAGTGATAGCATCCTTGGACGCCCATAAGGCATTTGATAGTGTGGAGTGGGGGTACCTATGGGCAGTCATGGAAACGATGGGCATTGGCCCACAATTTCTCTCGTGGGTGCGGTTGCTGTACTCTCAGCCGGTGGCCAGAGTCCGAGTGAATAGAGTATTGTCACAACGTATAGATCTCTGTAGGGGCACGAGGCAGGGGTGTCCGTTGTCCCCTCTCCTGTTTGCCTTAGCGGTGGAACCATTGGCGGCTGCGATACGAGACGCACAGGAGGTAGTAGGGTTTAGGTATGGAAAACTGGAGGAGAAGGTAGCTCTGTATGCAGATGACATACTGCTGTTTTTAGAGGAACCGTTGGAATCCCTAGGTTGTGCCATGAGACTATTTGAGAGATTTGGAGATGTGTCCGGCTTGCGTATTAATTGGACCAAGTCTACTCTGTTTGCCTTAGACGATGAAATGCCTAGCGATATGGAAGTGGGGGGCCTACGTATTGTGCATAAATTTAAATATTTGGGAGTATGGATCTCAACCCCAGTTACGGACTACCTTACTGTAAATCTATCCCCTGTTTTGGACCTTCTCAGGGCAAAGGTGGGGGCATGGAGCAAACTATGCCTATCTGTGGTAGGTCGGATAAATCTAATTAAAATGATTTTGATGCCTAAGCTGTTATATGTATTACATAATGCTCCCATCTGGGTCCCACAGAAGAGATTCAAGCAGATTAACTCCATCTTTAGGAGCCTAATATGGGGGAAAAAACAGGCACGTCTGAAGTTGGAGATCATGCAAAGACCTAAAGACGAGGGGGGTCTGGCACTGCCGAATCCATATTTTTATTTCTTGGCAGCTCAGGGCCAACATGTGAGGGGATGGGCGCAGCGGGCAGAGGGCCCAGTAGTCCAAAGGATATTGGAAAAAGTAATGGAGAAATGCCCGTTGGTGCATTGCTTGGAGGATGGTTCCATGAGCTTAGCGGGGAAACTAAGTCCTACTCTGATTTTATTACATAAAGTATGGGAGAAATTGAAACAGGCGAGGGGAATAACACAGTTCACTAAATACTCTCCATTGTGGAACAACCATAACCTGCAGGAGATAAGAGAGATGGGATGTTTACATGAGTAGCAAAATAATAGACATCCTTTATACTGTATATAGCCCATTCACTAGTTCTCTGGACATAACTCTCCTTCAAACTCCACCAAACGCAAAAGCTCTTCACAGATTAGCTGCTGACCATTCATTGTGACCCAAACCCAAAGAGTTATAATCTCTTTAAAGCTCCATCAAAGTTTCTTGTGCAATTTCTCCTGAGTACGATGATATCCCCTATGTGGTGGAAAACCACTGTTTGGGCGCATGGCAAGACTTGGAAGGGAAGGAGCGACGTTTTGGAGTGCAGATTTTCATCTTGTGTTTGGTTAGCCCTTGATGTACCTAAACAATGGAATAATGTCCCCACAGGTGACCCTATTCTGTAAGCTAGACCTCCCAAGTAACTTATCTAGATGTGTGATGAGCACCTTGAACCCACAGGTGCTTCACAGAATTTTACAAAGCAGAAACATGAAAATGGAAAAATGTATTATTTTTTTCATAAAAATGTTTTAGCACCAAATATTTTCATTTTCCCAAGGATAGCAGGAATAATTGGACCCCAAAATTTGCTGTGCAATTTCTCTTGAGCACACTTATACACCATATGTGGTGGAAAGCCATTTTTCTTTTAGGGGAGAGGAGCCATAGTGCTTTTCCAAAGCCTCTGTGTTACTAGTAACTTGGAAGCCCCCTATATTTCTGTTAACAGATTACAAACCTTGATGGGGACTTGTTGTTGGTGGTTATACGGGTATAGAACATTTTGGTTTACACTTTTATGTTCAATCTTATTTTTTATTGAAAAGAGGGAATGGGGTTACATAGGAAAAGGAGAAAACATATCTCCCAATAGTGACAGTACAAATCGTATGTATACAGGATAGTTTCAAGAGCAATATAGTCATCTAAACTGGACCGAACACTTTTGGGAAACCCCAAGAAGGTGTTAAAAAAAATTTCAATTTTACAAGTCTGTTCAGAAAAGTCCAGCAAATTTGGATAACAAAAACCATCTAGATACCAAACCAAGTTTCTCTTTCTTACGATTCCATTTGCTTCAAACAATCAATATTCAAGATCATGTTAACTACTATCAAATTAATTTCTACTTTAGCTGTTAAGTCTGAATATGATACACACATATTGACTAAATTAACCCATATCATAATATCATAAACTTCAAGATTTGGAACGCCTTTCTGGTTAAATATGTAAGTAAATTACGTCATACCTCATCAGGCTTGTTTATGTGTTTAGTAATCATGATTTAAAATCATTAACTAATAGGCAGGGAAGAAAGGGAAAGAATAGAGAGCTTTAAAAGAAAAATACAAATATCTAAAAGAAAAGATCTAAGAGAAGGCTCCACTGATCCTCAGCACCCCCCTCGGCACCTCACTGACTCCTCCATCCGGCTCCACCCGACCAGCAACTACCCAGGAAACATTTCTGAACGTTTTAGTGTCAAGAAATAGGACCCAAGAGCTCCACATTCGCAGATATTTTCCTACATCGTGACTTCTGCCGTCAGCTCCTCCATTCGCAAACCTTACCACTCCTCCAGCCATTCAGTCAAATCGGGAGTGTGATGGTTTTCCAGTGCCTGGATAACTGTCCTACTGCTGTTAAAAAGAATCGAGTAAATTCTACTTCTGAGACTTTATAGATCCTGGAACACGACACAGGGCCATGGCAGGTGTTCCTACAAGTTCTGTCCACTTACTGTCTTGTAAAACTCGAAACCGAGTTCCAGAATGGTTTAATCTCCCTAACTCCCACCAATGTGCATCATTGTCCTCTAGAGCTCCACACCTCCAACAACTATCCGGGTGGAGGAAAGTCGCGTTAATTGACAGCACATTGTACCATCGAGAGAGAATTTGTAATTCCTCTCCTGTGCTAGGCAAGCCATGACAACTTATGTGTAAAGAGGCAAGCCCTCTCAGTCCTCCCGGAAGTCCCCCTCCAGCTCACTTCCCATCTGTCAAAATATTTTGGTTTGTCCTCTGTCTCCCTGTTATTTAAAGCGGAGTATATAAATGAGACTAAATGTGTAGGGGGGGTCTCCTGTGAGTATACCTTCTCAAACGTCCTTGTAGCTGAGAAATTACCTACGGGTCCCACTCTTGACACAAAGGACTGTAGCTGGGCGTACTCCATCCAAGACCCTCTATTGCCAGGACCTGTCAATAAATTGGCGGGCGCGAGCCTTCCATCTTTAAATATATGAAACATTCGAGGCTCATCCTCGTACTTTCATTTCAGGTAGGATGTCGCCTGCATCGACATGGGGAACGAGGGATTTTTAAAAAGCTGAGTTAAGGGTCCCAACCTCTTAGCCAGCACACCTCCCTTCTGGTCTCAAGATCCCAAATTTTCAGGGTCGTAAAATATATTGGGTTTCCGGGCCTATTTTAGGTCTGTCTGCTGGACGCAACCAGGATATAACCCTGAGAGGAACCTCCAAGTCTCCCTGCTCCAGTGCCACCCATTATTTGGATTTATAGGGAAACTGCCAATCAAAAATTCTCATTAAGATAGCAGCCTTGTAATATACCCCAAAATTGAAGCTTGTGTCGATACAAATTTTTGATACCTATCCGTGGTCTACGTCCGCCCCACACAAACCTGGAGAGAAGTACTCCTAAGCGATCGAAAAAACTAGATGGAACCTCTATCGGGACCCTCTGAAATAAAGACAGGAATCTTGGTAGTGTTTCCATTTTTATCGCGTTAATGCGACCAAACCAGGAGATTCTCTGTTTATCATATTTCTGTAAGTCATTAGACGTTTTCTTCAAGAGGGGGAGATAATTTTAAGTCAAACCACTTGGAAGGATCTCTAGGCACAAATATCCCCAAGTATGTTAGGGCGTTAGCTCTCCACTTGAACGGAAAATGATCCTTCAAATGAGCCCTTTCGTTAACCGGGAGGGAAACATCTATGGCCTCTGTTTTGGCAATATTAAGCTTAAAATTGCTCAATTTTCCAAATTCGTCAAAGACTTTAAGTATAGAGGGAAAAGTCTGAGGTTGCGTGACACACAAAAGAAGGACGTCAGCAAATAGTGCTGCCTTATAGTGTTGTGAGTTCCAAGTCAGGCCCTTAATATTGGAGTTCTGCCGTATCGCATTTGCGAGATGTTCCATGATAACAACATAGATCAGAGGAGACAGAGGGCAGCCCTGTCGGGTCCCGTTCTTGATAGAAAATGCGGCAGACAAACCTCCGTTTGCTCTGACCCTTGCCGTGGGACATCTATATAGAGACAGGATCTTGTTTAGGAATCGTTCCCCCAGACCCAGCTGCACCAGTGAAGTCTCCATAAACGTCCAACTGACACGGTCGAAGGCATTTTCAGCATCCACCAAGAGTAAACACATCGGGACCTTCGAGGCCCTCGACTGTGCCATAAGCAGCATCAGTTTGTTAGTATGATCTCTAGCCTCCCGTCCTTGAATGAATCCCACCTGGTCACTGTGGAGTACAGATGAAAGAGAGGGGCCATTTGGTTGGCAAGCAATTTGGAAAACATTTTAACGTCAATATTAATTAACGAAATAGGCCTATAGTTTGCTGCTTCAGTGTGGTCCTTCCCAGGCTTTGGTATTACACTTATATGGGCCTCTAGGGACTGGGGGACCCACGGGCTTTCAGGGGAAATCGAATTAAATACCCTCGTCAGGAATGGAATGATATGAGGGCCAAATTGTTTGAAACATTTTGCTGTATAACCATCAGGGCCCGGGCTCTTCCCCCCCGGAGAACTCTTAATGGCCTCTGGCCTCTGTTACCTCTATCTCAGAAAAGTCTGTGTCCAAGAAATCTACGTCACTGGGCTTTAGGGTTGGTAGGGCTGTCACCTCAACATATTTCTTGATTTTTTTTGTCTACTTGTATCTGGTCAATGTCACCATAATCAATAAAAATGGGGTAATAAGAGGCGCAATAGTGCCCTATCAAAAGTGACACTGACAGTATGGGTAGTGTATATAGATTCCACTCACCTATTCCAGTTGTGTGACCCACAACTGGTTTGAAGGCATGAAAGTAATGTCAGCTGCTGCAGGACCTCCACCGACCACTCGCACGTGGAAAAACCGTCACAAAATTTTGGGAAGCAAGGTGTGTAACAGTCCGCGCTGCTGAGTCCACAGGAAACACAAGGAATGCAAGATTTATCTTGTAGCAGTATTCTTTATTTCCTACGCGTTTCGGTGCAGTTCCATGCACCTTCCTCAGGGATATTACATACAGTATCATAGCAGGGTTTTTATAGCCCTAGCCAGCAGTAATTAGGGGTGTGTTTTGTTTACAAAATGACATCATCACTGGGGGAGGGGCTATGTTTTGGCTCCATTTCTATAAAAAAATCTTAAATATACACATATTTAACACCCAACTATATTCAAAACATTCATAAAAATCATAACAAAGTGATCAAAAACTTCTGAAAATTCAAAACGAAACCGCTTATCTAATGATCTGACATTTGGCAGTGTGAAAAGAAAAAAAAAAAAAATTAAGATACTTTTCCTTTCTCACTCTGCTAGTAGGGTAGTGGAACCCATGAACACCAGCATTCTATTCAGTTTTATCAGTGCTTTAGAGCTGTGTGCTACTAGTTTCTGACATGTATGTTGTTTGATATTGTGTCCCTCTAAAGATCTATAATGGAGATAATTTATTTGGACGAAAATGTGGGAATAAAAACTTAAAAAGAACTGCTAGGAGTAAAAAATGTATATCTATTATAAAAATTATATGTACTGGAGATTAAAAATATTTTTATTATTATTTCATTCATAAAATCAAAAGATAAAAATCTCTTTCACTAAAAATTGTTGGAACATATAAAGAATTATTGTAACCAATTAAAAAAATAAAAATGTTGTTGAGAAATGTCTCTCTTAAATAAAAGGTCAAAAATGGTCATATATGTGCATCTATGTGTTGCCGACTAGTGAATTTGTCAGGATTATGCCACTATATTTTTATGTGCATTTCTCATCTCTCATCTACCAAACAATTGTGGTGTAACAACTAGGGCTGGTGTGTCATCGTGCTCTTGTACCCGGGTTCTACTCCCTATGGAACGCTATTATACTGCACTAGATGGCGGTCCGATTCTGAAGAATCGGGTATTCTAGCCTATGGTTAGCAGGGTATACGGGGGCTCAGTAGTTAGCAGACTATACAGCTGCTCAGTGGTTAGCAGAGTATACGGAGGCTCAGTGGCTCGTAGTCTGCCTCAGGGCAGAGTGCAGTGGTCGGGGTAGAGTGCAGTGGTTGGGGTAGAGTGCAGTGGTCAGGGGCCCGATGCAATAGCATCGGGAGCGCGGTGAAATTAATTGTGTGTATACAGGCGGGTCAGTGGGTAGCAGAGTATACAGGTGGCTCTGTGAGTAGCAGAGTATACAGGTGGCTCTGTGGGTAGCAGAGTATACAGGTGGCTCTGTGGGTAGCAGAGTATACAGGTGGCTCTGTGGGTAGCAGAGTATACAGGTGGCTCTGTGGGTAGCAGAGTATACAGGTGGCTCTGTGGGTAGCAGAGTATACAGGTGGCTCTGTGGGTAGCAGAGTATACAGGTGGCTCTGTGGGTAGCAGAGTATACAGGTGGCTCTGTGGGTAGCAGAGTATACAGGTGGCTCTGTGGGTAGCAGAGTATACAGGTGGCTCTGTGGGTAGCAGAGTATACAGGTGGCTCTGTGGGTAGCAGAGTATACAGGTGGCTCTGTGGGTAGCAGAGTATACAGGTCCGGCTGGAGGGGTGAAGAGAAAGGAGGCTGGAGCGGTGACATCACCGCTCAGTACACCTGTCCTCCTCTAGGCTGCACACCTCTCTCTCTCTTTCAGGCTGCACACCAGCTGGCTCCGTATCCTCAGGGCCACTTGGCCTACTGCTGGCGGTCCGGCACAGGGCTGACCCCCGGAGGCTGGGGCCAGTCCAGGAGTGGAGGCCGGTCCGTGTGGCCGCTATTCCGCTGAGAGCAATCAACAGCCCCGAGCATCGGAAGTGAGGGGGAGGAGCCTGCACCTGTGAAACCGGTCGGAGCGAGCACGAGACACTCGGGAGACGACCGGCATTAGCCGGTCATCTCCCGAAGTGGTGTGTGTCGGGCGGGAGACGACCGGCTAATGCCGGTCATTTCCTGGCCGTGATGTGTGTTTTGGACAGTGTAGGGGCGGGCGTAAGCGTGGCGGGGCTGCCTGAGTCCCGCTCCGCTTAGGGGCGCCATGTTGGTCCACCCTGGACATGTGTAGCGCTGTGGTGACGTCACTTTGGCCATGACAAAGTGACGGAAGTCGTGGGAAAAGTGACGGTAGTGAGCCTTCGGGTTTTATATATATTAGATATACATATAGCAGCGCTATGGTATATGGTGGTACATTAAATGACATGTATAGCAATGCTATGGTATATGGGGGTACATTGCAGTACATGTATAGCAGCACTGTGGTATATGGCGGTACATTACATGTATAGCAGCGCTATAGTATATGGCGGTACATTAGAGTACATGTATAGCAGCGCTATGGTATATGGCGGTACATTACATTACATGTATAGCAGCGCTATAGTATATGGCGGTACATTCCAGCACATGTATAGCAGCACTATAGTATATGGCGGTACATTACAGTACGTGTATAGCAGCACTATAGTATATGGCGGTATATTACAGCACATGTATAGCAGCACGATGGTACTGTAATGTACCGCCATATACATGTATAGCAGCACTATGGTATATGGTGATACTGCGCTCCCCGCTTCTCCACAGTAAAAGTAAAAAAAATCCTCAGTGAGGATACTCGCCTGTCCGCCGGCTCGCTCCACCTCCATATTCTAGGTCCTATAGGCGTTTAGGACCTGTGGTTGCCTGGGAAACCGATCAGCTGATCGGTCACATGACTGCTAACTGCCGGGGGGGGCAGGATGGAGTAGGGGGTCAGGATGGTGACGGGGGGGCAGGATTGTGTCAAATGGCAGGTGGGCAGGATGGAGCCGGGGGGCGGGGCAGGATGGAGGCGGAGGGGGCAGGATGGAGGCAGAGGGGGGGGGCAGGATGGAGGCAGGTGGGGGGCAGGATGGAGGCAGAGGGGGGGGCAAGAACAGCGGGGGACAGGATGGAGGCGGGGGGCAGGAGGGAGCGGGCAGAATGGAGGCGGAGGAGGAGGATGGTGGCAGTGTGGTAGGGTTGGATAGTGGGGAGCGGGGCAGGATGCAGTGAGCGGGACAGGATGGAGCCGGAGGAGCAGGATGGTGGGGAGCGGGGCAGGATGGAGCCAGCGGGGCAGGATGGTGGCGGGGGGGGGCAGGATGGAGGCGAGCGGAGCAGGATGGAGGCGAGCAGGGCAGGATGGAGCGAGCGAGGCAGGATGGACCCGGAGGAGCAGGATGGAGGTGGGGGATTAGGATGGAGCGAGCACACTTGCACACACATGCATCATGTACGCAGCACACCTGGACGCACATGCATCATGCAGACAGCAGACACATGCATCATGCACACAGCTCTTTAAGTTGGCGCTCATGTATCATGCACACAGCACACGTGCACACACATGTATCATGCACACCTGCACACACATGCATCATGCACACAGCACACCTGCACACACATGTATCATGCACACAGCACACATGCATCATGCACACAGCCCACACATGTGTCATGCACACAGCACACCTATGCATCATGCACACAGCACACCTGCACACACATACATCATGCACACAGCACACACATGCATCATGCACACAGGTCTTTAACGTGGCGCTCATGTATCATGCAGACAGCACACCTGCACACACGTGTCATGCACACCTGCACACACATGCATCATGCACACAGCACCCCTGCACACACATGCATCATGCACACAGCAGACCTGCACACACATGTATCATGCACACACATGCATCGTGCACACAGCACACCTGCACACACATGTATCATGGACACAGCACAGCTGCACACACATGTATGATGCACACAGCACAGCTGCACACACATGTATCATGCACACCGCACACATGCACACACATGTATCATGCACACAGCACACCTGCACACACATGTATCATGGACACAGCTCAGCTTCCAAAATCCACTTGGCCATGGAGGACTTTGTGCCCTTAAGGAGGTTGGTCAAGGGTGCGGCTTTCACAGCAAAGTTCGGAATGAATCGCCGGTAATATCTGACCAGTCCTAGAAAGGCTCTGACTTGCCCAAATACCTAGCCTCTTCCTTCCAGAAAGGGTTGTGAACCCTGTGGTTCTCAGTGCATCCAGCACCGTCTGGACCTTCTGCAAGGTGACCATCCCAATCCAAGGTGAAGACCACGATGTCATCCAAATAAGCCACAGCGTACCTCTTATGGGTGCTAGGATTCGGCCCATGGAAGGTGGCCGGGGCTCCCTGTAGTCCAAACGGCATCAGAGTATACTGGAAACAACCATTGGGTGTAGAGAAAGCCGTATTTTCCTTGGCACTCTGTGACATAGGTATCATGTATGGGCTGCATTATGCACATAGGTGCTGCTGTTGCTGTGGGTAAACTGAGCCTTTTTTCCACATTCAATGTGCAGCTCTGTGGGTGGAGGTTGCTGAATGTATGTTTGGTAGATGTGACTCATGCATCAGGTGAGCTGAGAGGCGTGTCTGAGCTGTCTGCTCTCCACCCCTCAACTATAAATAGGTCAGCTTCCATCTACCTGATGTCGCTGATTCAGCTCACTCCTGTTCTGTGACCTGTAGAGTGCAGACGTTGATCCGAAGCTGCTGTTTCTTTTCTCTAAGTAAGAGGTTCCTGGGTTCTGTGGTCTGTGGGTGGAGGTAGGGGCTTTGTGCCTAGGGCTTCTCAGGAGCTTCAGGGATTTAGGATGGCGGCTCGGACCTCCTCACCTTTAGAGGTACCTCCGAGAACAGGGCGACCCAGGCAACCCAGTATCAGGGTCAGAGTAGGCTTCCCGTGACTCCCTACGTCCATCTCCATCCTGCTTCTTGTTATCCTGGCCTCCCAAGCGTGACAATAGGTATATGCTAGTACCCTTTTGCTAGGTCAAGGGTGGTGATGTACCTTGCTAGTCCTACCCTCTCGATGAGTTCATCGACTCGGGGCATCGGATAAGCGTCAAACTCAGAGACTTAGTTCAACTTGTGATAGTCGTTATAAAACCGTTAATTCTCAGTCTGGTTTTGGCACAAGTATGATGGGACTGGACCAGACACTTTTCGATTGTTCGATAACACCGAGATCTAACATCCTCGTCCCCTTCTTCAAGATCACGTCTCGACGAGCTTCAGGGATCCCGTGCGGCTTCAGATTAACCCTTACGTGTGGTTCAGTCAGGATATCGTGTTCCACAATCTGAGTACATCCCGGCAGGTCTGTAAAGAGGTCTTTGTTCTTGAGAAGCAACTCTTGACATTGATGCTTCTGAGCCCTCGATAGTGTTTCCGCCACTGTGACCTCCTTTTTTTTTAATCGGATATTTTTTATTAAACCAATTAAAGATTAACAATTCCATCATAATGCTTTGTTACAGTATTTTACATATTTCAAATCCCAAATAAATCAACCCTCCCCCCTCTTCCCCCATAGACGGACTGGATAGTGTATATTGCTGTGGAAAAATCATACGAATAACAACTATATCGATATCGTTTTCTCTTCCTCCTTTTTCCGAGATCCAGCATCCTAGAAAAGAAGCAGTCACCAATATTTATAACCCTACTCCGATTTCAGCCACTGGTTCCATAGCTTCTCGAACATTGTGAAAGCACTCCTTTTTTTTGTACACAGCCTTTTACGTCCTTATTATATAATTAACCTGCTGTAGGTATTCCACTCTAGAAGGGGGCTCGGTCCTGATCGCCACTGTGACCTCCTTAATGTCGGCTTCCATCTTGGCCACCAGACATGGGGTTTCCATAGGATCCCTGTCTCGCCATGGCTTCAGCAGGTTGACGTGGTGCACCTAGTAGGTAAGGCTTCCTTCCGGGTTGGTGAATTTTGTAGTCCAACTCGCCCACTTTTTTGACCACTTCATAATGTCCTTGCCACTTGGCGAGGAATTTACTTTCGACCATAGGGATCAATACCAGCACATGATCACCAGGACTGAACTGTCTCAACCTTGTACAGCTGCTATACACCCTTGCCTTTGTCTCTTGCACTCGGAGCAGACGTTCCCTTACAATGGGCATCACCTCTGCAATTCTCTTTTGCATCTGAGTCACATGCTCAACGACACTCCGGTGGGGAGGGTCACCTCCGCTTCCCTAGTCTCTTTTGTTATGTTCAAGAGACGTCGAGGATGTCAACCATATAAGAGTTCAAATGGAGAGAATCCTGTTGAGGCCTGGAGAACTTCTCTAATAGAGAACATCCGATATGGAAAGAGACTGTCCTAGTCTTGGCCGTCTTTCTCGACCACCTTCTTCTACATGGACTTCAACGTTTTGTTGAATCTCTCCACGAGGCCATCTGTCTGCACATGGTACACCGAGTTTTGAATTGGATAATCTGTAGTGCCTTACACAGTTCCCTCATAACCTTGGACATAAATGGAGTTCCTTGATCTGTTAGGATCTCTTTTGGAATTCCTGTTCTAGAGAAGATGTGCACCAATTCTCAGGCTATGTTTTTAGCAGAGGAATTTCTCAAAGGTACCTTTCTCAAAGGCAATTTCTCTTGCAGAGTTGACCAGGGGGCCCACCAGATCCATATCAATTCGATTAAATGGCACCTAAATAATTGGTAATGGCACTAGCGGACTTTGGAAGTAAGCAACAGGTGCGGTCAACTGGCAGGTGGGACACGATTTACAATAGTTTGCAACAGGGCTGTGGCGTCGGTAAGCCAAACCTGCGACTCCGACTCCTCAATTTCCCTCACCCCGACTCCGACATATATTGCTTATGTAATGTAGGTGAAAAAATTAATTGTAGTACAATGTGAACATCAGACATTTAATCATTTTTATGATACAATCAATAATCAAGATATTTAGATAGAACCAAAAATTATTGGAATACAATTTTAGAAAACAAAACCGTAATAAATTGTAAACATGTAATACACTATGTAATATGGATTACAAATACACATATATATAGTATATAGTATGTGTACATATATATAATATATATATATATATATATATATAATAGTTTATTACATAGTGTTATATATGTGGCAAAAAATGAGTTTAACAAAAACACACTGAATAACATTTGTGCAGTCTATGAATTTGTTCTAAGAAATAGAATTGCCTCCATCAGAACCTCCTTCATAGATGACCTCAAATCTGACCTAATAATTTTAAGGCTAGAGAACAACCTCTCTACACTAACTTGGTTTGGAGGCAAAGCCGTAACCACATGGGCAACATCTCTAACAATCTCCAGGTATAAAGGAATGGCCTCATGGACAGTCAGTTTTGATGAACGGTTGAATTTTTCTATTTCTTTGAGAGCAACAGAAAAATTTTGCAGAAACATGGTCAATCTGCTTGCCAAAGGAGACGGAGTGAAATTTTCTTTCTTGCGGCAATGCTTTGCCTGCTCCATGTCATCCAAATACTTGTCAAAGTCAAACTCCTCATCTGATGAGGATGCAGATATGGCAGCAGTAGCACTGTCAGGAGGACCCAAGTACTCTTGCGCCTGGCAGTCCTGTAGGCCACTCATCCTAATTGCTACCTCAGTCAGAGCTTCTTTTCCTTTAGCACACTGTTGATCATCAAGCAGTATACGATGACTTGGGTCCACATAAACAGCTGCTAGAAGAATTTGATTTGTCCAATAGCGGTGTCTCTCTCCGTTTCATTGAAGCAGAAATGCCATCTGCGATTGAAACTTCTCTTTGGGACAGGCAAAATAGCAAGTTCTTCCACTCCTTCATGAAAATGCCAGGAGTTAAATCCTCAGCTTGGAATTTTTTAGTCACGGTGAATGGGTAATTAAGCAATTCCTTCAATTCAGCCACCTGCGTCCATTGACTTTCATTTAAGGTCACCTGAGGGTTCGCCATATCTATAAGAAACTGTTTTAGTTCAAGCAATCTCTCAGTCATTAAATAAGTGCTGCCCCACCGAGAAGCTTGATCAACAATTGCCCTTTTCCCAGCACGTCTCTTCAAGATGGAATCAATTTTAGGGGTTCTGGCGGCAATAAACAATTTCCTCACTTTTGCAAGCAGATTTCTATAATGTCCCTCTTGCAGACCATCTCTTATTACCAGCTGCAGCGTGTGCACAGGACAGCGCATGTGATAAATATTAAAGTGTTTTGAAGCAGCTTCAACAAGATCATCTAATTGTAAAGTATCATTTTGCTGTTCTTCTGCTGTAATATCTGTTTGTTCCACTTCCTCCTCAGTTACATGAACAGCACTGTGACCTTCTTCCATCTCAAACATACTGAATCCTACATTTTCTTCCAGCTGTTGTTCATTACTCTCATTCATCCGTTTAATAGTACTTACAACAAGGGGACACCAAAGAACTAAGATCTGTATTCAGCACATTCAGCATTGAACTACTGAACCCGGAGTCTGAGTCGGTCCATTTTATACCGACTCCGACTCCACCAAAATGAGCTCCACTCTGACTCCACAGCCCTGGTTTACAATCTCCCGATGGCACCCAGGCCAATAGAACCTCCAAAGGATCCGCTCATGGGTCTTGTCTACCCCAAGGTGACCACCCAGGACATGAGAATGGGCCATGTCCAATACTTTGTGTCTATAGGGCCCTGGAACCAACAGCTGTTCTATTACCTCCTGTCTCACTTGGGTAACCCGATATAGCAACTCCCCATTTACTGCAAAGTGAAGGAATATGGTGTCCGCCCCCGACTCCTGGGCAACCTCATTTATAACAGACACATTTTCAAATGCCCCTTTCAGTGTCAAGTCCCTCACTTGCGCAGTCCCAAAATTCCCGCTGGACATCGCCAACTCCGGGAAGTCAGCTTCACGGGACTCCAGCTCATCCTAGTCACTGAGCAATACACCCTGGTGAAACTCATCTGTCTCCGGCTGCGGTAAGGTCTCTTGGGGGGCCAATTGTCCTTCACAAGAACCCTTGGGTAATGCCCCCTTTTGCCACAAGTCCCAAAACGGAGTCAAGTTCCGCCCTATTATCACCGAGTGCAATAAGTCTTTCACCACCCCGACTTCATGTGACTCAGTCCCACAGTTTGTTTTTATGGTCACAATAGCAACGGGGTAATTCTTGGCATCACTATGGACACAGCAGACGCCCACCATTTTATACAGTATCAATTGATGGGGAAGTGTGGCCCTCACCAGGGTCACCAAACTTGATCAATAGTCCCGTCACTTGAGCCCCATTCACTTCCACACGACATGCTTGCGGGCCCTCTCTGGGTTCGCTGTCAACGCTGCAGACCGAGTAAGCATAATATGAGGAGCGTCAACCCATGCTACAGTTCATTCACTCAGTGGTTAGGGGACCCCGAGCGACTACAAGACCAGTGTCTTGACACCGCCAACAGAATAATTGACTGGCCGTGGTTTTCGTTAAGCCTCCACTTGCGTCTTGGAACCTTGGGCTCTACTACCCTTCCTTTGGGTGTCTGACACTGTACCTCCCCCCCCCAATATGTATCTGGCAAGTCCAGGGGTTTCCCCAGGGTACTCTCTACCGCCTGGTACTTCCCCACCAGTCCCACCAGGCCATCAGCATCCCGGGGTCTCCCTGAGTAACCCAAGATTGTACTGGCTTCGGGAGGGCGTGCACAAACCTGTCCATTACCATTCGCTCCATCATTTGCACTGGGGTGGAGGATTCCGGTTGCAACCATTTTTGCATGAGATGCAGCAAGTCAAACATCTGGGAGCTGGGGGGTTTGTTGCAATGATATGCCCACTGATGGACCCGCTGAGCTCTAACAGTCATAGTCACACCCAGGCGTGCCAATATCTCAGTCTTTAGCTTCTCGTATTCTTGAGCGTCCTCTAAGGGAGGTCATAATAAGCTTTTTGGTGCTCTCTCCCGTTAAATATGGGGCCAATACCTCTGCCCATTGTTCGGGTGGTAGTCTCTCCCGCTCTGCAACCCTCTCAAATAGCGTAAGGAAAGCTTCCACATCATCCCCCAGTGTCATCTTTTGTAGTCATCAACTTGACCTGGGGGTGTGGCGGCTGCCCTTGCACGGAGTACCTCAATCAGGAGTTCCATCGTCGGCTGCTGATGTTTGCCTGCCTGCAGTTGCTGCTGTTCCCACTGCTGTAGTTGCTGGATCAAGAGTTTTTGGTCTCCTGTTGCTCAAGCTGCTGTTGAGCCTGCACCAGGTGCTTAATCAGGTCCTCCATGCTCACTGACGGCGTTTTCAGGATTGTGGCTGCTTTAACCCAGGACATGCAGGTCGTCTGTAGCAAATACAGGTGCTTTCTGGGGGTCTATGGCTGCATTCTCCACTAATTGTGATAGATCCACTCACACGGCTGCCATTTCAGGTAGACACAGGAAGCTTTGCTGGGTAAATGTTGGGTTTATTACTGTCATAAACCGTATGAACACTAAAAAAACATCAACAGCTTGTCCAGCAAAAGAAAACAAATGGACTCTCAGTCCAGCCTGGTAGGATCAGCTCTACTGCTCAGAGCTGCACACTGTGCTCTGCACACTCTAAAACTCACACCACAGAAAAAAGAAAACAGAGGTGAAAGTTTAACTTCTCTGACCACGGTGCCATTGTGGGATAGCGACACAGGCTCTGGGAGATTGTGACATCGGTGCCACCGCTACCATCGGGAGATCAGCACTGATCTCCCGACGGTAGCTGCTGGTCACCTCCTGCACCTCGGAGTGTGCCGCCGAAGCAGATGGGAGATGAGCGCCGCACGGAGCAGAAGTGCCCCAACCGCCATATTGGAAGACCCAAGTTACGAATATTCCTATATGGCGGCTGGGATTCAAATCCCCCGCCAATGCTGGGGTCACGTGCCAACAGCGATGATTGGTTCGCCATCGGTGGTCGCCGCTCTTGGCGTGTGATTTGAATCCCGCTCCGCTCAGCTAATCAGCAGAGCAGGATTCAAATCTCCCGTCAAGGCGCGAGGAGAGCCGCGATTTAAGTCATGCGCCGATTGCGCTGATTTGTCATCGGCGGCGACCAATTAGTGCTGTTGCAGCGTGATTTAAATCGCACCTTGGGGCGTGATTTGAATCCTGCTCCGCTCAGCCACGGTCAGCGGCAACCAATCAGCGTGGCGGCGCGGTATTGGCAAGAGATTTAAATCTGCCCGCCAATACCGCTCAGCTGATTGGTCGCGCGCTACCCGGCTCTCGACCAATCAGCTGAGGGCAGGTTTAAATCTTCCGCCAATACCGCGTTGCTCAGCGGTATTGACGGGAGATTTAAAGCTGACTCGGGTTAGCACTGTATGGTGGCTCAGTGCTTATCACTGTGTGGTGGCTCAGTGGTTAGCACTGTATGGTGGCTCAGTGGTTAGCGCTGTATATGCTGACTCAGTGGTTAGCACTGTATTCGGTGGCTCAGTGATTAGCACAGGGGAGGCAGAGTCATAGGGAGAGACAGTGCACACAGGGAGAGACAGCGCACACAGGGGCTGAGAGAACACAGAATGGAGAGAAAGGCACAAGTAAGACAGAGCGCACAGGGGGAGAGACAGCACAGACATGAGAGAGCACACATGGGGACACAGGCACAGAGACTGCCCTCCCAATGCAAGAGCATCGGGCACATTTCTAATGTATGTATATATATATATATATATATATATATATATATATACATACATACACTAGAAATGGGCCCGATGCTATTGCATGTATGTGTGTATGTATATATAGGTCTGGGAACTTGCTATCTACCTTATGGAGAGATGTTTTCTTGCAACCATAAGAAGACAGTTAAGTAGGTGAGGAGATTGTAGCCACATCCCTCCTCTAGGAAATATGCAAATTTGCACTTCAGTAAGGAAGTGGAATAACTCCAGCGCCACCTTTAAGTACAGTCATGGCCAAACGTTTTGAGAATGACACCAAAATAATATTTTCACATGATCTGCTGCCCTCTGGTTTTTATTTGTGTTTGTCTGATGTTTATATCACATACAGAAATATAATTGCAATCATATTATGGGTACCAAAAGGTTATTTTCTGGTCATCATAATGGGAGACCCAGACAATGGGGTTTAGGGCACTGCCCTCCGGAGGTCACACTAGGTACTACAAGTTTGTAGACACCGCCTCCTCCGCTTATAAACCCCTACCGCAGGGAACATCCTCAGTTTTAAACTTAGTGTGCTCGGAGGATCACGCTTTGCTTGCACTTCACTGCATTCTCACAACTTACGTGATGGCGTCTGAAGACAAGGTAAACTGGTCCCGGTCGGGACCTGCGACAGCCTCCCCGCTCACCCTTGTGGAACACGCAGGTGGAGGTACCGGAGGGCCTAGAGCCTGGACACTTTGTGTTCTCCCGGTACGCTGTTGCGCTCCTTTCCATCCCTCTCTGGGGGGCTCTGGAGAGTGGGAGATGGGAGCCTTGCACAGCTCCGCTCCGTCCGAGGCCTCCCTAAATGGTGCTTACAGACCGGACTGGAGCCAGCCCAGTCCGAGGCCTCCCTAAATGGTGCTTACACTCCGGACTGGTGCTGAACCCCCGTCCGAGGCCTCCCTAAATGGTGCTTACAGACCGGACCGGCACTGAGGCACTCTGTGTCTCCTGTGTGCCTGGGGGTAGTGTCGGTCACTTTATGTGTCCTGACACTCAGACCGCGCGTTACCCTCGGGTCCGCGGATCTGGAGGTGTACCCCGTGCTGGGGTCACTCTGGCTGACCGCCCTGTGTGTGTCGCAGGGGCTGAGGCTTTAGGCTGCGGATGTGTATTGGTGCATGCAGTCTGTGTGATGTATTTCACATTACTTCCCGCGCTGCGGGCTCTGGTGCCTTAATACTGAGGCTGCTTGGAGGATAGGAAGCAGCCCGTGCGGTGACGTCATCGATGGGCGTGTGTGTGTGCTTCCCGCGTGTTTTCGGCGCCGCCCCCGGTTTCACTGTCGGCGGCCATCTTTACACGCACTTCCCGGCTGGGATCTGTATGCAGCGTGCGCCTGCACTCCAGAGGAGACCGGAAACTCTCGCGGAGGTCACACACACACACCGCTTCCTCCTACCGCTTCGCTGCGGTCGGTAAGCCACCGGGATTCCCGGTTTTGTCTGCGCAATTTGGCTTATTTCCCCTGCTGTGGCGATGTCCTCAGTTAGGAAGCGTGCTGCTAAGGCGGCAGATGCCACCATTACCTGTGCTACATGCAATGGGACTCTGGTGGAGGGGTTCTGCAATAACTGCGGACGCCCAGAGGCCCGGACTGACACTGCTGAGACAGCAGCTCCGGTGCTGTACCCTGAGGTTCAGGTGATCCCAGGGCCATGGGAAACTCAGAATAGGATCAATGAATCTCTGTTGTCCCAGCTGTCCTCCATGTCGCAATCCCTGGAGGCACTCAATAGGAGGCTGGAAAGCCCAGCTACTCCTTCCAGTTACCCCCGGGTGTCTCCCTCTTCTGCTGTGAGACCCCTTAAGCGGGCTCGTCGTGAGGATTCACCCGAGCTCCAGGCTCTCTCTGAGGAGGAGCATTCCTCTGATGGTGAGGAAGATGATGGGGGTTCGACTCTCGGGTCTGTGTCTGTGTCTGAACCACCAGACGGGGTGGAGGATTTGGTGTCCTCTATCAACGAGACCTTACGTCTCGTGACACCCCCTGAGGAGGTGACTGTACACCCGAAGGAGGTCTATCAATGGCTGCGGCCGGAGGCTAGACCGAGTGGCTCCTTCATGGACCACACTAACTTTGGAAGGGTGGTTAGAGCCCCCAGGTTACATCCTGGGCGGCGTTATGTCCGCAAACCCAAGGCCAATCGCTTCCCCTTCTCCCAGGAGGTGCTACAGGAGTGGTCGCAGTCCCCGAAGGTGGATGCTTCCATGACCAGGATTGCTGCACGCTCCCTTTTCTCTGCCTCTGATAGCTCCTCGCTGAAGGATGCGACTGATAGACAGGTCGAGCAACTCGCCAAGTCTTCCTATGAGGCTGTGGGGTCTTCATTTGCCCCTAATTTTGCCACAGTCTGGACCTTACAAGCGATTACTACCTGCTTGGATGGTATTTCTGACCTGGCAAGGTCCAGTCCAGAGGTCCTGGCGCTTACCGAAAGGGCAAGGGCCTATGCGGACTACGCCAGGACGGCGACTTTGGAAACTGCCACTCGCTCAGCTGTGGCTTCGGCCAATGCTATTGCGATTCGCAGGTTGTTGTGGCTGCGTCTTTGGGACTCAGATGCCACATCTAAGAAGATTTTGCAGAATCTTCCGTTCTCTGGTGACAGGCTTTTTGGTACCGAACTGGACAAACTGATAAAGGATTCTGCTGAGTCTAAGATTCCGCAGAATAAACCTAAGCCACGGTACACCGTTAAGAGGAACCCAAAACAGTGGTCCTTTCGGTCCAGCTCACAGTCATCAGCACCGTCCGCTCGCACGGACCGAGGGGGCAAGCCCGCTTCTCAGTGGCGCTCTAAGAGTCGTCCTAAGAAGCCGGCGGGGGCAGCGGCTGCCGCCCCCAAACCCGCCTCTACATGACTCGCTCTCCCTTCCTGCCTCCCCACAGGTGGGGGGTCGCCTGTCTCGCTTTCAGGACAGGTGGCTACTTCACGTTCAAGATCAGTGGGTTCGAGACGTGGTCTCGCGAGGTTACAGGATAGGGCTGACGTCAAAGCCGATACCCCGATTCCATCGGTCGGTCCCCTCTCCAGAAAAGGCTCAGGCCTTTCACCTGGTGTTGGAGGGTCTCTGCAGGGACGGAGTGGTGGTCCCGGTGCCTTCCGGGGAGAGGTTTCGGGGTTTTTACTCCAACCTCTTTATTGTACCAAAGAAGGACGGTTCCTTCCGCCCGGTTCTGGACCTAAAGTTGTTCAACCGTCACGTGTTGGTTCGGAAGTTCCGTATGGAATCACTGCGTTCCGTGATCGCAGCTGTGTCACAGGGAGACTTCCTAGCGTCCATAGATATCCGAGACGCGTACCTTCACGTGCCCATTGCACCGGCTCATCAGCGCTGGTTGAGATTTGCAGTGGGGGAAGAACATTTCCAATTTGTGGCGCTGCCGTTCGGGCTGGCCTCGGCACCGCGGGTGTTCACAAAAGTGATGGCCTCCATGATGGCTCTCCTGCACGTGCAGGGGCACGCCGTAATACCCTATCTGGACGACCTGCTGGTCAGGGCGCCATCGGAACACCTTTGTCGGCAAAGCCTGGAGGTAACCATGAAGTCTCTGGAACAGTTCGGGTGGCTTATCAATATCCAGAAGTCGACCCTGGTTCCGACCCAGTCACTGACATATCTGGGCATGGACTTTCACACGGACTCGGCCCTAGTGTCTCTGCCACGAGTCAAACAGATGGCGATCCAATCAGGAGTGCAAGCAGTCCTCCTGTCACCACAATCATCCCTACGGATCTTGATGAAGTTGGTGGGGCGCATGGTAGCTGCAATAGAGGCAGTACCTTTTGCGCAGTTTCGCCTCCGTCCTCTCCAGCTGGAGATTCTTCGCAGATGGGACAAGAGGACGATCTCTCTGAATCGGCTGGTGACCTTTCCCAACTAACCAGGGATTCCCTGCAGTGGTGGCTCCAGCCACGTCATTTGTCACGGGGCCGGTCCTTCCTCAAACCGTCATGGTTAGTGGTGACCACCGACGCCAGTCTGACGGGCTGGGGTGCGGTGTTCTTACACCACAGGGCTCAAGGCCTCTGGACTCCGTCGGAGTCGGCGTTGCAGATCAACGTGCTGGAGATCAAGGCGGTCTATCTGGCGCTCCTAGCGTTTCAGAAGTTCTTGTCAGGGCAACCCATTCGGGTTCAGTCCGACAATGCGACGGCCGTCGCCTATATAAATCATCAGGGAGGGACCAGAAGTGCTCAGGCCCTCGCCGAAGTCCACCGCATTCTATCTTGGGTGGAGGACAACGATTGCCTGATCTCCGCAGTTCACATCCCAGGGGTCGAGAACTGGGAGGCCGACTATCTGAGCCGACAGGGGATGGACGCCGGAGAGTGGTCTCTTCATCCAGACGTCTTCCAGGACATCTGCAGCAGATGGGGCACTCCGGACGTGGATCTGATGGCCTCGCGGCTGAATCATCAGGTGCCGCAATACATGGCGAGATCATGGGATCCTCTGTCTCTGGGGGCAGATGCCCTGATTCTGAGTTGGTCCAGATTCCATCTTCCATATGTGTTCCCGCCTCTAGCTCTGATTCCCAGGGTGCTGTGGAAAATCAGGTCGGAGTGCAGGGTAGCCATTCTAGTGGCTCCAGATTGGCCCAGGAGGTCCTGGTATCCGGACCTGTGGCGACTGTCAGGCGGACTCCGGTGGGCTCTTCCAGAACGCGCAGATCTGCTCGCACAAGGCCCATTATTCCATCTCAATTCCAGGGCCCTCAGATTGACTGCATGGCTCTTGAGGCCTGGCTGCTGACATCCAGGGGCTTCTCTCCTACGGTTGTTGCCACCATGACTCGGGCTAGGAAGCCTGTTTCCAGGAAGATGTACCATAGAACGTGGAAGATTTTCTTCACCTGGTGTGCCTCGTGTGGTCGCTCCCCGTGGCCCTTGTCCATTCCGACATTGTTGGCTTTCCTTCAGTCGGGGTTGGAATTGGGGTTATCCCTAGGCTCTTTGAAGGGTCAAGTGTCAGCTCTTTCAGTGCTGTTTGACAGGCGCTTGGCGCTCCTTCCCAAGGTCCGTCAGTTTCTCCAGGGAGTCTCTCGGGTGGTCCCGCCCTACAGGCGACCACTGGACCCGTGGGACCTTACCATGGTCTTGGCGGCACTGCAGAAACCGCCGTTTGAGCCGCTGAGAGACATTTCTCTGTCTCGTCTGTCCCAGAAGGTGGTCTTTCTGGTGGCGATTACATCTCTGAGAAGGGTCTCAGAATTGGCTGCACTCTCGTGCAAGTCACCCTTTCTGGTGGTTCACCAAGACAAGGTGGTGCTACGCCCGCGGCCAGAATTCTTGCCAAAGGTGGTTTCCACTTTTCACCTGAACCAGGAGATTGTTCTCCCATCATTTTGCCCCGCTCCCGTTCATCAGGTCGAGCGGATCTCCATACTCTGGATCTCGTGAGGGCTGTACGCATTTATGTGTCCAGGACTGCCTCCTTCCGGAGTTCGGATTCCCTATTTGTCCTGACGACAGGTCGCTGTAAGGGGTCCGCGGCATCGAAGTCAACCTTGGCCAGATGGATCAAGGCTCCCATTCAGGAGGCCTACCGATCTTCTGGTTTGCCTCTCCCGGTGGGATTGAAGGCTCACTCTACCAGAGCTGTCGGTGCCTCCTGGGCTTTGCGACATCGAGCTTCGGCTCTACAGGTGTGTCAGGCGGCCACTTGGTCCAGCCTGCATACTTTTTCTAAGCACTATATGGTGCATGCCCATGCCTCCGCAGAGGCAAGTTTGGGCAGGCGGGTACTCCAGGCGGCGGTTGCCCACCTTTGAGGGGGACCATGTGTTATCCGTCTTTGAGGAACTCTTCCCGCCCTGGGGTATTGCTTTAGGACATCCCCATTGTCTGGGTCTCCCATTATGATGACCAGAAAAAAGAGAATTTTGTTTACGTACCGTAAATTCTTTTTTCTTTAATCATCAATGGGAGACCCAGCACCCACCCAGTTGTTCCGTTGCATGTTTTGCATTTGATCTGTTCCCTGTTGGGACAGTTTCTTCCGGGTTGTTGGACCGTCTGTGCACGGTTTTCTTTCCCGATGTTTCGGGTGTGGTTTATTTGTCTCCTCGCAGCTTATGGACCAAACTGAGGATGTTCCCTGCGGTAGGGGTTTATAAGCGGAGGAGGCGGTGTCTACAAACTTGTAGTACCTAGTGTGACCTCCGGAGGGCAGTGCCCTAAACCCCATTGTCTGGGTCTCCCATTGATGATTAAAGAAAAAAGAATTTACGGTACGTAAACAAAATTCTCTTTATTGACAGAATGAGTTAATGCAGCAAGTCAATATTTGCAGTGTTGACCCTTCTTCTTCAGTACCTCTGCAATTCTCCCTGGACATGCTCTCAATAAACTTCTGGACCAAATCCTGACTGATAGCAGTTCATTCTTGCATAATCAATGCTTGCATTTTGGCAGAATTTGTTGTTTTTTGTTTGTCCACCCGTCTCTTGATGATTGACCACAAGTTCTCAATGGGATTAAGATCTGGGGAGTTTCCAGGCCATGGACCCAAAATCTCTATGTTTTGTTCCCTGAGCCATTTAGTTATCACCTTTGCTTTATGGCAAGGTGCTCCATCATGCTGGAAAAGGCATTGTTGGGCGCCAAACTGCTCTTGGACGGTTGGGAGAAGTTTCTCTTGGAGGACATTCTGGTACCATTCTTTATTCATGGCTGTGTTTTTAGGCAAGACTATGAGTGAGCCGATTCCCTTGGCTGAGAAGCAACCCCACACATAAATGTTTTCAGGATGCTTTACAGTTGGCATGAGACAAGACTGGTGGTAGCGCTCACCTCTTCTCCGAATAAGCTGTTTTCCAGATGTCCCAAACAATCGAAAAGGGGATTCATCAGAGAAAATGACTTTACCCCAGTCCTCAGCAGTCCACTCCCTGTACCTTTTGCAGTATATCAGTCGGTCCCTGATGTTTTTTCTGGAGAGAAGTGGCTTCTTTGCTTCCCTCCTTGAGACCAGGCCTTGCTCAAAGAGTCTCCGCCTCACAGTGCATGCAGAAACACTCACACCAGCCTGCTGCCATTCCTGTGCAAGCTCGGCACTGCTGGTAGTTGATCCCGCAGCTGAAACAGTTTTAAGATACGGTCCTGGCACTTGCTGGTCTCTCTTGGGCACCCTGGAGCCTTTTTGACAACAATGGAAGCTCTCTCCTTGAAGTTCTTGATGATGCGATAGATTGTTGACTGAGGTGCAATCTTTCTAGCTGCGATACTCTTCCCTGTTAGGCCATTTTTGTGCAGTGCAATGATGGCTGCACGTGTTTCTTTAGAGATAACCATGGTTAACTGAAGAGAAACAATGATACCAAGCACCAGCCTCCTTTTAAAGTGTCCAGTGGTGTCATTCTTACTTAATCATGACTGATTGTTCGCCAGCCCTGTCATCATCAACACCCACGCCTGTGTTAATGGAACAATCACTAAAACGATGTTAGCTGCTCCTTTTAAGGCAGGACTGCAATGATATTGAAATGTGTTTTGGGGGTTAAAGTTCATTTTCTAGGCAAATATTGACTTAGCAAGTACCGTATATACTCGTGTATAAGCCGAGTTTTTCAGCCCAAAATTTGGGCTGAAAAGTCTCCCCCTCGGCTTATACATGGGTCAATACGGTAAATGCAATGGTGGGGGCTGTGGAGGCTGGAGGAGGCGGGGGGAGGCTGCTGTATGAGCGGCCCCGTCACGTGGGGCCGCTCATTATATATGCACTGCTTCCCCCTGTCAATCAGCGGCAGGGGGAAGCAGTTCATATATGCCCCCCAAAAGCTGGCACTGTCCCCCCTTGTAAGGGCCACCCCCCCCGCTGCTTATACATTACGATCCCGGTGTTCTGATCGGCGCCGCTCCTCGGTGCTCCTTCTGCATCCTCCTGTCCTCGCTGGCTGCATCCGGGATCTCCGGCCGTCGCAGGCATATGACGTCATCGCGCGACGGCCGGAGATCCCGGATGCAGCCAGCGAGGACGGGAGGATGAAGAAGAAGCACCGAGGAGCGGCGCCGATCAGAACACCGGGATGGTAATGTATAAGCAGCGGGGGGGGGGGGGCCCTTACAAGGGGGGACAGTGCTAGCTTTTGGGGGGCTCGTTGGTACCCCCAGGGGGCTGCTGGGTACCCCAGGGGGCTGTTGGTACCCCTGGGGGCTGCTGTGTACCCCCTGGGGGGTGCTGTATAATCCCTGGGGGCTGCTGTATAACCCTGGGGGCTGCTGTATATACTGCTGAGGCCTGTATACCACTGGGGCTGCTGTATATACCACTGGGGCTGCTGTATACCACTGGGGTTGCTGTATATACTACTGGGGCCTGTATATGCCACTGGGGAGGCTGCTGTATACTACCATTGGGGGGCCTGTATACCACACTGCTGGGGGCTGTACACCTGTGCTGGGGTCCACCCTCGGCTTATACATGAGTCAATAGGTTTTCCCAGGTTTTGGGGGCAAAAGTAGGGGGGTCGGCTTATACACGGGTCGGCTTATACACGAGTATATACGGTAATTGCTGCTAAGCTGATCACTCTTTATGACATTCTGGAGTATTTGTAAATTGCCAGTAGAAAAACTGAAGCAGTAGACTTTGTTATAATTAATATTTGTATCATTCTCAAAACATTTGGCCATGACTGTAGCTCCTCAAAGTCATAATCGCTTTCCAACAAGAAAGAATTAACAGAACACTGCAACGCTTCTTCTAACACCCGTTAAAGTGTCATAATTGATTATTTGATAGTGTTAAAAAAAATGAAAACACATCACCAGGGCGTGGCTTAGCCGGGAATGTGAGCGGACGTGCCAGGGAGAGCTCCCGCTGAGCCTTTGCGTTTATCCTTAATCGGTGCTGTTCTCCTCTGCACCGGAGAGACTCCATCGGTGAGGGGAACCTGTCCTGCACCCGGAGCTCATTCCCGGAGACACCTCTGAAGCCTCATGACCTGCAGACGCCAGCAGGATGCGGGAGCTGGTGGAGGGAGCGGGTCGCAAGATGGCATCGCCGCACGCCTGGAGGCCGAGAAGGAGAACGCGGCCTGCCGGAGGCGCATGGCGGCGGCGGCGAAGCTGCATCGATTCGCCCACGGCGGCGAAGCGGCTGATGTGGGTGAGGAGGAACATGATGGCCGGGAAGAGGAGGATGGAGGTGGATCCGAGGGAGGCATGGAGGTGAGCGGAGAGGCTGCAGCAAGGGAGGATGGGATGGTGGAACAACAGCAGGGACAGGAAATACCAGAGGAGCCCACAATGAAGGACCTGTTTTCTCTAATAACATCCATGAAATCCACCCTGAACACTGTGGCCACTAATGTGCAGGGCCTGCAAGGAGAGATTGCTGCTATTAAGGGGACATTAAAGAAGTCTGATATTAGGATGACTGAAATGGAGGGCAGAGTTAGTGCTACAGAGGACAGAGTGCAGCAGCTGCAAAGATCCGATTCCAGAAAGGATAAACTACTGGCTGAAACTATAGCAAAAAACGATGATCTGGAAAACAGATCTAGAAGGAATAATTTAAGGATAGTAGGGTTCCCTGAAAAGGCAGAGGGGAGGGATCCCACTGCCTTCATAGAACAATGGCTGAAAGAGAAGATTGGTGAATCATCACTGACCAAGGTGTATGCTGTTGAAAGGGCTCATAGGGTGCCGATGCAGCCCCGACCACCAGGATCAGAGCCGCGTACTATCCTAGCCCGGATTCTAAATTATAGGGACAGAGACATTATACTGAGGAAGGCACGAGACGCAGAGGATATGTCATATAACGGTCAGGACATTGCAATATTCCCGGATTATTCACCCACGGTGCAGAAGCAGAGGAAGCAATTTACTGCGGTTAAGAAGAGATTGAGAGACATGGGATTACAGTATGCTATGTTTTTTCCAGCTAAACTGCCGGTAGAGGCCATGGGGAAGGTGCAGTTTTTTCTTTCACCGGAGGATGCAAGTAATTGGTTGGACACTAATTCTAAACGCCTGAGAACACATGACGGATGAGAGACACACTACCGAGTTATGAGTTATGACTGAATTCAATGCTCGGGATAAGTGAGCAGGTTTATCTGTTGGAAACTGCTTGAGACACCTTTGGGTGAACTACGTATTTTTGTGGTTCTATTTTATACGTGGTTTTATTTTTTTTATGTATAACCTTTTTCTTATTATTATATTGCTCTCATATTTTCCTTTCTCAGGTGGACTTCATATTGACGTGGGAACCTTAAAGGGATGTGTCGGCCAATATGCTTGCATACTTGGTATAGGCCTGTAATACGGCCCAAATGTTTAGCCCTGTTCGTTGTTCTCTTTTTCCCTTTCTAGGTGACCTACAGGATTGCTGTTAGGATAATATGCAATGTATTTTATGGATTTGGAGGGAGGGGAGTTTATCTAGGGGCGCTTACTGCTAGTTGGGAGGGAGGATATGTTAAGAATTACCGATATTACTTAAAAAAATTTATATAAGGTTCATTAAGGCGGGAGAAATGCAACAGGGAGAGGTACAGATGCTTCCGGCTGAGATCTGGAGACCCGTGTTACAAAGGAGTGACGCTTGTTTTTGGTTACTAGGGGGTTGGCAGGAGGAAGGGGGGAGGGGGGGAGTACAGGGAGTTGGAAAAGGGAAGGGGCCAAGCGGTGGAGAAATTACAATAGACTATTGTACTGGTTTGACTTCAGATTAACTGATGGCATTCAGTAAAGTGCTTAGTTGGAATGTGAGAGGGTTATCTGACGCTACCAAGAGGGCCGCAGTATTTCAATATATCCTAGATCAGAAGCCCGAAATTATCTGCCTACTAGAAATCCATATGGTTGGAGATAAACTAGACCTCCTGCGAAAAAGGTGGCTACAAGAATCTTATCATTCCACATATTCTACGTACTCCAGAGGGGTCTCTGTGCTGATACCTAGAACGACTAAATACGAGGAGGTGAAGACGTGCATTGACGTGGATGGGCAATATGTCATTGTGATCTGTAGACTTCAAGGGTGCTTGATAGCGGTGGTGGTGTTATATATTCCGCCGCCATATTCCAGTGGGAAAATTAAAGATATTATGGAGTGGCTGGGACACATGGGAGATATACCGGTGCTTCTGGTGGGAGATCTGAATAATGTACACAATGAGTATTGGGATAGGTTCCGAAGTAGTCATCACAGAACTAGTGGACATAGCACACCCTTTGGGTTGCTCCTTGGAGAATTGGGACTCAGGGATGTTTGGAGGGTACGGAATCCTGAGGTGAGATGCTATTCTTGCTATTCGACTACTTATAACACTCTCTCACGTATTGACATGGCATTAGGGAACGACCTTATGGATGAACTTGTCTCGACTGTGGAATATCTTCCCAGGGTCCTCTCTGATCATAAACCGATATGTGTGTCCGTAAGACTGGGGGAACAACTGACGGGGAACAGATTAAACTGGAAGCTACATCCAATGTGGCTACAATCTATTGATATGGAGCAAATAGAACGACTGACTAGGGAATTTTTTGAGTTTAATGCTGGGTCCGCTGCGCCATCCGTGGTTTGGGATACTATGAAAGCTTACTTAAGGGGAATATTGTCCAAAGAGGTTAATCTGCGTAAATCCAAGACGAGACTAGAAGAAGAGATAAAATTGAAAATGGTGAAGGAGGCGGAAGAGGCCTTAATAATGGGAGGAGATAGTGGCCTTGCGTCCAGATTACGTGATGCCCCGGCGGATTTAGATGCATTTCAGCTTGATAAATCGCTTAAGCGGAATGAGTTTAGACGTATGGCATTTTTTGCTGAGGGAGAGGCGGTTGGACATCTATTGTCCCTGGTGGCTTCGGCACAGAGGAAAACCCCATTTGTCTATTCACTAACTGACTCTGATGGAGTCAAAATAACGAACTCTGCTGGCATTGGGGAAGTTTTTCGGGAATTCTATGAGTCGCTATATTCCTCTGGGGCGGAAGTTGACACGGACGGGATGGAGGACTACCTGTATGGTCTGAACCTGCCGAGGTTATCTAAAGGACACGGGGCTATGCTGGAGGCACCGATAACGAGTGAGGAACTCAGCGAGGCATTGTCATCTATGGCTAATGATAAGGCACCAGCTGCTGATGGGTTGCCGGTTGAGCTTTATAAAATACTTGAGGAGGTACTGTTGCCTAAGTTGCTGGAGATATTGGACCGCTCCAGAGAGGACGGGATATTGCCAAAGTCCATGCAGGAAGCGACGATTTTGGTACTACCGAAGGAAGGCAAGGACCCTGGGTTGCCAGATTCTTATAGGCCGATTTCTCTGCTACCCGTTGATGTTAAAATTCTTGCAAAAACATTAGCCAACAGATTGACGGGGGTGATAAACTCTTTGGTACACCGAGATCAGTCTGGGTTTATGCCTAGTAGATCTACTGCGATAAACCTACGGAGACTTTTTCTGAACCTACAACTGCCAGCTGACAACACGGGTAGGAGAGTAATGGCCTCGTTGGATGCCCAAAAGGCATTTGACTGTGTGAACTGGCAATTCCTGTGGAAAGTGTTGGATGCCATGGGATTTGGCCCAGGTTTTGTATCATGGATACGACTACTCTATGCCCAACCGGAGGCCAGAATAAGAGTTAATGGGGCACTTTTTGGGCCGATCATGCTACAAAGGGGTACTCGACAGGGATGCCCGCTTTCCCCACTGCTGTTTGCTCTCGTTGTGGAACCACTTGCGGAGAAACTGAGAAGAGATACGGAATTTGTTGGCTACCGATACGGTAGGGTGGAGGAGCGAATAGCAATGTAAGCAGATGATATTCTATTATTTCTGCAAGACTCGGGTGCTTCCATGACGAGAGCCATGTGGCTTATTGAACAATATGGTTATATGTCTGGGCTTAAGATCAACTGGAACAAATCTACCCTGTTCCCAGTAGATGAGGGGGTTTCGGCGGTGGTGGAAAGCGGGGGCCTCAAAGTAGTGGATAAGTTTAAATATCTGGGAATATGGGTGTCCACTCCTGTTACAAAATATTTGAATTTAAACCTGGGACCGGTCCTAGAGGTTATTAAGGATAAGATGAAGGCGTGGAATAGGTTGCACCTTTCTGTGGTGGGAAGGGTGAACTTAATAAAAATGGTGTTACTATATATTCTCCATAATGCCCCGATCTCTATTCCACAGTCTAGGTTTAAACATATCAATTCGTTGTTCCGCGGGTTGATTTGGGGTAAGACGTTGGCAAGGCTGAGATTGGAACTTCTTCAGCGACCTAAAGACGAGGGTGGACTGGCCCTACCAAATCCCTATCTATACTATGTGGCGGCGCAGTCTCAACATATGAGAGGATGGACAAAAAAAGCGGCTCAGCCTTCTATTCAAAAGATTATAGAGGGGGTGACTAATAGGTGCCCGTTAATACTTGGGGTGGAAGATGGGACATTTCAAACACTGGGGAAACAATGCCCGACTATTCGGCTAATACATGTTATCTGGGATAAGTTGAAGAAGCTCCGAGGGGTGGAGGGATTGACGGACTATTCCCCGCTATGGCATAATTCCAACCTTCCGGAAATAGAAAAGCTGGGATGCCTAAAGGAATGGAGAGACCGGGGCATAGTCTTAGCAAAACAAGTCCTGGATGGACAGACGCTTAAGCCATTCTCGAGACTACGAGATGAATTTGGCCTGAAAGAGACAGGGACATTTCAATGCTTGCAAATGAGACATGCTATTGGGGCACAAGCAAAACAGAGGGTACTGACGATACAGACAGATCTTGTACTGGACTATGTTTGTGAAGGAGGTCCCACGAGAGGAGTAATTGCAACCACATACCGGGACATTTTACACACCTTTTTGCTACAACATCCGTCTAATGCTAAGATGAGATGGGAACAGGAGGTTGGGACAATAGAATATGATCAATGGGAATCTATTTTAGAGTGGGTACCAAAACAATCAATATGTGAACCAGGCAGGCTATCTCAACTTTATGTCTTATATAGGGTGTACCGTACCCCAGAATTTCTACATAAGATACACTTAAAGTCTAATGCTGAGTGTCCCAGATGTCGGGGGGGCCGGCGGACCTGCTCCACATGTTGTGGTACTGCCCAAGACTGGCTGGTTTTTGGATAAGGGTGTTAAACAGAGTGGAGGGTGCGTATAGTTGTGTAGTTCCTAGGGATCCGAAAGTGTGCATACTAGGATATGTGGATGAAATCCAGACAGAGGAATTTTCAAAGATGGCCATAGGCAGGCTACTCTATATAGCACGTAAGTTGGTCGCTCGGCATTGGATTGATGCAGAGCCACCATCGAGACAGGAGTTTATGGAATGAGCAAAATATGTTTCCTTTATGGAAAGAGGGGTATACCGGAAAAGGGGTAAACTGGACTGTTATGAGATAATTTGGTCACCGTGGCTCACCTACGGGACGGGATAGAGTTTCTAACCAGGTGGGAAATGCCCTCTATATAATGGGATAGAGGGGATTGATCTGAAGTATGTAATTTGTTTCGAACATATGTGTAACACAGTATCACCGCTTGGCTCGAAGGGGGAGGGGGTGGAGATATTGGGGGGAAGGGAGAGGGAGTTCATGGGTTTGTATTGTTTATGAAAAATAAGGAGAAAATTACCTGAGACATATGTTAATGATTGTATTGTGAATTACCATGATGGATGTTTTGTCAATCTACTATATAATTGCGTTAGCACGTTTTATGTCGGACCCCGGCACGCCGTGGATATGTCACACTGTGACGTCACCACGCCGTGCGAAGCATTGCCCGCGTAGCGGGCATTGCGAGCCGTCGCAATGTCCGCGCAGCGGGCATTGCGACCGCCGCTGTCATCCCGCTACTCGGCATGAGGGGCCCATTGCCTCCACCCCCTGGGGGGCCCCGTGCTAACACCAGCCCGCCACAAGCTCCCGCTCACCCGCTCACCCGCTCCCCGGGATCTACACACACTGCTCGGCTCTCAACTCCAGCACACACCACCGCCAGCAGGGACGGCTCCCCGGAGCGGCCATACAGCGCCCGGGCCGGTACACGATCCTCCCAGGTACACCCTGCCCCCAGACTGTGCTCACCAGCCCGCCACAAGCTCCCGCTCACCCGCTCACCCGCTCCCGCTTCCCGGGATCTACACACACTGCTCGGCTCTCAACTCCAGCACACACCACCGCCAGCAGGGACGGCTCCCCGGAGCGGCCATACAGCGTCCGGTACACAATCCTCCCAGGTGCACCCTGCCCCCAGACTGTGCTCACCAGCCTCAGTGACCGCTCCTCATCCCCTCTAACACACACCAGCTCCCCGCCGCTCCCGGCCCACAGAGGCAAGAGGACGGCACATCCAATCACCTGCCATAACCCCTGTCCTGTATATATATATATACACTGCAGAGTGCCATAACCCCTGTCCTGTATATATATATATACACTGCAGAGTGCCATAACCCCTGTCCTGTATATATATATATATATATATACACTGCAGAGTGCCATAACCCCTGTCCTGTATATATATATATACACTGCAGAGTGCCATAACCCCTGTCCTGTATATATATATATATATATATACACTGCAGAGTGCCATAACCCCTGTCCTGTATATATATATATATATATACACTGCAGAGTGCCATAACCCCTGTCCTGTATATATATATATACACTGCAGAGTGCCATAACCCCTGTCCTGTATATATATATATATATATACACTGCAGAGTGCCATAACCCCTGTCCTGTATATATATATATACACTGCAGAGTGCCATAACCCCTGTCCTGTATATATATATATATATATATACACTGCAGAGTGCCATAACCCCTGTCCTGTATATATATATATATATATATATATATACACTGCAGAGTGCCATAACCCCTGTCCTGTATATATATATATATATACACTGCAGAGTGCCATAACCCCTGTCCTGTATATATATATATATATATATATACACTGCAGAGTGCCATAACCCCTGTCCTATATATATATATATATACACTGCAGAGTGCCATAACCCCTGTCCTGTATATATATACTGTATATATATATACTGCAGAGTGCCATAACCCCTGTCCTGTATATATGTATATATACTGCAGAGTGCCATAACCCCTGTCCTGTATATATATATATATACACTGCAGAGTGCCATAACCCCTGTCCTGTATATATATATATATATATATATATATACACTGCAGAGTGCCATAACCCCTGTCCTGTATATATATATATATATATATATATATATATACACTGCAGAGTGCCATAACCCCTGTCCTGTATATATATATATATATACACTGCAGAGTGCCATAACCCCTGTCCTGTATATATATATATATATACACTGCAGAGTGCCATAACCCCTGTCCTGTATATATATATATATACACTGCAGAGTGCCATAACCCCTGTCCTGTATATATATATATATAGTTTTTTAATAAAAAAAAAAAATTGTAATACAAATAAAATTAATTTAAAATAAAAAATAATAAATAAATTTAATAATAATAAAAATAGTAAAAAAACAAATATAAATAAATAATAAAATAAATAATAATAATATATATGTATATATATATATATATATATATATATATATATATATATAATTATATATATATAATATATATAGATATGTAATATATATATATATATATATATACATTATAATAAATTGTAATATATAATATACATAATTTATTTAAGTTAATAATATACATAATATATTTTTTGGATATATTTTTAGGATATATATATACAAATATAAATATATATATATATATATATATACAAATATATGTACTTGGTGTAAAGATGTCATTGGAATAATTGGTTTTTTATTTGAAAATCTAAAAAAAAAAAAAAAAAATATTCTAGACACCCGATGCATTTGCATCGGGCTCACAGCTAGTAAAAATATATTTGATTAAAAGAAAACACATCACCAAAAATAAAGTAACATGGATCTTTACTGCCAAGTGGCGTGGCGACGTTTCGGATGTCTTATTGTTATCTGTGTATATATATATATATATAAATATATCTCTATTTTTTCTTTTTAACCTGACCTAGGCTTGGAGATTGCCATATAAGAAAATTCAATAATTGCAAATTTTATATCTATCTTCCAGGCATCCTGTGGCCAAAGCACATAGTGCCGGTTTTCTAGTAACTGTGAAACAAGAAAAAGTTGATGTACACAGATCAAGTGGAGAAAAGGGCACTGAAGAAGAGGTAACAAATAACCAACACATACCTGAGAATTTAATTTGTTAGGCTAGGCATGTGAACCCATGGAGACTTTTGAAGGTGGGAAAAATCCAACACGTTTTCAGTGTAGAATCCAAATTGAGAAACATTACTTTTTGTTTCCTTATTTTTCCTGAAGCAGTTTTTTTAAAACGTATTTTGAGGTGTTTATCTCATAAAATGTTTTGCATTTTTTTAAATTTTATTTGGGATGCATTCCACTAGATACGTGCTTCGGTTAAATGCTATGTGACTTTTTTTTTTTCTTGACTTTTTTCTTTTATTAAAAACCTGATCAGGAAGAAAACTCATGTTCCTCATACACTTCTCAACATTATCAACGCCAACAACAAAAAGTAATGAAATGATGGAACACACAGATATGTGTTAACCCCCTATTTTTTTTCTTCTCCTCTTCCAAGAGCCATAATTATTTTATTATTCCGTCCACATAGCCATATGAGGGCTTGTTTTTACAGCACAAGTTGTAATTTTAAATGACATCATTCATTTTATTATGTGAAGGAAAGCTGTAAAAAAATTCTAAGTGCATAAAAGTGAAAAAAAAGCTAATTTCTGCAATTGTTTTTAGTTTTTTTTATATTTATCATGTTTACCATATGATAAAACTGACCGGACAGTGTTTTTTTTTGTTTTGCCGTTTTAAGTGATGACATTTTTTTTAGAAATATGTAACAAAAAATAAATAAAATTCACTTGCATTGCTGTTTTTCTGGACCTGTAATATTTTCAATTTTTGGTTGATATAGCCGTGTGAAGTCTTGTTTTTTTACAAAATGAACTGATGTTTTTGATACCATTTTGAGGTAGAAATGATATATTTGTTGCCTCTTGTTGCATTTTAGTAAAAGTGGTGCGACGGCCGAAAAAAATATTTCTGGCGGTTCAATTTTTTTTTCTCATTACGCCTCAATTTATTTTATAATTTAATAGATCCAACATTTACAAATGCAGTGATACCAAATATGAGATATTTTAAATTAATTTATTTTATCGGGGAGGGATTTGATCTTTTTGATTTATTTCTTTTAGTTTCTCATATTTTGAAAAACTTTTTTTTCCCACTTTCTACTGTACTCTACAGGTTGACAGTGGTATTTTAGAGGAAGATTATGGCTGAATAACATTTTCTGTTGGTAAAGATGCACGCCCGATTTGTGAGCCTCCATCACAGTATGAGGAGATAAAGAGATGCAGAAAAGTTTGGGTGCTGCCGTGGATAAATTGGCATAGAGTCACAGTAGGTTTAGGGACTTCATTAGACTACTCATTTCAGGGACTTTTTGAGGTATAGCTCAAGGGGATGGATCATTCTTGAGGTATAGCTGAAGGGGATGGATCATCCTGGAAACACATAGTCTAATAAAGTCCCTAAATCTACTGTGATCCTGTGACTGTTTATCCACAACAGTTCCCAGACAATACTGCATTTCTTACTAGGGCTCGGGTCACACTTGCGTTTGCAATCCAGATACTGGATCCAGTTTTTCATCCTGAAAACCTGATCAGGTACCTGACCCATAGACTCCATTATTAACAATTGTTTGCCAAAGTGTAATCTGTCTACTGGATGCAGTTTTTGAGAAGTCATGTTTTAATAGGGTCTGCAACATTTTTTGGCCTTTTAGCAAAACCTGATCAGTTTTTTAACATGGGACCCTATGGGAACCTGATCCAGTACCTTATGGTACATATAGGTACCAGTATGAGGGGGCTGGAATGTACAATGAGCATGGAGATTCATCCCTGGTGGCCCTGTTCCCACCACACTCCATGTTCATTACACTAACTAAAAGTATGAGTGGGCTGGAATGTAAGATGAACATGGAGCCCCAATCAGCCATGCCCCTGCCACACACCACTGTTCTCAGCAACAGCCTGAAGCTGAATCTACTTATTACCTTGTAAAGTGACACTGGTCAGAATTGAAAAAAATTACATTGTCAACCCTATCACCGAACATTAACTGCCTATATGGAATACAGGGGTTAATAGCATTGCTGTAATAAGTGTTAGTAAAGTGGGAACATGAGGTTAGTATTACAGGGAATTCAGTGGTATTAGAATGCACCAGGGAAGTATACAGGGGGGTTAATGCAGGGCGATACTTGCAGGTCTGCCTGAGATGGTCTGCATGGGTGGCTGGATTTTATCCTAGCTGGTCTGTCTGCTCTTTTTCTGGAGCAAGAGAGGAGAGGAAAGGGACACAGGGGCTCCTCTTTGGTGGACTGAAGATAGAGAATGAATGCTGCCGTCGTTGGGTATTTAAACACAGCAGGGAGATCACCTCCTCCTCGGGGATCACCTCCCCCTGTCCTCCCGCCACCTCTCGCTGGAGCGGTGATCACCTCCTTCCCGGTGATCTCCTCCTGCTGCCGCCGCCTCCGACCCCCTCTGGTCTTCTTCCGGTCCCGGACCCTCCAGCATCGTCTGGTGAGTCCATCTGCCTGTGGGATGCCTTTACTGCAGCCTGATCCACCTGCAGGGGGATCGACTGCAGTCAAGGGATCTGACAGTGATCCACTATGTGGATCAGTGCGCCGAGGCTGCGAGATAGCTGCTCTGCAGTCCGATCCACCTGCATGGGGATCGAGCTGCAGAAAGCGATCTCACAGCCCCGACGCACTGATCCACATAGTGGATCACTGCACCCGAGCTGCCAGATCGCTGCTCTGCAGTCCGATGCCGCCTGCATGGGGATCGAACTGCAGAAAGCGATCTCGCAGCCCCGATGCAGTGATTCACATAGTGGATCACTGCACCCCGGCTGCCAGATCGCTGCTCTGCAGTCTGATCCCCCTGCATGGGAATCAAGCTGCAGAAAGCGATCTCGCAGCCCCGGCGCAGTGATCCACATAGTCCGATCCGCCTGCATGGTTATCGTGCGTCGTGGGACCTTCGTTGTGGACTAAGTCGGAGGCGATCGAGCGTCATGGGACCTTTGTTGTGGACTACGTCTGATTTTTTCATAATAAAGATGGAGTCCGAATTTTGTGTGTTTTTTTTTTTTTAAATAAAAAGATTTTTCTCTGTGGTGTATTTTTTGACTATTTACTAGAGATTCCTAATGGCCGGGTCTAACATTGGCCCGACATTATGAATCTCGGGCTTAGTGCCAGCTGCCAATAAATAAGCTGGCATTAACCCCTTTATTACCCAGTTTGCCACTGGCACCAGGGCAACTGGAAGAGCCTGGGTACAGCGTCAGAAAATGGCACTTCATGAATGCGCCATATTCTGGGGCGGCTGCGGGCTGCAATTCGCAGCATGGGGGGCCCAGGACGCTTGGGCCTTTCCATGCTGAGGATTCCAGCCCCCAGCTGCCTAGTTGTACCTGGCTGGGCCAAAAATATGGTTGAGCCTCGCGTCATTTTTTTTCTAGAATTAGTTATAGAAATTTTAAAAAATGGGCTTCGCTGTATTTTTGGTTGCCAGCCAGGTACAACGAGGCAGCTAGGGGTTGGTGGCAGTCCGTAGCTGCCAAGTTGTACCTAGCTGGACCAAAAATATGGCGGAGCCCCACGTCATTTTTTTTCCCCTAGAATTAGTTCTAGAAATAAAAAAAAAATGGGATTTGCTGTATTTTTGGTTGCAGCCAGGTACAACTTGGCAGCTGGGGGTTGCTGGCAGTCTGTAGCTGCCAAGTTGTACCTGGCTGGACCAAAATTACGGTGGAGCCCCACGTCATTTTTTTTTTTCTAGAATTAGTTCTAGAAATAAAAAAAGAAAAAAGGCCTTTGCTGTATTTTTGGTAGCCAGCCAGGTACAACTCGGCAGCTGGCAGACTGGAATCCTCAGAGTGGAGAGTCCCAAATGTTGTGGCCCCCCCCATGCTGCAAATTGCAACTCACAGCCACCCAAGAAAATAGCGCATTCATTAGAGGCGGCATTTTCTGGTGCTGTATCCAAACTCTTCCAGTTGCCCTTGTGCTGGTGGCACACAGGGGCTCTCCATACGCAACATGGTGCCCGCTAACAATTTCAATGGAAAATTAGCTCCAATTGTTAGCGGAAACTATGTTGCGTATGGAGAGCCCCTCCCTGTGTGCCTGAACATTGGAGCTCCCCCACAAGTGACCCCATTTTGGAAAGTAGACCCCCCAAGGAACTTATCTAGATACATAGTGTGCACTTTGAACCCACATGTGCTTCACAAATTAGTCCGTGAAAGGGAAAAAGAAGATTTTTTTGTGGGAAAAAAAAGTAATTATTAATTTTTACAGATTAATTTGTGAAGCACCCGGGGGTTCAAAGTGCTCACTATGCATCTAGATAAGTTCCCTCGGGGGTCTTGTTTCCAAAATGGGGTCACTTGTGGGGGGGCTCGAATGTTTTAGGCACACAGGAGCTCTTTATATGCGACATAGTGTCCACTAATAAGTCCAATTGTTAGCGGAGAGCCCCTGTGTGCCTAAACATTGGAGCTCCCACACAAGTGACCCCATTTTGGAAACTAGACCCCCCAAGGAACGTATCTAGATGCATAGTGGGCACTTTGAACCCCGGGTGCTTCACAAATTAATCCGTAAAAATGAAAAAGAACATTTTTGTGGAAAAAAAGTACTTTTTCATATTTACGGATCAATTTGTGAAGCACTTGGGGGTTCAAAGTGTTCACCACCCATCTAGATATTTTCCCTGGGGGGTCTAGTTTCCAAAATGGGGTCACTTGTGGGGAGGTCCAATGTTTAGGCACACAGGGGCTCTCCAAACGCAACATGGTGTCCGCTAACAATTTGAATGGAAAATTAGCTCAAATTGTTAGCAGACACCATTTTGGAAACTAGACCCGCGAGGGAACATATCTAGATGGGTGGTGAGCATTTTGAATCTCCAGGTGCTTCACAAATTGATCCGTAAATATGAAAAAGTAATTTTTTTCCACACATTTTCTTTTTTTCATTTTGATGTGGTCACTAAAAAAAATGGTTTTGTAAATTTTGCTGGAAAAATGAAAAATTGCTGATGAACTTTGAACCCTTATAACTTCCTACCAAAAAAAATGTTTTTCCCAAAATTGTGCTGATGTAAAGTAGACATGTGGTAAATGTTATTTATTAACTATTTTGTGTCACATAACTCTCTGGTTTAGCAGAATATAAATTCAAAATTTGAAAATTGAAAAATTTTCAAAATTTTTGCCAAATTTTTTATTTTTTCACAAATAAATGCAAAAATTATCGGCCTAAATTTAACACTAACATGAAGCCCAATATGTCACAAATAAACATTCTCGGAATCGCTAGGCTCCGTTGAAGCGTTTCAGAGTTACTACCTCATAAAGGGACAATGGTCAGAATTGACAAAAATGCCACGGTCTTTAGGGTCAAAATAGGCCCGAGGGTTACGTTAAGTACTGTGACAGCAAGTGTTACCAGACCCTACTCTGGGGATCCGGCTCCATTTGCGGGGAGCGACAACATCTGGCTGCCTACCCATCGTCCCCAGAGGTCTGCCGGCAGCGCTGGTGCCATCACCAGGTACCGCAGGTGGCGTCACGAGACTTTACTCTTATTTTTATTTTACCAAAACGTCCCCAACTCTTTTAGCGACCACCAGGGCCACAGCCCCGGGCAGGCCACCAGTGACATCCCCTTCCAGCAACCGCCCAGGTACCGAGTCCCCACAGCCTTGGGGTGAGTCACGCTCTTACTCCCATCACATGCGTGCTTGCAGGACACAAAGAATGGGAGCTTAGGAGCACAATAGCAGTAGGCATACTTGCAGGGTGCTCGCATCCTGGCACGGCGGTGATGACTCATTTCAGCACATCTATGTAAGCATGCATTTTGTGTGTGAACACCCATGCATATTTGCAGCATATTTTCAAGATTAAAATGGGGTCCATGAAGAAAAAACAAGGCAAAAAACAGACCAATAATGAACATCCTGCAGATTTTTTCTGCACCAAATAAGCAAGGAAAACATATGCAATGTAGGGGCAGCACTTCTGAACTGTCATAAAATTTGCTGGTTTCAGGATGTACAGTTAGGGTCAGAAATATTTGGACAGTGACACAAGTTTTGTTATTTAGCTGTTTACAAAAACATGTTCAGAAATACAATGATATATATAATATGGGCTGAAAGTGCACACTCCCAGCAGCAATATGAGAGTTTCCACATCCAAATCGGAGAAAGGGTTTAGGAATCATAGCTCTGTAATGCATAGCCTCCTCTTTTTCAAGGGACCAAAAGTAATTGGACAATGGACTCTAAGGGCTGCAATTAACTCTGAAGGCGTCTCCCTCGTTAACCTCTAATCAATGAAGTAGTTAAAAGGTCAGGGGTGGATTCCAGGTGTGTGGTTTTGCATTTGGAAGCTGTTGCTGTGACCAGACAACATGCGGTCAAAGGAACTCTCAATTGAGGTGAAGCAGAACATCCTGAGGCTGGAAAAAAAGAAAAAATCCATCAGAGAGATAGCAGACATGCTTGGAGTAGCAAAATCAACAGTTGGGTACATTCTGAGAAAAAAGGAATTGACTGGTGAGCTTGGGAACTGTAAAAGGCCTGGGCGTCCACGGATGACAACAGTGGTGGATGATCGCCGCATACTTTATTTGGTGAAGAAGAACCCGTTCACAACATCAACTGAAGTCCAGAACACTCTCAGTGAAGTAGGTGTATCTGTCTCTAAGTCAACAGTAAAGAGAAGACTCCATGACAGTAAATACAAAGGGTTCACATCTAGATGCAAACCATTCATCAATTCCAAAAATAGACAGGCCAGAGTTAAATTTGCTGAAAAACACCTCAAGAAGCCAGCTCAGTTCTGGAAAAGTATTCTATGGACAGATGAGACAAAGATCAACCTGTACCAGAATGATGGGAAGAAAAAAGTTTGGAGAAGAAAGGGAACGGCACATGATCCAAGGCACACCACATCCTCTATAAAACATGGTGGAGGCAACGTGATGGCATGGGCATGCATGGCTTTGAATGGCACTGGGTCACTTGTGTTTATTGATGACATAACAGCAGACAAGAGTAGCCGATGAATTCTGAAGTGTACCGGGATATACTTTCAGCCCAGATTCAGCCAAATGCTGCAAAGTTGATTGGACGGCGCTTCATAGTACAGATGGACAATGACCCCAAGCATACAGCCAAAGCTACCCAGGAGTTCATGAGTGCAAAAAAGTGGAACATTCTGCAATGGCCAAGTCAATCACCAGAACTTAACCCAATTGAGCATGCATTTCACTTGCTGAAATCCAGACTTAAGACGAAAGACCCACAAACAAGCAAGACCTGAAGGCTGCGGCTGTAAAGGCCTGGCAAAGCATTAAGAAGGAGGAAACCCAGCGTTTGGTGATGTCCATGGGTTCCAGACTTAAGGCAGTGATTGCCTCCAAAGGATTCGCAACAAAATATTTAAATAAAATATTTTGTTTGGGTTATGTTTATTTGTCCAATTACTTTTGACCTCCTAAAATGTGGAGTGTTTGTAAAGAAATGTGTACAATTCCTACATTTCTATCAGATATTTTTGTTCAACCCTTCAAATTAAACGTTACAATCTGCACTTGAATTCTGTTGTAGAGGTTTCATTTCAAATCCAAAGTGGTGGCATGCAGAGCCCAACTCGCGAAAATTGTGTCACTGTCCAAATATTTCTGGCCCTAAATGTAGATTTGTTAAAAAATGCATTAAAAAACATGGCAAAAAACTCAGCGTGGGCATGAGGCCTTAATATGACTGGACTGGACATTCCTGTCCTGAGCATATCTCAGCAGTACGTCTTCTCTCCTGATGATGAAGCACCTGTTTCAGAGGGAGACCCCTCCTTGTTCTCCTGCACCCTTGTGGGTTTACTGCATTATCCCACCTTGTATTTGTATATATATGTGTGTGTCTTCAGAATTTGTGTCATTGTTAGGGCTGCTTTACACACACCAACTTCTGTGACCAACTTCTGAACAGATCTCTGGTTGCAGTGAAATCATGGACACATTGTTCCATTTGTACACAGCCACAACATGGAACAATGTGTCCATGATTTCACTGCAACCAGAGATCTGTTCAGAAGTTGGTCACAGATATCTGTGTGTGTAAAGTAGCCCTGCGCCTGACGAAGAGGTCATAGAGTCTAAACGCTTGCAAATATTCATCATCTTTTTCAGTTAGCCATTAAAATGTATCAACCACAACCTAACCTAAGCCATCAGCAGGCACATGTATGGGTCAAAGTTCCCTGCTTAACCGTCCCACTCATAATATTCTCCAGATGGAGTGCTTAAAAAAAATGATTTATAAAGCTCCTTTTCCTTATGCTAATGAGGCCAGCAACTAGTCACAAGGGTGTTAGTTCACCTGCCTAGTCTGCCCTTTTTTCAGTGTACCCAGATTTTGCTGGATTGTGTGTGTGTATGTATTGTGAGCCATAGTGATTCTCCGGAGTTTTTGTGCTACCAGTAACATGGGTTGGGAACTCCTTGATAACTATTATGCATAGGTAAGTCATAGGTCATGAAGGGTTTAAAAGAATGGTGGGAGGCATGACTAAGTAAAGCATAATTCACTGATAAGGTTGAGTGTTATAATATGGTGAGTTGGTGTGCCATGGCTGATTTTTGCCCCAGTCCTGCCTTGCACATATTTGAGCTGATCGTTTAAAAGAAAAACTCAATTATTCTATCAGCTACAGCCAATCATCTCTTACATTCCCATGGAGGAAATACAACAGCTTTAAAGCGAACCTGTGAGGTCCCCTAAGCCCTCTAAGACATCAGCAGGTGCATATATGGGTCAAAATTCCCTGCCTAACCATCACTGTCTAATGATAGTCTGCAAATCGAGTGTTTAATAAAATGAGTTAAAAAGCTCTATTTCCCTATGCTAATGAGGCTGGCAACTAGTCACAAGGGCGTTCGTTCACCTGCCTAGTCTGCCATGTTTTCGTGTTATCATTCCCCTGTGGGTGTGATAAGCTATTTACCAGCAACCAACGTCGCCTTACATTCCTGAATATCTCGCTGTGCCTATCCGGGTGTACACGTCCCCCCACTTCAGAGGTATAGGGAATGATATCTGAGATATCTGATGAGATTGCCTTCACGTGGCAGGGTGGTTCAAAAGATTAATCAGTATTTTGCCAAAAATCTCAATTTCATAATATTATAAAGTTTGGAATGAATATGTGCATTTGCATCCTTTTTGTTGCAAGCTATCTTCTAATAAGTGCTGGCTTATTTCTTGCTTTTTGAGAATTACACCCAGTATACAGTACAAGAGAAGAGGTAATGTGCAGTGTATATATACAGAATAATACAAATACTGGTAATTACACTTAGTATAAATGACTGGAGAAGAAGCACTGTGCAGTGTATTTATACAGAATAATACAGATACTGAAAATTACACCCACGTAGAAAGAAACAAGTTCAGCTCACCACAACTGGTCTGTTCAATATATAGAGTTAGGCAGTCAGACTCTGGAGGACATTCAAAGAGAAAAATTTTCCAGCACGAAGTCCAGGTAATGTGAAAAAAGTTAAAACTCCATTTATTGTGGTCAATTAAAACATGACAATGGAACTTAGGAGTCACAATAATATGTTTCGAACTCTGTTAATTCATAGTCCTAATGCAACTCACACATTTAAATAGACCAGAGTCAAATAGGCACAGAAATGGCAATAATTAGAAGCACATTCGGAATGAGGAGTTGGTTAACCTCAGCAGGTAATATTACGTTTAACCCATAGATGCAGGTTATACAAGTTGAATGACAAGTAAAGAAAACCAACCATCCAAGCATCAGGGTTAATATATCAGGGAAAAATCATTTTTTAGATTTAAACCCTCGGGCCTGTGAGTTTTCAACTTCAGGAACCAATAAACTGCCTTATGATGCAAAAGTTGACTTTTAGGCTGCTTTCACATCAGCGGTTTTCGCTGATCGCGGTAGTTGCGGTGAAAAAAACGCAACTGCCGCGATTACCGCATAACGGCTGCACTTGCTGTTCACTTGCGGCAAGCCCCATACAATGTCTAGTGCGGTTGTGGCACTTACGGCAGGTGCGGCCGCGAAAAAACCACGGTATGCCGCGTTTTTTTTTCGCGGTTGCACCTGCCGCCAGTGCCGATACCGCACCTGCCGCAAGCCCCATAGACATTGTATGGGGCTTGCCGCAAGTGCAGCCGTTATGCGTTAATTGCGGCAGTTGCGTTTTTTTCACCACAACTACCGCGATCAGCGAAAACCGCTGATGTGAAAGGGGCCTTATATGGGTAAAATAATTTTATTTACAGCTGTTACACGCAAACTAGATATATCCCCATAATGCTTCATAAGGAAAAGTTTTGATGCCCCTGATAAACTCCGGATGGTCTGGTTTTGAACATCATAAATTGTGAGATTCGTCTTCGTAAAGTTTTTGTAGAACCACCTACATAATTCAAATTGATGACAAATGGCCCACTACAATTAATAAAGGACCTTAAATAGTATGATTTTTTTTCTGTTAGAAGATGTAAAGGTTTTATTATTCAACATGTATGGATATAAAGTGCTCATCTTCTGATCACATTTATAAGATCCAACATAAGTGAGCCAGTTCTATGGATGTATTGCAATCATATTTTTCTTTGCAGTGTGGTCACTGGGAGACAGCAGATTACCGTGGTTTAAGCTTTTGTTTTGGGACTAAAAATACACCCACGTCCAGTTCTGTGGGACTATACAACACTCCAAATTATGTGGAAAAGGAACTCGTACTTAGGGCTTTGCCTCTCCGATAGAGAGCTGCAACCATGTATGATTCAGAATTCCTTTGGGAATGCGATAACATTCTTACAAACTGCTTAAATCAACTCAAACGTGTTTCATAGTCAAATATGAGCAAGAAAAATTAGAATCACTATAAATAAAACAATAAGTGATATGGAAAAAGAACTTTCCAAGTTTAAATCTTCTCCACTTTATTCTTCTCTGAAGAACAGGATAATTTAAGCAAAATGGACAAATCTATCACTGCACTTGAACAACGCAAATTTAAACGTGATCTGGATTATTTTAAGAGCAGTCATATTTACACCTGGCATACCCATAGGAAGCCTCGTAAAGACAAGAGACCCAAAAATCTTATCTTAATGAACAAAGAAAAGGACAAGGATCCTCCTTGAAGAGTGAGTTCCTCAGACCCAGAGACTTCTGATCCGCAAACAGATTATTCTGATGTTGATGGTTCACATTCCTCTTCAAAAAATGACAATGGGTAATCTCCCATTCTACATGAAACAAAAATACCAGAAGAAAAGGACGTAAACATCGGAAGAAGGGTCCATCGATACGAGACTTGCAAAAACAAGTAATGGGATGAATTTTCTGCAATTAATTTATCTCCAACAGTAATTGGTAAAGATTATCTTACTTTATTACGTAAAGGTTTAAATTTTGCCCCTTGAATAAATTTAACATGTTTTCCACCTTACTTGACATTAACCGGTTTATTAGAAAGCTAACGGTAAAACACATTTTTTTTCAAATGAGGAAAGATTTGTAAGTGTTGGTGATGATTTCTTTGTGAATAAGTTTGAAAAAGCCACATTTGTAGAGCAGAAAGCTTCAATGGAGCTCGCTTCTCTCTAAAATAACTCCTTAAGAAGCCGGAACTGAGGATTTACATTTTTCTCACAGATTCCCAAATCCAAGCTTTTATCCGACTGCTTCTCGCAGCCAAGCTATGAAGGACTTCCAATATTTAGTTGAGAGTGAAATTGCTTCCATTTGCAAATTACTTCAGTGAGGAGGTAGACAAACTCCAATGCCACCTAATAAAGGTAGCAATCCTAAAAGTCATAATTAGCTCTTTAACAAGCCTTTTAATATTTCTTAGGATTTGTGACAGATCAGAACCCCAAACTGCAGATGCTGCGTTTCGGGATGCTTGCCCCTCATCAGTGAAGTGTGTGGGAATTCAGATTTGGCTGTATAAGACGTTAAGATGAGGTCTTGGGGAACAGCTATTTCTTGTGGAGAGTATTCTGCCGGCTGGCAGTGAGGAGACTTAAAGCCGCAATGTTCCTCTGGGAAATTGCATATGCAATTTGTCACTTCATTGAGGAACAGGACAAACTCCAATGCCACCTAATAAATTTAGCAATCCTAAAAGTCAAAATTTTAACAATATAAAACACAATACACTTGCCCCCTTGGTCTACCCTTTACATAATTTCAGAGCACGTACTACACAGATTATATAACACAATTAGTAGGATGGTTGCACTTTAATTGTATTATCTTATCAGCATTAAACACCTGATAGGTTCAAGACGTCTGATGGCACATGTAATTATTATATTCTTTATTAAGCCAAATTTTTAACATTTTTTAGATATAATATTGATGCACATTTTTTCTATCTTGGCTCAAGTGGTTAGCACTGCAGCCTTTGCAGCACTGAGGTCCCACCAAGGACACTAAGGACAACATCTGCAAGGAGTTTGTATGTTCTCCCCGTGTTTGCATGGGTTTCCTGCGGGCACTCCGGTTTCCTCCCACATTGTAAAGACATACTGATAGGATATTTAGATTGTAAGCTCCAAGAGAGACAGCATTACTGATGTATGTAAAGTGCTATGGAATTAATAAATAAATGAATAAATTATTATTATTAATACACAGATCGGTTTCACAACACTGTTATATAAGGCAGTCAAAGTTCACAGATATACATGATTATTTAATTATTACTACGATTTCAGATATCAAGGCTTTCCTATAAACAAATTTTAACGGATTTCAATATTGGCTTCACAATATCAATTTGCAATTATTCTCTTGATGTGTTTCTCCTCTGTAAATCACATTCCTGAGGTGCTTCTTCTTAATTAATTAGTATTACCCTTCTTTGCGATCCAGCATTAGTTCCAGTTATGCTTTTGGCATCAAATCCACTAGAAGCTGAGGGGTGAAAGACAAGAAGTTCGATGATTAGATGTCATGGTGGAATGAGTTTGAATCTTGAATGTATTCTTTTTTAGTAAAAACTCTTTTAGCATTTTTTTATTTATTTATTTTTTTTAAAACTGAGTGTATTGTTCTTAATAAATTTAGTTGTTTATACTATTCACTATTAATTGTTTTATTTTTATACACATGTTTGTAGTGTTATGATTCAATTCCAATTAAACATTTTTTTCCTCATGAAATGAGTAGGGGCAGACCTTATGTTGAATGATGTCATACATTCCCTCCCATTCCTGTGACATATGAATGTTGTTAATTATATGTGGCTATATATATGATCAATCAGCCTTATATGTAACACTACTATTCCCTGAGGAAGGAGTTAGGACTAATTCCGAAACACGTCGGAAATAAACACTATAATGATGAACACCGTCTGATCTTTATGGTCTATGCAGTGCATGTCCGTATACACTGTCCACCTTCTGCAATTTTGGACTACGTTAACCGTTGTGGTGTGGATCCTTGCAGCAGCTATCACCTTTTTGCCTTGACGCTGGTTGTGTGCTAAACAACCCCTCTAGGCGAGTGACTAGTAAAAATTAGTCCACCTTTTTACCAATGATAAGACCCTATTGCGCTTCTCTTTTCTCGTTTTTAAAAGTCAAAATTGACTCTTTAACAAGTCTTTTAATATGATTTAGGATTTGTGCCAGATCAGAACCTCAAACTGCTGACGTTGCCTTTCAAGATGATTGCCCCTCTTCAGTGCAGTGTGTAGGAATTCTGATCTGGGTGTATGAGAGGCTAAGACGAGAAGTGACAATTTGTATATGCAATTTCCCAGAGGAGTATTGGGGCTTTAAGTCTCCTCACTGCCGTCTGGCAGAATACTCTCCACAAGGAGAATAGCTGTTCCCCCCCAGACCTCGTTTTAGCATCTCATGAAGTAGAGACAACCCTGTACCAGAAGCCAATTGACTGTCCAACATATCTTCAATGGGAAAGTTTTCATCCAAAATACATAAAAAACTATTGTGTACAGCCAGGCCATCAGATACTATCAGATATGTTCCAACCCTACAGATAGAGACAATCACCTTGAGGACCTCAGAAAGACCTTTTTGAATCAGGGCTACCATCCAAGAGCAGTTGAAAACCAGATTGCAAGAGCCACCAGAATATCAAGGAATCATCTCCTACACTACAAAACTAGAGAAGAAAACAACCACATCCCTCTTGTAGTCACCTGCAATCCAAATCTGGAGGTGTTAAGAGGAGCTGCACAGAAACTGCAACCACTCCTACAAAAAGATGCCCGACTAAAAGCAATATTTCTGGACCCCACACTTCTGTGTTTTAGAGAACCTCTGAGTCTAAGGCTGGCTTCACACTTGCAGATGCATCTGCAGCGTTTTGCAGATGCATCTGCAAGTATCAGCATGCAGACCGCGGCCGTGGTGTGAATGCTCTCATTCATTCCTATATGTGAGCCGTAAGCAGGCGTATGCCTGCTTACAGATCACACTCTCCCGCCCGCACTATGGACGCGAGATGTTGCGTCCAAGGTGCGGGGCGGGAGAGTGTGATCTGTCAGCAGGCATACGCCTGCTTACGGCTCACATATAGGAATGAATGAGAGCATTCAGACCGCGGTGCGCCCTATTATAAACATAGGGGCCGCGGTCTGCATGCTGATACTTGCAGATGCATCTGCAAAACGCTGCAGATGCATCTGCAAGTGTGAAGGCAGCCTAAAACGTATCATTGTCGGAGGCTCCCTGCTCTTTCCAACAGCAACAGGAACCTTTCCCTGCAACCAGAACCGGTGCAAAACCTGTCCATTTATAATGACAACGGACAAGATAAAGATTCCCAGCACAGATCAGGACTACAAAATCTCAGGTAACTTCAGGTACACCACAATAAATGTGGTGTATTTAATTATATGTAACAAATGTCCAACTGGGGGTATGTATGTAAGTGAGACAGGACAAAAGTTTAGAACAAGACTGAATTCTCATCGCCACACAATAAAAGAAAGACGTATGGATCTACCTGTAGCCAAGCATTTTTGTAGTCTGACCACAGTATAACAGACAGGAGGCTGCTCGTTTTTTAAAAAGTAACTTCAAATCTCAGAGAGAGAGAAGAATTTCGGAATACAAATTGATAACGAACTTTGACACATTCAAAGCAGGAATGAATGTTTTACATGAATTCATGTCTTTTTACATCAATTGAAAGGGCGTTTGGGGGTATCATATCGTTCAACAGATCCCAGTTAGAGGACAATGAAACTTTTGACACTTCTTACGTGAACTGTTACCACAACCGTTTCACCCCGTCTCATTCCTGTTCTAATCAAAGGGCAATAAAACTGTCTGTGCTTCTTATCTCTGAACTCTGATTTTACTGCCCCAGCTGCTCTTTCCCCCCTCCCAACTGACCACGATATGCTTCACGTCACTTGTGTTGTGTATTGCATTATCCCACCCTGCATTTATATATATGTGTTTCTCCACAAGTTTTCATTGTTAAGCATGAAGAAGAGGCCATAGTGTCTCAATAGCTCCCTTTTTTCTTACCTTTTAATGGCTAATTGAAAAGATCGTATCAACCACTGAGAACTCTGAAAATCTAATATTTTTCTATCTACTGGCTAACACGGTACAAACATTTTTTACCTTATTTGATATTTACACAGAAAAGGTTCCCTTTATTATTGTGCTTCACCGTTCAAATTTTTACCTTACAAAATATCTCCAAAACTCCCGTGAAGGGTTCTATTGATATTTTAAAGTGAAACTGCACACCAATTGTTATATTGGCAAAAACTGTTTACTTTATTGTTTTAAAAAATTATTTCATTTTTTTTTTTTTATTTTTTTTTTTTTTTTATAATAATACAATTAAATAACATATTAGAGGGCTCATAGTCCCTTTATACACTTACCCAGGGCTGGCATTTGAATACACAGGGGTACATTTATAATATGCATAGATACACACCATACAAAACGTCTCCTAAAGCACTGTCACTTCTGTATTTGCCTAGGCATGTTTCTCATGCTCCTAATAATCTAAAATATTTTTAGTGTCCTAAGCAGACCTGCTGCTGTGGTCACATATATAACCATTAGGTTTAAAGTTGCAATGAAAAATACCTGGTATGCAGTGTTCCTGTGGTGGATCGCACAATCCCCTGGCTGCCTCTGTATCCCTGTCAAAACGCCACCACACGTTTCGAAGTTAATGAACTTCTTCCTCAGGGCGTGCATTGTCAGTGATGAAATCCTGCCTTATAAAGTGTCCACCCAACCTGATTATTAATAGCACCTGTGAATCTCAGCGCCGGTGCGCCGCACAAAATATCTCCCCTAGGTCACAATACTTCCGGTTTCCCGGGTGTGATCTATTGGGTCCCCCTTGAATCTCATCCCCCGGATATTGATTATATTACATTCTTAATCCGGACTGCGTCATTTCCGGTTCCTTCCCCCAGGTCACATGATACCTTCCCATGTATCATGTTGCCTTGACGACACCAGTGGTCCGCGCTATGTGCCCGCCATAATTGCGTCATCTGCAACCTTCAGGGGCATGCGCTAAACGTCAAATGACGTATCAGCCCATAAGCGTTTCCATGGACACCAGAAGCAACGCTGGATCAATACTATTGTGCGGTCCGCGCTTTTAGATACTTCTAACCTATCTGTGTGCAAATATATACCTATTCCCATCCTATCTGTGGCCACAGTACTCAATCTATCCTAGATGAGGCTGCTGCTCAAATTTTTTTTTTATTGCAACTATAAGTTTTTTATTAACGTTTTCAAGATACAAAAGAGAAAACAAATCATTAGGTCATATCAAGACAATACATTACGGTGTAAAGTATGAGTTAGAAAGCCTGGGTTGTATATTTGGCAGAAAAGCCCCAAGGGGCTCCATGCCCAAGTTATAATCTTCCTCTCCGGTCTTCGTACATATTAATTGGTGTCTACCCGGAGGGCAATCTGAGTCCATTGTAAAGTCCTTAGGAGGAACTTCCAGGCGCGAAAAGGTAAAGATACAAAGCACCTTTCTTGACAATTATCAACAAATAAACAGATAGGCAAAACCAGGATAAGAATAACCAAGAAGATGTCAAGTAGAAGGGAAGAAGAAAGAAAGGGGGGGAAGAAAAGAGTGGTAGGTGAGGTAAAGGAGGATGATGGAGCAAAGCCCTCCAGGACCGCAAGAAGCCCCGCCCCGCTACATACCCTCTTGGGCTGCAAAGTAATCCCATGGAGCCCAGATCTGGTTAAATTGGTCTACCCTGGCCATCATCAGGGCCGTCAGGTACTCCATCCGTCTAACATCAGTCAGCCTGGTGTACAGATCTCTTATGGAAGGCGGTTCCATACTCCTCCAGAAGAGGGCAATTAAGCATCTAGCCGCAGTGAGAATATGTAAAAAGAGTTTAGAGGCTAGTTTGCCTACCCGTCCAGTATGTGCGTTAAGAAGGTACACCAATGGGTCCAGCTCCATTTCTACAAAGAGAACTTTCATAATAAGACCTCTAACAGATTTCCAGTAGCCCTTAAGCCTTGGGCAGGACCAGAAGATATGGAGTAGGTCGCCCACCTCCAAGCTACACCTCCAGCATGTATCAGGGAGGAGAGGATTTAGCTTGTGAAGGAATTCAGGGGTATGGTACCAGAACATCATTAGCTTGTATTGGTTTTCTTTATATAACGTGCAAATGGAGGTCTTGGCCGCCCTGCCCCAAATATATTGCCAAGTTTGGGGAGTGATCTGTCTACCCAGCAAGACCTCCCATTTATTCATATATTGAAAGCTCTCAAGACCTCCATCCACAGAAAAAGTGAGGATTTGGTAGATCTCTGAGATCAAACCTTTGGTACTCGTTCCCCTCCTGCATAGTTTCTCAAACTCTGATGGGACCGATACCCCCAAGGTGCCATATAATGTCGTTGCGTAATCCCGAATTTGAAGGTACTGATAGAATATCTTATCTGAAATGGGGGGGATGGTTTTCAAGTAGTCAAAGGGTCGGATTCGCATAGTCTTTTTATCAACAATATCCGGGAACCTAAAGAGGCCCGCGGATAGCCATGGGTGAACCATGTCTGTCTCCAGCCCACTGGGAAGGAGGGGGTGGTATATGAATGAGACCATTGGCGATGCTTGGGAGGCTAGAGCAAATCTCCTTTGACAGTACTTCCAAACATCCCAAGTTGCCTGCATAGGGCCTAATAGTGGGGTTTGCAGAGCTATCTGGGCTGGAGGCCAAAGCAAAGAATTAGGGTGGACAGGTGCTAGCCATAGCTTCTCGATCTCGGTCCATTTGTTAAATGCCCATAAAGATGACCAGGATGGTATTCTACGGAGGTGCGAGGCCCAATAGTACCTTACAATATCCGGGACCGAAAGACCACCCCGTGACCTTTATTATTGCGGATAACAGTGGCCAGCGGCTCAATGCACAGGGCGAAGAGGAGGGGAGATAGCGGGCAGCCCTGCCTCGTCCCTTTAGAGATAGGGAAGGAAGAGGACGTAATAAAGGAGAGTTTGACGGCTGCTGTGGGGGATCTGTAAAGAGCTCTTATTGCGCTGAGGAATCTTCCTGGAAAGCCAAAAGACTGGAGGCAAGCAAACAAGAATGACCAGTCCAAACGGTCAAAGGCCTTCTCGGCATCTAAACTTAATGCTAGCATCTGTTGGCTCCTCCGATTGACCACATCTATCAAGTCAATGACACATCTCGTGTTGTCTCCACCTTGCCGACAGGGTGTAAACCCAACTTGGTCCTTGTGGACAATCTGAGGGAGCCAAGAACCCAGCCTAACTGCTAAAATCTTAGCGTAAATCTTAATATCGGAATTCTACAGCACAATAGGCCTATAATTGGCGCAATCCATAGGATCCTTGGGTGGTTTAGGAATAAGTATAAGGTGAGAATGTGACATAGAGCTGGGGATCTCAGCGCCATCCATGAAGGAATTGAACAAGGAGGTCATATAAGGGAGAAGAGTTTTGGCAAAGACTTTATAGTACAAATAAGTAAGGCCATCTGGGCCCGGAGACTTGCCCTGCGGCAAATCATGCAAGATCTCTTCCACCTCCTCACCTGTAACCGGTTGATCCAGAGCCGCTAGAGCTTCCGCTGGGAGTTTAGGCAACTGGAGGCTAGCTAGATAAGCCTCTGCGCCCCTCCTTCTCTCAGACGGATCCCCCCCCTCCAGGGGAAGGCAGGTTATAAAGACGCGTATAATAGGAGAGAAAAATGTCCGAGATTTTTGAGGGGTTATAATGGATCGTACCATCACCGTCTCTCAGAGCTTGTGGGCAGGCCCTAGAGGTGCACCGTGCTAGTAGTGAGTAAGCTTTATTTTCCCTTTCATAATATCTTTGTTTAGAATAAAGGAGCAGCTTTTCCACCTTTTTGATGGATAGATCTTTCAGCTTCTCTCGGAGGCAAAGCACCTTCCGCAACAAGGGAAGGGAGGGGTTGGTCGCCAATTTAATCTCCAAGGACGTCAGCTGAGAAGTCAGCGCCAAACGCTGAGCTGCGTCATCTCTTTTCATTCTGGTACCCTCTCTGATACAATGACCCCTCATCACCGCCTTGTGGGCCTCCCATAAAGTAGACATCGAGGAAACCGACGTTTGATTGAGTTGAAAATGCTCTTCTAGGTGCTCATGCTATGAGGCTTTAACAAGGGGGTCCTTGACCAGAAATTCATTCAGATGCCAATGTCCAAAGGACTTCGGGGTCCGAGCGTCCCTAAGGTCCAGAACTATAGGTGAATGGTCAGACCAGGTGATGGCCCCAATTTCAGATCTATCCATCATACGAAGCAAGGCGCTGCTCACAAAGAAGTAATCGATTCGTGTATGTGTCTGATGGGGGGTTGAGTAAAAAGAGAAGGTTCTCTCCCCTGGGTGGTCAATCCTCCAAGTGTCGAACAGGATATCCTCTCTGATTACCCTTCTAAACTCTAGAGAGAGCCTCTGCAGGCCCTCAGAAGGGGGAACTCCCCTGACCGAATGGCGGTTTTGTATGCTTCAGAAGGGAGCATTAAAGTCCCCGCCCAGTATCACAGCTGCTGGAGGAAGGCCACGAATAAGGGAGAGGACCCTCCTATAAAAGAGAGCTTGACCCGAATTTGGGGCATAGATATTTGCCAGGATTAACTTCTGCTCACCCAGCTGAGCCTCCAAAATCACAAATCGCCCCCCCCCCCGGGTCCTTATGTATTTGGTAGACGTAAGCAGGACATTTGGCCGATATCAGAATGGCAACACCCCCCCTTCTTATTGTTAGAAAAAGCAGAATAACTGGACGGGTAGGCATGCTTTGCAAAGCTAAATGAGCCCTTGGCATCGTAATGTGTCTCCTGTAGTTAGGCTATGTCCGCCCCCAGGGATCTCAGCTTTTGTAAGGTGAGTTTACGTTTGCTCGGTGAGTTGAGGCCCCGCACATTAAGTGACATCAGACGTACCATGGGTAATAGTTCGAGAGCTATAGGAGCTTGATGACACGGGTCCCCCCGGTCCTAGAGAGCAGTCAGGTAGGGAAAAGAGGGTAGATGTCAGAAGGGGGAAAGCAGGTTGGGAGGGGGGGAGAAGGGGAACATTTGAAAACAGGATAACATGTATAGAAAACAATAAAAAAGAAAGGGTGAATAAAACCAGTCCTTGTGGACATAACATTCCCGAGTTTTCACCCGGCTAGAAGTCAACATAGGCTAACCCCCATCTCCAATAAGCCTGGGGTAGGCAAAAAATAAAAGATTAGCCCGAGTTGAGGTCTAGAGATCACAAAGAGGGAAAATGCTCCGGTCAGCAGAGGCCAGCAGCCACTCCAACCCGAATCGAGTAGAAAAAAAAAAAATTACCTCCCAAACAGGGAAAATACGTCCCGGGGGGAGGGGAGTGGCCCCGCCTATATTAAGTAAGGAGAGGGAGAGAAGGGGATTTCATCCCCCTTCCCTTCCGCAGGAAAATATCCAGCAATTAATGCAGTAGCTAAATAAAACAAAATGACATACATATGTATACAGAAAAAGAAAAGAAAATACAAATGAAGTGCAAATTCGGCACCAGCGGCAGTTGCTTATAATTAGGAGGAAAGAATACGCACGAGAGAAGGGTTAACATATGTAACCCTTCCTTGTCTCCACAAAATAACTAACCGGAATATCTCCCCGGGTCAACGAGGGCGTCGCGAAGATGGGAGTCCCCGACCCCCTCCTCTCTTTCTTGTGGCCCTTTGAGGGGTGTTTTTAGACCCTACCGGGCCTGGAGGCAGACCAGGCAATATAATATTCCAATGGGGAAGTTCCACAGGTGGAATGTCCAGTTCTCTGCAAAAAGCCAGAGAATCTGCTGGAGTACGTAAGATGGCTGTTCGACCCCCACGGCGTGCGATGAGGGCAAAGGGATAGCCCCATCTATACGTGATTTGCTGATCTGTGAGGGCTCTGGTGAGGGGCTTCAGGTGTCTCCGTTTCTGCAGTGTAATCAGGGATAAATCAGGGAATAAGTGCACTTCTCCTCCTGCAAATTGCGTAGGGCCAATATTTCTAGCAGCTGCCATGATCCTTTCTTTTGTTTCAAAATCGTGGAGGCAACAGATGATGTCCCTTGGCTGACCAGATAGTCCCTTAGGTTTTAAGGCCCGATGTGCTCTGTCTAATTTAATCATTGATGAAGGGGGGTCTCCCAGAACAGTGTTAAATATAGTCTGTAGAATGGATCTAGGGGACTCCTGATCGTCCGATTCTGGGACCCCTCGGACTCTAATGTTGCATCGGCGTCCCCGGTTATCGAGGTCTTCTAGATGGTTCTGAAAGGCCTCTATAGCTTGTTGCTGGGAGAGGACTAGGTCATGCAGGTCGCCTAGATGGGTCCTGGTGACATCATGTTCCTTTTCTAAAGCGTCCATCCTTCCAGAGAGATGGTGAATGTCTCTTCTAACAGTGGCAATTTCTGCTCTGCATGTCTCCTTCACTTCACTAATTAAAGATTTGAAGTCCTCCTTGGAGGGTATAAGGGCAAGGAGTTCCTCCCAGTTACCTGGGGTCACTTGAGCAGGGCTTTGTGAAATACCTTTGCTTGTAGCAGATGTCATAGTGGAGCTGGTCTTAGGGGGGTAGCTCAGGGCCTGGAAGTGTTGGGGAGTCACGTGAGCAGACGCAGCTGTATGTGGGGTCTGTGAGGTTGTAGGTGGTCCCCCCCCTCCTGGAGCGTCCCCGTCGCAAGGTGTCCTCTCTCTGGGGCTGGGGATCTAGCATGTGCCCAGGGTCGTCTGCCATGAGGGCTTCATATCTGCCATAGTATTGGGGAGGGTAGGATCCAGTGATGGGGAGTCCGTTCATATATGCAGATTTGAGGCTCCCAGCGGGTCTAGATTTTCCCCCAGCACATCGCCCCATTGTGTCCTCTCCCTCTCCTACCTCCACAGCTGCTGCGTCGGTGTCCTGCATCGCTGCAGAGACCTCCTCCTCCTCCAAGTGCTTGAGGGAAGATGGCCCCGGCTCCCGGAGCGCGTCCTCTCCTCTTATCTTAAATGCCTGCAGGACCGTCCTCTGATCCGGCGGCGGGGCTGTCGACACCTGGGTGGTCCTGCGTCTCCTGGGGCCCATGCTGTGCTGTGCTGCCGGTGATTGAGCGCCGCTTTCGCGGATATATGCTGGGTGCTGGCGGGAGCTCTCTCCTCGTGCGGCTGCTCAGCCCTGCATCCCGGACACGCCCCCTCGCTGCTGCTCAAATTTAAAGTGCTAGTGCAAAATAAAGTGACAGTGCTATTATACATACAAAAATATACACAACACAAACAATTCCACATAAAATTAATTTCATGCTTAAACACTTCAAGATAAGTGATACAAAGGATAATGTTTCACCATTATCAAGAAAGTCAATCCCAAAGTGAAATAACACAATTATTAAAGTTAGTGCTACTTCCAGCTGCTAGACTCATCTCTGTTATTAGTGCCCTCTACAGGCTTTAACTAGAATTATATTTATGTCACCCGTGTGGGTCTCACAAATATTCTCACTCATTACCTACTATACGTGCAAAATAATATTTACCAAATCCCCCAAAAAAAAGGGTTTAATGATCCAATTCATCAAACCACATTGTATTCCCATAAAGTATTAATACTAATGGTGACCACTAATATACATACATTGATGCTTATACTTCTACATAATACCACTGCCCTCACATATTAAGTCTATATACCGTATACTTAAGCCGAGTTTTTCAGCCCAAAAATTGGGCTGAAAAGTCCCCCCCTCGGCTTATACATGAGTCATATCAGTATACAGGCCCCCCTCACAGTATGGCGCCCCCCCCTCACAGGATGGTCCCCGCATGCAGCACTGCGCACATACATTACCTGGCTATCAGCTGTCACCCTCCGGTGGCGATTCGCTGTTCCTGGCTCCGGGCTGCATCTTCCTCTGTGTCTTCCTGCTTGTGGCTGGGGCTCATCACGATGACGTCATTGCGACCCCGGCCGGTCACATGACAAGCAGGAAGACACAGATGAAGATGCAGCCCTGAGCCAGGAGCAGCGAATCGCCACCGGAGGGTGACAGCTAATAGCCAGGTAATGTATGTGCACAGCGCTGCATGCGGGGGCCATCCTGTGAGGGTAGGGGGGGGGGCGCCATACTGTGAGGGGGGGATGTATAAAGGCACCGCTGGGGCTGTTTACTGTGCTGGGGACCTGTATACCACACTGCTGGGGCTGTATACTGTGCTGGGGACCTGCTGTATACCACACTGCTGGGGCTGTATACTGTGCTGGGGACCTGTATACCACACTGCTGGGGCCTGTATACTGTGCTGGGGACCTGTATACCACACTGCTGGGGCTGTATACTTTGCTGGGGACCTGTATACTGTGCTGGGGACCTGTATACCACACTGCTGGGGCTGTATACTGTGCTGGGGACCTGCTGTATACCACACTGCTGGGGCTGTATACTGTGCTGGGGACCTGCTGTATACCACACTGCTGGGGCTGCATACTGTACTGGGGACCTGCTGTATACCACACTGCTGGGGGCTGTATACCTGTGCTGGGGTCCACCCTCGGCTTATGCACGAGTCAATACTTTTTCCTAGGTTTTGGGGGCAAAAGTAGGGGGGTCGGCTTATACGCGGGTCGGCTTATACACGAGTATATACGTAAGTAAATATTACAGATGCATATGATTATACTTTTAATATACTGTCAAAATGTCACACAGATTGCTATAAATTACATTAATAACGCCCCGACATTCTCATTGTATCCCATTTAATATTACATAACATAATTCCTTGTATCTTCCCAGATATATCTTCTCCATGAACATTGGTCTTTTCCTGCCGGAGGTCATACATGAGAGATATCGGTGCTGGACACATGTTAACTAAAAACTAAAAAAATACATACTTAATACCAAAGGATATACATCCCTAAAACAGCTCCCTCACCGTAACTGGGTTAAACCTGAACAGACCTAAAGGAAGGCACTAAAACCTAAATTTTCATTTAGGCCCTGTGGTGTCAGGGTCCCCAATCTGAAGATCCATCTACTTTCCACTTGTGCTAACCTTCTTGCCAAGTTACCTCCCCTCACTCCCATTGATACCTGATCTATGGCTTTCACCCTCAATTGTCTAGCGTCACTCTGGTGATACCAATTAAAATGTCTTGGGAGGGTTTTCAACTACCTCGGATCTTCCTCTGTTAGTGCCCTCTCTATATCTTTCACATGCTCTCTAGTTCTTATTGTTAATTCCCTTGTGGTCATCCCTACATAGGATTTCCCACAGGGCATTCTGCCTGGTATATGACCCACTTGGATCCACATGAGAGGAAATGTCTGATCTCATACTCCTTAGATCTATCAAAATTAGTAAAGGTTTTAGATTTCACCGTGTTTAGACACCCCTTGCATTTCCCACATGGCTAACAACCCTTTAAATCCAACCAGGTCTGTGAGGTCGCTTTTCGGGCTCAAAATGACTCCTCACCAACAAATCCCGTAAATTTTTCGTCCTCCTTGCTGTCATATTCGGTTCAGATGGCAAAAAAAATTTGGATCCGTTGTTGGTACCCCCCAATGTTTTCTCACTATTTCTTTCAACTGTTGCCTCTGTGTACTATAATTGGTAATACATTTGACTATATCCTCCTTTCCCCCATCTTTCTCTGGTTGTTTATAGAGAACCTCATTTTGGGAAAAAAATTTTAGCTCTCATATATCCCTTTTTAATTACCTGGTTGCTGTACCCTCGTTCGCCAAACCTCTGCTGCAATTCCAGCGCTTGTTTCTCAAAAAGTTGTTAATTAGAGCAGATTTGTTTCCCTCTCAAAAATTGTCCTATGGGCATCACTCTGATGGTCGAGGAGGGATGACATGATTTAGCGTGCAGCAGGGAATTGGTCGAGGTAAGCTCCGGTATACATCTGTAATGAGATCCCCCTCCTCTGAGGTTGTAATCTTGCAATTGGCTGAGAGGTGGTGTCAGAAAATGGTTGTACTGGCCCTTTAAATTTACTGTGAGCGGATGATGTGTGCCCTATGAGCATTCCCCCCGCAACCAGGAAGTGAGTTGGTGGGGGAAAGACGCCGAGTAGCTGCTGCAGCCGTAGAAGACATCGCGGAAGAGTGGACCTGGTAAGTATGCCTGTGGGGAACAGAGGGATATTGGTGGCCGGACGGGACCCGATACCCCTGTACCTTGAGAGGGGTCCCGCTGGCCGCAGGGTTACAGTACCCCCTCCCATACGCCCCCCTCAAGTAGGCCAGAAACCTCTGCAGAAGACGAGGAGCATAAGTATGCACCCTTGGTTCCCAAGACCGTTCCTCTGGACCGAACCCTTTCCAGTCGACCAAATACAGTGTCTTGTTTCCTTACCGCTTGACATCCAGAATGGCATTGATCTCGAACACATCACCATCTGAGACGGGAGGAGGACGAGCAAGAACAACTGGGTTAAGGGAGAAATGAGAGGAATTGTGGATCTGTAAAGATGGTGGCAACTGTAGCTGGTATACCTCATTGATCCTTCGGAATACCTCAAAGGGACTGATGTACCGAGGAGCAAACTTGTAGGAGGGAACCTTGAGGCAGATGAACCTGAAAGAGAGCCATAACTTGTCCCCGGGCTGGAACGGAGGTGGGTCCAGTCGTCTCTTGTTGGCTTTGCTCTTCATCCGCCAGTCATCAAGGTGTGTGTTGAAGTGGCGCAGGTAGTTAGTCAAAACCTGATTCACCAGTTCCACTTGACCATTGGATTGCAAGTGATATGCCGAGGAGAAATCCAGAGAGACATCCAACTGCTTGCAGAGAGAACGCCAGAACCAGAACACGAACTGCATTCCCCTGTCAGACACAATATGAGGAGGCTAACCGTGAAGACGGAGAACATGTTGAACAAACAACTCTGCCAGCTTGGGTGCAGAGGGAAGACTAGACAAGGGAACGACATGACCCATCTTGGAGAATCTGTCTACCACGATCCATATCACGGTACAGCCAGAGGACACCGGTAGGTCGGTAATAAAATCCATTGCGATGTGCTTTCATGGCACAAATGGTACTGGTAGAAGCAGATGATGACCCGCGGGTAACCTCTTGGGTGTCTTATTATGGGCACACGAAGGGCAGGCAGAGACAAACTCTGTGATCTCCTGGCTCATCTTGAGCCACCAATATTGCCGTGAAATTAGCTGCAGGGTTTTTGTCAGTCCCACATGGCCAGCTAGCTTAGACGAATGACCCCACTGAAGTACACGTTTCCTGTCAGGAGTGGGCACAAATGTCTTATCTGGAGGTGAGTGCATCAGCTGGACCGATGCTACCGTGACCATCGGCTGGATCGATGATGAGACGTGGCTCCTCCTCTAGGTCATTGTAGACAAAGGACCTGGATAACACGTCTGCCTTGATGTTCTTCTCGGCCGGGCAGAAATGGAGACTGAAGTCTTACCGAGCGAAGAACAGAAACCATCAAACTTGACGTGGATTGAGCCTCTGAGCAGACTGCAGGTAGGACAGGTTTTTATGATCGGTGTAGATCACCACTTGATGAACTGCCCCCTCCAGGAAGTAGTGCCATTCCTCCAAGGCCAACTTGACAGCCAACAACTCTCTGTTGCCAATGAAATAATTATGCTCACAGGGTGAGAATGCCTTGGAGAAGAACCATTCCAGAAGGAAGCTTCTGCGAAAGTATGGCTCCAGCCCCAGAAGAGGAAGCGTCCCCTTCCACTGAAAACTTTATTCACCATTGGCCTATGAAGAGCAGGAGCGGTAGAGAAGGCTAGTTTGATGGACTGGAAGGAAGACTCCGCCTCTGGGGTATATTCCTTGGGATCAGATCCCTTTCGAGTCAGAGTGGTGAGTGGTCTGATCAGATCCAAAAAGTTAGGGATAAACTACCGGTAATAGTTGACAAATCCAAGGAGTAGCTGAATAGCCTTGACTCCGACAGAACGTGGCCACTTGAGGATGGCAGACACCTTCTCAGAATCCATTTTGAGACCTGTATCAGAGATGACATACCCCAGGAAGGGCAGAGAGTCCCGCTTGAAAAAGTACTTCTCGAATTTGGCGTATAAGCGATTCTCTTGTAACCGTTGCAGGACCTGGCGAACATTCCTTCCATGTGTAGGGAGGTCCGGGGAGAACACAAAGATATCCTCCAGATACACGACTCCAGATACGAAGAGAAGATCACGAAAGATATTGATGAACTCCTGAAATACTGCAGGTGCATTACTTAAACCAAAACGCATTACCCGGTACTTATAGTGACCGTCGCAAGTGTTGAAGGCGGTCTTCCACTCATCTCCAGAAAGAATCCTGACGAGGTTGTAAGCACCATGAAGGTCTAGCTTGGTGAAGATTTGGGATCCACGAAGGTGATCGAAGAGCTCTGGAATGAGAGGCAGAGGATACTTGTTCTTCACCATGACAGCATTGAGACCTCGATAGTAGATGCATGGACGCAACGACCCATCCTTCTTTTTCACGAACAAGAAGCCAGCGCCCGCAGGAGAGGTGGACCTCTGGATAAGCCCTAGAGCCAGGTTTTCTTTGATGTAGTCAGACATCGCTTGGATCTCAACTGGCGACAGAAGATAAATCCGACCTCTTGGAATAAGATCGATGGGACAGTCATACGACCTGTGTGGTGGTAGGGTCTCTGCTTCCTGCTTGTTGAACACATCTGCAAAGGACCAGTAGGCTGATGGCAATCCTGGCAAGGCTGCCGGGGATTGTAGCATGCGGCCAGGTCGAACTGATGTGAGGCAGTGGTGATGGCAAGCCTGACCCCAACAAAGAACGTCTCCTGTCCGCCAATCCAGGACTGGTTCGTGGGTTCAAAGCAATGAAAGACCAAGCAGAAATGGAGGGGGAGGTTAGGTAAACATACAAGGCAATTTTTTCCTTGTGGAGAGCCCCGATCTGGAGTTCCACCACCTCCTTGGTGATGCCCAAGATGGTGTCAGGAATACGAAACTGACGAGCCACAGCTTGTTACACAAAGTTACCTGCCGAACCGGAATACAAATAAACCATCTCTGAAAATTGCCTGCCACCAATCAACAACTGAATAGAAACAGTAAGGGGTAGAGGAATCGCTCTCACCTAGGTAGGCCTCTCTTACCTGTCCTAGGTGGAGGAGTTTTCCGACCTCTTGGGACATCGGCGGCGAAAATGGGTAGCAGTCCCCGAGTCTAGACACAGCTTCTTGGCAAACCTCTATTCACACTCTTGATCACTCATCTTGAGAAGGTCAACCCCTATGGGCTCATGGACTGGATTTGGAGCAGGAACAGCATGAATGAGGGGTCTTTGAAATGATGGGGCCAAACGAGGAAGTTGCCTTTCATGGGTCCTCTCCTTGGATCGCTCTTGTAGGCGATCGATCCGGATTGCAAGAGAGATGAAGATAGGGTATTTGGTAGGTCTCCAACTGCCAGTCCATCTTTTAGCCTCCCATATAGCCCTTGTCGGAAGACACCAATCAAGGGCTCATTAGACCACTGTAGCTCAGAGGCCAGAGTACAGAACTGAATGGCATACTGTCCGACAGAGAGAGGACCTTGCTGTAGGTTGAAAAGGGCCACCAGCGATGATGCCACTCGAACTGACTCATCGAAGATCTTGCGGAAGGTGTCCAAGAAGTTCTGGAGATTAGATATGATGGGATCGTTCCTTTCCAGAAGTAGATTTAACCACGCCAGGGCCTCTTCCTCCAAATGTGAGGCCAGGAATACGACTTAGGCTACATCGGTTGGGTACTGCTGAGGCAACAACTGGAAATGCAGCTGGCATCAACAACCCCCCTGCAACATTTGGGATCTACGGAGTACCTTGTGGGTTTGTAAAGACGAGGAGTGTGTCCTGGAGCTGCTATGACCACTGGCTTGAGCACTGGGACCTGTACAGGCAGAGCAGCTGCCATCTGTATGTTGGTTAAGCATTCGTTCACTGACGTCATATAGTTCAGCATCTCCCATTGACGATCAAGCTCCTGGTGTAAATCTGTGAGTTGAGTGGCATTCATGGGCTCGGCCACCTGAAGAGAGCTGAGACGGGCATCCAGGGTCTGCATAAAAGTAACAAGTTGATGCTGACTCTGTTGAAGGCTGGCTAGCTTTCTCTGAGCAGAGAATCTGTTAGCAGGGTCCATGGCCTGGGCAAAATCTGTCATGCCACTACAGAATTCACCAACTAGACCACGGAAGATACCATGATGGCTGATACCAGAAACCAGCCAGACAAGAACGTCAAATAAGTGAGCAGAGTTTATTGACTACATTAGGAATAGATCCCCAAGGGAATTCCACAGGGCCAGAGCACCAGAGTTCCCCTAAGCGAACAACAAGGAGTGCAATCCCATAGACCGGAATTGTCCAAGTGCAGCCAGAGAGGATCCAATGAACCAGCAAGCCTGTGGGTCTGACCCAAGGCGGAACAGTACACGGAAACCAGGGAACCGGGAAGAAAGGCAAGGACGGGACTTGGTATTGCAGGATGGATCCAGGTGGTTGCCAGGAACCAGCGATAACGGTACAGGTCAGTGGTTGTGTTAGACAGGAGAAGGGATCCAGCACTAAAAACAAAGATAAGATAAGTTAGAAAGTCCAAAGACACAAGAAAACGCAAACGCTCCTTAGGGACCTGAGCTGGCAACAAAACTAATAATGAAGTTACCCAGTCACCTCCCATAGGAAGTGAGGGCCTTAAGTACCCACCAGCCTCTCAGCGATTGGCTGAGAGGTGGTGTCAGAAAATGGGAGTACTGGCCCTTTACATTTTCTGCGAGTGGTGTGTGCTCGCCCTATGGGCATTCCCACCCGCAACCAGGAAGTGAGTAGGTGGGGGAAAGACGCCGAGGTGCTGCTGCTGCCGGAGAGGACATCGCGGGAGCGTGTGCCAGGTAAGTATGCCTGCAGAAAACAGGGTGATGCCGGCGCCCGGACGGGACCTGATCCCCCTGCATCCTGAAGGGCAGTCCCGCCGGCTGCAGGGTTGCACCAATGCAATACAATCGTAAACAATATTCAACAATATTTACTGGTGTTATGTACTGACAAGATCTTAAAGAAAATTCTTGGATGTGGCTGCATTTTTGTCCCAAAAAAAGCTTAACCCTTGGTAATCTGCTGTCTCCCAGTCACCACACTACAAAGAAAAATATGATTGGAGTACGTCCACAGAACTGGCTCACTTCTGTTGCATTTTATAAATGCAGTCAGAAGATGAGCAGTTTATGTCCATACATGTTGAATAATTAAACCTTCTTCTGAAAAAAAAAATCATACTCTGTTAGGTCCTTTATTAATTGTAAGTGCACATTTGTCTATATGATACATTTTACTGTATGTAATTTGAATTATGTAGGTTGCACTACAAGAACTTTACGGAGACGGATATCAGAACATATTTATGATGTTTAAAACCAGACCACCCGGAGTTTATCAGAGCCATCACAACCTTTCCTTATGAAGCATAATGGGGAAATATCTAGTTGTAACAGCTATAGATAAAATTAATTTATCCAACAGGGGCGGTGATGAAAAGCAACTTTTACATTATAAGGGAGATTATTTTATCCTGAATTTGAAAATGCGCAGGCCCAAGGGTTTAAATCTATAAAATGATCTTTCCATGATATATTAACCCTTGATGCTCTGGATGGTTGGTTTTCTTGTCATTAAACCTGTATAATTTCCATCTAAGGGTTAAACGTAATATTACCTGCTGAGGTTGCCTACTACTCATTCCGCATGTGCTTCTAATTATTGCCATTTCTGTGCCTATTTGACTCTGGTCTGTTTGAATATGAATTAACCACAATAAATGGAGTTTTAACTTTTTTCCACATTACCTGGACTTCGTGCTGGAAATATTTTTTCTTTGAATGAGAATTACACCCAGAATACAGGACAAGAGAAGCAGTACTGTGCTGCGTATACAGTGCTGCTAACCCTTATTGGCACTCCTTCATTTTATTCATAGACTGTACAATATTTTTAAAAATAAATGGAAATGTACCAATATGTTATATTCTTTGGATTTTTTAATTAGTGGTCCAAAGTAATACAACAATAAAACATTGTCAACTTACATTTTGAAATTTCAAAGAAGAAACAGTAAACAGAAGGGGCAGCAATAAAGGCACCCCTAATAAATACTTAGTTGTACACCCTTTGGCATTGATGACAGCCTCCATACGTTTCTTGTAGCCATCTATAAGCTTCTTGCACTTTTCAGTTGGTATTTTCTCTCACTCTTTCTGTGCAGTTTGTTCAAGCTCTGGAATGTTAGCAGGGTTCTTTTTTCCAATAGCAAATTTCAGCTCACCTCAAAGATTATCAATGGGATTGAGGTCAAGACTTACCATTTTAAAAGAGTTCATTTTTTTTTCCACCATTTCTCTGTACTTTTGGATATGTGTTTTGGGTCACTGTCTTTCTGGAGGACCCATGATCTTCGACTCAAACCATGTTTTTCTTACACTGGGTAGGACATTTCACTCTAAAATCTCTGGATAATTCTATGATTTCATGATTCCTGTAATATGGTCAAGGTCTCCAGTACCAGACGCAGCAAAGCAGCCCCACAGCATTATGGATCCGCCACAATGCTTAACTGTTGGTAGGGTGTTCTTTTCGTTATAAACTTCATTGTGCTGTCTGTAAACAAACGTCCTGGAAAACACTGGGATTGATGCTAACTTTGTGGTGAAACTTAAAAAATTCATCCTCACCCACAATTTGCATTTGCCAACAACATATATTTAGAGGAGACTGACACAGCAATGGGAAGCAAAATGGCACCACAATATTCAAATCGTTTCATGGCCAAGCTTGAAAGTGCGTCTTTGTCCTCTCGTCCTTTCAGGCCTCTGACCTATAACTGGTACATATATGACATTTTAATCATCTGGATGGGAGACTGAGCAACAGCTGAAGACATTCCATGAACACTTTAATCAGTTTATGCCATTATCAACTTAACACTCAACTACTCCTGCACTAAAATTTCTGGACACCATCATAAAGCTACAGAACAAAGAAGTAGAGACCTCCCTGTACTGGAAGCCAATTGACTGTCCAACATATCTTCAATGGGACAGTTTTTTATCCAAAACACACAAACTTTATTGTGTACAGTCAGGCCATCAGATACAATCGGATATATACAGATAGATATTCACCTTGGGGTCCTCATGAAGACCTTTTTGTGTCAGGGTTACCATCCCAGAGTAATTGAAAACCAAGTTACAAGAGCCACCAGAATATAAAGGAATCATCTCCTACATTACAAAATTAAAGAAGAAAACAACCGGGTTCCTCTCATAGTCACCTACAATCCAAATCTGGAGGTGTTAAGAGGAATTGCATGGATACTACAACCAGTCCAACTAAAATCTGTATTTGCAGACCCTCGTTTCTGTGTTTTAGACAGCCCCCAAATCTAAAAAGCATCAATGTCAGGAGCTCACTGTCCTCTTCAAAAACAACAGGAACATTTCCCTGCAACCAAAAGAGGTGCAAAACCTGTCCATTTATAATGAGAACGGACAAGATAACGATTCCCAGCTCACATCAGGACTACAAGATCCAAGGTACCTTCAGCTGCACCGCAACCATTGTGGTGTTCTTATTTATATGTACCAAATGGCTGAGTGGGGGTCTGTATGTAGGGGAGATGGCACAACAACTCAGAACTAGGATGAACGTTCATCACCACACAATTAAATAAAAAAGAACAGATCTATCTGTGGGTTATCATTTTTGTAACCCTCATCACATCATAAAGGATATAAAAATACTAGTATTGAAAGGTCATTTCAAATCCAAAAGAGACAGGAGAGTCTGGGAATACTCTACTGCAAATTGATGATCACCTTTGCCACATTGAGAGCAGGAATGAATGTGTTGCATGGATTTACATCTTTTTACATCAGTTAGAGAATCCTTAAAACAAAGACCAGACCACCAATCAAAGGGCAAAAAAAATCATCACGCTTATCTCTGAAGTCTGACATTTACTGCCCCAACTGCTCTGTCCCCACTCCCAACACTGCCCGCTATGCTCTGCTTCACTTCATTGGTGCTGTGTACTGCGAATATCCAGTCATTCATTTGAGTATAAATGTGTGTGTTCAGACTTTGTCTTTATGCGCGCCTGAGGATGAGGCCTTAAGGGACCGTCACACGCGGCAATTTTGCTAGCAATGTCACTGGCAATTTGCTGATTGCAGTGAAATCATTGGACACATTGTTCTATTTTGTTGCTGTGTACAAATGCAACAATGTGTCCATGATTTCACTTCAACCAGCAAATTGCCAGTGAAATTGCTAGCAAAATTGCTGCGTGTGACTGTACCTTTAGAGTCTCAAAACTTGCTATTTGTTACCATCTTTTCAGTTAGCCATTAAAAAGTATTAAACACTGAGGACGCTCAGAATAACAGGAGTGAGGATGTTTTAAAGGGAACTTGTCAGCTACTTTATTCCTCCTTACCTATTACTACCTTTCTCTGCAAGTTCCTAGTACATCCCTAAGCACCCCTATCTGACCTAATACTATGGTAGATGAAAAAAATGAAAGGCAGCACTTCCTCCAGTTCAAATGATGTGGGTTTATTGGTCCTAGGACTGCGACGTTTCACGCAGCCTACCAACCACAAGCAGTGTCAGGAAGGCTGCATGCCGAAACGTCGCAGTCCTAGGACCAATAAACCCACATCATTTGAACTGGAGGAAGTGCTGCCTTTCATTTTTTCATCTACTTATGTACCAGTGACTGCGGTAGGAGGGCTTTGCACCCAACCTGTGGGGTTGTGCTGTTTCGTTTTTCTGTTTTTTGTTTTTTGTTTTTTTTTTACCTAATACTATGCTATAATCGTCGTCTTTGGAGTGTAGACACTCTGGGATTTCACTCAGGCTCCATATCCCCCACGCTCTGTGGTTATAATACCATGGTGGGCATGATAACCTAATTTTCAACTGCGTTCCAGATGTTTGAAATCTATGCGCTGCTTCCTGGTATGACGTGCGACCACGTCATTTCTGGTACTGCACATTGTGGGTGACTAATTGGGTGTCCTCGCCAGCTTCAGAATGTGAAGTGCACATGCTCTGAAACCGGCCAGTACACCCCCAAAATGCATATGACAGAAAATGACGCGGCCACATGTCATACCATGAAGGTATTCACAGAACTTAAGCACTTTAAATAAAGAATGACTTGAGAAAATGGCTACATCCGAAGTAAAGTGATTTTATTTGTACAGGAAAATCAATCTTAGTTACAGATGTTTCGGCACACCGGGGGCGTGATGACCACGGAGCGAGGGGGGACATGAAGCCTGAGTGAATGCCCAGTGTGTCTACACTCTGAAGACACCATCCTTATTACCATACGAACATCACTGAAGAAGAGTTTACTCATCTCTCCAAATCACACCTCACCATCTCTGCCCTTGACCCCCATCCCTTCCCACCTCCTCCCCAACCTCACCACCACACTTATCCCAGCCCTAAACCACCTCTGCTTTCAAACATGCCACCATCACGCGCATCCTCAAAAAGTCAAACTTGGCAAACTATGCCCAGCTACTGCCCCATATCGCTGCGCCCGTTTGCTTTCAAACTTCTTGAGCAGCTTGTCCATGCTCATTCATCCCATCTCTCGTCTAACTTTCTCCTTGACAATTTCCAATATGGCTTTTGGCCCCACTACTCTACTGAAAAGTCCCTGACCAAAATTACTAACGACTTACTCACAACCAAAGCTAGTAGACAGTTCTCCATCTTCATCCTTCTAGACCTGTCCTCTGCCTTTGACATGGTCGACCGCTGCCTCCTACTGCAGATCCTCTCTTCCCTTGGCATCAAATGCCTTGCCCTGTCCTGGATTGCCTCATACCTTTCCAACCGCGCATTTAGCATTTCCCACTCCCACACTACCTCCTCATCCCACCCCCTATCTGTTGGATTTAAGGACGGGGTGCAACTGTTTTTGAACTAAGGTCTCACAGGTGAACAAACACAGTAGTAATATCTAGAAGCCAGGGAGAGAAAAATAACCACTTTATTAAGGGTACACACTATTGTGCAGTGAAAACAATCAAAGGTTTATTAAGTGAAATTACAAAAAAACAGGCTAGGAACAGAACAAATAAAATTAAAAACACTTTGTAACCCTGCTTTTAAATAACACAGAGGCACTGAAGCCCACACACTCTTGCGGCCAACAGGGTACAAGAAGGACAAAATAGAGGATCTTATAATGTACAATCAGAGATCAGAGTGGCAGGAGAGAGAATCTACCAATGCATGAGATACCAATCAAGGGATGGTGATTAAATGAAGCAGGGGGCTGAATACAAGATATAGCCAGGCAACCAGCTAGAGATCTGTTCAGGATATTAAAGGTTCAACCCCAGAGATGCACAATCCTATGAGGTCAATCATGAGATGAACGCATGGGATGGAACAGGGATAATCAATCCTACACAAGACAGTATAACTATGCCTAAATAATAATAATAATAATAATAATAATAATAATAATAAACAGCCCAGTAGAAACCCAACACAGAACGCCATAAATAATACCTAATAATGGCCTTCCAGGGTATAAAGTGACACCTTTGTGTGTGGGGCACAGAGGGTGGCCCGATGTGTATCGCTTGGAAAGGCTTCGTCAGGAGCTACAGCCGCACTGTAAATGCAGCAACAATCCGTTTGTGACCTATAATTACCGAAGGCAACTCCCATATGACACACTCAAAGAATATAATACCAAAAATCAGTACAAGGTCATACAAATAGAACTGAGGATGCTAATGCACATGGCATACAATAAGGTACATAGTGCCTGTATTTTAAAAGACCAGCTCACAAGGGATTAGGCTTTGCAGGCAGGTGTCTCTTTGGGAATAAGATGGGGATATACCCTAAAATGTCATCACCACCTTACCCTTTATTCTTACCCACTAGGCTCCCGTCATTTGATACTGAGCAAATGGTCCTAACAGTTTAACGGAACTAGACTCGGCAATCCAAATCAAGGAACCACATCAGAGGACACCAACCCTAGCAGACGTATACCAGACCTTAATACATACTGGATCTTTGGATCATCCCACGGTACCTATTTCCATATGTGGAACCATTACTGGACTTGCTCCAACATTTTATTATAAAATGCTCCTTTTTACCTTTCGGGACTTTCCAACTAAAGACCTTCTGGCTCCCACTGTACCAGACATATTTCCTTTAGGGTTGGGCTCTCTCCAGCATTGTTGGGCCTACACTATTTTTTGTGGACAACTGATTCCTTCCTCAGGAAATTGGTAGTCATCATGTTAATAATCTTTCATTTTTCCTACTTAGATATTGTACATCAAAAATGCACGAATTACTATTTGGGACTGGACCTGACCTTTGTAATTTTAGATAGTTCCATCCTCTCCTAGATATGATTGTGGGATCCCAGTGCATATCCTTTTGTGACATACATATGTCAATTGACGAGAGATTTCAACGCAAGATTGTGCGGATGGTGAATAAAGAACCTCGACTAACATCCAAACAAGTTCAAGCTGCCCTGCAGTCCGAGGGTACAACAGTGTCAACCCGTACTATCTGTCGGCATCTGAATGAAAAGGGACTGTATGGTAGGATACCCAGGAAGACCCCACTTCTTTCGTTCAATTTAAGTTTATTAAGTTTATAAATTGAGGTATAACATAACATCAATTATATAATAGGTAGTATGCCAAACATTATAGGACCTATAGCATTCAAATATAGAGAGTTACTTCGAACTCTGGAAGTTCATACTATGGTATCTACATGAGCAGTATCTGTTCATCTGTCATAGGCATTTAAAAAGAGGAACAGCAGAGGATAAAACAGCAAAAGACATAATATATAGCACTATACATTACAGTGCCCCTACCCAACCACATATGAATCGCCAATTCAATTGTTCTGACTAATTGTGTTGTGTAGGTGGGGGTATACCATCTCGAGCTTTACATATGTAAGCCTGAGTTGTGCTAACCTGTCCTTTAAGGTCTTTAAACAAAATTTCTAAACATACATCCAATTTATATTGTGACGCATAATTTCTCATTACTTTGCATCTAATGCAAGAGAAAGGGAAAGAAAAGAAGAGTGAGGAAAGAGAGAGGAAGTAAGGGAAAAGGGAAGGGTCATATGGGTCCATGGAGGGTTTATTAGTAGCCGTATTTCCGTGAGAGACAGTCACCATAGTACATCCTCCACTCATAAGCCGTTCCGTGGCTTTCTGCCCCCTCTGCCATGTCTCAGTCTGGTGTGGATATCAAACCCCGAATGTCAGGAGACTCACGGAAAATTATCCACTGGCTCAAGGTACGCCGGAATTTGTCTCCCGTATGGGTGACCTCGGCCGTAAGTTCCTCCATTTTACATAGCCTATTCATCTCAATCATCCACTCAGACAGGCGAGGCTGAATAGGCGTCTTCCAATGTCTGGGTAGAATATTCCTGGCCGCAGTAAGGCAAAATCGTAAGAGGTCAGTTTTTTTGGATTTCATAGGTCCCGGCAGAATGGAGAGAAGTGCAACCTGCGGAGTCCTCTCCACCACCTGGCTCGTGACCATCTGGCATAAGTCAAATACCTGTGTCCAGTAAGGCCGTATGTTATCACATTCCCACCACATGTGCAATAGAGTCCCCTTTTCCTTCTGGCATCTCCAACACACGTCTGGGACAGTGGGAAAGATACGGTGAATATTTGCCGGGCATTGGTACCAACGGGAGATTATCTTGTAATTTCTTTCCTGTGCTGTACAGGCCATGGAGAGACCATGTGAATATACACAGGCCTTCTTCCAGTCTTTCTCAGAGATGTCTAGGTTTAAATCTAACTCCCATTTTCTGAAAAATGAGAGGCTTTTCAAGGGTCCCGGAGGATTGAGAATATGATATATAATAGAGATAGTTCGAATAGGTGGGTGATCTAGCATAAACAAGCCTTCAAACGTAGTCAAGGCCGAGTTATAGTGGGCTGGAGTCCGATCAGAAGTCAGAAATGATTTTAACTGTGCGTATTCAAACCAAGACAGGTTTGGTCTGTTGGCGCTGAGGACTCGGAGGGGGGGTAAGTTCCCTCCACTCAGAATATGGACCATGCGTGGGTCATCTCTCTCCTGCCAGCCTAAAAAAGTATGAGCCTGCATGGCAGGGTAGAACTCAGGGTTATGGAACAAAGGGGTGAGGGGGCCCCTACCCTTGGATACCACACCTCTCCTAACCTCTCCGTCCCAGATCTTCAAGGTCGTGGTCAAGACCCCACTTCTTACCCCGAGACATAAAAAAGCCAGGCTGGAGTTTGCCAAAACTTACCTGAGAAAGCCTAAAACGTTTTGGAAGAATGCTCTCTGGTCATATGAGACAAAAGTAGAGCTTTTTGGGCAAAGGCATCAACATAGAGTTTACAGGAGAAAAAAAAGAGGCATTCAAAGAAAAGAACATGGTTCCTACATTCAAACATGGCAGAGGTTCCCTGATGTTTTGGGGTTGCTTTGCTGCCTCTGGCACTGGACTGCTTGACCGTGTGCATGGCGTTATGAAGTCTGAAGACTATCAACAAATTTTGCAGCATAATGTAGTGCCCAGTGTGAGAAAGCTGGGTCTCCCTCAGCGGTCATGGGTCTTCCAGCAGGACAATGACCCAAAACACACTTCAAAAAGCACTAGAAAGTGGTTTGATAGAAAGCACTGGAGACTTCTAAGGAGGCCAGCAATGAGTCCAGACCTGAATCCCATAGAACACCCGTGGAGAGATGTAAAAATGGCAGTTTGGAGAAGGCACCCTTCAAATATCAGGGACCTGGAGCAGTTTGCCAAAGAAGAATGGTCTAAAATTCCAGCAGAGCATTGAAAGAAACTAATTGATGGTTACCGGAAGTGGATGATCGCAGTTATTTTGGCTAAAGGTTGTGCAACCAAGTATTAGGCTGAGGGTGCCAATACTTTTGTCTGGCCCATTTTTTGAGTTTTGTGTGAAATGATCAATGTTTTGCTTTTGCTTCATTCTCTTTTTTGTGTTTTTTCATTGAAGACAAATTAAATGAAGATAATAATACCAAAGAATTTGTGATTGCAATCATTTTCAGGAAGAAACTGAGTATTATCTGACAGAATTGGAGGGGTGTCAATACTTTTGGCCACAACTGTACATACCCTCTATCCATTCGAAATCAGGTAAGCTAGTATATGGCCCTGCTGAAATAGTGGACACTTTTAAAAAACTTACTACAATTCCCGTTATAACATCAGAGGCCCGTTGTCAGATATGCCGGAAACAGACTTCCAAAAAAGAGTAGATAAATATATTAATGACACCCCACTTCCACCTATCCCCATTGAGGAAGCCTCTACCTTGGAACTTCCATTTACTGATCAGGAGATCGTTGATACTATTAAATCTTTTGCTTATAGGAAGAGTCCCGGACCGGACAGCTTCTCAGCAAATATTTATAAAACATTCGCCCCAACACTTGCCCCCTTTTTGACCGCGCTGTTTAACGCTGTTTGAGAGAGTTGCCTGTTTACTCCTCAAACTTTAGCCGCCACAGTAACGGTCCTTCCCAAGCCTAGCAGGGATCCTCTCTCTTGTTCCAACTATCGCCCTATTTCGTTCATCAACGTGGATTTGAAGATTTTCGCGAAGGTATTGGCTAATAGATTGGGTCCCTTACTGCCGAGTTCCATCCATGGCGATCAAGCTGGTTTCGTGCAGAAGAGGGAGGCTAGGGACAACACTATTAAAACCCTGCTTCTTGCCTCTTTTGTTCGTAAGCAAAGGGTCCCGGCATGTCTCTTATCCATTGACGCGGAGAAGGCGTTTGATCGCCTTGGATGGACTTTCTTGTTCTCCTCTCTGAAACAGCTAGGCTTGGGTACGAATACTTTGAGTAAAATTTCGGCACTTTATCATGGCCCCACATCCTGTCTGAGAGTCAATGGCACCCTCTCGTCCCCTTTTGTGATCTCTAATGGCACGAGACAGGGTTGTCCTCTCTCGCTATTGCTATATGTGATAGCAATGGAGCACTTGGCGATTCCGCTGAGGAAGTTACAGGACATTCGAGGTGTACAAATTGACAGCCAACATTTTAAATTATCCTTGCATGCAGACGACTTGTTATTTCCAACCCTACGGTGGCTTTCCCGATACCAATTCGTGAATTCCAGAGATTTGCAGAGGTTTCCAACTTTAAAGTCAATTATTCAAAGACCGATGCCCTTAATCTTACACTCCCTGACGAGACAGTTTATAGACTCAAGGCATCCTTTTCCTTTAGATGGGAAGACCTGGCTTTGAAGTATTTAGGAGTCTGTTTCCAAAAATCCCAACGACTTATTCTCCCTAAACTACATCCCATTATTGAATAGGACATTAAAGGACTTGAAACACTACAACAGAACACAACTTTCATGGTTCGGCCGTATCAATGCCATCAAAATGGATGTTCTACAGTGTTTTCTTTATTTGTTCCAAACGGATTCCTTTTTTCGGTGCTTACACTCGGCTATACGTGGCTTTGTGTGGGGCATGAGAAAGCCTCGTCTACAGTTTTCTGTTCTGGCCAGTCTGAAATTAAAGGGAGGTTCGGGTCTACCGAACTTCCAACTTTATTATCAGTCTGTTCTTTTGTCTAGAGTGGTAGATCGGAAACATAATTTAGCCCATAAACAATGGGCGCTACTAGAGGACCTCCTTTCGCCCTCTCCTCTCCGCTGATTGCCTTGAATCGGTACTTACCACAGACCTCCATTGTCGGGTTTACTTCCTCTCACGCAGTCTTTTTTCAAATTCTGGGATTCGCACAGAGGCAGACTGAAATTAATCTACACCCCTAGCAGGTTAAGTCTGCTTTTCAACAATGTTGATTTTCCACCTGCAATGGGTAGACTCAGCTTTCTTTGCTGGAAGGAGACAGATGGACCATCCATGGGTCAGGTGGCGCCTCAGCTCCCGGGCTTTTCTACGGTGGGGGCCCTGCGGAGGGGGGTGGACATAGATTCTCTATCATAGCTGGAGTTCTCCCAACTGAAAACTACCTTGCCTCGGTGAGATTTGAACCTCCTACTGCCCTAGAGCTCTTGTTGTGCTCCACCGAGGACCCCTCCCACGTGGTGTATTTTATGTATGGTCTTTTAGCTGAGGTGTCTGCAGAGGATCTCCCTCTTTTATAGAGGCTTGGCAGAAAGACCTGGGACCCACTTTCACCACCTTAGGCCCCTTTCACATCAGCGGTTTTCGCTGATCACGGCAGTTGCGGTGAAAAAAACGCAACTGCCGCGATTACCGCATAACGGCTGCAATTGCGGTACACTTGCGGCAAGCCCCATACAATGTCTATGGGGCTTGCCGCAAGTGAACCGCAAGTGCTGCCGTTATGCGGTAATCGTGGCAGTTGCGGTTTTTTCACCGCAACTGCCGCGATCAGTGAAATCCGCTGATGTGAAAGCAGCCTTAGACCTCCAAAAGAGCTATACCTTGACTCACAAGCTTTCAGTGTCTTGTGCGTCTCAGGAAAAAAGCTATAAAATTTTAACTAGGTGGTATAGGTGCCCAGACTTCCTTCACAAGATTTATCCCAATGTGTCGGATTTGTGCTGGAGATGTGGAGAGAAGGTGGGCACAATGCTTCACGTGTGGTGGTCCTGTGGGCCCTTGCAACAGTTCTTGCAAAAAATTTTGCAATATTCATGCTATTACAGGTGTGACTCGTGACCCATCTCCCCAGGTGGCGCTACTTTACCTGATTCCAGGCTCTCTCTCAGTAACTAATAAAGGTCTATTCAGATTTTGCCTTATAGCTGCCAGAACCACGATCCCTAGACATTGGAGATCCACTGAAACACCTACAATCAGGGAATGGATAGCCGAATGAACCAACTTGAGCGCATGGAATCTCTGACAGCCTGTGATATTGATAACTGGGATAAACATCAAGCGGTGTGGTGTGCATGGCAGCTTTTTAGGGAGGGCCCCATTATCTCTTCTTGGTTAGGAGACACTTAATTTGACCTTACCCCAAAGGATTCAGCCGGGTTTGTCTTTATGGATTTCTTTCCTCTACCTGGTTGTAGAGGAGTGACAAACTCCTATTCTTATGGGATGTGACATAGGACCTATTTCTCAGGAGCAGCAATAGACTGTGGACTTCCCCCTCCCTTCCTCCTTTCTTTCCCTCCTTTCTCTTTTCCCCTTCACTTTGATTCCCTCTGTTGCTCATACTGTTCTTTTTCTTTTCTCTGTTTTATCTTTTTAAGAGTACCCACTACGGGTTAAAAGGTTATATTTTTCTTGAGGTATGTCGTACCTATTGCTATAGTTGCATATGACATCGCTTTTGTTATCTGTGACCATACTGGATGATGTCTTATGTAGTTGCCTATGATTTTCTTTTAATAAACACATTTTGGCTGCGTTCACACATTGCGTATTTTGCCGTGTTTTTTTACACGCGCTTTTCAAAATACGCAATGTGCCTTTTGTCTGCCAGCAAAGTGAATGGGAAATTCACTTTGCAGTGCAGACATTGCGTAAAAATACGCAGTGCGTTTTCCGGGAGAAAACGCAGCTCCGTAAACAATTGATATGTCAATTGTTTACGCAGCTACTTCTGCGTATTCTCCCAGAGGGGAGGAAGAATCCAGCTTCCTCCTCCCCTCTGTGACAGCTGTTGCCGCCCATTAGATTTCACAGTGTATTAATACACACTGTGAAATCTAAATTAAACAAAAGCAAGTGTCTGAAAAATAAAAAAGAATGAATACTTCACCTGTCCGACGCCTTCTCCCGCTGTGCGATCCCCGGTTCCAAGTGAGATCTCTTCTGACAGGACCTGTGGTGATGTCAGAGGGGCGTTCCCAGGCACTCGCGGTCATGTGATACATATCACATGACCGCGAACAGCCAATCAGCGATGGGAACGCCCCGGGAACGCCCCCCCTCTGACGTCACCACAGGTCTTATCAGTACACCTCTCACTTACAACCGGAGACCGGACAGCGGCAGAAGGCACCAGACTGTGGGAGAAGGCACCGGAGAGGTGATGTATTAATTCTTTTTTATTTTACATACATTTGCCTCTGTTTAATTTAGATTTCACAGTGTATATTAATACACTGTGAAATCTAATGGGGCTGTCACAGAGGGGAGGAGGAAGCTGGATTCTTCCTCCCCTCTGTGACATCACTGCGCTTTCTGGGGTAAAGAAAGCGCAGTGTGTGAAAGCCCCTGCGTATTTTGCTGCGCTTTTTTGCGCGGCCGAAAAATGCGGCAAAAAGCGCGCGCAAAAAAGCGCAGCAAAATCTGCAAATGTGTGAACGTAGCCTTTCTGAAAAAAAAAAACAAAACTGTTTGTACTAAAATATTTTTATTAGAACTGGTCTAACCACCACTCATTTATACCAGACTAGCTGTAGTAACAGGAAAATCCAGAATAAAAATGTGATGATATGACATGATCTATATACCGTATATATTTGTAAAAGATGGAAATGGCTATATTTTTTTGAATAAAATAATCAAAAGTGAAAAATATGAATCAAAAGACATTCTGCAGTTGTGATGAATTCTCTATAAATTCCAAGGAAATGTTTTATACATATTTAGAAACCATATATTTATGTTCCCTAAAGATTCATATAGAATAGAGTTTTTCCAGAGGAAACTAATGGCCAGTATTTTCCTTAACCCAGACTCATGGACCAAGACTTGTAAAATCTAACATTTCTCTCATATTCTATACTGAATAAATCTAGATGTTTTGAAAACTTTGTTTCTGTCATGAACTTACCTTGCAGCTCTCTGGCGTCCTCTTATCCTGCTGGCAAATCAGGGTATAGACAGAGATTAAGAGAACGAGCGCAGCTGCTCTAATTTATGTCGATTATTGCGGCACGTGATGTGAAGGGATGTGAATGTGTACCACCGGTTCCTACTAGGAACATATATATGCCGTGATCCAGTCACCAATAAGTCCACAATATGACATAAATACGAAAATTAAGCTGCCACCACAATGACCTCTTATAGGTGGATCGGAAACCCGTTTGGTAACATGAATTTTTGTGGAGACGTGACAGTTCACTCATAGGGCAAGAAGACAGAAGCTAAGCAAATTTTTATAATTTACTCCTAAAAATTGGCAGCGTTTACAAAAGATACAAAAGATGTTACTAAAGAGGCAAATTACATATATGCATAGACAGTTATGAAATAATAAGGGATAAAAATAAGATAAATTACTAAAGCTGTGCAACGCAGTGACAATTGCAGATCTAGGGGGAAAAAACACAGCTCAAATGGGTTATTATTCTGTCTCACAGCTATAGGTCGGGCTGGATCCTTTGTGTGGGCCAGAATGGCTTACCAAAGATGGACATTCTTGTTTTATGCTTTGGCCATAAAACCAGGAACACTCACTTTGCTGACCTCACATATAGTTTGTGTTCTGGGAGGTACACCTATCTTGGAAAATTGTCAATGACTCCTTTTCTTCATATCTTTGGCCTGGAAGTTCAGAGGTCAGAGATATTAGTATTATGTTTTCCCTTTTATTTTTGTGTGCTTTTTGAGACCAAACATGGGGTGTTTGTGGCTTGCAGTTGGGCAGGAATTCATTTCCTAGTCTTCTGATAGTTTCTCAGACATGTAAGAGTCGGCAGTGCGATCCCCAAAATGCCAGCACCCCAAAATATGATTTATGTAATTATGGCATTATTAAATTTGACTTAAAGGGTTTTTCGTAGAAAACAAAGACATTTTTGGAGAGAATAGAAAAAGCATTCAGCTCTTATAGGTTTTATGACCCTGCCAGGTTGTAAATACCTGACTGGTGGAAGGAGTAACAAAAACAGTGTGCTTCAACAAACTTGCAAGGGGCGGAGAGCGCGTTAGCTGGCTGTGCTGCTTGAAAAAATGGAATATGTTTTTCATATTTTCCTTCCAGTTTAATTTCCATGTCATTAACATGTCCTTCAATTCCTATGACAAAAATAATTCCATGACTTTTCCTTCTTGAATGTGGAATTTCAATGTTGAAGGAGTGTATGAATACCAAAGTAGAATAACCTTTGAAGTATACTACTGAAAAAATACTGTGTGAGCTCAGCTTTATTCTACATTTAATTTTTAAGCTATTAGTTTTATACAATGCATATAAGTATGTATATATTTATGTTTACATTTTCTTCTCTCTCTTATGGAAATTTAGCCTGTAAAGAAGAGAGGATGGCCAAAAGGAAAGAAAAGAAAAAAAGTCTTGCCCAATGGACCAAAAGCCCCTGTTACTGGTTACGTGCGTTTTCTGAATGAACGCAGAGAACAGATTCGAGCACAGCATCCTGACTTGCCCTTCCCAGAAATTACAAAGATGCTTGGAGCCGAGTGGAGTACGCTGCCAACTCAGGACAAACAGGTTCTTGCAGATTCAGATTTCTTTTTTATGCCTTCTTACCCAGCAATTTTCAATGTATGCTTTTTTTCTCTCCTTCCAACTCATTGTTTTTAAATTTTGACAATATAGCTTGATAAGAACTTGTATTTATGTAGGATGAGTTGTAAATTTGAATGACTCCATCCATTTTGTTATTCTTGTAGTGGAAAATGGAAAAAATGCTAAGCATGGTGCAATAGCCAATAGCTTGTTTATTTAAAGAGGTGTTCTTGAGTTCTTAAATTTCTTTACTTGGACATCAAGATAATAAGCAAGTTTGTAGTTGACTTGCTTTTTGTAGCTTATTTTCCATGACAATTTTTTTTTTTATAGTGTATAGCTCATTTTCTGGGAGCCGGCACATTAGTGCACATTAGTTATATTCTTGGAGAGGAGTTAATTAGTGATGAGCGAACCTGTGGATGTTTGGGTTTGCCGTGTTCAGCCAGACTTTATAAATAAAGTTTGGTTCGGTCCTCGGACTTGACCAGAACTTGAGACCAGATCTCATACAAGTCAATGGGGACACAAACCTCTGTGCCTGTAAAATGGTCATAGTAAGGGTTAGACGGCTGCAAAAAGAAACAAAATGGGGGGTAAGAGCATGCCAATTACCCCGAAAAAAAATGTAGATAGGAAAATTACTTAAAGAGTATCTGTCACCATAGCAATCATGGTTACATAGCAAGTAAATGCATAAACTAAAAATGTTAAGAATGCCTGCAAAGAGACTGATTTCAAAATTCCCCCAAAGAGTAACAAGTTTCAAAAAAAGGTCCCTTTAGAGCCTGTTTTTATAGTTGACCCACACAGCCAAGGTTGGCAGAGTTCTCCCACAGAGCACCGATTTAAAAAGTCCCTATAGAACATGTTTCTCTGTTGCCCCACCCAGCCTACATTGGCTAAGTTCTCCCACAGAGCACTAATTTTCAAAAAGGCCCTTACAGAACCTGTTTTCAGAGTTGACCCAGACAGCAAAGATTGACATAGGCTAACCACTGAGCAACAGTTTTTAAATGGGTCCGCATAGAGTCTATTTTCAGAGTTGACTCAGACAGCCAACATTGGTATAGTTTTACCACACAGCAACAATTTTTCAAATAGGCTCTTACAGAGCCTTTTTTTAGGTCCAAGTGGATAAGGAGGTAGACATAGCGGTGTAAGTGGAGGAGGTATAATGTAATGGGTGAAGGGATCCAGAGAACGCTAAACTGACCCTTAGGCTAGGGTCACACTTGGAGGGTGACCCACACTTGGCGCTTCCGCTTACAACTTAGAAATTGTAGCTGCAGTGCCTAGTGCTAACGCTATGCACTGCCTGACAATGCTGCCCTATAGAAACCCGCTGTTTACCTTAGCAGCGGCTCCACAAAAAGTGTTTCCTGTGCGCACAGCTAAAGCGCACATCCTGGGGCTTTGTGTGGAGCCGCTGCTAAGGTAAACAGTGGGTTTCTATGGGGCAGCATTGTCAGGCAGCGCATAGCGTTGGCACTATGCACTGCAGCTAAAATTTCTAAGTTATAAGTGGATGCGCCAAGCGTGGGTCACCCTCCAAGTGTGACCCTAGCCTTACACTAGGGGTCCCTGGCTTGCCCTGCTCTCGGAGGTACCTCTGAAGGTGCAGAGGTACAAGTTTCCACCCTGTTTTCCTGAACTCCTGAATAGCCCTAGGCTGAGGGCCCCTACCTCCACCCACAGATCCGGAATCACAGCTACTCCCAAGGCAAAGACTTCAGCCCAGAAGCAAGTAATCTGCACAGCACAATGACCAAGAGTAAACTAACTCTATCAGCGGCGTCTTGACAGAGGATTGGGAAAGCTATTTAAAGCCAGGGGGAGGGGATTCCAGGTGAGTTGCACACAAGCCTCACATCAACCCCTCAATCAGCATCTGAACATAATAGTGAGTGCAGCTGTGGAATATAATACAAGAGGTAAGTCAGGACCAAGACTTTCACAACCGTACCTCATACAGCTCATGAAGAAATGCAAACACACACAGCAGCATTCAGCAAGGTCAGCACAATCTAAGCGCGTGACAGGTAGCAAACACATATTTTTATAGTTTTGTTATTGGCTTTGTTTTGATTGGAAAATTAATCAAATTAAGATAGAATAAAAAAAGAAGCCTTGAACCAGGAGGAGGAGGTTGAGGTGTACATGGAGATGTAGGCAGAGGCGTAACTGCAGGCCCTGGGGGCCTGATGCGAAAGCTCCAATGGAGCCCCCAATTATTGCAAATCTTTAATAGTATTAGTCTTTTTCTATGGGCCAAAGGGACTTTTAGGGCCCCCCTAGGCTGCAGTGCCCGGGTGTGATCGCAACCGCTGCACCTGTTGTAGTTACGCCCCTGGGTATAGGTGTATGAGGCGGAGGAGGTAGCCAACACATTTTGTTTTTTGAAGACCCCAAAACATGCAGAATGGCAAATAGAGTATAACACTGGCTGAGTGCTGGTAGTATTGTTTTTTCGTCAGCCGAAGGTACGGGCAAGCCCTATGTGAGTCACAACTTATTCATTTTAATGTGGACAGGTATTTTCCTGTCTTTAATGACCCCACCCCCCCATTCTAAACACACGTTCAAACAGTACACTTGCTGCAGGGGAGGCTACCACCTCAGGACATAAAGCTCAAGCTCAGGCCAAGTTCAATTTGGATATTCACATGTTAAATGGGGCAGACCCATCAGTCAGTATGGAAAGACGTTTTAACACATACTCTTCCACCATATTTTTGAAATGCTGCCTCCTGCTAATATGGATGACACCAGAAGGTTGTGCTGCTGATGAATATTTTTTGCATTTTGGCCATGATAATCCTCCCTTCTGAGGTGTGGCCATTGCAACAGCTGCATTGGCCACGTCCACTGCCTTTTTCTTCTACTGAGCCCCCACTATCAGGTGGGAACACCATCAGTACTGCTTCTATTAGCGTGCGCTTGTGTTCACGCGTTTTGCAATCCTGCTCCAGTCACGGAAGTAACGATGGTATATCACCTTTGTAACGTGGATCCAGTATGGTGGACACCCAGTGGTTGGCAGTGGTCACAATCCTGGCAGTTAAGCGGTCATTGCTCAGGCACAGCAGCATGTATTCGCTCATGTATGCCAGGCTGCCCAGAGGCAATGACAAGCTGTGCTTGGTCAGAGGTGGGGTCCTCTGTCTCCCCCTGATCCACGCCCCAGTCCTGCTCCTGAGCAACTTTTAGTTCCAACCTGCTGTGCAGACAGTTCCTCTTCGTTCTTTTCATCCAAACTTGACTCCTAGCTGGAAACTTGTGTACATGTCCACTGTCAGGACAGGGACCTAACCTCAGAGCCATGGGTGGACGCCAGCCATGATAATGGTGTCAATGTTCCATGTTTCTCCTGCTCCTCTTCCTGTCACACCACCTCATCCATTAATGCCTCAAGCATTTTTCAAGCAGACAAGCGTAGTACTACTGATGATGTCTTCATCAGCCCTGATTGTATTGGTGGAGCATTCAAAACAGTGCAACACGGCACACAGGTCTCACATAGAGGCCCTCTTATTGGTATTGAAGTGGTTTTGTTCCATAGAGCAACTCACCTGTGTGTGCTGCAACTGAAACTCAACTATTGCTTGCTGCTCACACAGTCTTTTTGGCATTTGCAAGGTGGAGTTCTTTTTTGTTGGTGTGTCACATATGAGTCAGTGAGCAAAAAGACAAAAGTGACTCTCCAGTGCTCACAGGCGAGCAATAGCAGAGTGAGAATGCCAAAAGTACACAGAGACTGCCTACACTCTCAACGATGGTCCCACGAAGCACACTCAGCTCTGCTTCGTCCAGAGACTGTAGCAGGGGAACAAGCATACTCTCTCTGCAGCCTCTGGAATCAGATTGACTGCCACAGGGAGTGGTGACATCACTCACTGAGTCACTTGGAACTCCCCATGGCAGTGAACGCAGGTATCCTTGCTGCGGGAAGCCCGAGTGACTCAGTGAGTTACGTCACCCGCGGCAATCAGTGTGAACGCTGGAGACGCAGGGGAGAGGGTCCTGAATCCCTTTCCCAGTACCCTAACTGCTGCGATCGATATCGATCGTAGCAGTTAGGGGGTGATACAGCCAGGGACGTTCAACAAATCGGGTCCTTGGCTGTGTCACATCGCTTCCCCTCAGCATGCAATTCCTCACTGCAGGGATGAAGCAGAGGAGGAGCGATTGCAGGCAGATGACACAACCGCTGTCCTCCATTCTGATGGAGTCATCCTGACAGCTCAATCACTCCATCAGGGCCGGGGAGGTGACACTGCTCCCTCCAGAGCTTCAGCTATTGCAGCAACAGCTGGATTGTAATGATTACGACAATCGCATCCAGGCCAACCCTCCCCCCATCTCAGGAATTTGATATTTGGTCACTGTGTATAGAGTTTTAGGGTACTGCTGCTCAATCGCCGTTACATCGGCCACGGTGCCGTGATTCTGCCACGATGGACTGATACATCTTGTTCGGTAAGCGCCACCAACCTGTGATGAACCGGTACGTCAAAGGTTCGGAAGGGGTTCAACAGTAAGGTAAGTATCAGAAGATACACAACATGAAAAGCACATACTGTCAAATTGCAAGCCTTTGGCTTTGTCCCCCCACTGCTGTTTTACTGCAGAACTTGTGCTGAGCTGTATAGTTCTACCAATGCTATGGGTCTATTCATTGGACATGTCACTCAAACCAGGAAACAAGTAACTGTAGAGATTTAGCTCAGGGACAGAATAAGAGTATCCAGGGGCCCAGGCAGTTTAAAATGCGTAGGGTCCCTTCTCCCCACGATTTATTATGTGACATGTCACTTGATCCCTTTTCCTAACTCATATGTTAGGTAATGTGATTAAGACACAGGTGCTCTGGAGCACATTTGTTGATGTACTGTAAAAGGAAAGAGCCATCGGCCTAATGCACAATCTTTATGCAGCACTATACATAATATATTGTTATACATTATAGGGCAGAGGTAGTAAATTAATATTCACAAGGGGCTGCATTGAAGACTGTGACTGTTGTTGAGTCAAACCAATAGGCTGACATTAATTCTGCTCAATATTAACATAATAATTATTATTTTGGTAATATTAATGGTATTACTTAATATTGAGCAGAATTAAAGGGAGATAGAACATTTTTGTACTGTCTCCTACATGATGAAGCAGAGCTGGACACTGCAGTTCTAGGATCTATAGGTTGCTTATAAATCAATAAAATCATATCTGCTCCTCAGTATTCACCCCTCCCTCACAGAGAAATTCTGCCTCATGCTGCAGCAGAGAGCAGGAGGTGTGTCAACCCTGGGTGCTCCAGGATCACCTTACATTCCCGCCCCCTCACACTTCTGTATGGGCAGCGGGCATGACGGGGATGGCCACTGGCCCCATGTCCACACTACAAACCTGCCTTTGATATACAATCTCATGTAATATAAAAACAAGGCTGTTCTCCCTTCAAATATGAATCACTAAATGTTGGCCCGATTCTAACGCATCGGGTATTCTAGACTATGTATGTAGTTTATTTATGAAGATTTAAGAATAATGCAAAGGGAAGCTGGGTTTAAATCCTGCACCAATATCGCTGATTGCTGGCAAGGCAACCGGCCGATGCAACGAATCAGCAAAGCGTGGTTGAAATCCCGCACCAATTTGCGGGCAAACTGTCCCTGTTGCTGCCAACCGCCCGTGACCAGCGATGCAGGATTTGCGTTACAGACAAAAGTAGACAATTATATAGTAGAGATACCTACAGCAGTACCGGTGTGCAACGGTGCCAGTGAGCAGTGGTGCCGGAGTCCAGGAGGGGACAGCGGGCGGGTGCAGTCAGGAGAGGGCCAGGGCACAGTGGGCAGGAGGGGGCCGGGTGCAGACAGTAGGGGGCCAGGGAAGAGCGGGCGGGTGCAGGCAGGAGGGAGCCGGGGAAGAGCGGACGGGTGCGGGCAGAATAGGGCTTGGGGACAGCGGGTGGGTGTGGGCAGGAGGGGGGCGGGGAACAGCGGCGGGGTCAGGGCAAGAGGGGGCTCCTCCTGCCCACACCCGGCCGCTGTTCCACGGTCCACTCCTGCCCGCAACAGAGTGCTTAGCAGAGTATACAGTGGCTCAGTGGTTAGCAGAGTATACGGTGGCTGAGTGGTTAGCACTGCGCGGTGGCGCAGTAGTTAGTGCTGCGTGGTGGCTCAGTGGTTAAAACTGCGCGGTGGCTCATTGGTTAGCACTGCGCGGTGACTCAGTGGTTAGCACTGCGTGGTGGCTCAGTCGTTAGCACTGCGCAGAGGTTAGCACTGCGCAGTGGCTCAGTGGTTAGCACTGCGCGGTGGCTCAGTGGTTAGCACTGCGCGGTGGCTCAGTGGTTAGCACTGCGCGGTGGCTCAGTGGTTAGCAATGCGCGGTGGCTCAGTGGTTAGCACTGTACTGTGGCTCCGTGTTTAGCACTGTACGGTGGTTCAGTGGTTAGCAGTGAGTGTGGTGGGCAGAGTGGTCAGCGCAGTGGGCAGAGTGGTCAGCGCAGCAGCGCAGTGGGCATAGTGGTCAGCGCAGCAGCGCGGTGGGCAGAGTGGTCAGCGCAGCAGCGCGGTGGGCAGGTGGCGGGGAGCAGGATGGAACGAGCGGGGCAGGATGGAGCCGGTGGGGCAGGATGGAGCCAGCGAAGCAGGATGGTGGTGGGGGGCAGGATGGAGCCGGCGGGGCAGGCTGATGGAGGGGGGGGGGAGGATGGTGGGGAGAGGGCAGGTTGGTGGTTGGGGTGCAGGATGGAGCCGGCAGGGCAGGATGGATGCGGGGGGCAGGATGGATGCAGGGGGGCAGGATGGAGCCGGCGGGGCAGGATGGATGCTGGGGAGCACGATGGATGCAGGGGGGGCAGGATTGATGCAGGGGGGGGCAGGATGGATGAGGGGGGAACCAGGATGGATGCAGGGGGCAGGATGGATGCAGGGGGGCAGGATGGAGCCGGCGGGGCAGGATGGATGCTGGGGAGCAGGATGGATGCGGGGGGGGGGGGTTGGCAGGATTCATGCAGGGGGGGGCAGGATGGATGCGTGGGGGTGGGATGGAGCCGGGGGGCAGGATAGATGCGGGGGGGGGGCAGGATGGAGCCAGCAAGGCAGGATGGATGCGGGGGGGGGGGGGGCAGGATGGATGCAGGGGGGGTGGGATGGAGCCGGGGGGCAGGATGGAGCTGGGGGGCAGGACAGATGCGGGGGGGGGGGGGGCAGGATGGAGCCAGCAAGGCAGGATGGATGCGGGGGGGGCAGGATGGATGCAGGGGGGGACAGGATGGATGCGGGGGGGGGGGGGCAGGGTGGATGCGGGGGGGGGCAGGGTGGATGCGGGGGGGGGGGGGCAGGATGGATGCAGGGGGGCATGATGGAGCCGGGGGGGGCAGGATGGAGCCGGGGTCATGTGACCGATCAGCTGATCGGTTTCCCAGGCAACGACAGGTCCTGTCCTGGGAGATAGAAGACAGGTGGAGCGTGCCTGCGTAGGGTAAGTATCCTTATGGGATTTTTTTCATTTTTATCACCATTGAGGAGCGGGGGGTGGGCAGGGGGAGTGGGGGCCCGCGGGGAGCGGTGGGGCAGAGGGAGGGGGGCCACGGGGAGCGAGGAGGGGGGCAGGAAGAGCGGATCGGGGCAGGAGGAGCGGGGGCGCAGGAGGGGCAAGAGGGTGTGGGGCGCAGGAGAGGCCGCCGATGGCGAGAGTGGGGCAGTATTAACCCCGCTCTCGCTAACGGTCGGCCATCTTGGTTAGGTATAGAGCCGGCTTCAGTCAGGATGTGACATAATTTCGATGACATGCTGACGGAAGCTGGCTTAGGGTTTTATTAGAATAGATGTTGCCAAAAAGATAGAAATACACGCTATGATCTTTTGCTGTATGATGATGCATAATGTGTGTTGTCATGTATCAGGCTAGGAGCACAGGCAAAGCACTTAATTTGTTTATTCAGCACGGTCATGGTCTCCCCTCTCCCATATCAACTTGATAGATTCCTATCCCCTGAAACTTTCTATGGATCATCACTGCCTCCTGAGTCACAGCAAAGCATCCAGACGTCTGTGGAGCATCTGTTAGACATAGTAACACGCAAGTTATAGTACACACCTGCATTATCAACTAATATCTATTAAAGGTAAAAAAAACGATATTTTTATGTTCCCAAGTATAGATTGTCTTATACAGTAGGGGAAATAAGTATTTGATCCCTTGCTGATTTTGTAAGTTTGCCTGCTGACAAAGGCATGAATAGTATATAATTGTAAGGGTAGGTTAATTTTAATAGTGTGAGATAGAATATCAAAAATAAAATCTGGAAAATCACAGCTGTCTTAAATTGTCACCTGTATAAAAGACTCCTGTCCACACACTCAATTAATCAGTCAGATTTTAACCTCTACAACATGGGCAAGACCAAAGAGCTTTTTAACCCCTTCCCGACCTATGACGTAGTAGGACGTCATGGGCTGGTAAGGGGTGTTTGATGTGAGTTCCGGTGCGGAACTCACATCAAAGCCCCAACATCTCAGCTGATCTCATCAGCTGAGATGTCAGGGTACCAGCGGGATCCGATCGTCACTGTTAACCCCTTGGATCCCGCTGTCAATCACTGACAGCGGGATCCAAGGCGGCTGCGGCAGGGAACGCACTGTTCCCTGCCTGCTCCGGAGATCCCGCGATAGTATCACGGGATCTCCGGCGCTCATGTGACAGCCCGGGGTCCTGGCTAGACCCCAGATGCTGTCACTGAGCAGTTTCCTGTTGTGGTTGGCAGGTGCTGCCAACCACAACAGGTCTGCGATTCTGTGAGATACAGATGAGCTGCAGCTCATCTGTATCTCCCAGAAGCGAATGGACTGTGCAGCAAGGTGCCTCTTAAAGGGGCAGTGTAAAAATAAGAATGAATGAAAAAATAAAGTTTTTAAAAAAACTGTAAAAAAGAAAAAAAATATAAAGGTTCAAATCACCCCCCTTTACCCCAATCAAAATAAAAGTATAAAAAAATGTAAAAAAATAAATAAAGGTTTGGTATCGCCGCGTTCAGAATCGCCCGATCTATCATCATATTAAATCCGTTAATGAGACCCGTAAACTCCGTAATGGAAAAAAATGGTCCAAACACCAAAATTCTGTTTTTTAAGGTCGCTGCGTTATTGTTATAAAATGCAGTAACGGGCAATCTAAACTGCGGATACCCCAACAATGGTATCATTAGAAACGTTAGCTCATGGCGCAAAAAATAAGCCCTCACCCAGCCCCAGATCCTGAAAAATGAGAACGCTACGGATCGCAGAACATGGCGCAAAAAGTCAGCTTTGTTTTTTTTTCAAAACTTCTGAATTTTTTTTCACCACCTAGATACCAGTAAAGGTATACATGTTGGGTGTCTACAAACTTGTACCGAAGCGAGGCATCACCCCGTCACGTCGGTTTTACCATATAGTGAACATGGCAACTAAAATACCCAAAAAACAAACATGTCATTGCACTTTTTTTGCAATTTCACTGCATTTAGAATTTTTTTGCAATTTCCCTGTACATTATATGGTAAAATAAATTATTGCATATGAAAGTACAACTCGTCCCACAAAAAACAAGCCGTCATATGTCTATATTGACGGAAAAATAAAAAGGTTGTGGCTCTTGGAAGCAGGGGAGCAAAAAATGAAAATGAAAAACGAAAAATTCCCGGGTCATGAAGGGGTTAAGGATGTCAGGGAAAAGATCCTAGACCTGCACAAGGCTGGAATGAGCTACAAAACCATAAGTAAGATGCTGGATTAGAGGGAGACAACTATTGGTGCAATAGTAAAAAAATGGAAGAAATACAAAATAAGTGTCAATCAACATAGATCTCGGGCTCCATGCAAAATCTCACCTCATGGAATATCGAGGATCATGCGAAAAGTGATAGATCAGCCTAAAACTACATGGGGTGTGAGACAATGAGGGGGATCATATGCGAGGGCCGCTATGTGTCCCTCAGAATGTGCACTGTCACATATTGAACCCAGTATGGAAGGTAGGATAGAGGGGCGCTCCACTCTAGGCCGGGTCTTGTAGGTTTTCCCCGGAGAGAGACACGGGTTAAATGCTAGGTTAGGAGACAGGGCGGGGTTCTCTGTGAAGAGCTTCGGCCTGAGCTGAGGCAGAAGAACCTGCTGAGCCGTCAGGTCAGGGCTGTGAGAGGCTGTGTGCTATTACAACACGGCCTAACCCAGTGCGACCTAGACCGGAGGGAACTCCTAACCTGAAGGGACCGTGTTACTGTACGGTGGATGTTTGCATTGTACCCGGCTGTGTCCCGGATCCCGGCGGCTTGTGCCACTTCTGTGCCTCATCAATAAATCCGGTTACTGTATGAACTGATACCGGGCTCACTGCCGTTTGTCTTGCAACCCCGGCGCTACCTCACAGAGGAGAACCTGTTAGTCATCTCAAGGCCACTGGGACCACTGTCCCCATAAAACCATTGGTAACACATTACGCTGTAATGGAGTAAAATCCTGCAGTGCTCGCAAGTCCCTCTGCTCGGGAAGGCACATGTGCGGGCCTGTCTGCAGTTTGCCAATGAACAACTTGGTGATTCTTCGAGTGATTGGGAGAAGGTGCTGTGGTCAGATGGGACAAAAATGTATCTCTTTGGCATTAACTCAACTTGCTGTGTTTGGAGGAAAAGAAATGCTGTCTATAACCCAAAAAACACCGTCTCCTTAGTCAAGCATGATGAGGGAACACCTTTTAGGAGTGTTTCTCTACTAAGGGCACAGGACTACTTCAACGCATCAATGGGACATAGGATATAGCCATGTACTGTGAAATCCTGAGTGACAACCTCCTTCCCTCCTCCTAGACATTAAAAATGGGTTGTGGCTGGGTCATCCAGCATGACAATGACCCAAAACATGCAGCCAAGTCAACAAAGGAGCGGTTCAAAAAGAAGCACATTAAGGACATGGAGTGACTTAGCCTGTCTCCAGACCATAATCCCACACAAAACGTATGGAGAGAGTCGAAGCTCCCAGTTTCCAAGCGACAGCCTTAAAATCATAGGGATTTAGAGATGATTTGCAAAGAGGAGTGAACCAAAATTCCTCCTGACATGTGCGCAAACCTCTTTATCTACTACAAGAAACGTCTTGACCGCTGTGCTTGCCAGCAAGGGTTTTGCCACTAAGTATTAAGTCTTGTTTGCCAGAGGGATCAAATACTTATTTGTCTCTGCAAAATGCAAATACATTTATATAATTTAGACAATGTGATTTTTCTGGATTTTATCTTTTATATTCTATCTCTCACTGTTAAAATTAACCTACCCTTAAAATTATAGACTGTTCATGTCTTTGTCAGTGGTCAAACTTAGAAAATCAGCAATGGATCAAATACTTATTTCCCCCACTGTATTATGATATCAATTATAATCTAGGAATATATATATATATATATATATATATATATATATATATATATATATATATATACACATACCGTGTTTCCCGAAAATAAGTCACCCCCGATTATAAGACAGGGCAGGGCTGGGGGCAATTTTTTTAATATAAGTCATACCCCAATTATAAGACAGGGTGACTTATTTTCGGGGAAAATTTGGTGGGGTGGGGGGGGCCAGAGGAATCTCTCATACTTACCGCTGCTGTCGCTGCTGTCTCCCGTGCCCCCGCTGTGTTCCCGGTGCCTGGGTGAGCAGGGCGGGTATTTTAAATCCCCCGCCGCTGTCCCGGCCAATCGCAGGCCAGGAACTGCCCAGATGCCAATCACAAGCCAGTCGCGCTGCATGACGTCAATCTGGCCTGTCATTGGCTCCCCAGGCAGCTCCTGGCCTGTGATTGGCCGGGACAGCGGCACGTGTGCAGGCCGGGCTGTCTGTGCGACGATGCCCAGCCTGCGTGCTGCTGTGCCGGGTGTGGAGGTGCCCGGGGCTGTGTCGGAGGTGCCCGGGCTGTCGGAGGTGCCCGGTGTGTGCTGCGGTCCTCAGGCATGTGGATGCCTGGGATGTGCTGCGGTCTCCGGTGGTCGGAGGAGCCCAGGTCAGTGTGCCCCTGTCAGTGTGCCCCTGTATGTGTGAGTGTGCCCCTGTATGTGTGAGTGTGCCCCTGTATGTGTATGCCCCTGGGTTAGGACTAGGGTTAGGGCTAGGGTTAGGGCTAGGGTTAGGGTTAGGGCTAGGGTTAGGGTTAGGGTTAGGGTTAGGGCTAGGGTTAGGGAGGGAAATATAAGACATACCCCGAAAATAAGTCAGGGTGGGACTTTTGGGGGTAAAATTAATATAAGCCACTGTCTTATATTCGGGGAAACACGGTATATACAGTATTTCAGTTTATTCTGTTTATCAATCATGTGAAGGAAGTTTCTGTTCATGTTATGGCCTTGTACCCTGAAAATTTTAGGCTATATGCACATTTCAGGTCCATGTTGACGAAATTGTTCACAAGCTTCAGTTTATGGCAATTTATCCATGCACTTATGTAGCAGAAAAAATGCTGCGTTTCATAGTACCAGGAAAGCGATTTTACATTTCTAAAATGTCATGGACTTGCTGCTTATTGTTTCCTAGCATATATGAACCTTTGTCTGTGCTCCTAGCCTGATATGCGACAGCACACATTATGCATCATCATACAGCAGAAGACCACAGCGTGTATTTCTATCTTCTTGGTGATATTGATTGCTATTTGAAGGGAGAACAGCCTTGTTTTTACATTACAGAGGATGGTATATCTGGGGTGGATTGTAATGTGACCATGGGGCCAGCAGCCATGCCTCCTGCCATGCCCCCTGCCCATATAGAAGTATGAGGGGGCAGAAATGTAAGATTATCCTAGAGCCCCCAGGGTCCACACCTCCTGATCTCTGCTGCATGAAGCTGAATTTCTCTGTCCCCTGACGGAAGGGTGAGTGCTGAAGAGCAGATATGATTTTATTGATTTATAAGTGCTCAATAGATCCTACAACTGTATTGCCCAGCTCTGCTTCATCATGTAGGAGGGCAGGGACAGTACAAAAATGTTTTATCTTCCCAGAGTTCCCCTTTAAGTGTGCTGACATCCCCTAATATACATTATGAGTTCACACATTGCATCCCCTATAATATAGTATGGGCCCACACACAGAATCCCCTGTATACAGCATGAGTCCTCTATATTCAGATTGAGCCTTCCTAAAGCCTATATATATGAGCACCATATGGACCCTATACCTAGTATGTGCCCTAACATTGCCCCCATATATTCAGCATGAGTCCCCACATAGCTCACTATATACAGTATGTGCTTTCACATATTCCCTATATTCAGTATGAGACCTCACATTATATACAGTATGATCCCACAGATAGCTCCTCCTGTATACAGCATAAGACCTCACATAACCCCTATATAGAGTATGAGCACGATTTAGCCCCAATACACTGTATGTGCCATAACATAACCCCCTGTTAATACACTATAACCCCATACACAGCTCCTATATACAATATAAGCCCTCACTTCAGCCGCCCTACATACAGGATGGGCCCTTCATAGGCCCTTATACATAATACAGTGCCTGTATATAGTATGAGCCCTCAGACAGCCTTCCTTATATATAAATTGAGCCCCAAAATAGCCTTTAAATACAGGATGAGCCCTCATATAACCACCTATATACAGTGTGAGCACCCACATAATTCCCTAGATACAATATGAGCCCTCACATAGTCCTCTAAATACAGTATAAGCCCACACATTGTTCCATATATACAGTATATGCCTCTACATAGCTTCCTATATAGAGTATGAGCCTTCACATAGCCATCTTATAAATAAGATGCTCTTTCACATAATCCTCTAAATACAGGCCCACATCCCTAAACATATGAAAAAAAATCACACATACTTGCATGGCTTCTGGACCACCAGCACTCTACTACTCCCAGGACTGCAGTTCGTCTTGTGTCTTGTACAAGAACACGTTGGAATAATGACTTAGCTATTCCTGCACATCACAGAAGTGACGCAAGTTCCCCTAAGGTTGTACTACCATTTTTCATTGCCAACAACTGAGCTCCTGGCTGGATCTAGAGATTTACACTGCTAGATACAGTATAAGCTCTCACATAGCTTCGCTGTATACAAGAAAAGCCCTCACATTCCCCACCCCATGTACAGTATGAGTCCTCATAATTCCCTATATACAGTTTCAGCTCTCACATAGCCTCTTATATACAGTATGAACACTCACATAGCCCTTCTATGTACAATATGGACCCCCACATAGCTCCCTATGTATAGTATAAGCCTCACATAGCCCTCCTATGTACAGTATGAGCCAACACACAGCCCATATATGCAGTATGAGCCCTCACATAGCCTCCCTCATATACAGCATAAGTCCACACACAGTTGAAACCAGAAGTTTACATGTAGACATGTCCTGTGGTCTAAACAATAACTAAGGTGGTGCACCGGAGCCAGCTATGGGGGTGTTTGACAGTAGTGAATTTTTATTCCTGCTAGTACTCTTTTTTTTTTTTTTTTTTAGTTTCATCTGAACATCAGTGAGAAAGTTCCGTGTCTCTATTTTCTCAAATAAGTTTATGGGAGGATAGGAAAAAGTAGATCCAGCGCACACTCTTGTTCACCTTGTTTTGTCTATCTTTTTACTATATTACCAAATTAATACTCTTGACAGATAGGTTTCCCTGGTATCCCTATAATTGTCGTGTGGTGATATCTCTACTTACTTGACCAGATTAGTAACGCACCCGATTCGTAGTCTAAAAAAAGATTTCTATTTATTTCAGAAGTAGAAATCGGCCCGATGCTATTGCATCGGGAGAGCGGTGAAATGAACAGGTGCCGTAGAAATAGCCACTAAATAGTACAGTCCTCTGTCCAGAAAGTATGCTGTTGTTACAGGATTTATATGGTGGCTTAGTGGTTAGCACTGTATGGTGGCTCAGTAATGCAGGGGAAGGGGTAGGGAATATGCGCTCACTGGAATACCTTGAAGCTGACTGGTGCCTGGATGGACGTCCACAGTCCTTGTAGTTAGTGATAAAAGGAAAATCCGGCACCGGACCAAATTCTTCAATATTTGTGTTTTATTTTTCAGTGCATCACACAAATAAAACGATCATATCATGGGACCACAGCCCCAGCAAAACGCTGAACGTGTTTCAGACATAGTCCTTCGTCAGGGGCATAAAATCACAATGACAAAATTTCCTTTTTAAACATTGAGATACACAATTAATTACACACATGTGAAACATATTCTACTCATGACGTAGGTTGAAGACCTCCTACTCTATTTTTTCATTTAATTATAGGAGCCAATCTGTTTTAGTTACACAGTTACATTTGTGTTGGGCTACAGGTTAAATATACATGAATTACAAATTTATTTTTTTTTCTTTCCATATATCCATGTATACTTCTATTAGAATCCCCATACACTTTGTTTTTTTTATGGGAGTTAAACTTCTGTTGTTATATGGATTTAGTAAGGTTTATTTACAGTGTTGGACAAAAGTATTGACACCCCTGCAATTCGGTCAGATAATACTCAGTTTCTTCCTGAAAATGATTGCAATCACAAATTCTTTGGTATTATTATCTTCATTTAATTTGTTTTCAATGAAAAAAACACAAAAAGAATTGTCCTAAAGCCAAATTGGATATAATTCCACACCAAACATAAAAAGGGGGTGGACAAAAGTATTGTCACTGTTAGAAAAATCATGTGATGCTTCTCTAATTTGTGTAATTAACAGCACCTGTAACTTACCTGTGGCACCTAACATGTGTTGGCAATAACTAAATCACACTTGCAGCCAGTTGACATGGATTAAAGTTGACTCAACCTCTGTCTTGTGTCCTTGTGTGTACCACATTGAGCATGGAGAAAAGAAAGAAGACCAAAGAACTGTCTGAGGACTTGAGAAACCAAATTGTGAAGAAGCATGAGAAATCTCAAGGCTACAAGTCCATCTCCAAAGACCTGAATGCTCCTGTGTCTACCGTGCACAGTGTCCTCAAGAAGTTTAAAGCCCATGGCACTGTGGCTAACCTCCCTAGATGTGGACGGAAAAGAAAAATTGACAAGAGATTTCAACGCAAGATTGTGCGGATGGTGGATAGAGAACCTCGACTAACATCCAAATAAGTTCAAGCTGCCCTGGAGTCCGAGGGTACGACAGTGTAAACCCGTACTATCCGTCGGCGTCTGAATGAAAAGGGACTGTATGGTAGGATACCCAGGAAGACCCCACTTCTTACCCCGAGACATAAAAACGCCAGGCTGGAGTTTGCCAAAACTTACCTGAGAAAGCCTAAAACGTTTTGGAAGAATGTTCTCTCTTTTTGGGCAAAGGCATCAACATAGCGTTTACAGGAGAAAAAAAGAGGCATTCAAAGAAAAGAACTCGGTCCCTACAGTCAAACATGTCAGAGGTTCCCTGATGTTTTGGGGTTGCTTTGCTGCCTCTGGCACTGGACTGCTTGACCGTGTGCATGGCATTATGAAGTCTGAAGACTACGAACAAATTTTGCAGCATAATGTAGGGCCCAGTGGGAGAAAGCTGGGTCTCCCTCAGAGGTCATGGGTCTTCCAGCAGGACAATGACCCAAAACACACTTCAAAAAGCACTAGAAAATGGTTTGAGAGAAAGCACTGGAGACTTCTAAGGTGGCCAGCAATGAGTCCAGACCTGAATCCCATAGAACACCTGTGGAGAGATCTAAAAATGGCAGTTTGGAGAAGGCACCCTTCAAATATCAGGGACCTGGAGCAGTTTGCCAAAGAAGAATGGTCTAAAATTCCAGCAGAGCATTGTAAGAAACTCATTGATGGTTACCGGAAGCGGTTGATCGCAGTTATTTTGGCTAAAGGTTGTGCAACCAAGTATTAGGCTGAGGGTGCCAATACTTTTGTCTGGCCCATTTTTGGAGTTTTGTGTGAAATGATCAATGTTTTGCTTTTTGCTTCATTCTCTTTTGTGTTTTTTCATTGAAGACAAATTAAATGAAGATAATAATACCAAAGAATTTGTGATTGCAATCATTTTCAGGAAGAAACTGAGTATTATCTGACAGAATTGCAGGGTGTCAATACTTTTGGCCAACACTGTATATTATCCTTTTTAGTAAAAGTATGATAGGTCTGTTCGTAAATTTAACCCATTAGGTTGTCGTGTATTGAGGCTGAGTACACGTCCAAAACATGTGTATCAGATCCGCTCCCTCCTCCCCACATTTTGGACATTTATCATCTCCTCTAATACCGGTTTGGCACAAAAATTTGGGTGTCCTATACACCCTGTGCAGCAAGTATAGTTGGGATAACCGCTGTGCCTCACAAGTGGACAGAAGTGGGACACTATCCAGTATATCTTCCCAGGATTCATTATCAATAGGACCCACATCCCACTCCCACCTGTCCTTAATTAGCAACGGTCTCTCCCACTGGAATTGCTGCATCAAAATGCCATAAATCCTAGAAATAAGACCCTTGCCTCCATTATGACTAAGCAATGTATTGAACAGAAGGTGATGCTGTATCTTATTCTGCAACTGTCTAGATTGGCTCATCCAGGCGTGACGCAGCTGTAAATAGAAATAGAAAGTATTTCGTGGGACAGAGAATTCATCAGACAGTTGCTGAAAATATTTAAGAATATCTCCATTCAAAATCTGAGCCACCAGTGTGATACCCAATCCCCTCCACAAACCCCCTCCCTCCAGCTTGTAAATCTCCGGTAAATCGGGATTAACCCAAAGTGGGGTAAAAAGAGTATGCCCTGTCACGTTTAGAATAGATTTAGTTTTTTGCCATATTTTCCTCATGAGCCTCACTGTTGGCAAACACTTTTTGCGCTCCTGCTCCAAGAGCCCAACCTCCATAAAGGAGGTGTTGGAGATTCCCCCCGTAATGACATGTGCCAATTTCTCCAAATTACCACTAACCAGAGCAAGCTGTTGGAGCTGGGCTGCCAAAAAGTACGCCCATGGGTTAGGGGCCGCCAATCCTCCCTGGTCCTTAGGCCTTTGTAGTGTATCGAGACGAATCCTGGCCACACCTTTTTTCCAAATTAATTCCCTAAATAGGGCTTGAAATTTATAAAAAATTCGCATAGGAATCCATATTGGCGAATTATGAATTACGTATAGCAATTGTGGTATTAATATCATTTTTACCAGATTGGTTCGACCAACCACCGACAGGGGAAGCTTGCTCCAAATATTAATTTTCCGTTGAAATTTACCCAACATATCCAATAAATTTAAAGAGATATAGTTAGAGACAATAGGAGACACCACTATACCAAGATATTTGAACTCTCGAACCACTTTAAGACAGGTATCTCCCACCCTCGTATCAGCTGATAGAGTATCCACTGGCATAATTACCGACTTATCCCAATTTATTTTTAAACCCAAGTACTCTCCAAATTCCTGTATGAGCCCCATAGCTGCGGTTAAGGAACCTGATGTGTCCCCCAAGAACAGCAGGAGATCATCAGCATATAATGCCACTCTCTCCTCCAAGTCCCCGTGTCGGAAACCCCGAATATCAGGACTATTATGCAATTTAACAGCAGCAATGGTTCAATGGAGAGAGCAAACAGGAGAGGAGACAACGGACAACCCTGCCTAGTACCCCTCTCCAGCTTCAGAGCATCCGACAGGGCACCATTGAGGCGAATCCTAGCCACAGGAGCAGAAAATAGCAGTCTCACCCATTTTATAAACTGGCTTCCAAATCCCAATTCCCGTAGTACCACCCATAGGTACTCCCACTCAACGCTATCGAAAGCCTTCGCAGCGTCAAGCGAGAGCACCGCCCTCTCTCCGCCACTCTGGGATGCCAACTGTATGTTAAGAAATACCCTGCGCAAATTAATGGCTGTAGACGTATTGGGCATAAATCCCGTTTGATCCTCTCCCACTACCTGATTGATCACGGTCATCAGCCTGGTAGCCAAGACTTTCGCCAAAATCTTTACATCGGTAGATAGCAAAGAAATAGGCCTGTACGACTCAGGCTGTAGAGGATCCTTCCCTGGTTTAGGTAAAAGGACCACCACCGCCTCCCTCATTGATTCAGGTAGAACCCCCTCACACAGAGCCCCCTCAAACAGCTCCTTCAATCTAGGTATTAACACATCCCCATATTCCTTATAAATTTCAATTGGGACACCATCGGACCCAGGAGCCTTATTATTCTGAAAGTCCTTTACCGCAATCCACATTTCCTCTGCTGTAATAGGAGCCTCCAATTGTAATCTCTGGACCTCCGTCAGCCTAGGCAGCCGCATGTCACGGATATACCGCTCCAACTCCGCAGAAGATTTTACAAGCCTGGAGGAGTACAGCCGCTTATAAAAGTGAAAAAAACACCTTTGCAATCTCTCCAGTGTCCGTGACCAATAATCCATTACCGTCCAGGACAGCTGAGATCAGCGGAGCCCCAGTCTGGGCTTTAGCAACCGTAGCCAACAGGTGTCCAGCACCCTCACCCTCAGCATAAAATTGCTGCTTTAAGAAAAAATGTTTATTCTCAGCCTGTTGTAACACAAATTGGTTTAATTTAGATTGGGCATTTACCCATTTTAGCTTGCTGTCGGCAGTTGGTGACCCCACAAAGGCGTGTTCCAGAGTATCCACCTCAGTCTGCAAATATTGCATACGACCTCTAGTTTTAGATTTAACCCTGGATATTTCTTTTATTAGGACTCCACGCAATACCGCCTTCATGGCATCCCAAACCACGGACAGAGATACCGAGCCCACATTGTTACAAAAGAACTCCTCCAGAACAGAGGGAATGGAGACATTGTTGTCAAATACTGCTAGCCAGAATGAATTGAACCTCCACCCACCCCTATGACATATAGCACCCCGTTCCACGTTTATAACCACCTTAAGAGGGGAGTGGTCTGAAATCAATCTGGTACAATATTCAGTCCCAATTATCAGTGGCACTATTTCACTCTAACTTTTTCACCCATAACTTAGGTGTTCCAATATGGCGGCCAGCATAGTTCCAGTTGTGTGGATGCCGGTCGCTGCTGACCTCCGTGCGGCGGGAGATGAGCGGCGGCGGTGGTGTTATTTTCTCCCGGCACCAATGTCACTATCCCACAATGGCACCGCAGTGCATTGTAGGATATTAACATAAGCCCCGGAAGTCTGTGACACACGTTTTTGGTGATTATATAGTAGACTAGCTGTACTACCCGGCTACGCCCGGGTTAATAAATAACTGCTGTTAGCTATGACAAAATAGAATTTGAATATGTCATATTAATGACCTGTAGGAAAATAGAAGCTGAGCTGTGATTGGTTGCTATAGGCAGCCTAATAAATCTCCAGCCAACAGTGAACCCTCCCCCCGGCCGGGTAGTATATATTACCTCACACATACACATAAAAGACAGCTCATGTGACTGACATCTGCCTTAATTCCCTATATGGCACATGTGTTGCACATTGGCTGTTTTTTTTTTTGAAACATCATATTTATTCAATTTTCCACCAAAGTTTTCTTCCAACAAAAATAGTTTACATTCGGTATAATCATAATATACAAAATCAGAGCAAGACAATCATACAAAAATTAAACAAACATTAATATAGACATTTTTGCATGTCAAATCGGTGTATTTATCATATAACAAAAATCACAATGCTCCCAAATCTCCAAGTAATATCCAAGTGCCGCAAGGTATGGGCAAGGACCCCTCCAATACCACCTATTCAAGGCTTTGTGTCTCAATATCTAATACCGTTTATATTCCAGCGGTGGATGTACGAGACCTTGCCATCTTATAAATCTATCTGTAAGTGTGAGTCCCTATCTTTACTCCCCTATAACATATTTCTTATCCTACATCTAGTCGTCCCAAAGTCCCCCCTAATTCCTCCAGAAGGTACCATGAAGTGTCTTTAAGTGGGACCATGATATCACGTATCGCTTCCCCTGAGGTCTTGGCTTCTATGAAACTCCTCCATTTCTCCATGAAGGCCACCATCATCGCCTCCTTATCTCTTAGCACCTCTCGTCTATCTATTTCCAGCGCTCTGTCCAAGCCCATCACCATGTCAGACTCTCCCGGTAAATCCGGTCGTAGCCAGAAAAGGAGTAGCAGGCGTTTCGCTAACAGCATAAGGACATGGGCCAAACGCAAGGCCCCTCTGTGACTCCCAGGCGTCTCCAAGTCCTGGAATATCCATTTCGAGGGTTCCATAGCATAGTGATATTTACAGTAACTATAGAGCAGGGCATCTACCATGCTCCAGAATACTTGGACCTTAGGGCATTTCCATATACCATGTATCATATCAGTTTTTTCCCGCTGACATTTCGGGCAATTAAGTAGGCGATCTGGATTGGATAAAGAACGCGGGAAGTTAAATCCGTATACCATCGCATGAATGATGCGGAAATGTGAATCTCTCCACTGTTCACTGGAATATAGCGCCGTACTTTATCCCACCCTGTCAAAATACTGTCCTGCACTGAGTCATCCTCCAAATATCTCCTCCACACGGAGAACAATCCCGAGTCCCCACTCGGTGACAGAATGACCCTAAGTTCCCTATATATGGAAGAGATGCTCAGCTGGGAAGATTCCATGTTAATTAGTCTGTCACAAACGTTTGGGGACAGTTCCTTGGATACATCACGTAGTCGTGCCATGACATGATTTTTTATTTGCATATATTGGAGACCCTGTGTCCCCCCCAGTCCAAAATTGCCCAGAATCTCCAACCCCGTCATCCAACGTCCTTCCGTCTTATGTAGCAGATCGCCCATCTTCAACACCCCCTTCCTTCTCCAGTCTCTGAATAGTGCGTTGTCACGTCCCATAGTAAAGTCAGGGAAGGCCCATGGATTAAGATGTTTAGAGACCCTCCAGGACAGGCCACATTTCTTCCTGACCGCCTTCCATGCCGCAATTGTGTCCTTGCAGACAACGGCTGACTTGATATGAGGCGGAATGCTTGCTAGGGATGAATGTAGGAGGGAACAACGGTCCCAAGGGGCACAGAATTCCACCTCAAGTGGGCCAGCAGAATATCTGTTAGCAGCTGTGATCCACTCTACTACGTGCCGCAGCAAACATGCCAGATTATAACCCCTCAAGTCAGGTAAGTTTGTACCCCCCTCAGCTCGCGGTAACATCAACGTACCCAGACGAAGTCTAGGTCTCTTTCCCTTCCACACGAACGTGGAGAATGCCTTATTAATCCTACATACGTCAACATGTTTCAACAGTAGGGGAATCGTTTGTAAAGGATAGAGAAGTCGGGCAAAACTTACCATCTTTACTAAATGACATCGACCCAACAGGGAAAGTGGAAGATTTGCCCACCTTTTCAGTTCCTGTTCAATTTTGTCAAAAAGTGGGGAGTAATTAAGGGTGTAGACCTGGCTCGGTGTCCTGCCTAACTGGATCCCTAGGTATTTGATGTGAGAGTTGGCCAACGGAATTCCCAATGCGTTCGCAGTTTCCCTTAAAGCTCCCCCCCCTCTAATACTCAGTATTTCGCATTTTCGTCTGTTTAAGGAAAACCCCGCAAAGATTCCAAATGACTCAATGCCCCTAATCAACATAGGCAGATCACTTTCCGGGTTATCCAAAAAGAGAACGATATCATCTGCGAACAGAGCAGATTTCACCTCGCAGCGTCCCACTTTAATTCCTGAAAATGGGCTAGCATTATTAATGTATCTCGCCAGGGGCTCCAGGGCTATATTAAACAATAGAGGCGATAGTGGGCACCCCTGCCGAGTCCCTTTCTGTAGCGGAAATTTCGGTGACAGGAAGCCCGGGGTGTGCACCCTCGCAGTAGGGTTAGAATAAAGATTAGAAATAAAGCTACGAAATCTGCCCTCTATGCCCATTCTATTCATAACCAGATCCAGCCATGGCCACCGGACATTATCAAACGCCTTTTCTGCGTCCAAGGTGACCATGGCCGGATCTTTCCCCTCCTGTCTGGCACTATTTCGCACCACGTCCAACACCAATAACGCCTTGCGGATGTTAGTCACTGCGGAACGCCCTTTAACAAACCCAGACTGGTGAGCCTCAATGAGTTCTGGGAGGACCTGGGCCAGCCTGTCTGCCATTATTTTAGATAGAAGTTTAAGGTCCACATTTACGAGAGATATAGACCTGTAATTTGCCGGATTTTCTCTATCTTTATCTCCTTTGGGCAACAATTTAATATAGGCCATATTCGTGTCGTCAGGTATAGGGTCACCCATGGTAAATCTATTAAACATCCCCGTCAGTGTTGGGGTCACCTCCTCTCTCAGGATTTTATAAAACTCCCCCGTATAACCGTCTGGGCCTGGTGCCTTATTAGTACCCAATTTCCTGATGGCTGAGTCGACCTCGGATTCCGATATGGGTTTGTTAAGAACGTCCAGATCTGCTTCCGAGATCGAGTCAAGGTGTATCTTTCGTAACCAATCTTCTCCTCCCGACATTTGTTCTCCCTGTACTCTGTAAAGCTTTCGGTAAAAGTCTCCCAGTACATTATTAATGTCCCTTGGGCTAGTAACCACTTCCCCACCCTGACGACGTAGTCCCATAATCGGATTAGGTAATCTGCGACCCCTAGCCAGGTTCGCCAGTAACTTCCCCGCCTTATCGCCAAATCTATTTAGATCCACGTCCAGCTGACCACGTATCATGATTTCCCTGGTCTCTGCCAATCTGTCAAAATCTTTCCTCGCCTCTGTCCATTTCTGTCTGTCGGACTGATTACATGTGAGGCGGAATGTCCTGTAAGCGTCTGTGACTTTCGCGCCGGCCACTGAGTACTGTTCTGTCAGCTTCTTCTTTTGTGTTAAAGTATGAGCAATAATTTGTCCTCTAACCACTGCCTTCCCCGCTCCCCAGAACAACGTATGGTCATCTTTGTGGGCCGTGTTATCTCTCGAGAACTCAAGCCACCATTCTTTAAGTCTGGTCCTAAAGTCTCCCAGTTTCGACAGATGTGAGGGAAAGCGCCACAGGATGTCCGATCCTTTAGGTTGAACATCAAGGATGTCCAAAGACACCGGACTGTGGTCTGAGATGACCATTGGCTCAATCTCTGCACCCTCTATGGATCGCAACATTTTCGTATTCACCAGGAACATATCTAATCGTGACCAAGACGAGTGGGGGTACGAGTAATGAGTATATTCCAACTCCTGTGGGTGTAGAGTTCGCCACACATCTGCCAAACCCAAAGACCTCACCATGTCAGCTAATGCTCCTCCCCGCCTAGGTGCTCCTATAAGACCGGAAGTCCCGTAGGTATCCCTCCTCCTATCCAAATCTTCAGTCATTACTTCGTTAAAGTCGCCTCCAATTATTATATTTGGTTCACTATCCTCCAACCACCTCGTCTGTAAATCTCTAAGGAACTGACCCCGCGGGCCGTTTGGAGCATAGATGTTATATAGACTTAACCGTTGAGCCTTTACTTCCAGGACTAAATGTAGTACCCTCCCCTCTTGGTCTCTAGATACCGATACCTCAGTATGAGCTAGATGTTTGTTAACTAGTATTAATACCCCAGCTTTACGGTCTTGTGCACCTGAAATCCATCCCGCTCCCACCCATTGCTTTTGCATGTAATGTAACTCATGTTGCCTAAGATGTGTCTCCTGTAAAAGGGCAATGTCCACCTTAAGTCTTTTCAGATGTCTAAGCACCATATGTCTCTTATTGGGGGACCTAAGCCCCTTAACATTCCAGGTTATTACTCTAACCATTTTTCATAACGTCATGAGGAGAAAAGTAGGCACCCAGCCCACCCCAGAGTCTCGGATTGACGACTAGATAGTATAGTACCCATTTCATGTGTTGGGAAATCAGAGCATCCAATGATACAGCACTATATACTTGGAGTAATAAACCTATTGGGAGCAACAACACAACCACAAAAAATAAACTGAAACAAACAACCCTCACCTTATTAGTCATCACCCGACCACGTCGGGCACACGAGATGGGAACTTCAACAAACAAGTTTCCTCTCGGGAAAATGTCTTTCCTTAACCCCATGGCTTCCTTTTTTCTGTGCTGACGCGGCCCGCCCTGAGCCTTACGCCTGATATTCACATATACGGAACCATTCCAAGAAGGCCGTTGAATTGGTATATGTTGCCTTGGACATGTAAGCTTATACATACCCCCCAACTTCAGATATAATATACATCCCTTCCCATAAAGAAAAGAAAAGAGAAAGAGGAAAAAAAAAAACAACACCAGTAGTAAGGGAGGCACATTAGGGCAATCAGACTATGGAGTGAACTTCTCATCATATGATATTCACGTAAAAAGAGAGATGAAGAGAGAGAAAGGTAGAGAAAAGAAAGGAAGGGGAGAAATGAAAGAAGAGGAAGAAAGTGGGACATATAAGAGAGCGAATGAGAGGGAGAAATTGCGAGGTGGAGGGGGGAAGGAGAGGGGGGGAATACCGGGGGGGGGGGGGAAGAGGAGGATGTGGAAATAGAAGTGAGAGGCAAGAGAGTAATTGTGTGAATGTGGGGGGAATAGAGGAGGGGAAGGGAGTGTGTAGAAATATGTATATGAGAGGGATGAAAAGGGGATGAAGAGGTTTAAGTTCAAGATTGAGATTGAGTCGGTGAGAAAGTATATGGAGTACATATAGATGTACGGGAGTGAAGTGGGAACGTCATATGAGCGGAAACAAAAAAGCAGAGAGGGAGGATTGAAAATGGGAACCAACGCTTGCCAGTAGCTTTAGTAGACATGGCTATCCATTAGCATCGGTCTGTCCATGGATCCTCAGGGATAAGATGCCAAGATCATCATAGGGAAGTCACAACTTGTAAAGCAATCCTTCCTTGCTGTGTCACACGTCCGATGCGTTCCCAATCTCAGCTGAGTCCAGTATTGTCGCCGTGCATTGGTCTCTAGATGAGGCTTCCTCACTGGAGTGATGATTACGCCTGCGACGCTGTTGCGTTGTCCAATTTGCGTTGTCAGAGTAACTATCGCGTCCTCCAGGAACCATTTTCTCTGTAACAGCGTCAGCGTACGAGCGTTGTGTCTGGGATCTTGGGGAATTCCCGTTCTCTGGCGTGCGACGATGAAACCCAAAGGAAGCACGACCTTGAATAAATTGCATCGCTGCAGCACTGTCTGTAAATGATTTCAGGACACCTTTTGGATCCCGAAACCTGAGTATAGCCGGAAACGCTAGTTGGAAGCGCACGTTTTGTTTAAAAAGCAGGGAGCAGGCTGGACTGAACAGTTTCCTCTTACGTGCCACTGAAGCCGAAAAGTCTTCATATAACCTGACTCTGTGGCCACCCACTATCAATGGGAGCCTTCTGGACCTGTACTCCCTCAGTAGTGTTTCTTTGTCCTTGTAGTCCAGATATCTTGCAATAGCTTGTCTCGGGTTGTCTTGCGGGTCCCGTGGCGGGCCCACTCGGTGCGAGCGCTCAACTCTGCATTTATGTTGCATACCCAGCACCTTTGGCAGTTCCACCTCCCAGATAGCGTCCAGTTGACCAGGTGAGATGGATTCAGGTAGACCCACCAAACGCAGATTATTCCGGCGGGACCGGTTTTCCAAATCATCTAATTTGTCTTCCGAGTACACCGCCTGCTTTTGCAAGCCCGCCACCTGCTCTTCCAAGCGCAGAATTCTGTCTTCAGCTTCTCCCAATCTACGTTCTGCCTCTTGCAGCCGGTCCCCTTGAGCTGATACCGTGCGCTGTAGATCCTGAATCACTTCTGCTACAGCTTCCTTGACCGCCGCTTTCAGATCAGCCGCAAGGTATGGTGCGACCTCTTTAGCTAAGGATTGCACATCCACAGTGTGCATACAGGAGGCTGGGTCCCCCATTTCACCACCGGAGGTCCCCCCTCGTTGTCCGCCATTACTATTGTTATTCCTAGGCTGCGTCTCGCCCACTCCCGAAGCGGGAGACGATCCCCCGTTCAAACCTCTCGCCGGCGGATCTGGTCTGCTCCTGGCGGTACCTCCAGTCTGGCCTCCTCGCCCCCCAGAGGATTTGGCAGCACGGCTGTGTTCTTTCGTTTTGGCGGCGCTGGCTCGCACTTCCGCCGCCATCTTAAGCTGTGTCCCGCTCGGCCTCGTGATGCGCCGGGTGACAGTCTCCTCTCCGCCCGTACTCCTCAATATGTATCTGTCCAGAGTCCCTGTGGTACGGGGAGTGGACGCCAGCGTGGATATGGCCCAGATGGCTCCTTAAACCCGGTGATTGTGACGGATTGTCGGCTCAGGGACAGGAGCCCTCATTTCAGGCAGCCATCAGCACAGCGCCGGAACCGGAAGTGGGAGTTGATTCTTATGGGATTCTTATAACCCGTTAGTCTCTACTGAGTATACATGATGCTTCACATGACGTTATGTATCCGTAGTATCAGAGAAATAGAGGAATAAAGCACATGTGGAGATCCAGAAGATATAGCACTACAGGCCCAGGTGGCGTCTAGCACTGCAGGGGTTAACAATAGAACTGATAAGTCTGAATGCTGCAGGAGTTGTGAGACAGTGATGCTGCAGTCCTACAAGTAAGGGTGGGGGTCAGTGAGGGGTAGGATCTTCTGTAGTGGGAGCAGATACCGACAGCACAACAGTGTTACCCAAATTGCAACGGGTTACAGCAGATCAGGTGTCCCCACAAAGATAGTTTATGGTGCCAGCCACTAGAATATACTCTGAGATCAGAGAGACAGGGTCCTGTATGGGCCAAGGTGTTGTAGAGCCAGGAGATTGTAAGGGATGATGTTAGTCTCTTGCAAAAGTGCAATACCGAGCAGGCTTGAGGGAGGGAGCTTCTCTCCCCTCCACTCATCCAGGCACAGTCTATTTGGTCTTAGCTCCGTATCTCAGCCCTGTTGCTGCTCAATGTGTGGCCAAGACTGTTAATAACCTTCCTCTGAGTGGGAATGCTTCCTGATAGCACTTACACTGTGTTATGTGTGCCAGCGAGGGTTAACTTTCCTGAGTCACCATTATCTCTGCAGGAGATGTCTTTCACTTACCACTCCAATGACTTCTCAAATAGCAGGGCAAAGGCTTCTCACTGCTTCCTGGAGTGTCAGATATCAGCAGCCCAGCTCCATTCTGTTTGTGTGAGCCAATCTGTGGTTGCAGCTGCTGTAGGAGACACAGTGCAGAGTGTGCACCCGAGGACAGATAGAAAGTCTCTGTAGGAGCAGGTGGCAGAGCTCCTTGTGGCAGCACAGCTCTGTGAGGGGGATGTCACACAGTCAGGCCAAAATGAGAGCTTGAGGTGGTAGACAGGTAAAAATAAGCCCAGCTTGGTGTGCTGGGATGAGGCAGCAGATGATTTAGGGATGAATGGAGGCCAAATAGCATCTCCAGAGCCGCGGATGCCTGTGATTGAGGATCAGGTAGCAGGAGCTTCTTCACATGCATCCTTCCTGGATCTCGGCCATCTTGGATCTCACATTGGCTGTTTTTAATCAGATGTTTATTTTTGGAAATTAAAGATACCAGACATATCAGGGAGGGGTGTCCCTGTCATGTGTGTCCATCTATGTGTTCCTGTGGGGAGTGTGTGTGTGTCTGTGTCCCTGTGGGGTGTGTGTCCCTGTGGGGTGAGTGCATGTGTCCCTATAGGGTGTGTATGTGTGTGTGTCCCTGTGGGGGGGTGTCTGTGAGGCGTGTGTCTCTGTGTTGTGTGTGTCTCTTTGTGTCTCTTTGTGGTGTGCGTGTTTGTGTTCGGGAGCATGGTGAGTATCCAATGTTGGGGCTCCACCTTAGCTGTTACTCATTGTGTGCATGTGGTGTGTATACAGGGTCCCACGTTAGTGACTATATGCTGGCATATGCTGTTAGTCTTTGGCGCTGTCATTAAGCCCCTCTCAATCACAACTGTCAACTGGTGACTGTCACTTTCTCTCCATGTACAGTTTGGGCCAGAAATATTTGGACAGTGACACAAGTTTTGTTATTTTAGCTGTTTACAAAAACATGTTCAGAAATACAATTATATATATAATATGGGCTGAAAGTGCACACTCCCAGCTGCAATATGAGAGTTTCCACATCCAAATCGGAGAAAGGGTTTAGGAATCATAGCTCTGTAATGCATAGCCTCCTCTTTTTCAAGGGACCAAAAGTAATTGGACAATGGACTCTAAGGGCTGCAATTAACTCTGAAGGCGTCTCCCTCGTTAACCTGTAATCAATTAAGTAGTTAAAAGGTCAGGGGTGGATTCTAGGTGTGTGGTTTTGCATTTGGAAGCTGTTGCTGTGACCAGACAACATGCGGTCAAAGGAACTCTCAATTGAGGTGAAGCAGAACATCCTGAGGCTGAAAAAAAAGAAAAAATCCATCAGAGAGATAGCAGACATGCTTGGAGTAGCAAAATCAACAGTTTGGTACATTCTGAGAAAAAAGGAATTGACTGGTGAGCTTGGGAACTGTAAAAGGCCTGGGCGTCCACAGATGACAACAGTGGTGGATGATCGCCGCATACTTTATTTGGTGAAGAAGAACCCGTTCACAACATCAACTGAAGTCCAGAACACTCTCAGTGAAGTAGGTGTATCTGTCTCTAAGTCAACAGTAAAGAGAAGACTCCATGACAGTAAATACAAAGGGTTCACATCTAGATGCAAACCATTCATCAATTCCAAAAATAGACAGGCCAGAGTTAAATTTGCTGAAAAACACCTCAAGAAGCCAGCTCAGTTCTGGAAAAGTATTCTATGGACAGATGAGACAAAGATCAACCTGTACCAGAATGATGGGAAGAAAAAAGTTTGGAGAAGAAAGGGAACGGCACATGATCCAAGGCACACCACATCCTCTGTAAAACATGGTGGAGGCAACGTGATGGCATGGGCATGCATGGCTTTGAATGGCACTGGGTCACTTGTGTTTATTGATGACATAACAGCAGACAAGAGTAGCCGGATGAATTCTGAAGTGTACCGGGATATACTTTCAGCCCAGATTCAGCCAAATGCTGCAAAGTTGATTGGACGGCGCTTCATAGTACAGATGGACAATGACCCCAAGCATACAGTCAAAGCTACCCAGGAGTTCATGAGTGCAAAAAAGTGGAACATTCTGCAATGGCAAGTCAATCACCAGATCTTAACCCAATTGATCATGCATTTCACTTGCTGAAATCCAGACTTAAGACGGAAAGACCCACAAACAAGCAAGACCTGAAGGCTGCGGCTGTAAAGGCCTGGCAAAGCATTAAGAAGGAGGAAACCCAGTGTTTGGTGATGTCCATCGGTTCCAGACTTAAGGCAGTGATTGCCTCCAAAGGATTCGCAACAAAATATTGAAAATAAAAATATTTTGTTTGGGTTATGTTTATTTGTCCAATTACTTTTGACCTCCTAAAATGTGGAGTGTTTGTAAAGAAATGTGTACAATTCCTACATTTTCTATCAGATATTTTTGTTCAACCCTTCAAATTAAACGTTACAATCTGCACTTGAATTCTGTTGTAGAGGTTTCATTTCAAATCCAATGTGGTGGCATGCAGAGCCCAACTCGTGAAAATTGTGTCACTGTCCAAATATTTCTGGCCCTAACTGTAGATAGGGCCAAAATTGTTTGGTGAATTGGAACGTGCATTATTGTGAATTCACAACATAGCCTATGACGCTCTCGGGGTCCAGACGTGTGACTGTGCAAAATTTTGTGGCTGTAGTTGCGACGGTGTAGATGCCAATCCTGGACATACACACACACATTCACACATTCAGCTTTATATATTAGATATGGTACATTTGTTTCTCTTGTAGTTTTGCTGCTTATTAATCAGATTTATATTTTTGAAGGATAATACCAGACTTTTGTGTGGTCTAGGGCGATTATGTGGCGAGGTTGGTGTATGTGTGGTGAAATGTGTGCTGAGGGTGGTATATGTGTTCAAGCACGTGGTAGTGTGTGGTGCATTTTGTGTGTGTGTTCATATCCCCGTGTGTGGTGCGTATCCTATGTTGGGGCTCCACCTTAGCAACTGTAAGGTATATACTCTTTGGCGCCTTTGCTCTTATTCTTTAAGTCCCCCTTGTTCACATCTGGCAGCTGTCAATTTGCCTCCAACACTTTTCCTTTCACTTTTTCCCCATTATGTAGATAGTAGCAAAATTGTTTGGTGAACTGGAACGCGCAGGGTTAAATTTTCGCCTCACAACATAGCCTATGACGCTCTCGGGGAATATTGGAGAGATCGTAACTCTCGGTTGCTGACCAAGGGCCCAATAAGAAAGTCATGGATATATCCATTATAGGAATCATTTTCAAGCACCAAATAAAGCAAATATGAAAAGTGCCTCCTTCCCACATAATATTTGAGTATATTTGTCACGCTTTCAGGGGAAGGCGCCCTAGAGTGGACCCACTGGGCCGTGGTACTGAACTCCCCTGGGTGAGCTGATCCTACTTTACCCAACCCCTATACAGGGATTGTCAGGGGCACGTCCAGGGGGTCTAAATACCACAGTAGCTAGTACCAGGGGGGCGGCTCGTAAGGTTAGCCTATACTAAGGAATAGAGAAGTATTCCAGGTAACAGGGCACAAGTGCTCATGTGCGAACACGGCAGTCAGCTGACAGGAAGGGAACATGGCGACGGCTCCGAGACACAGCACGCCTGGATGCCGGACGCCCGGTCGGCAGAGGAGCAGGAGATGCTGACCCAGGAGAGGTGAGCTGGGAAGCGGTGGCAGGGGGCCTAACAGTACCCCCTCCCTCACGCCCCCTCCTCCGAAGGCGCGCTAAGAACCTCGCCAGAATGTGTGGCACATCAATGTTCTCAAGTTGCTCCCAGGTCCTCTCCTCAGGACCAAAACCAGCCCAGTCATTTAGGAAGAGGGTCTTGCTCTACTCTTCTTCATGGCAAGGATGTCCCTGACTTCATAGACATCCCGAGCTGAGAGGCCGTGGCACAGTACTGGAGGAGGGATGATATCGATTGAGCACCACGGGTTTCAACAACGAGACATGGAAGGAGTTAGGGATGCGAAGCGAGGCAGGTAGTCTCAACTTGGAGGCAACATCGTTGATGCGTCCTAGGACTTTGAAGGGGCCGATATAACGGGGCCCCAACTTGTAGGATGTCACCTTTAGCCTGACGTATCTGGAAGAAAGCCACACTTTATCGCCCGGAGAAAAGATGGCGAATCCAGACGTCTCTTATCAGCATGTCTCTTTATCCTGCCGGAGGCTTGTGTAAGAGCGTCTCTGGTCTCACTCCAGATCCTGGAGAAGTCCATGGACGATGCATCAGCTGCCGGATTGCCGGATGCTGAGGAGATCGGAAGAGGTAAACCAGGACGTTGTCCGAATACCACGAAAAAAGGGAATTTAGCTGACGACTCGACTAGAGTGATTGTTGTATGCGAATTCCGCCCAAGGAAGGAGACCGGTCTAGTTATCGTGATGAGCGCTGGCGAAGTGCCGAAGATAGGTGGTGAGGACTAGGCTAATGCGCCACCTGCCCTTTGGACTGTGGATGATAGGCAGAGAAGTCCAGCGTGACGTCCATATGCTTGCACAGCGCCCTCCAGAACCGGAAAGTGAACTGGGCTCCTCTATCGGACACGATATGGTAGGAAATCCATGGAGCCGGAAGATGTGTTCAATGAATATCTTGGCTAACTCAGGAGCGAATGGTAGACCGGGTAAAGGAACGAAGTGAGCCATTTTTTTTAGAAGCGATCCACGACTACCCATATGACCGTACAGCCGGAGGAGCAAGAGAGATCCGTAATGAAATCCATCACTATATGTCGCCAGGGAGCCGACGGGACCGGAAGAGGCAGTAGACGTCCAGCCGGCAACCTTCTGGACACCTTATTCTTAGCACAAGATGGACATGAGGCAACGAAGTCATGGACGTCTTGACGGATAGTAGGCCACCAATAGTGACAAGTGATCAAAGAAAGAGACTTTTTAACTCCAACGTGACCGGCAATTCTCGACGAGTGTCCCCATGACAGGACCGTCTTCCTCTGATTCTGGGTGACGAATGTCTTACCCGGTGGAAGTCCGGCAACACGTAAGGGAGTCACAGTGATTATTTTGGTAGGGTCGACGATATGGAAGGGCTCATCTTCCACATCCGACGGCTGGAAGGACCGCGACAGGACATCAGCTTTGACATTTTTACTACCAGGTCGGAAGTGCAGTTCAAAATTGAAACGGGCAAAGAACAGGGACCACCGGTATTGCCGGGGGTTGAGCCTCTGGGCAGACTGGAGATAAGCCAGGTTCTTGTGGTCAGTGAAGATTATGAACTGATGGACAGCGCCCTCGAAGAGGTGTCACCACTCCTCCAGTGACAATTTGATGGCCAGCAATTCACGATCCCCGATTGAGTAATTGCGCTCTGACTTGGTGAATACCTTGGAGAAGAACCCGCATGTGACTAAGCGACCCGAAGAGGATTTCTGGGAGAGGACAGCCCCCGCTCCTATGGAGGAGGCGTCTACCTCTACGATAAACTGATTGTTTACCTCTGGTCGGTGCAAGGTTTGAGCTTCGTAGAAAGAGCGCTTTAGGGAGGAAAAGGCGTTTTCAGCCTCTGGGGTCCAGGTACAAGCTTTTGCTCCCTTACAGATGAAAGCCGTGATGGGCTTGATCAAGGACGAAAAATGGGGAATGAATTGCCTGTAATAATTTGCAAAGCCAATGAACCGCTGAATAGCCTTAGTCCCCACAGGACGGGGCCACTTCAGAACAGCAGAGAGCTTCTCAGGATCCATCCATAATCCGGAATCAGAGATTATGTATCCGAGGAAGGGCAATGAGGTCTCGTCTATGAGAGGACAAATCCGGAGAGAAGATGAGGATGTCGACCAAATATACCACCACACAGGTGTACAATAAATCACGGAAGATGTCATTGACGAACTCTTGGAATACTGCGGGAGCATTACACAACCCGTACGGCATGACCAAATACTCATAATGGCCGTCCCGGGTATTGAAAGCCGTCTTCCATTCGTCTCCGGAACGTATGCGAACGAGGTTGTAGGCACCTCATAGGTCCAATTTCGTAAAGATGCAAGCCCCTTTTAGCCTGTCAAAGAGCTCCGGAATCAGTGGCAGTGGGTATTTGTTCTTGATGGTGATGGTATTCAAACCTCAATCAATGCAGGGTCGAAGGGTGCCCTCCTTTTTCTTCACAAAGAAAAATCCTGCGCCAGCAGGAGACGTGGATTTTCGGATGAAGCCCCTGGCCAAATTGTCCGTGATGTACTCGGACATGGCTTGTGACTCAGCCGGGGACAACGGATAGATACATCCCCTGGGTGGTGTAGCAACCGGTATCAGATCAATAGGGCAATCATAAGGCCTATGAGGTGGGAGGACCTCTGCCTCCGTTTTGTTGAAGACATCCGCGTACTGCCAATACGCAGCAGGTAAACCAGTAAGAACAGAAGCCGGTTGCGGGGAACCGGGTGGTAGAACGGACTGCAGGTACCTCTCGTGGCAGAGAGGACCCTACCGCAGAACGTCCCTGATTGCCAGTCCAGGACAGGTTCATGAGTTCAGAGCCAGGGAAGACCGAGGAGCAGGCAATCTTTTCAAGGTGTAGGGCCCCGATCTGCACCTCCACCTCCTCTGTCACCTTGGTGATGGTTTCCTGCAGTGGCCTGCCATCCACCGATGCGATTACAAGAGGCGTCAATAGGGGTATTACGGGGATACCAAGCCGAGTCACTGCCTCTTGCCGAATGAAGTTTCCTGCTGACCCTGAATCCATGTAGGCTAAGTCAGAGTAGCGTCTCTGCGGACGTATCACCTGCACGGGCAGGGTAAGAGGTTGAGAGGCATCGCTTTCGCCTAGGATGGCCTCTCGTACTTGACCTAGGCGAGGAGTTTCCCGGCCTTTCGGGACAATTCCAGCGCTGATGGGAATGCGTCTCTGCAATACAGGCATAGGCCGCGAGCCAGCCTCTCCTCTCGGTGTCGTTCCGCCATTCTGACCCGGTCCACCTGCATAGGGTCAGAAAGGGGGGCAGCGGCAGACACCACAGGCCGTGTACAGGGTGGACTGCGTTCAGAGGGAAGCGGCCGGATGGACCTCCTCTCCCTGGCGGACTCACGGGAGCGCTCTTGGAACCGCAGGTCGATGCGAGTGGCTAGCGAGATCAAGGCCTCCAGCTCCGCTGGAATATCCCGACCCGCGAGTTCATCCTTTATCCTGCCGGACAGGCCACTCCAGAAAGCACCAGTCAGCGCTTCGTTATTCCATCCCAACTCGGAGGAGAGTGTGTGGAAGCGGATGGCGTACTGCCCAACTGTGAACACCCCTTGACGGAGGTTGAAGAGAGACTCTGACTGATGTGACCCGGCTGGGTTCATCGAAGACCCTCCGGAATGTCTCCAGAAAGGTCGACAAGTGGGAGACCGCAGGGTCATCACGCTCCCAGAGGGGGTTAACTCACTCCAGGGCCTCGCCCTCCAGGTGGGACACCACAAAAGCCACCCTGGCCTGATCGGTGGGATACTGCTGAGGCAGCAATTCAAAGTGTAGTCTACATTGGTTGAGGAAACCGCGGCACGTCTTAGGGTCTCCACTGTATCTAGGCGGTTGTCCAAGACGGGGCGGAGGGATCAGAGCGCCTCCCGATGACCGGTCATCGGATACGGACTGGCCCGAGGTCGTTGGTGCCGACTGCAAGGAGACCAGACGATCATTCATCACGGATATGTAAGACAGCATGCGAGACTGCATGTCTCGTTGCACTGACAGCTCCTATTGTAGGCTCGCGAGCTCAGTGGCAGATGCTGGGTCGGTGGTCTGAGGGAGGCCAACCGGGTTTCCTAGGACTGAAGAAAAGCCATAATACGGTTCTGGTTTTCATGAAGATAAGCCAGCTCCTTTTGCGCTGAAAACGAGGTACCAGCGGGGTCCATGGCCTGATTATTCTGTCATGCTTCCGGGGGAAGGCGCCCTAGAGTAGACCCACTGGGCGGTGGTACCGAACTCCCCTGGGTGAGCTGATCCTAGTTTACCCAACCCCTATACAGGGATTGTCAGTGGCAATTCCAGGGGTCTAAATGCCACAGCAGCTAGTACCAGGGGGGCGGCTCGTAAGGTTAGCCTATACTAAGGAATAGAGAAGTATTCCAGGTAACAGGGCACAAGGCTGGAGGAAAGGAATGGTGCTACTGGGAAGGAGCACAGCAAGGGTTCCAGGACACAGAGCACAAGGAAGGCCTGACCAACAGTCAGCAAGGCAGAAGCAAACTGACTTAATAATCAGGCACCTCCCATCAGAGGAGGTGGCCTGATATACCATGGGAAGAGCAGCTATTGGTCAAGGGGAGTGTCAGGTTGGACCTTGCCGGCCCCTAGAGTCACAGGGAAGGAGTGCACCTAGCGTGCCGCTGAGTAGACTCATGAAAATGACCATAGTAATGTGCTCATGTGCGAACCCGGCGGTCAGCTGACAGGAAGGGAACATGGCGACGCCTCCGAGACACAGCACGCCTGGATGCCAGACGCCCGGTCGACAGAGGAGCAGGAGATGCCGACCCGGGAGAGGTGAGCTGGGAAGCGGTGCCAGGGGGCTTAACAATATTCAAATCACAATAGGCTGTGTGACCTAGTCAGGTAGGAATTCTCAAATAATATTTATTGGGTAGCAGTCCCAAATCCCATACAACCTAGAGACCACAGTGAAAAATAGGCCCTAATTATTAGGCCCTGTATGACACTGATAGTTAATGGCCCAGGTAAGAGTATTCAATCCTGAGTAAAGGGGGAGCACAGATGTATAAAAATATATGCAAGCCAGACCAATAAATTTGATTTCCTATAACAGTTACACCCTTAAAAACCTCTCCTAGCAACCATATGGAAAGATAGTACATATGAAGCCACCCATCAACCTCCTTTCAATAGTTAGAGCACAACTGGTATTCCTTATAAACTTGTTAGAACAGATTTGAGCCCAGTAGATAATAGACCCAGGTATCTATATGGCCCAGTAAAGTTAAAACACTTGAAATACATGCCCATATAATTCACAATAAAGAGTTAAGCAATCAGTAACAGATAGTAGTAGATAATACCAGACAGGGTGTTCAGTCAGGCAGGTCAATAAAGTGCATGCAGTAATTGGTCACATAGTGTAAGGACCCCAGACAACCCTACTCACGCATATGACTGCTGGGGAGGCAGCTTCGTCAGGGTACTGACTGCTGTGTTGAAAAGATCAGTTTAAATAGAGGTATATGATAAGCATTACCGCTTCCTCATCGGCAGTGAGCGTGTGACCGGAAATGCGTCATGATCATGTGACTGCGTTGCCTAGCTACAATGTAAACGATTTTATGAAACCGGAATTACGTCATTGTCATGTGACGATATTGCAGAGCACTATAACAGAGAAACAATCATAGGCAGACATTATTATACCGATAGCAATACCATTATCAGAAAAAGGTGGTCACAGTATTAACAGAGATGTGGTACAATTATGGTATTAACCCTTAAAGGGTAATTGGACCACCATTGTGGATATACTTGATCAAAGTTAGGGGCACTTAAGATACCAAGCCTCTGAGAAATCCCAGAAGGATTTTTGGGTGCTTATTATTATTATCAAAAAGTGGCACGCCTGGGTGCATGATGTGATCAATCATGATCACATATACACAAACTGTTGCTATTAGCAAAGATGTGAGTGCCATATAGGGAAGGGCTGTATATTCAAGGCACATTCCACAGTTTAGTCAACAACGATCTGGAAGAGATCAAAATGTCCCTGGGCCACCTGTTATTGTTGGATATGTATACAAAATATATAACAAGTGCCCCATTATCTAGAACAGGTCATCGTACGCAACCACAAGGGTGTTAATGTTAAACAAGGCAGATAGTATTCCCCCAGGAAAACCCCACAATAGAATTTTTATCAAAAGGCCCTAGGCACCATGTTTAAAAGTAAAACAAAAATCAACACGTGCCCAATTTATCTAAAGTCATTGTTTATTGATAAATATGATATGTTTCGGCGAACATGATATAAGGAGTCTCATTTTATCAAAGTCAGCAACCACAAAGAAAAATAGAGGATTTCACCCAGGATTGTACCTGCTGGATACAATGTAATTCCTGAAATTTCTGGCCTAAAGACTTAAACCTAAAAAAGTTTCCCAAAATTTATCCTATGAAAAAGCATGTCAAACCCAAAGAGGATGTCATGCTTGGATGTTTACAATGGCCAGAACACACATGGATGTAGAGCATTCCTCAGAGTATCCCCAATACATGGTGTAGCACCAGAGCAAATAATTATTTCACAGAAAGGGGGTTGTAAGAGTTCATGGGAAGTATTGTCCTTCATTAGGGTTAAATCCCATTCAAAATAGGGTGTAGTGTGAAGGCTCTCATCCAAGAAATCTGGTCAATAGGAATTCTTCATTTAGCCCTGTTGGAGACATAGAATTAAGGAGATAAATCCATTTTGTTTCCAATCACAGGAGTAGTTTTTTAATATCGCCACGACGAATATTCAGTCTGGCGTGATCCATTCCCACTATTCATAAACCCCATGTGCTCCTGTGGTGATATTTTAGAAAATGGGATGCTACAGATGTAAGTTTAATACCTTTCTCCTGGTTGGAAAACGCAAGATTGATGGTTGAAGTGTGTTTCTGTGCCCTTTTCCTCAGTTCCTGTGTTGTCTCTCCAACATATACCCTGTTGCAGGAGCAAATAAGAGCATAGGTGGTATTAGTACATTTGCAGTTGATGTAATGTCTGAGGTTATGTTCTTTTGAGTCATGTGGATTTACAAAGACATTCCGTGTGGTATCATATGTTGGCAAATATTGCAAGACTCACAGGGGAACAAGCTTATGACTCCCTGAGATGGAAATGGTGGGCATTGTGAAAAGGCTGACTGTCAAACGATCACGCAGGTTCGGAGTTCTTCGTGTGATCATTAGTGGGCGGTCTTCAATAAGGCGTCTGATGTTGGGATCAATCGTTAATAGCCGCCAATGTTTGCGGATAATATTACCCACTTCTGACCACTGGTTGTTGTACTCCGTAATAATCCTGATGCTGTTGTCAGTTGTTCGTTCCTTTCACTGTAATAGTGACTTTGGCCATGTTGGCGGGCCCGCTAGAAGGAATCGGAGATTACTCTTCTCTGGTAACCACAATTGGAGAATCTCTCCATCAGACATCTGGCTTGTTTCTTTTTCAGTAAATGTTTATTAGTTTTCGTATGAAAAAGAAAAAAACAAATCTAACATGAAAACTACACATACATAGTCCAGGGTATGACAGAAATCGCATTCCATTGCCAAGGCATAGACCCTGGCACCTGCCTCTGCAGACCATAAGACATACAAATCTCCAAATACATCACATTAAATCAATATATCAAATGTAAGCATTTTCTCACAGCACATCGGCCATCCAAGCATCTCCGACACCCCACCGTACATAAAATGCACAAAACAGAAGTAAGAAGGGAAAAGAAGAAAAGGTAAAGAGAAAAAAGTGCAGGAGGGGTGGGCCAGAAGGAAGGCAGGGGCAGAAAAGAAAGGAGAGGAAAAAAGAAGAAAAAGGGGGGGGGGGGGGGGGAGGGGAGGGAAAGCCTGGTCAACATAGCTCAAGAAGGAACAGAGGACCGCAGCAGCCAGTCCGCAAACTCCGGGCTCTTCTTAAAGGAATGCCAGAGAAACCATGTGCTGCCCTGTCTCATCCGGCGCCATAATCATCGGCCATCAGAGACTCTATAAGACTCAGTTTATTCATCTCAGCTATCCACTCCAACGCGGAGGGGGTCTCAGTCGACCTCTAATGCCTAGGAATGACAGCTCTAGCTACCAGTAAACAGAATCTCAGTATCCCTTTTTACTGAGGATACAGAGGTAGGTATCAAAGACAAGAGAGCAATCTGGGGGGAAGGCTCGTGATATACCCCATACATCAGATGAAAGGCCTCAATGACCAGACACCAGAAGGGTTGGAGGAGACTGCACGACCACCAAATATGGAGCATGCAGCCCCTCTCCATCCCACATCTCCAACAAGCATCCGAGACTCCAGGGTCAAGCCTGTGGAAGAAAGTGGGGCAACGGCACCAGCGTGTTAAAATTTTGTAATTTCGTTCTTGAGCAGTACATGAGACCGTCATTTTGTGGGCGAGTGCAAAGATTTTTTGACGATCAGTCTCAGAGAAGGTGATCTGCAGTTCTCTCTCCCAAGCCTCCATGTACCCAAGAGGGTTGGAAGGCAACCCAGACAGAACTAGGACATAGAGCATGGAAACCACATGGGGAGGGCCCTCTGATGAGAGCATCAGTAACTCAAATGACGTTGGAACCCCAAAGGGAACCCCCGAGAGATAATCTCGTATCTGGACTCCAACCACGAGAGCGGTGTCCCATAGGTCCGGTCCCGGAGCCCCCCACGCTAGAGAGCCCTGCAAGTCTGTCTGCGACCTGTCTCAGGCATATCCGGTCATGCACCGACCAACACAGATAGGTCGATCTAGCTATCGCAGGGAGGAACACAGGGTTGTCAAACAAGAGACTCAGCCCACCCGGTCCAGAGGTCAGCTTCAGTTTATGATTAATTTTATCCCAATGTCTCAGAACCATCTGAGTAAGCGGGACCAACTCCGCCACAGGAGGGCGAGAAACTCTGTCAAGCCAGGGGAGCCAATCCAGAGATACAGGGGAAAGGAGACCCTCCAGGGTCACCCATTGCTTATGAACACTATTAAACCTCCAATCCACTAGCCTAGAAAGCAAGACCGCATGATAGTATTTTTTTTAAATCGGGGAGACCTGCCCCCCCTTACTCTTTGGTCGTGTAAAATCAAAAATCAGGTCCGAGGTCTCCTGCTCCCCCGGCTGAAGTTATTGACAGCCAATTGTAAACGTCGGAAGAAACTATCCAGGATGTTTATCGGGGCAGTTTGGAACGTCCATTTTAATGACGCTCATGCGCCCAGACCAGCAAAGTTGAGGCTTGTCATATTTCGCCAGGTCCAGGATCGTCCTCCTCAGAAGTGGGGTATAGTTCAGCTCATATATTTCATTTAAGTCCGTAGGAATCAACACACCCAAATACTTTAGTGCAGAGGTTTTCCACTTAAAAGAAAGGGACGCCTTGAGCCGCCACACTAGGTCACCAGACAGGAATATATTGAGTACCTCTGTTTTTGAGTAATTAACTTTGAAGTTCGAGATGCCCCTAAACATCCGAAATTCCCTGATGAGCACCGGAAAAGCTATAAGCGGGTTGGTAACATATAAAAGCAGATCGTCTGCATACAGTGATAGCTTAAAATTATGCTGACCAATCCGTACTTTTGGGCTGATTCTCTTGTAGCAATAATGGCCCCATCTTGTAGTAATGCCCCAATTCTTAACCCCTTCCAGCAGTAGAAGCTTGGGATGATAAATGAAGGGCCGCCATAAGGGCCTGACTAGTCTGACAGCTGTCAGGGGCCCGTGCAAGACGTGAGGAGGTGGGCCCCGATCTCTGTGCTCCCACGGGCTCCTGGGCTTTATTGCCCACGCATTGGGCAATAAAGTCCACTTTTTTCAATTTTCTTTTCTGCTGTTTTTCCTTTTTTTACTCTATTGTAAGGAATCATCTGGATTGCTGGTTGGGAAAACTTTGCACATAAATTGAGGTAATTTTTGGTGCTGTTCCAATCTTTCACTATAAATAGAATATATATTTGGGTGGTGGTGGAACATGGGTGGAGGCAATTCCGGGTGAATGCTGGGCGGAGTCTCGAGGGGCCCAAAATTTTTGGCAATCAAGGGCCCTGAAATTCCTAGTGGCAGCCCTGGATAAATGGCAAATGAACTTTAATGGGGATAAATGTAAGGTCATGCACTTGGGCAGAGGAAATATAATGTAAAATTATGTGCTTAATTGTAAAACATTGGGCAAAACTATCACTGAAAAAGACCTGGGTGTATGGGTGGATGACAAACGCACATTTAGTGGCCAGTGTGAGGCAGCTGCTGCAAAGGCAAATAAAATAATGGGATGCATTAAAAGAGGCATAGATGCTCATGAGGAGAACATAGTTTTACCTCTATACAAGTCACTAGTGTGATCACACTAAATATATTGTGTACAGTCCTGGTCTCCAGTCTATAAGAAAGACATTGCTTAACTAGAGCGAGTGCAGAGAAAAGTGACCAAGGTTATTAGAGGATTGCAATACGAAGACAGGTTATTAAGCTTGGGGTTATTTAGATTGGAAAAACCCTGGCTTGGGGTGATCTTATTACCATGTACAAATATATGAAGGGACAGTACAGAGACCTTTCTAATGGTGATTTTACTCTTAGGCCTGAGACTGGGACAAGGGGGCATCCTCTACGTCTGGAGGAAAGAAGGTTTAATCATAATCACAGACACGGATTCTTTACTGTATGAGCAGTGAGACTATGGAACTCTCTGTTGCTTGATGTTGTAGTGAGTGATTCTTAAACTTAAATTTAAGAAGGGCCTGTGTGCTTTTCTTGAAAACTATAATATTACCAGTTATATATACTAGATTCTTTGATAGTGCGTTGATCCAGATAATTATTCTGATTGCCTTATGTGGAGAGTCAGGAAGGATTTTTTTCCCCAATGTGGAGCTTAGTTTGCTACATAGGGTTTTTGGCCTCCTCAGGATCAACATGTTAGGCTATGGGTTGAACTAGATGGACTTAAATCCTAGTTTCAACCTTAAAATGGATGTTACTATGTAATGGCCCAAACTTGTAGTAATGTCCCTATCCTGATCCCCTTCTAGCAATAATAGACCTATCTTGTAATAATGCTCCCACCCTGATCCCCTTCTAGCAGTAATGGCCCCATCTTGTAGTAATGCCTCCATCCTTATCCCCTTCCAGTAGTAATGGCCCCATCTTGTAGTAATGCCCCCATTCTGATCCCTTTCTAGTAGTAATGCCCTCAACCTTATCCCCTTTTAGCAATATTGGCCCCATCTTGTAGTAGTGCCCCATTTTGATTCTGTCCTTGCAGTGATGGCCCCATATTGTAGTAATGCCCCCATTCTAATCCCTTTTCTAGCAGTAATGGCCCCATCTTGTAGTAATGCCCCTATCCTAATCCCCTTCTAGCAGTAATGGCCCAGTTTTGTAGTAATGCCCCCATGTTGATCCCCTCCCATTTTTAATGGCCCTATCTCTTAGTAATGCCCTCATCCTGATCCCTTCTAGCAGGAATGGTGCCATCTTGTAGTAATGCCCCCATTCTGATCCTGTTTTTGCAGTAACGACCCCCTACTGTAGTAATGGCCCCATTCTGATATTGTCCTTGCATTAATGGCTTCATATTGTAGTAAAACCCCCGTTATGGACTGTCCTTTCAGTAATGTCCCCATCTTGTATTAATGCCCCCATTCTGATCATATCCTTGCAGTAATGTCCAGATACTGACTCCTGTTTTTTAATAAGGTTGCCACCTTGCTCATCTTTTTTTGAAGTAGTGTGACCTATTTTGCCATTTTACACACACACACATTTTTCTCAGCTGTCCTCCGTTCCCTCTGCGCCATCCCTTCTGCAGTCCGCATTTGCTATATATTCCTAGCGCTGCACAGAGAAGAGTACTCTCTGGCTCAACTACATCAATGGCAGCAGCCGGCCAATCAGACACCAACAGCTGACATAGCACGCTGATGTCGGTTGCTGACATCTGATTGGCTGTGGCTGCCATTTGTGTAATTGAGCCAGAGAATTCTTGTCTCTGTGCTGTGCCGGGATTACATTGCAAGCACAGACCGCAGTGGCCCCCTGGAACGGGCCGTGATCGTCAAGGCTTCCACAGTGCCTGTGGGCCACATAATGAAGCCCCAGGGGCACATGGGGGCAGGTTGTTTGAGCCATGGGAGAAGGTCAGATGACATTTTGGTATCAACTCCACTAGGCGTGTTTAGAGGAAGAGGAAAGATGAGTACAACCCCAAGATTACCATCCCAACTGTTGAGAATAGAAGTGAAAATCCTTTGGTGATGCTTTGGTTAGAATGTTTACAGACTTTCTTATTACAAGGTAAAACAGTTTCTTCTATTAATCAGAGGAATGGAAGGACTGAAGATGGGTGGAGGGGGGAGGGAGATGAGTATGGTTGCTAGCGGAGAGAAAATAATTAATCCAACTTAACTTGAACAAATTTAGGTACAATTCACAGGTATAAGTTAAAGGCTTGGCTTCAGCAAACAATTAGTTGAGTTTAGAGGGCAAGACATGTATTTCCGGCTGGTTAGGAGGGGTGGGGGCAGGGCTGTATTTGGAGTTCCTGCTGCCCTAGGCACTGTCAGCGGTTGCCTTCCCCCCGTCACGTTCCCCCTTTCCCCCCGCGGCCCCTCCCCTGTCACAGCCCCTCCCCTGTCACAGACAATCCACTCCCGCTCACGTTGCGCCCCCCCACATTCCATGTAGCACATATAAAAGGTTTGTAGGGGTTAAATCCAGCAGACAGACTACCTTGAGATAAGAGCAAAAAATAATAATCTTTTTAATGATTTTAACTGGTTTATGTGCAAGTTTATTCTCCAAGTGTTCTCATTGGGTTTCCAAACTCACTCCAGAGACAAATTGATGGGATGTTTACGGTACATTGTGAGCCCCAATGGGGACAGTGTTGATGATGTATGTTAAGTGCTGTGGAGTTCATAGTGTAATATAAGTGCAAAAGCTATTCTTAATATTATGTCACAATACCAGATTCTGAGGATCTTTTATTTGGAGGTCATGGACTCTCTGACGCCGTGTTGCTGCCTGTCTCGTTGTCTTCCTCTTTTGACACTGCAGTGCGGTGGACAAGAGAGCATTAACTGGTTAATAACAAGAAGTATGGAGTGTACTAACTGAGCCATACACCCTCCCGATACCATGTCCAGCAGACATTGTAGGATTACTATATGGATTTTAGTATTAGGGTACGGACACACTGGTGTGAAACTCTGATGAGTGCAATGTGTGATTTTCTGGCATTGCAATCAATGTCTGAGAGCAGATTGGCGAATGTCGGACGCTTTTTTCTCATCCAGATTCAGTATGAGAAAAAAAGTCACAACATGCTGCGACAGTCTGCGATTCACGTGCGAGACACACCAATGCAAGTCTATGGGTCTGACAACATCACGGACCGCACACGGACCATCCGAGAGGCATCGATTTCTTCACTGATCCATTCTCATTCTGTAGCTCAGACAACTGTAACATGTTCCTGTAAATGATTCTACAGTAATGGCTGCTGAGAAAAAACACGGATTGCACATGGATGTGATCTGAGAAAAATGTCGGACACTCGCACAGCAGTTGCCAAACGGAACAAAAAATAGAAGACACTCATCCAACTCTCCTGGATGAGAAACGGACCAATTTTAAGGCGGTGTGAGACAGTGTACCACCATGTCCCCAGCTCCCTGCTGTGCACACAGTGTTACCATACACTGTCTGTGCACAGCACGGGGCTGGGGACATGGTGGTACATGGTCTGTGCACAGCACAATGCTGAGGACATGGTGGTACACTGTCTGTGCACAGCATGGAGCTGAGGACATGGTGGTACATTAACTGTGCACAGCACAGAGCTGAGGACATGGTGGTACTGGTACATTCTGTCTCCTCTGTCTTCCTCTCCTCTGTCCCTCCTGCTGCTCCTCTTCTCCTCTGTCCCCCTGTTCCTGTCCTTCTGCCCCTCTGTTCTCTTTTCCTCGGTCCCCCTGCTCCTCTGTCCTCCTGCACCCCGTCCTCCTCTCCTCTGTCCCTCCTGCTGCTCCTCTGTCCTCCTGCACCCCCGTTCTCCTCTCCTCTGTCCCCTGTTCCTGTCCTTCTGCCCCTCTGTCCTCTTCTCCTCGGTCCCCATGCTCCTCTGTCCTCCTGCACCCCATCCTGCTGCTCCTCTGTCCTCCTGCACCCCCATCCTCCTTTCCTCTGTCCTCCTGCACCCCTGTCCTCCTCTCCTCTGTCCTCCTGCACCCCTGTCTTCCTCTCCTCTGTCCCTCCTGTTGCTCCTCTGTCCTCCTGCACCCCCGTCCTCCTCTCCTCTGTCCCTCCTGCTGCTCCGATGTCCTCCTGCACCCCGTCCTCCTCTCCTCTGTCCTCCTGCACCCCTGTCCTCCTCTCCTCTGTCCCTCCTGCTGCTACGCTGTCCTCCTGAACCCCAGTCCTCCTCTCCTCTGTCCTTCTGCACCCCGTCCTCCTCTCCTCTGTCCCTCCTGCTGCTCCTCTGTACTCCTACACCCACGTTCTCTTCTCCTCTGTCTCTCCTGCTGCTCCTCTTTCCCCATGTTCCTGTCCTTCTGCCCCTCTGTCCTCTTCTCCTTGTTCTCCTGCTCCTCTGTCCTCCTGCACCCTGTCCTCCTCTCCTCTGACCCTCCTGCTGCTCCTCGGTCCTCCTGCACCCCTTTTCTCTTCTCCTCTGTCCCTCCTGCTGCTTCTTTTTTCCTCTGTCCCCTGTTCCTGTCCTTCTGCCCCCCTGCAACTCCGTCCTCCTTTCCTCTGTCCCTCCTGCTGCTCTTCTGTCCTCCTGCAGCCCCATCCTCCTCTCCTCTGTCCTCCTGAACCCGTCGTCCACTCCTGTCCCTCCTGCTGCTCCTCTTCTCCTCTGTCCCCCTGTTCCTGTCCTTCTGCCCCTCTGTCCTCTTCTCCTCGGTCCCCCTGCTCCTCTATCCTCCTGCACCCCCATCCTCCTCTCCTCTGTCCCTCCTGTTGCTCCTCTGTCCTCCTGCACCCCCGTCCTTCTCTCCTCTGTCCCTCTGCACCCCCGTCCTCCTCTCCTCTGTCCCTCCTGCTGCTCCGCTGTCCTCCTGAACCCCTGTCCTCCTCTCCTCTGTCCCTCCTGCTGCTCCTCTGTCCCCCTGTTCCTGTCCTTCTGCCCCTCTGTTCTCTTTTCCTTGGTCCCCCTGCTCCTCTGTCCTCCTGCACCCCGTCCTCCTCTCCTCTGTCCCTCCTGCTGCTCCTCTGTCCTCCTGCAGCCCCGTTCTTCTCTCCTCTGTCCCCTGTTCCTGTCCTTCTGCCCCTCTGTCCTCTTCTCCTCAGTCCCCATGCTCCTCTGTCCTCCTGCACCCCGTCCTGCTGCTCCTCTGTCCTCCTTCACCCCATCCTCCTTTCCTCTGTCCTCCTGCACCCCTGTCCTCCTCTCCTCTGTCCTCTGCACCCTGTCTTCCTCTCCTGTCCCTCCTGTTGCTCCTCTGTCCTCCTGCACCCCGTCTTCCCTTCCTCTGTCCCTCCTGCTGCTCCGATGTCCTCCTGCACCCCAGTCCTCCTCTCCTCTGTCCTTCCTGCACCCGTCCTCCTCCCTCTGTCCCTCCTGTCCCTCTGCTCTCCTCACCCTCCCCGCTTCCTTCTCCCTGTCTCTCCTCGCTGCTCCTCTTCCCACCCTGTTCCTTGTCCTGTCTGCTCCTCTGCTCCTCTTTCCATTCCTTTTCCTTCTCCCTGCTCCTTCTTGTTCTCCTGCCTCTGTCCTCCTGCACGTCCTCCTCTCCTCTGACCCTCCTGCTGCTCCTCGGTCCTCCTGCACCCCTTTTCTCTTCTCCTCTGTCCCTCCTGCTGCTTCTTTTTTCCTCTGTCCCCTGTTCCTGTCCTTCTGCCCCCCTGCAACTCCGTCCTCCTTTCCTCTGTCCCTCCTGCTGCTCTTCTGTCCTCCTGCAGCCCCATCCTCCTCTCCTCTGTCCTCCTGAACCCGTCGTCCACTCCTGTCCCTCCTGCTGCTCCTCTTCTCCTCTGTCCCCCTGTTCCTGTCCTTCTGCCCTCTGTCCTCTTCTCCTCGGTCCCCCTGCTCCTCTATCCTCCTGCACCCCCATCCTCCTCTCCTCTGTCCCTCCTGTTGCTCCTCTGTCCTCCTGCACCCCCGTCCTTCTCTCCTCTGTCCCTCTGCACCCCCGTCCTCCTCTCCTCTGTCCCTCCTGCTGCTCCGCTGTCCTCCTGAACCCCTGTCCTCCTCTCCTCTGTCCCTCCTGCTGCTCCTCTGTCCCCTGTTCCTGTCCTTCTGCCCCTCTGTTCTCTTTTCCTTGGTCCCCCTGCTCCTCTGTCCTCCTGCACCCCGTCCTCCTCTCCTCTGTCCCTCCTGCTGCTCCTCTGTCCTCCTGCAGCCCCGTTCTTCTCTCCTCTGTCCCCCTGTTCCTGTCCTTCTGCCCCTCTGTCCTCTTCTCCTCAGTCCCCATGCTCCTCTGTCCTCCTGCACCCCGTCCTGCTGCTCCTCTGTCCTCCTTCACCCCCATCCTCCTTTCCTCTGTCCTCCTGCACCCCTGTCCTCCTCTCCTCTGTCCTCCTGCACCCCTGTCTTCCTCTCCTCTGTCCCTCCTGTTGCTCCTCTGTCCTCCTGCACCCCCGTCTTCCTCTCCTCTGTCCCTCCTGCTGCTCCGATGTCCTCCTGCACCCCCGTCCTTCTCTCCTCTGTCCTCCTGCACCCCCGTCCTCCTCTCCTCTGTCCCTCCTGCTGCTCCGCTGTCCTCCTGAACCCCAGTCCTCCTCTCCTCTGTCCTTCTGCACCCCGTCCTCCTCTCCTCTGTCCCTCCTGCTGCTCCTCTGTACTCCTACACCCACGTTCTCTTCTCCTCTGTCTCTCCTGCTGCTCCTCTTTCCCCATGTTCCTGTCCTTCTGCCCCTCTGTCCTCTTCTCCTTGTTCTCCTGCTCCTCTGTCCTCCTGCACCCCTGTTCTCTTCTCCTCTGTCTCTCCTGCTGCTCCTTTTCTCCTCTGTCCCCCTGTTCCTGTCCTTCTGCCCCCCTGCAACTTTGTCCTCCTTTCCTCTGTCCCTCCTGCTGCTCCTCTGTCCTCCTGCAGCCCCATCCTCCTCTCCTCTGTCCTCCAGAACCCATCGTCCACTCCTGTCCCTCCTGCTGCTCCTCTTCTCCTCTGTCCCCCTGTTCCTGTCCTTCTGCCCCTCTGTCCTCTTCTCCTCGGTTCCCCTGCTCCTCTATCCTCCTGCACCCCCATCCTCCTCTCCTCTGTCCTCCTGCACCCCCGTCTTCCTCTCCTCTGTCCCTCCTGTTGCTCCTCTGTCCTCCTGCACCCCAGTCCTTCTCTCCTCTGTCCCTCTGCACCCCCATCCTCCTCTCCTCTGTCCCTCCTGCTGCTCCGCTGTCCTCCTGAACCCCTGTCCTCCTCTTCTCTCTCGTTCTGCACCCCGTCCTCCTCTCCTCGGTCCCTCCTGCTGCTCCTCGATCCTCCTGCACCCCTGTTCTCCTCTTCTCTGTCCCTGTCCTTCTGCCCCTCTGTCCTCTTCTCCTTGGTCCCCTTGCTCCTTTGTCCTCCTGCACCCTGTCCTCCTCTCCTCTGACCCTCCTGCTGCTCCTCTGTTCTCCTGCACACTTGTTCTCCTCTCCTCTGTCCCTCTTCTCCTCTGTCCCTGTCCTTCTGCCCCTCTGTCCTCTTTCCTAGGTCCCCCTGCTCCTCTGTCCCCTGCACAGGTTCCCCAAACTTCGAATCTCGGGTCCTCACCTGGTGCTGGCTGCTGACATTGGCCGGATGCAGCATGAGCAGCACCAGCCCAGAAGCTCTGCCGCCAGCCACACCATCTCCCAGCCTTCAGTGCCCACTCACTCGGGCTGGCTGCTTGGCTGCTCCCCGTTCTCCGGGTCCATGGGGGGCCAGCTGGGTGGAGGAGCTGCCAGCACCGCGGGTCAGGAAGGAACAGAGCTGTATGGAACCCGCACTTCCGGGTTCCATACAGCTCCTAGCGGCTTCCTGTCAGTGGCTATCGCTGTCAGCGCTGGGGCACAGGCAGCACATGCGGGCGGCAATGTAATGCCGCCACCGCGCTCTGGACCGCACCGGTGACACCCCCTCCTCCCCCACAAAGACTTTGGTTTTCATATGGAGTCTAGGGGAGGGGTGGGAAGTACAAATAAAAAAAATACAATTAAAAAAACGCTCCTCTAGTGCCGTCCCTTGGATCTGTCGCCCTAGGCACCGGCCCACGAGTGCCTTATTAGAAATACGGGCCCTGGGTGGGGGGCATAAATCTCTCATAAACTAAGGCTTTATGCTCTATATACCGTATGTGTTTTAGGAAAAAGTAGGTGGAGAAGGGCGAGGATTTAATTGGTAGCCTTGAACTTTATCCTCCAAGGGGACCATGTTTTTAGGTAAGTCATGTGGGTATGGTTTTCTTAGCTCGAAAGCTTTTCTAGACAAGAGATTTGGTGTACTGTCTTGATCCATTCAGTGATGGTACATTGGTTTCCAGTGTATGAAAATGAGATGCTTATCCGCTCCCACCAGGAGTAGTAATAAAAGTTTATATTTTGCAACCCTAAAATTCTTGGAGGGGTATAAAATCAATATCTCTGATGGCTTCAAGTCAGCATTTAGAAGTCTGAGGTTTCTTAGTATTAGGTTAACCTCTGACCAAAGCTGGGCAAAGAGCAGACATTGCCAAAAGATATGGGTTAAATATCCAATGTGAGTGTTGCATCTCCAACAAATACATTAAGCCATCATCCAGCAAGTGAAGGTACTTGACACTATTGCACTATTACATCGGGAGGGCGGTCTCTCGTGCGCTGTCTCTCGTTTCTGTGCCTGTCTCTCTTTTGTGTACGAGTCTCCCCCTGTGCGCTGTCTCTCCCTTGTGCCTTTCACTCCGCTCTGTGTGCTGCCCCCCATTTGCGCTGTCCCCATCCCGTTTGCTGTCACTCCCGTGTGCACTGTCCCTCCCGTGTGCATTGACTCACCTTTGTGCGCCCTCTTCTCTCTGTGCCATCTCTGCCCTGTGCTTTCTCTCCCTAGTGCCCTTCTCTCCATTCTGTGTGTTGTCACCGACTGTGTGCACTGTCCCCCCATGTGTGCTATCTCACTCTGTGTGCGCCATCTGCCCCCCTCATAACTGTCTGTCCTTTGTGTACGTTACGTCTTTTGTGCGCTGTCTCCCCCAAGTGCCATCTTCCCCCCTGTGAGCTGTCTGTCCTGTCTCTCCCCTTGTGCGCTATGACTCCCTTGCACCCTTCTCCACTCTGTGTGCTGTCTCCCCTGTGTGCGCTGTCTCCCCCTTTGTGCGTTTCTGTCCTTTGTGCGCTGTCTCCCCCATGCACCATCTTTTCCTCTGTGAGCTGTCCATCCCCTGTCTCTCCTATGTACACTATCTCTCCCATGTGCGCTGTCTCTCCCATGTGCGCTGTCTCTCCCATGTGCGCTGTCTCTCCCATGTGCGCTGTCTCTCCCATGTGCGCTGTCTCTCCCATGTGCGCTGTCTCCCATGTGCGTGCCATCTCCCACCCATGCCTGTATGTCCTTTGTGTGCTGTCCATCTTGTGTGCGCTGTCTCTCCTCATGCGCCATGTTCCCCCCTGTAAGCTGTCTGTCCCATCTCCCATGTGTGCTGTCTCTCCCATGTGGACTGTCCCCCCCTGTGGCTCTCTGTGCCTGTCTCCACCTGTGGCTCTATTTGCCTGTCTCTCCCTGTGGCTCTCTGTGCCTGTCTCCCCATGTGTGCTCTCTCCTCTATGTGCCATCTGTCTCACTGTGTGCTGTCTGTCCCCTGAGCCAGCGCACACTCTCCCTTCACCTTTCTCTCCACTCTGTGCGCTGTCCCCCCATGTGCGCTGTCCCCCCCATGTGTGCAATCCTCCCATGTGCACTGTCCACCCCCCCATGTGCTCTGTCTCCCCCCATGTGCGCCATCTGCCCCCCCTCATGCCTGTTTGTCCTTTGTGTGCTTTCCGTCTTGTGTGCGCTGTCTCCCCCATGTGCCATCTTCGCCCGTGTGAGCTGTCCGTCCCTTCTCTCCCCCTGTGCGCTGTCCTTCCCTTGCATCTTTCTCCGCTCTGTGTGCTGTCCACCCTGTGTGCACTGTCTCCCCTGTATGCACTGTCTCCCCCTTCATGCGTTTCTGTCCTTTGTGTGCTGTCCATCTTGTGTGTGTTGTCTCTCTCCATGCACCATCTTCCCTCCTGTGAGCTATCCATCCCCTGTCTCTCCCATGTGTGCTGTCTCTCCCGTGTGCCCGTCATCTCCCCCTTGTGCCTGTCTGTCTTTTGTGTGCTGTCCATCTTGTGTGTACTGTCTCCCCCATGTTCCATTTTCCCCCCATTGAGCGGTCTGTCCCCTGTCTCTCCCATGTGTACTGTCTCTCCTGTGTGCGCGCCATCTCCCCCCTTGTGCCTGTCTGTCTTTTGTGTGCTGTCCATCTTGTGTGCACTGTCTCCCCCCATGCTCCATTTTCCCCCCTCTGAGCAGTCTGTCCCCTGTCTCTCCCATGTGTGCTGTCTCTCCCGTGTGCGTGCCATCTCCCCCCTTGTGCCTGTCTGTCTTTTGTGTGCTGTCCATCTTGTATGCACTGTCTCCCCCTATGCTCCATTTTCCCCCCTCTGAGCGGTCTGTCCCTCCCGTGTGCGCTGTCTCCCCTATGTGCATGTCATCTTCTCCCCTCATGCCTGTCTGTCCTTTGTGTGCTGCCCATCTTGTGTGCGATGTCACCCTCCATGCACCATATTCCCCCCTGTCAGCTGTCCGTCTTGTCTCTCCCATGTGCGCTGTCCCCCCCCCCTGTGGCTCTCTGTGCCTGGCCCCCCCTGTGGTTTTCTGTGGCTCTCTGTGCCTGTCTCCTGTGCACTCTCCTATGTGCTGTCTCTCTCCCTGTGTGCTGTCTGTCCCCTGGGCACTGTCTCTCCCTTGTGCCTTTCTCTCCACTCTGTGTGCTGTCACCGTTTGTGTGCGCTGTCTCCCCGTGTGCGCCGTCCCCCCGTGTGCACCGGGTTCCCCGTATGCGCCGTCTCTCCCTTGTGCGTCATCCTACCTGGCTGTCACTCCTACTTGTGGCACTTGGGCATGCTCAGAGCACACCGGGGACTCTCTGCCCCAAGCAACATGGCAGCGGCGTCCACCCGTGCATGCTCAATGACCACTTCCTATTTGAGATGACACACTTCCGGTCTTGAGGTACACAACGCCCTATCATGAAAAGGACTCCACATGTTAAATAGCTGCCACCCACAGCACTCTATACTCCCGGCCTCCATACAGACGCTACACACATACGGACACAGGCATTTTGTGCACTACCACTTTTCATCTACTCAATCTGTAACTTGGCTGCCAAAACTCTACTTCTTTTCTGACACCTTCTCTCCTAAATTCTAGGAGGGAGCCACAGGCCAGTGCTATCCAATTACCTGGTATGTACCCCCTGTGAGGTAGCGCCACACGGGAACCCGCTTGGCACGGGGAAAGTGACAACAGCGACTACATTTTTAACGGATAACATAACACAGTAGTACGGTATATATTTTTTTTTTCAAAAATTTTGCTTTATTAAACAAATTTAATACATCAACCGACAAGAAACTTAATCAATTATAGGCTTAGTTATAAGCACATGAAAAATAACGGGAAATCAGGCATTGTAAACGTAGTATGCTTAGCATTAACATAACGTAATAAATTGTTCCCAATACTTGTTGTACCTGACAATGTAGAATGAACAGATCATTCATTCAGTATATTTAAATAACCATTAGACCCATAAGGGTCGAGAAGCAAGAGAGAGAAAGTTAAGGTTGAGAAAGAAGGACAAGAGATGAAAAGAGTCTAGTAAAAATTAAGAAAGAAGGGGTAATGTTAAGTATGGAAGAAAGTAGTATAAACAATTCCTCCATGTCTCCATATAGGAAGTACATATTGCAACTTGCCCACAGCAGTTGGACTAGGTAGAAAGAATACCTGTGAATTCTGAGGACTCCTGAAACAGAAGCCAGGCAGTCCATGAGGAAAAGTATTTACTCAACTGAGCATCAGAGTGGGCAGAAAGTTTTTCCATGCGACAGATATGGTCCATCTCATGGAGCCAGTCCATCACAGTAGGAGCTGACCTCGACATCCACTTCCAAAGTATTACAGCTCTACTTGCGGCCAGACAATGCCTCAACAAGCCATGTTTGATCTCCTTGAATGGACCGGGAATCATAGATAGCAGCCCTGTCTGAGGCAGACAGGGGACATGGATCCCTGAAACGTGATTGTGTACCCTAAATCCATGTTGCCAGAGGGATTGTACGGATGGGCAGCTCCACCAGATGTGGAGGAAGCTTCCTCCCGAGGCGTTGCAGCGCCAACATGCATCGGGAGTGGATGGGTAAATTCTGTGGAGCTCCTGTGGACAACGATACCATCTCGTTAACAGTTTGAAATTTGTTTCCTGTACATTATAGGGAAATGACATTTTGTGTGTACACAGGAATGATTTAGCCCAATCCAAGTCCGATGGAACTAGTTCCAGATCTCTTTCCCAGGCCGCCACATACCATGTTGTGTCTGAATCAGGAGAGCAAGCGAGAATATTATAGATCTGCGAGATGACGTGTGACGGTGTCGTGGTTTGTAATAATAGTGCTTCAAAGGTGGTTTGCTCCCTAGTCAGTTCAGACAATGAGCCGAGGGATAATATGAATGGCTGTAGCTGAAGATAGGCAAACCACTGGAGTCGGAAACCCGGAAATCTGTCGCGGAGGTCCACTAGAGCGGGCAGAGAGGGAGTACCCATAAGGGTCTCACAGACTCGGATTTTCTGCTTGGAGGACCAACCCATGAACCTTTCCACATTGACCGCTGGCGGGAAGTCGGGGTTGTCAAAAAGTGGGATCAAAGGGCTCACCAAAGAGGAGAGGTTGAATCTGACACACACTCCATCCCATACCCCGAGGAGATCCCGCGTAAGCAGCGAGTCCGAAATGCTCCTGGGGTGCTTGGAAGCTACTACCCATGGGAGAGATGTTATAAGCCAGCCGGAGATATCTGCCTCCGTGGTCACCCACTGTTTGAGTTCGACTCCACTAAACCAGCCTACCATTCTGATCAAGACAGACGCCGTGTGGTAAAGATAGAAATTGGATAGGCCTGCCCCCCCGGAACTTACTTCGCGTCAAGAGATTGTACGCTAATCGGGGGTTCCTTTCCGCCAAACGAAGGACATTGAGAGTGCCCGGAGTTGGGAGAAGAAAGATTTAGGAACAGAGATGGGTACAGCCTGAAAAATGTATAACAGTTTGGGATAAACGTCCATTTTCAGTACGTTGATCCTACCAAACAGAGTCAAGGTCTTTATGCCATACGTCTGGAGATCAGCAGATAACCATTGCAACATGGGTTTGTGATTCAGTGTGTAGAGGAGTGAGAGGTCCGCACTTATGTGAACCCCTAGATACTTCAGGGAGCCCGAGCACCAGTGGAAGGGGAAAGCGGCTTTCAGCCGATTCTTACGGTCCGGTGGAATAGATATATTCAATATCTCGGATTTTGAGACATTGAGTTGCTGACCTGGCTATATCGGTCGAATTCTTTCAGGACTGACGGAAGAGAGGTCTCATGGTTAGTAACGTACAACAACGGGTCGTCAGCATATAAAGCCAATTTGTAGGATTTGTTGGCAATCTGAATCCCATGAATATCCGGGTTCTGTCAGATGGCGACTGCTAGATGCTCCTTTACAAGTGCATACAGCAGAGGGGACAAAGGGCAGCCCTGGCGGGTTCCGTTTCGAATATCAAAGGGTTTAGAGAAGATCCCATTACTGCGGACCATGGCTGTCGGGGTAGTGTACATCGCCATCACCTTTTCCCGGAACCATCGACTGATCCCCGCTCGCTCGAGCACCGCTCCAAGGAAAGTCCAGCTCACCCTGTGGAATGCCTTCTCTGCATCGACTGATAACACAAGGGCCGGGATTTTTATTTGTTGGTGTGAGAGATTGCAAGAATTGTTTTAATTGTATTGTCCCTGGCCTCTCTCCCAGAGGCAAAGCCAACCTGGTCGTTGTGGATGAGTCGAGGCAGAGAAGGTCCAAGTCTAGCAGCCAATAGCTTTGCATATAACTTCACATCTACATTGATCAAGGAAATCGGGCGGTAACTCTAGCAAAGCTTGGGATCCTTCCCAGACTTAGGGATTACCGTGATGGTCGCTTCTAGAGTCTGTTTTGGGAAAGGATGTTCTTTGGAAATGGCATTGCACACCCTGGTCAAAAAGGGAGCTAAATCTGTGGAAAACTCCTGGTAAAATTTGGCCGTGAAGCCATCTGGGCCGGGGCTTTTGTTAGATGGGAATGAAGAGATAGCATGGGTCATTTCCTCCAGGGAGAACGGGGCGTCTAGTTCAGCACTGATGGCAGGCGTAAGCGGTGGTAGAAAAGTGTCAACGAGGTGCTGGTCTATCTTCTGTAACAGTCGAGGCTCACACGGTTCAGCTAAGTTCCCGTGTATATTATAAAGCGATTTGTAGAAAAGTTTGAAGGAAGACGCACTTGTCGGCGAACCCAATTCCCGGGTAGGGGCAAGCCAGGGTCCTCAGGAGCAGTTAGTGTGCACGTCCAACCAGCGCCATCGCTAGGCCACGCCCCCTCCACAGTAGTTTATTTAACGCCATAAACCACTGGTAACACACAACACCCTTTACATTTTAACATATAATATGCATATCATTACATTGCAGTATATGACATTCACATATTACAGTACACCCTGGTTACATTACATTCACATGAGGATTAACGGGACCATTTCATGACCTATTGTCGGTCCCAATGGCGGTTACCTCTGCCTAACACCCTGATAGGGATCCTTTCCCCATCCTGCTGTAGGGACCCTCAACCTACTCCTAGGGAGTCTAAACCCACACTGCATCATACACATCATACATAGTCAACGGGACCATATCACGACTAGCACAGTCAGTCCCAAAGACGGCTATACCTGTGACCGCCTGGCCCTTGAGCCGTCCTCTGTCTCTCTCGCCATCCATATGACCGCCTGGCCCTTGAGCTGTCCTCGGTCTCTCACATCACACATATGACCGCCTGGCCCTTGAGCTGTCCTCGGTCTCTCACATCACACATATGACCGCCTGGCCCTTGAGCCGTCTCCGGTCCTCATCACTGGCTGGCATGCACACATTAGGTGCACCGGCATGGAGCTGCCAGGCTCCCTTCACTTTCCCCATCGGGGATGAATCACTTCAAGCACGTCCTCATATATGGCAGTTTTCTGGACTGCTCTGACTCCCATCGTCCTCTCCTCACTCAAATACCTGGCAGGTTCTTATCCAGGCTGCCTCTCCCACAGCTGCAACACAGTGAGTCAATCAGCACATCTTCACTCACACACAGACCTGAGATGTGATTAACCCCCTGTGCACCCTTCATGTTTAGCCCAGCAAAGCACTCATACACAGGTTCAGACACAGCCGCTCATTAGGCTCATGAATCAACCCATTGTATACCGGATCCCATGTTTAACACCACACACACACACAAAATAACATAGGCTGATCTGAACTGGATCCTGTGCTGTTAACCCGTGTGATGCACCTGGCCATGGGTCACATCACCACACCCCTTTGCAATCACTTAAGTACATCCTGAGAAGGTCCTCCCATAATCTCAACTTTTTTTTTTTTTACACAGAAGGACTTAGGCCGGCTTCACACTGCGTGTGTGATCCGATCCGTGGCTGTCCGCTTAAGGCAGACAGCCGCGGACCGGATCAGCACACAGGACTGGGGGGCTATTATGCCCTCCGGTCCTGTGTGCAGCGCGCGCAGCTGCAGCCGCTGACAGGTCAAGACTGCGGCGCACGTGGTCCTCACCTATCAGCAGTGGGAACTGCGTGTGCTGCACACAGGGCCGGAGGGCATAATAGCCCCCCAGTCCTGTGTGCTGATCCGGTCCGCGGCTGTCTGCCTCAAGCGGACAGCCACGTATCGGATCACACACACAGTGTGAAGCCGGCCTTAGGGTAAACTTGGCTACAAAAACAACTAAAAGATGAAGAATGAACATACTGAGACCCTTTTTATAACCCTTAGGCCCATGTCACACACACAAATATTTGTGCAGATATTGTTCGCAGATCTCTGGTTGCAGTGAAATCATGGACACATTGCTCTATTTTGTGGCTGTATATAAATGGATTAATGTGTCCATGATTTCACTGCAACCAGAGATCTGCCAACAATATCTTCACAATTATCTGTGTGTGTGACGCGGCCCTTAGGCTACTAGGAAACTATTACCCTCCACCCTGAGCAGGAGTCTTATCTCTCTCCTTCCCCATACCTGATAACCTGAAAATAACAGGTGATTATTATCCTTTTTCTCATGTATCTCTTCATTCCACTATATTTTTGATGCAAATATTTCTTATACTTATCCTCTTTTTTTAAATTTTTTTTTCTCTTCTAGCCATACTTGTACAACCACAATAGGTTTCGTCCTCTTAAAATCTATTCTGGCTACTTCACAAATAAGGTAGTTATGGGGACAACCATCCACTTAGGTTTAAGGATGTAATAAACTGATTTATCCCCTATACTCTCTTATTCTATCTTCCAATAGGCATATAGTGTATCCAAGGATCAGTAACCATATATTTAGCAGGCTGTTATACTACAGCACCAAGTGAGTATACACACCAACACCTTGACCACTGTTCTTCTTCCACTAATGCGCATAGAGATTTAGTTCTTTTCTCTATAGAACATTGTGATTTATCCTATACCACCAGTGAATTCAAAACCATCTCCTTCATCCTGATTTCCAGTAAGATATTTGACCTCCCTTGTATGAATTCAGCATGGCAGAACAATTTATGCAAATCAATTTGTTTTTGTTTTGTTTACCACCCCTCAGCCTGCACTCACTCATCCCCTAAGCCCACACTCACTCAGCCCACACTCACTCAGCCTCCTCAGCCTGCACTTTTTCACCCGCCTCAGCCTGCACTCTCTCACTCTCCCTCAGCCTACAGTCACCCTCCCTCAGCCTGCACTCTCCCTCCCTCAGCCATCACTCACCCTCTCTCAGCCTGCACTCACCCCCTCAGCCTGCTCTCACCCTCCCTCAGCCTGCACTCACCCCCTCAGCCTGCTCTCACCCTCCCTCAGCATGCACTCACCCTCCCTCAGGCCACACTCACTCACCCGCCAGCCCGCACTCATCCCTCAGCCCCCATACATTTAACCTGCACTCACTCAGCCCACATTCATCCCCTCTCAGCCCAACATCGCCCCCCTCAGCCCACACTCATTTATGCCTCCAGCTCGCATTCACCCTTTTTAGCTCACACTCATTTACTCCGCTCAGCCCGCACTCACCCTCTTTCAGTTTTCAAAATCCACATTATTTTTTCTAAAGGAAGTGCTGCTGTCTATTTTTCCAGTGTATAGTTTAATAATTAGGTATTTGATATGTACATATATGAGATAGAGATGGATACATAACACTGGGGAACAATTTGAAAAAGAATTTCTGTTGAGTTAGATTTTTGAGCTGATTTATACTAAAATTGGCATGCTGATTCCAAAAATGTAGTCAGTTTTTTTCTAGCACGTCAAGTTTTTCCTCCACAACTTACCTGCCAGAGAAGCACAATTGCACTGATATCTGTAATAAGACTTGTTATCTGATTACAATTCGACTCATATAGAGCTACGTGGCAACTTGTAAGAGTAGTCACAACTGAGACAGTGTAGTGAGAGGTGTGTGCAGCTCCCAATATGTCATAATTATCAATATCTTTACACAAAAAATGTATCATAGTAGGAATAAATAGGATTTGTGATAGCTTTTCTCTTTACATTGGGCGCTTAGTTGTAATTTATATATCTTTTATGATTTTTTTCTTTGTTAGTTTTCAAAGCTTGTAACTTTCCATCTCAGTGTTTTATTTACATATGTACATATTTCCTTTGTTTCAGATCATGTCTGCTCCTTCTTCCTCTCGTCGTGAATGCCTAAACAACCCTGACTCATTCTGCTATATTTGTGGTGTTTTCACCATTCCAATTCAAAGGCCAAACATCAGTGCATTTGTCAAACAAGCATATTTTGCATATTTTAAAGTAAAACTCGGTGATCAAGATAAGCCATGGGCCCCTCACATAGTGTGCAAGCAGTGTGTCGAGAGTTTACGGATGTGGACCAAAGGAACACGTGAAAAGTTGGCATTTGGTATCCCCATGGTGTGGAGAGAGCAAAAAAGTCATTCCACAGACTGTTACTTCTGTTTAGTGAAAACATCAGGATTTAACAGGAAAAATAAAAGTAAAATAGAATATCCAAATCTACCGTCAGCTATCAGACCAATGCCTCATTCAGCTGAAATTCCAGTGCCAGTTTTGGAACAGCTACCATCTCTAGAGGTTCTGAGTGATGTTGACGAACACAGTGACAGCAATGATGCAGAATTTGAAATTCACAAAGATTCATTTCGTAAGGGATTCGATCAGCACGAGTTAAATGATTTAGCACGTGAATTGGGCTTATCATAAAAAGCTTCAGAATTACTAGCATCAAGGCTGAATGAGAAACAGTTACTTGAACAAGGAGCGAAGGTATCATACTTTCGTACTAGAGAAAGTACATGTTTGCAGTACTTTCGGTGTGACAGCCGTTTTGTGTTTTGCCATAATATTCCTGGTTTACTACAAGAATTAGGGCTTTCAATGTACAATCCAAATGAATGGCGACTGTTTATTGATAGCTCAAAGCGGAGTCTTAAGTGTGTCCTTCTACACAATGGCAATTTATTTGGTGCAGTCCCTATTGGGCATTCTGTCTCTCTTCGTGAAGAACATGGAGATGTAAAGAGAGTTATTGAGTTATTGAAATATGACACACACAATTGGATCATCTGTGTTGACCTTAAAATGGTTTGCTTCCTTCTTGGCCAGCAATGTGGGTACACAAAGTATCCCTGCTTTCTCTGTATGTGGGATAGCAGAGCTCGAGAAAAGCATTGGGTTGAGTTGAATTGGCCTCCAAGATCTGGTCTTAAACCTGGAGATCTTAATATTCTACATCAGCCACTTGTTGACAGGAAGAATATACTATTCCCACCTCTGCACATAAAACTAGGTCTCATGAAGCAATTTGTAAAAGCATTGCCAACTGCCGTCGACTGTTTTAAGTACATCATGTTGGCACTTCCTGGACTGTCCATTGAAAAAATCAAGGCTGGTGTGTTTGATGGTCCACAAATTCGACAGCTCATCAAAGATGAACATTTCACCGGGACTATGTCAGATCTTGAGAAGAATGCTTGGTTATCATTCAAAGACGTCGTCAAGAACTTTCTTGGAAATACACGTGCAAGTAATTACAAAGAAATTGTTCAGAAACTGTTGGAGAGCTACAAAGCGCTTGGTTGCAACATGAGTATTAAACTACATTTTCTGCATTGCCATCTTGCCAACTTTCCGGAAAATCTTGGTGCTGTTAGCGATGAGCAAGGTGAACGATTTCACCAAGATTTGAAGGTTATGGAAGACCGTTACCAGGGTAGATGGGATGTACATACAGTATGATGGCTGACTATTGCTGGAGCATCAAAAAAACTCAGTACTCACTTTTTTTATTATTATTTATTATTATTAAAAGCCGGGGCTCTTGGTACACTCATTGGCCAATATATGCCTGCCCTCCTGCCACTTCTCGGTGGCCCCGGGGTCCGGAGGGTCCTAACGCTGACATCCCTGCCAGATCCTTGTCCGTGGACTCCCTGGTCCCTCTGACCTCATCCTGATCCCTGAGCACCTGGGGTGCATGTTGATCCAGCAGCACAGCTTTGCACCTTTCGCACAGTGTAATGAGTGTACCAAGAGCCCCGGCTTTTATAATAATAATAAATATAATAAAAAAAGTGAGTACTGAGTTTTTTAGAAAAACGGATGTTTTTTAATTTTTTCTCAAACCATTATTGCTTGTCAGCACACACTTGTTGGTTAGACTGAGTGCAGCTGTGATTTTTTGTTTTTTGTTGCATGTTGTTCCAGCAGCACAGCTTTGCACCTTTCGCACAGTGTAACGAGTGCTTTGCAGTTTTTTTGCTTATATATACTAGATGAGGTGGTAGCTGGGTCCACCAGCTGCAGATTGCACTCCCACCGACCCCAGGTGCTCAGGGATCAGGATGAGGTCAGAGGGACCAGGGAGTCCACGGACAAGGATCTGGCAGGGATGTCAGCGTTAGGACCCTCCGGACCCCGGGGCCGCCGAGAAGTGGCCGGAGGGTAGGCATACATTGGCCAATGAGTGTACCAAGAGCCACGGCTTTTAATAATAATAAATAAATAAATAATAATAAAAAAAGTGAGTACTGAGTTTTTTAGAAAAAACTGATGTTTTTTAATTTTTTTCTCAAACCATTATTGCTTGTCAGCACACACTTGTTGGTTAGACTGAGTGCAGCTGTGATTTTTTGTTGCATGTTGCATGTTGATCCAGCAGCACAGCTTTGCACCTTTCGCACAGTGTAACGAGTGCTTTGCAGTTTTTTTGCTTATATATATCCTTTGTAAAAAACATGATAGTGTTAAAAAACATATTTGTCATGCCTATTTCTTATGTTAAATCAAGTTTTATTTGAAAATGTGCATGTATACAAATTAAGAACATAACAAACACTTTGCACTTAACAGTAATGCATTTACATTTACTTTTCACTTGTAATGTCCTGTACTAAGTCCTTTGCAAATTGCTAGTAAGAGGACTTTTGTATCCGGGTCTTTCATTCAGACCCATATCACTAACTCTACTCCGTCTCCTCGGAGCCTAAAGTTATTGTAATCAAATATCACATATATAAACATTGGTTTCTTACATAATAATAAAAGAAGAAAGTGTCGAGAGAAGTGGGCAAGAAGAAAAAGAGCGGAAAAGGAAAAGGGGAAGGTATAGGATTTCCCATAGGGGGAAGAAGTTAGTCGGGTTAAATAGATATCAGCTATGTTCAGGTATCCAAGTGGTTCACCAACGGGAGGCCATGCCCGGTATCCATGTGGTGAGTAGCCATGTACAGAGGCTCCTAATAGTTCCCTTATGGAGAGTTTAGTAGAGAAGATGGGCTGCCAGCCCCCGCCCACGGCTCCCCGGGATCCCCTCCACTCCCACATCCCAGTCTAGACCCGCATCAACCACCTCTTTAGTGGTTCAGACTCCCTAAAGAGAATCCAAGAAGACCACAAGCGGCAATGTCTCTCTATTGCATTCATGTCTGGAGAGCTTTGGCTAACAATATCCTCTAATCTGCATATGTGATTCAGCTCAGTTACCAAATCGACCCTGCATGGACGATCTTCACTCCTCCATCTTCTGGCTATCAAAGTTCTGGCTGCTGATAGATAGTATCTGATCAAATTAGTCTTGTAACTTGAAATAGACATATCTAATAAATTCAAAATGGCCACATGTGCCGTTTTGGGGACGCTGGTCTGTGTGGCCATCATGTATAAATCAAACACTTCCTCCCAAAATGGGTGGATTTGAGGACAGTCCCACCAAACATGAAGGTAGGTGCCACAGTCCGTATGACAGCGCCAACAACGGTCCGACACCGATGGGAATATTAAGTGTAGGTCCGCTGGACACCTGTACCATCTCGCCAATAGTCTGAAGTTCCTTTCCAGAAATGCCGCTGATTTAGCTGATTTGTGTGTGAACATAACTATTTTATCCCAGTCGACTGGCGAGAATTTTTTCTGGAAGTCTCTCTCCCATTTTAGTTTATAATTAACAGTGTATTTATCGCCCGTCTCCAGGGAACTCTGGAACATGGCATACAACACTGAGATCGCATGGGAGACCGGACCTCTCTCGAGGCAGAGTCTCTCAAATGCTGTTGGCTGTCTGGATATATCTGACCAGCGTAGGGACTTAACATAGCTGCGCATCCTGGCATACTGGAACCATGCACCCGGGGGGACTGATGACGTGTGGTGTAGGTCTTCTAGGTTTTTTACGTCCCTTGAAGTGATAAAATTTTGAATCATTGGGTGTGCTTTTCTGTGTATACCTAGAAAGGAGTGTTCCCCACTCTCCATACCGAAAGCCGGGTTGTTAAATATGGGGGTTAGAGGACCAGGGTCCGTGGTCATGTGTAGAGACGAGTTATGTTTCTTCAGGAACAATATTAGTTGGGATGTTATGAAGGAGGGAGGAGTTGGGGGTTTTAGACCAGGGAGCCAGACCCTTGCTAAAGGGCATAAAGTATCGAGTGCATATTCTACTTCTACCCATCTTTGTATATCTGTTTGCCTATACATATCTAGAATGCACTTACCCAAGGAAGCCATGTGGTAGATTGTAAAGTTAGGCATGTAATTATAGGCAAATAATGCGAGCTTCTGTTCCGTGTCCCCGGTCTCTAATCCCCTGATTGACTTGTTAGTCCTTAGAGCTCCCGCCAGGGATTCCATGCATAGAATATATATCAGAGGGGATAAAGGACACCCCTGGCGTGTGCCATTCTGAATGGGGAAGGGGTCCGATAAGGACCCGTTGACCCGCACTTGAGCTGACGGAGCTGTATAAAGGGCCTTGATTCTATCTAACATTACCCCACCTAGTCCAATGTGTTCTAATGTGGCGAATAAGAAGCCCCAGTGCACCCTATCAAAGGCCTTCTCGGCATCTATAGACAGGATGCACATGGGAACCCCCCTCCTCCTCGCCCCATCAATGACCGCAATGGACCGGATTATATTATCACGAGCCTCGCGTCCTGGAACAAAGCCCACCTGATCTGAATTTATTAGGGATGGTAGGAATTTTCTTAATCTGTTGGAGTGCATCTTAGAGTATATCTTAATATCTGTATTCATCAGAGATATGGGTCTGTAACTACTGCAGAGTGGCGGGTCCTTTCCAGGCTTCGGTAAGACCACTATGTGGGCCAACAAACCCTGGGGGAAAAATACCTCCCCTCTGGAAATACTATTACATACCTCCAGAAAACGGGGATTTAGATTTTCCGCCAGAGATCTGTAGAAGCCCGAAGAGTAGCCGTCGGGGCCAGGACTCTTTCCTGGTTTAAGGGTTTTAATTACTTCAGCCAATTCTTCCATAGTGAAGTCTGAAGTCAATTCCTTTCTTAATTTCTTTGGGCAAGGGTGGGGGACCGTTTTTCTCAATATATTCCTTTAAATTGTGGTCAGAGCTATCATCTGCGGACCCTCCTATGTTGTATAGGGAGGTATAAAAGGAGCGAAAGCATTCCACTATATCCTTTGTGGCGTGCATCTTCGTCCCACCCATGTTGACCACATGGGAGACAAAGGTATGTTGATTTCTTGGGTGTAACGCTCGTGCTAATATTCTCCCCGATTTATTACCCAATAAATAAAATTTTGAGTGTATTCTGTCTCTTTGTATTTTGTCTTTTTGGTCCAATATTGCGAGGAGTTTATGACGAGCTGTAGATAATTGGGTTGTTAAGATATGTGTTGGGTTCTGCTTGTGGCGTCCCTCCAGCTGAGATATCTCCTGGAGCAAGTCATTTATCTCTTGAGATCTCAACTTCTTTAACCTTGAACCATGGGATATCAAAACGCCCCGAAGGACTGCCTTAAGGGCCTCCCATTGTATTGGGTGTGAGGTAGTGTCCCTGGCGTGGTCTAAATTAAAGTTTTGAATAGTGGAAATCAAATCCTTAAGGCATGAAGGGTCTCTCAGTAGGTATTCGTTAAGGCGCCATGTGTATTCTTTTCTATCCTGGGGTCCCGCCTTCAAGGTAAAATATATCGGTGCATGGTCTGAGTTAGGGCTGGGCGATTTTGGGAAAAATCAAAATCTCGATTTTATTTAAACCTATGGACGATTTTCGATTTAAATCTCGATTTTTTTTCTATTTTCTATTACTTTAAGGAGACCGCATCTATTGAACGGAGCAGGTTCCCCCAGGTATATAATGTATGAGGGGGAGGGGATATAGGACCCAGGTATAGAATATATAAAGATGAGGAGGCGATATAGGACCCAGGTATAGAATATATGAGGGGATATAGGGCACAGGTATATAATCTGTAAGGAGGGGGAGGGATATAGAACACAGGTATATTATAGAATATGTAAGGAGGGCGAGGGGATATAGGACCAGTCACCCAGGTATTCTATAATCTGTAAGGAGGGGGAGAGATATAGGACCTAGGTATAGAATATATAGGGAGGAGGATGGAATATAGGACCTGGAGTATAATTCCTGTCACACAGCAACTATAAACTGCCTTTACCTTCAGTTATTATCTACTTTAGCTATGTCCTGCATTTCCCACAGCACACACCACCACAGCAGACATCACGCACCACCACAGCACACGCCACCACACCACACGCATCCCCACAGCACACGCATCCCCACAGCACACGCATCCCACAGCACACGCATCCCCACAGCACACGCATCCCCACAGCACACGCATCACCACAGCACACGCATCACCACAGCACACGCATCACCACAGCACACGCATCACCACAGCACACGCCACCACAGCAGACATCACGCATCACCACAGCACGCGCCACCACAGCACGCGCCACCACAGCACGCATCACCACAGCACGCATCACCACAGCAGACATCACACGCCACCACAGCACACGCCACCACAGCACACGCCACCATAGCACACGCCACCACAGCAGACATCACGCATCACCACAGCACACGCATCACCACAGCACACGCATCACCACAGCACACGCATCACCACAGCAGACATCACGCATCACCACAGCACACGCCACCACAGCAGACATCACGCATCACCACAGCACGCGCCACCACAGCACACGCCACCACAGCACATATCACCACAGCACATATCACCACAGCACACGCCACCACAGCAGACATCACGCATCACCATAGCACACGCCACCACAGCAGACATCACGCATCACCACAGCACGCGCCACCACAGCACACGCCACCACAGCACACATCACCACAGCACATATCACCACAGCACATATCACCACAGCACATATCACCACAGCACACGCCACCACAGCAGACATCACGCATCACCATAGCACACGCCACCACAGCAGACATCACGCATCACCATAGCACACGCCACCACAGCAGACATCACGCATCACCATAGCACACGCCACCACAGCAGACATCATGCATCACCATAGCACACGCCACCACAGCACACGCCACCACAGCACACGCCACCACAGCAGACATCACGCATCACCACAGCACACACCACCACAGCACACGCCACCACAGCACATATCACGCATCACCACAGCACACACCACCACAGCACATATCACCACAGCACACGCCACCACAGCACATATCACCACAGCACACGCCACCACAGCACACGCCACCACAGCACACGCCACCACAGCACACGCCACCACAGCACACGCCACCACAGCACGCATCACCACAGCACGCAGACATCACACGCCACCACAGCACACGCCACCACAGCAGACATCACGCATCACCACACGCCACCACAGCACACGCATCACCACAGCACACGCATCACCACAGCACACGCATCACCACAGCACACGCCTCACCACAGCACACGCCTCACCACAGCAGACATCACGCATCACCACAGCACACGCACCACACAGCACATATCACGCATCACCACAGCACACACCACCACAGCACATATCACCACAGCACACACCACCACAGCACATATCACCACAGCACACACCACCACAGCACATATCACCACAGCACATATCACCACAGCACATATCACCACAGCACACGCCACCACAGCACATATCACCACAGCACACGCCACCACAGCACATATCACCACAGCACACACCACCACAGCACATATCACCACAGCACACGCCACCACAGCACATATCACCACAGCACACACCACCACAGCACATATCACCACAGCACACGCCACCACAGCACATATCACCACAGCACACACCACACAGCACATATCACCACAGCACATATCACCACAGCACATATCACCACAGCACACACCACCACAGCACACGCCACCACAGCACACGCCACCACAGCAGACATCACGCATCACCACCACGCCACCACAGCACACGCATCACCACAGCACACGCATCACCACAGCACACGCATCACCACAGCACACGCCTCACCACAGCAGACATCACGCATCACCACAGCACACGCCACCACAGCACATATCACGCATCACCACAGCACACACCACCACAGCACATATCACCACAGCACACACCACCACAGCACATATCACCACAGCACATATCACCACAGCACATATCACCACAGCACACGCCACCACAGCACATATCACCACAGCACACACCACCACAGCACATATCACCACAGCACATATCACCACAGCACATATCACCACAGCACACACCACCACAGCACATATCACCACAGCACACACCACCACAGCACATATCACCACAGCACACGCCACCACAGCACATATCACGCATCACCACAGCACACACCACCACAGCACATACCACCACAGCACACACCACCACAGCACATATCACCACAGCACATATCACCACAGCACATATCACCACAGCACACGCCACCACAGCACATATCACCACAGCACACACCACCACAGCACATATCACCACAGCACACACCACCACAGCACATATCACCACAGCACACGCCACCACAGCACATATCACCACAGCACACACCACCACAGCACATATCACCACAGCACACACCACCACAGCACATATCACCACAGCACACACCACCACAGCACATATCACCACAGCACACGCCACCACAGCAGCCTTCTCCCCGTTTTACCTCGCCTTACCACATCTCCACGTAACCTTCTCTATGCCTGTCAGCACATCCCCCGGTCCTCATCCCTCGGCTGCACAGCAGAGGCGGCGGCGGTGGTGCTGTGCCGGGCTCAGCCAGCTCGGCCTGTCAGCACATCCCCCGGCTGCACAGCAGGGGCGGCGGAGGTGCTGGGCCCCGTCCGGTCCTCTTCCCGCGGCCGCTGCAGGGGCGGCAGCGGGCGGTGCTGGGAACGTGTCAGCACCCCCTTTCCTCCCGGGGGCTCCTCAGCAGCAGGGGCTTAGCCGACCCCAAACCAAGTCCTCACCCTCGGCACGGCAGCGTTACCATCAGCAGGTAATCCCGAGTGTGACTCGGGGTTACCGCTTCTGAAAGTGAAAGTCAACCCCGAGTTACACTCGGGATTACCGCTAGGCGTCCGGAGCGCTGTTTAGAAGATCCGGCCGACTTCTAAACAGCGCTCCGGACGCCATTTTAAATCGAATTTGACGATTGTGGTTAAAACCACAATCGTGGCCACAGCAGGGGGCGAATTAATCGAATTAATTCGATTAATCGCCCAGCCCTAGTCTGAGTGTACTATGTTGCCAATGTGTGACTTGACCTCAAAATCTAAAAGGGATTGGGATATGTGGAATCTATCTATTCTACTGTACACCGAGTGCATGTGGGAAAAGAAAGTAAAATCCCGTTCCCCCGGGTGCAGTAGCCTCCATACGTCTACAGTGCGCAGCGACTCTAGATGTCCAGCTAAGCGTTGGATAGACGGTACAGGGAGGCAGGACCTACCTGAAGAGGTGTCTATTCTCGGATCCATAGGGAAATTGAAGTCTCCTCCCAGTATGATGGGGACGTGTCCTGCAAATCTTTCCAGCAGACTTTTGTTTCTCGAGCCGAATCTCAGCATATGTCTATTAGGAAAATATATGTTAGCCAGAATGTATAGACGGGAAGACCAATTTATTTTTAGAAAGAGATATCGTCCCGCAGGATCGATTTCTTGTTCCACAACCTCAGGGGAGAAGTTTTGTGAAAAGCCACCGAGACTCCCCTAGATTTAGACGTGGGGTTGGTGCTGTGGAACCAAACCGGGAAGTCCCGGGAGCCGCAGACAGGGGCAGCACCCGTTCTAAAGTGTGTCTCCTGCAACATCAAAACATGAACCCTGGACTTATTTGCTGATGTTAGAATTTGGCGTCTCTTTTCAGGCTTATTCAAGCCCCTCACGTTCAGTGAACAACACCTGAGTTCTGACATGACATGAACATCCCCATAGGAACCGCTTTTGAGTGCCGACTAAAGAGAGACAGGAAAGACAGACGAGAAAAGTGTGAAGGAGAAGTAAAGGAGAGAAAGAGAGAGAGAAAAAGAATACAAAAGAAAAAAAGAGGATGGGTAAAAACCCAACAAAGGGGTCCCATGTCAGATTACTTCTGCTCAATGGGAAAAGGTGCAAAATATGGACAAACCTTGTCCAGCACTTGAGGGTCGTGGGATAACTGGGGAACAGGCGAGCCCGCCGCGCACCACCAGCCGTCCCACCTCACAGTTTATGAGAATATAGTTAACTTATGAAAGTTGCCTTAGCTTAATATCACAAAACTATATGGGCTATTTAAATATCTAGAGAATGCAGCCCTGAATGCCAAACAGTACAAATAAAAGAGACAAGCATACTTAGTGAATATCTAAAACATTTTCTGAAATGTATAAGAAGCAGGGAGGAATATAGGCTAGGAAGGGAAGATGATGATTGAAGGTTGTTGAGGGGTCGAAGAGCTGAGAGTAAAGGGAGTAGGGAGGATATATAGGTATGTGGATAAATAAGGAGAACGTAAGAGGGGGAAAGCCCTCATGAATTCTATGGGAGCCTCCTCCACCCAGTATAAAGTATATGGTATATCAATAAGAAATAATGAAGTTTGGAGTGGGTTGATGGTAAAAGAGAATATAAAATATGTGAAGAAAAAAAAGGAAGTGGAGGAGTATTGGGAGGTGAATTATGGAGGGGAGGGAGGAAGGAATATGGGTAAGAGGGAGTGGAGGGAGTATGGTACGTGGGAAGAGAAGGAAACAGAGAAAAAAAAAAAAGGGGGGGGGAGGGTGAGGGGGTGGGGGATAAGATATTCTAAGTACACATTAACAATGAGAAAGGTAACCCTCAAGTTATAGGAGTTATATCTAATCCAAAACCAAACCAACAGCAGGCAATTTGCGTCCATAGAGACGCCCAAACCGACAGGGTCATGACTCCGACCACTCGGTGTGCACCGAAACAAGTGGCGTCAAGTCTGTTCAAGTCAGGGCTTTCCCGGCAAGTCCAGCCCTGGGTGATCTGTTCCAACGTATCGGTGGGTCAGGAAGAGCCTGCTGCCTGGGCCAGTCTGGCAGGTTGATCATGGGCAGGTCAAGGGCTCTTGTGAATGAGGGTAGATCTCCTATCTTCCTGAGGCGGCCGTCACACGCTACGATATCTCTTGCGATATTGTAAGCGATCACGTGCACGCGCGATCGCTTACAATATCGCTCACATCGCTGGTGAGATGTCACACAGACAGACACACCAGCGATGTGTACCAGCGAGATCGCTGGTAACTATGGTACACATCGGGTTACTAGGCGCCGCGCATCGCTTAGTAACCCGACGTGTACCATAGTTACCATCTCCCAGCATAGGCTCTGCCGCTGGGAGATCGTTCATCGTGGTGTTATACACCACGATGAAGCGGTTTGTAAAATCGTTCATCGCAAGATGTGAGGTCCGGAGCTCAGATCTCGATCTTGCGATTTGAACACTTCTCGCTCGTCGTATCTTGCCGTCACACGCAGAGACATCGTTCACGCGATTTTTAATCAGGCGCGTTCAAGCGATATCTTTCAAGATATCGTTGCGTGTGATGGCCGCCTGAGGGAAGCTGTGCGGCCATCTTTGGAGGCTATCAGTTGGAAAGGGAAGCCCATCTGTATTTTATCTCCCTGTCCTTCAGGAGATTTAGCAAGGGCCGTAGTCCCTGTCTTTGGAGGAGGGTTCTTCTGGCCAGGTCTGGAAGCAATGTCACAGTAGAATTTTCAAAAGAAATGGGACATGATTGGCGCGCAGCGGTCATTATGGCCTCCTTGATGGAGAAAAAATGGATTCTGCACACTATATCCCTCGGGAAGGCCTCAGGTGATGGCCTAGGGGCTAAAGCCCTGTGAACTCTGTCCAAGTCAATATCAGGGCCGTCCGGATCTCCCAAGATCTGTTTGAATAAGTTCTGTACTGTCTTTGTCAGGTCCACAGGTGAAACAGATTCTGATAACCCCCTGATCCGTATATTGTTCCTGCGATTCCTATTCTCTAGGTCCTCCTGGTTGTACAGGAGGTCCTCCAGGAGGGCAGAATGAGACTCTAGGGTCTCCCTGTGGGCCCTTAGTTCATCCAGAACCGCTTCTTGGGCCCTCTCCACCTCCTCCACCCTGTTGGTAAATTCCTGCTTCAGTGTCTGTATCTCTGTTTCATATGAATTCTCCAATCTACATGCAAATCTCTCAAGGTCCATTTTTGTGGGAAGATTTTTGATATAATTACTTATCTCCAAGTTAGAAGCATTCTCCTGGAGCTGCTGGGGTCCTCCTGTAGCCTCCTCCTGCTGCAGGTCGTCTCTGAGGCAGTCAAAGCGGTTTCCTCTCAGTCTGTTGCTCCATTCTGATCTGGGAGCTGCCTCGCGCTGTGAGGAGGACGCGGCCGCCATCTTGGAGGGAGACTGTGCCAGGGGAGCGTCAGCACCGGACCGGAGATATCGGTCTATGGCTCCTCTGTGGGGCGTCTCAGCGGTTCCGGGGGCTCATGGTCCCTTTCTGCTTTTGCCCATTCAGCTGAGAAGGCAATCTGTGAGGTAGGGAAGCGGCTTAGCAAGTGGCGGAAAGCGGAGCTCCTTCACCGCGCTGCTTCTCCAGTCATGGGTAAACCACGCCCCCCTCATGCCTATTTCTTATATATTTCATTTTTTGTTCATATTTGTACTATTTAAAAAAAACAAAACACTTTTTAGGTACAGTAGTTTACATATTTTTGAGAAGACAAAAATCCTATAGTTCAAAAACTTAACGTGATAGAGAAAAACTGAGATCATTTCTGGATTCAGCGTCCAAAAATTAATTAAGAACAGTTGTCTGACCTAACTCCTAAAAAATTGTGTTCCCCATTCATGTCATAGATATTTGATATATAGATAGATAGATAGATAGATAAATAGATAGATAAATAGACATGAAATAAAGAAATAGATAAGATACATACATGATAGCTAGATGACAGACAGATATGAGATAGGGATAGGACATCACAATCCTCCCGATGCAATAGTATCTTGCCTCCATCTTAAATTAGGTTATATCATAATCAATCACAACAAAATAGTGTGAAACAAAGTGAAAAACAATAAGAATAATGGTGGTATAAATTAGGTCCAAAAGGTTTTTAAACGATATTACCCATGTGCTTCTACTGCTGGAATGGTGCATGTTTTGGTCAGGGCCGTGGAGACGGTGTCCATATGGGTGGAGTCGGAGTCAGTATAAAATAGACTGACTCTGATTCCTAAAATATATGATAAATTGGGTACAGTAGTTCAATGCATTATGTAATTAATAATATTATGAATTATTATTTTCTATCTAAATAGCTTCACTATTGTATCATAATAATGATTAAAAGCCTGATTTTCTCATTGTACTACAATAAATGTATTAATTAAACATGAACCAGGTATGAGGGAGTCAGAGTCGTGGATTCAGAGTCAGGGAAATTGAGGAGTCGGAGGTTTGGCTTACCGACTCTACAGCTGGTTTGGCGTCTGCTTCCCTGTTTTGTTCAGATAAGGCTGGGGCTATAAAACAACTGTCTACAATAGAAATCGTGGGGCCTAAGCCGATGTCTAGCTGCTACATGACAGTACAAAACAAGTGAATAGGGTTGCAGTTCGACACCTAGGGAAAGTCATGTGCAAGCAGGTAACAAAAAAACCCTGTCCCGGTTGGATCATTGCAGACATACTTGTTTGCTTATAGCAGAACCCTAGGTGGTGTAGTGTGATTCAGGTTCCTTAAAGCATTTCAGCCAACAAGCAAGCATTGGGCTAATTTTTTGGGAGATTGGCAACATGAGCCCAAAAATCAGGCAGTGTAGATGCACCCTCATTTTTAAAACTTATATGGATTGTTATGTGGAGAATATTTGCTGACTATCATGAACATTTTTTGTTTTAGCGGTATCTGGATGATGCAGAAAGAGAAAAGCAACAGTACATGAAAGAACTTCGAGAGTATCAGCAGTCTGAAGCATATAAAATGTGTGCAGAAAAGATTGAGGAAAAGGATGTAAAACAAGGTAAGGAAAAAATCTATTTACACATAAACATTGTTGTTTCACTTCTTATTTTTGTCTCATAATTTTATAGTTTCAGTGTTGAAAGTAGACTTAATTTCATCGAGTTTACGAGTTCAAACTAGAGCCAGCCTAACATGTTCATCTGGAAGAAGGCAAAAACCCCATTTGGCAGACACTAAGGCCAGCTTCACACCACGGTGAAATCCGATCCGGGCCTGTCCAGTGTAAACCGGACAGCCCCGGACTGGATTTTGGCCCCATAGTATCCTATGGGGCTGGATGGAGCCAGATGGCAGCTCACTGCAATCCGGTTCCCATGTGTCCAGGAGAATTCGGGAGGAATCAGATTTTTCTCCTGGACACAAAATCGGAGCATGCAGTATTTTTGTGTCCGGGGAGAAAAATCTCCCCAAATCAGATCCTCACGGATACGGGGCAATCTGGCGCTCCCTAACATGGGTGTCTATGGGACCGGATTGCGCCGATCTGGGAGGATCCGGACACCGGCGGCTGCACGCTGCTGTAATTTCAGGACTGCGGCTAGCTCCCTGCTAGCCGCGATCTTGAAAAGTCAGCAGCTGCGGCTGCTATTAGCAGCATCCGGCTGCACACCGGACCGGAGGGCATATTTGCCCTCCGGTTCTATTTGCAAATCCAGTCCAGGGCTGTCAGGTTCATCCCTGACAGCCCCAGATCGGATTGTGCCGTTCTGTGAAGCCGGCCTAAGCTCCATATAAGAGGAAAAATTCCTTCCCAACCCCACATATGGCAATCAGACTACGGTAATTCCCTAGATCAGTACCCTATCACAAAATCTAGTAACTATACCTGGAAATATTCAAGAAAGTTTTTCAAGAACGGAATCCATACCTGTCTTGATTTTTAGTAGTGAATTACCCATTACAACATCATGCGGCAGAGAATTCGATCCATACCTGTCTTGATTTTTAGTAGTGAATTACCCATTACAACATCATGCGGCAGAGAATTCGATAGTCTCACTGCTCTTAAGGTACCGTCACATGGGGCCGGGGAAGTCGGTGGCGACTGGCGGGTGCGCGCACGTTTTTGGCGCCCCGCCAGTGTCGCCATCCCCTATTTACATGGGGCGACATCTCCAGCCCCGCACCGGCGAGCTGTCAGGTGGCATCGCCACCGGGGTGTCTGAAAACCCCAGCGGCGATGCAGGACAATGGGAGCCTATGGCTCCCATCGCCTGACAGGTCGCCGGCGGCCGGTTACATGGGGCGATGTGTGCACATCGCCCCAGATCGGTCGCCTGGTTTCGGAGCACTGCTCTGAAACCAGGCGACCTCCCGGCGGCGCCGACATCACCCCTTTACATGAGGTGACGTAGGGGCGATGTCGCCGCCGATAGGCCACGCCCCTACATCGCCGATGTAATTGGCGGTGATGTCGCCCCGTGTAACGGGCCCTTTAGAGTAAAGAATCCGCATCTGTGATTATGTCTAAACCTATAGATGTAGAGGGTGCCCCTTTGTCCCTGTTGCAGGCCAAGGTGTAAAAAGATCATTAGAAAGATCTCTGTGCGAGAGAGGCGTGGCCTGCGGCTCCATGTGAAGTCGCACTCACAAGGAGCTCCTGGTGCTTACTAAAAAGCGACGGAGTTAATGTCCTTTTAGGTCATTTTCTACCACATAGAAGCTGTCAACCTGATCACTATTACTCAGAGGAAAAGCGAGGCGAGTTTGGTTGATTTTAACCCAGGAGGAACGCTTACATCGAAGGTGATCCCATCTCCCTCACAGCTCTAAGGGACCGGCGCCATCTTGGCCCCACATGTCATCACTGCTGCAGAAAATCAAGCTGGCCTGAGTGAAGGGTACTGGCAACAGCTGGCACATTGAAGCATAACCCGGCGGGGACTTGAAGCTGCAGCACATTACCGGAGCTGTGACCTGCATAACGGTAGGGACCCGTACCAGTTTGCCCCGTCCCGCTCCACCCTGTTCTGCCTACCACAACAGCCGTGAGGGGGGTTAAGAGACTTACCTGAGTCCTGCCACATCGATCGTAGGTGTGGTGTGTGCAGGTGAGACCCACGGTGCACATAATCCCCAGTGGAAGAGAGGAACTACTTTATTAACAGCAGGTATGAGGGGCGGAGTGATCTCTGGAGCAGAAAGAGGTCCCCACTGCTGAAACAAAGCCCCATACTGTGACACAGCCTCATAAAGCTATTAGCTAACAAGCTGAAGTTGCTGTGAAGTAAATCTATCTGTATTAACTGTCAGAAGTCACAAATCTGTTGGCACTCAAGTGCTATAACACTAGAAGCTGACACCATTCGCCATAAGAAAGTCTGCAGAGCACAAAAGAACAGTGATAATGTGAGGCTCCTTTGTTGACACATTATACTTATTTACCTCACAGATAAGCCCACTACAAGGGTATCCTGCAGATAAGGGATTTACAGACATTTAAAGACTAGTTGACATACTATATGTAGGAAGTCCTTGCTACAGAGGCGAACCACTGAGTTCAGGAGACAAAGATACAGACTAAGGCTGCCTTCACATTTGCGTATGGGAAGGCAGCGTATTGCTGCGTTCCCATACGCAGTCAAACGCATGCGCACTGCGTTCCTATGTTTAACATAGGAACGCATGGTGCCTGCGTTTGCTGCGTTCGGGTGCGGATGCGGACGATATCTGCTGCTTCCGGTGTCCAGCATCCGCACCCGGGACGCAGCATGTTGGGTTTTTTTGTGCGTTTGGGGAGCTTGGACAATCAGCAAGCGTCCCCAAGCGTACAAAAAATGCATTGGCTTCAATGGGTCCGCAGTGTCCTCTGCATGACACCGCAGGAGAACGCTGCGGACCCATTGAAAAATCTCCCAGTGGCCGCCGGTGATGTCACAGGAGCTCACCGACGGCCACCGGGAGATCAGCTCAGCCTCTGCTGTCCTCCTTCTCCCCGCCGCCTGTAATCTCCTAGCGATGTCGGCGGGGAGAACAGCTGATGTGAGAGCTGTTTGAATCTTCCCGCGCCGACATCTCCTCTCAGTGTCGGCGCGGGAAGATTCAAACAGCTCTCACATCAGCTGTTCTCCCCGCCGACAGTCCCGGAGCTTACCGGCGGCCGGGGGGGGCGGAGATCTCCGGCGCTGATCTCCGCCCCCGGACAGCGCCGATTGGCTGCCGGGCTCCATAGTGATGTGTCCGCAGGCGGACATTATCCGCTGCGGACACATCATTTGGACACTGCTTCTGACAGCGTTTGTGTCTGCATGCCATCAGCATGCAGACACAAACGCTAATGTGAAGCCAGCCTTAGTGCCTGAAGCCCTTTCTAGTTCTCTCCTACACAGACAGAGAGGCAGATGTCGAGCAGAGCATAAAAGTGTGACACCTTCAGACTAAAAATTGTGTATGAACAGCAGTCTCTATATTGTAGAGCTGAACTGAACTGTCTCTGGGCAGGCAAGGGATCTTACCAATCAGAGATCTCTTACAAAAAAAAATAAATAAATAAATCGTAGCCCTGCAGCACACAAAAATCTGTATAAGGACATAAACTACTCACTGAGATCTACATTAGAAGGACTAGTGCAGACAGTCACAAAAGCTGCTGTATGACAAATAAGTAACAGCACGTCATAAGGACCAGAGGGATCATTACTGCTTACAGTGGGGTTCTCTTGCCACCAAAGCACTTCAGCGACATTGACCCAAGATACTGAGGGCAGCAATATAAGACTGTTCTGAAGTCCTAGATACGTACTTTCTCCACCCCTTGAACTCCAGAAGTAGCGACTCCACCCAGAGTCATTGAACTTGTGAACAACCTAGTACCTCAAGGTCAGTGAAATTAAACCCAACTAAACATCAGACCTCTCTGTTACACCTTAGTTTCCAGAGATCTAATGCCCTCCAAAACCAGACCCTCTTCCACCATTCCATCTAACGAAAAAACAATGGATGCACATCAATTAAGCTCTAAGAGCAAGATACCAACTATGGCACATAATCCAGGTAAAAACCCGAAAGGAAGAGACAAACACACGAAAAGTTCATCTACACCTGAAACCCATGAGTCCAGCGACGACTCAATATATACGAATCCACTCATCATAGTTCCAAAAGAAAAGAGATGGATTCACCCCTACGCCAAAATCCTAATCCTCCTCCACAAGATGAGATTCAATTGCAATGTAGAAGTCCTGCGAGGCAGAGGATTAAGGTCACACAAGCTAATAATGACCCCAACTTTATCCTGGACCAAACTCAAATTCCAGACAAGAACTTCCTTCTCCAACTTTTCTCTTCCCTTAAGGAAGAAATGAGGGAGCAATTTGCAGAAATTAAATCTTCGATCAACACCATTAATTCACGACTAGATCAAACCGAAACAGATGTAGGAAATCTAAAGAAAGAACTTAAAACATGCTGCTCAGAGCTAACAAAAGCTAAAGATGAAATTAAGCACCTTACAGATAGGATTATAGATAGGGAGGACCGTGACCGTAGATCCAACTTAAAAATTAGAGGAATATCAGAACAAACAAAAACACATGAGCTAATTCCCTTTGTCAAAAATCTGACCAGAAAGCTGATCCCGTCCTTACCGGATATAGAATTATCAATTGAGAGGGCTCACAGACTCCCCAAACCCCTACGCATACCTGAAGACACCCCTCGTGATGTTATTGTTAAATTTACGTTTTTCCAGACGAAAGATAAAATAAATAACTACACTAGGCAACATGCTTGCCTACCGGCTCCTTATGAATCTTTAAAAATCTTCTCTGACATCTCAAAAGAAACTGCCACTAAAAGGAGACTTCTAAGGCCAGTCACAGAGGTTCTAAGAAAACAACAGATTACCTATAGATGGGGCCGACCAACCACCTCTGTCATATTTCATCACAAACAGAAGCAAATCACCATTGAGGATCCCATGGAAGGCTTGAAACTCCTCAAACACCTACATATAAAAGAATAACTCTGCCAAATGATTTAGGTTAGAAATATTGCACCATAGGCCCTACCGTTAGCCCAAGAGGAAGACCTACAGTAGTTCCTTGGAACTCTTCCTCCACAACACGACCGTTGGTCGAACTTATATATTTATTCTTTTTTCTTCTAAAGTTTGTTGAACCCACCTTAACTACCCCTCCTCCTCTGTTTTCCCTCCTAATTTCTCCTCCTCACCCCCCCTTCTTGACCAGCATCTCAATTTAACTGCTTAACTGACGCCGTAATGATGAAACTCCTGTCCCTAAACGCAAATGGTCTAAATTCACCACAAAAACGATTTAGTGTATGGAAGGAGCTAAACTCAAACCACGTTGACATAGCTGGAATTCAGGAGACTAGATTCCCTCTACATAATCCTCCTAAATTTAGTAATAAAAGATTCCCCCATGTATACTTTTCATCTAATTCCAAAAAGAAAGCGGGAGTAGCAATAATCATAAAAGGAACGCTGAAGTTTGAGGAAATTGAGCTGATCAAAGACGACGAGGGCAGGTACATAATCCTGATCTGTAAGGTTAACGAAGTAATCCACACTCTTGTAAACGTTTACACCCCTAACAATGGCCAAATTACCTTCCTTAAACGTCTCTTTACCCTAATACATGAAAAACAGAAAGGGATGCTTCTGATATTTGGCGACTTCAATTCTGTCCCGAACCCCCTATTAGATTCGTCTAATAAATCAAGGAATCTGAATACGAAATTGGACCCACTTTTACAAAAGGAGGAGCTCTTTGACGTATTTAGATGTTTACATACATCCTCTTTAGAGTTTACTCACTATTCTAAGTCCATAAATCATTTTCCAGAATCGATTTGGTACTAACAAACATACACTCACTGTCAAAATTTAAAACTATATCCATTCTACCAAGAACGTGGTCGGACCACTCTCCCATCCTCTTTGAGATTTCTAACAGCCCTCCTTTCAACTCTCTTTCTCCATGGAGAGCTAATTCATATCTATTTACCCACCCACAATATAAATCTGAAATCCAAGATTCACTTAAATTATATTTTCAAGAAAACGATACTACAAACATTTCCTTGTCCACCCTATGGACTGCCCACAAAGCGACCATAAGAGGTAATCTGATATATCTGAACATGAAACATAAAAAAGCTCAATTAGCTAATACTAAAAAACTTACTCGACAAATTGCCTTGTTGGAGGAGGAAATGGTAACTAACCCCTCTGAAAGCAAACATAAAGATCTACTTGAGCTTCGGGTACAACTTAAATCCCTCCTCTTATCTGACTATGATAAATTGGCCCGCATATCCAAATCAAATTTCTACTCAAATATGAATAAACCATCTAAAACCTTCGCAAATTTGATCAAAATCCATAGATCAAAAACCAGTATATATCAAATCAAAAACAACCAAAACCACATTAAAAAAACCCCATTAGAAATATCTAATGCCTTTGTTGAATATTATAAAGGCCTATACAACCTCAAAGATGATCGCTCAGAACCTCAACCCACAACACAAAATATCAAATCCTTCCTAGACTCAGTCACGCTTCCTACGATCTCAGAGGAGGATCTAAACAAACTCAACCAACCTTATACTGAGCAGGAAATAAAAGATATTATACGTAAACTTAAAAAGAACAAATCCCCAGGACCCGATGGTCTTCAGAACGAATATTTTTTAGCGTGCGAACATTTACTCACCCCTTACATCACTAAACTAATTAACTCTTTTTCTGATGGTAGCCAGCCGATCCCACATGAGATGCTCCAAGCGCTTATAACAGTTATTCCCAAAAATAAAGGGGACAAAGACTTAGTTTCTAATTATAGACCCATCTCCCTCCTGAACACAGATATTAAAATTATATCAAAAGCGATTAATTCTAGAATACAAAAAGTGATCCCGACCTTGATCCACAAAGATCAGACTGGATTCACTCAAAAAAGGAATTCAACAGATGCGACAAGAAGACTCTTAAACTTGACAGCGTATGCTGAGCTCTCGAAAGCCCCTATGATAGTGGTCTCTGTCGACGCAGAAAAAGCGTTCGACAGAGTCCACTGGGGATACCTGTTTGAGGTTTTGCATAAATTTGGACTTTCAGGACCCATATTCAATTCCATTCAAGCTTTATACACCACACCATCAGCAAGGCTCCTTACTAATAATCATATGTCCGCCCCTTTCTTGTTGACAAATGGCACAAGACAAGGCTGCCCCCTCTCGCCCTCCCTTTTCAATTTATTTATTGAGCCATTAGCAGAAAAGGTAAGATCTAGCCCGTCAATTTCTGGTATTTCCCTGAATCGAGAATCATATAAAATCAGTTTGTTCGCTGACGATATAATACTAACCCTCACAAATCCGGCGACGTCTATGCGGGACCTTCTCTTACTCATGAATGAATTTGCTGCGATTTCCCATTACAAAATCAACATTGCCAAAACACAAGTACTCAGCTATAACCTCACAGATCAGATGATTTCCTCCCTCCAACAGGGCAATGAGCTGGATTGGGATAAAAAGTATCTAGACTACTTAGGAATCATAGTCACTAAACCCACTTCCAAAATATATGATGCAAATCTAGGAAAGCTGTATAAAGCTCTTCAAATGGACCTAGCTAACATTTCCAAAACTGAACTAACGTGGTTAGGCAAAATAGAGGCGTACAAATTATTTATACTGCCCAAAATACTTTACATTTTTCGTTCAGTCCCCCTTCAGCTTAACTCAGCTTGGTGCAAAAAAATTCAAGCTCAATTATCTAACTTTATTTGGGGGGGAAAAAAACCCAGAACCTCTCTCTCTATTCTAGAAAAAAGTAAACTACACGGAGGTCTAGCAGTGCCTAACATCTCAGCTTACTATAATTCAGCGCTTATCAGACTTAGCCAAAATTGGTGGGGAGGAGAAGAAGAGAAGCCGAGATGGATGGAGATAGAGAAAGCACTTAATCACTCGAGAGATCTCCAATGGACACTACTCGCTTATTTATGCGACAAGACCAAGAAATTACCTAAAGAACCAACGTTAAAGGCTACCATACGCTCGTGGAGAACTCTCACCACGAAATTATACGCAACAAATCATAAACCTTCTCCACGTTGGATCTCAGTTTACCTCCTACCAGCTCTATCGGCAGATATAGATGTAAGTGTATGGACCAATTGTGGAATCCATACTCTCTCAGACTTACTTGATGACAATATGCAACTCAAATCCTTTGCAAGTCTTAGAACCAAGTTTAATTTGCCAAGCGAAGAGGTTGGGAACTGGAACAAAATAAAACGTACACTCAATAAAAATAATCTGAGTCTCCATCTCCCGCTAAACATAACTCAACTTTTCCGTTTTAACCAATCGAACATCTTTTGGTCTTTCAAGTCTATTTACAAAGAATGGAACCTTGATTCTTCATTTTCCAGCGCTTCTAACATAGGTGCATGGAGTAAGGAACTCCAAATCTCTCTCCCTGCTGATCTAATTGAAGATACACTCAAAATAGTTTACAAAAGTCTCTCATCTTCAGTTCTTTTGGAATCTTACTACAAAACCTTGACTAGGTGGTATTTCACCCCTACAAGACTCCATAAATTTTCAGAAACTATATCACCATTGTGCTGGAGGAACTGCGGAAAACCTGGCACAATGTCTCACATATTCTGGGACTGTCCCATCCTGCGCCCATTTTGGGGGAAAATACAACTTCTAATCTCCGACATAACAAGGATCGACTTGGACCTCTCGCCAGAACTCGCGCTGCTCCTGATAGGAATAAATGTAGTACCACCTGAGCTCAGAGCGCTCATCATACACATTTTGATTGCCTCAAAAAATTGTGTAGCGGCTCGATGGAAAGACCCAGATCCACCAACGTTTGAAACAATACTGGGGACTATTGCAGCTCACAATGTGTATGAATACACGTTCGCTCTGAGGAACAATCTTCAAGGAAAGTACAGTAACAAGTGGTTAACATGGAACCAGTTTTTCTTTCAACAGGATGCCCCCATAATATAAACTTGATCGAATTAGCTTTCAATATGCAATGAGCGAAGTTTAGTTGAGCATAACTTTAAAGTATTTTTCCCTCCTTCCCTCCCTTCTTCCCCCCCCCTTCCTTTCCCACCACCCACCCTCCAACCGCATGTGTTTATAAGAATGACACAATTGGTTATGGTTTATTGTTAGTTGTTAACTTGACTCTTGTCTTCTAATGTGTGATTATCTTAATGTATTGCTACTTGTTATGACCTCCTTGTAAGTTTATATCTAATTCAATAAAAAAAAAACGTTGAACAAGAAAGATCTCTGTGCTGACCTCTCATATAAATAGTAATATGATCGACCCCAAGACTTCGTTATTCCAAACTGAATAACCCCAAGTTAATCTGTCTTGGTATTGTACTCCATCCATTCTCTTCATAATCTTGGTTACTTTTCTCTGCACCCGCTCTAGTTTGGCTTTGTTCTTCTTGTACACAAGAGTATCCCTTGTATAGAGGCAAAACTATGTTCTTATGAGCACCTATGACTCTCTCCATTTGGATCACAATAATTTATTTCCTTGGCAGCAGCTGCCCAATACTCACACCTGTGGTACCTCACTGTTAACTGTGACCCATTACAATTGTGTCCCATTAATAACCACCCTCTATTTCCAGTCATTGAGCCAGTTCCTAACCCATTTACACATATTTCTCCTATACCCATTATTATCATTTTATGTACCAACCTTTTTTATGTCACCATATCAAACGCCTTTAAAAAGTCCATATAGACAACATCTACTGCATTTCCATGGTCCAATCTGACACTTACTTCCTGCTGGAAGCTGATCAGATTAGTTTGACAGGACTGATCCTAGTGATGGGCGAATCCTAAATTACTCGGAATCGCTTGACTCTAGCGAGTCCGAGCACAGGACTCGCTACTCGTTGCGAGTCTAGCGAGTCCAATGTTAATGAATGGGGAAGCGAGTAATAGCGAGTAGTGTGAGATTTACAAATCGCAGATGTGTCTCGGAAGCTTCAGCCTGAAGCAATCCTAGTTTTGCCATTTATTTGCATTGGACTCGTTTACTTTGCAACTGTAATCGCTGGGAAACTCGCACAGATAAGAGAAGAGTCCTGTCTGCTCTGTGCAGCTCCAGGGTCCTAGAGCCCGCCTGCTGCCTGATGTAGCAGTGCTGAGATTGTTCTCAGTCTGCTCATTCCCTGTGTACAGACATGAATGTCTGTGCACAGAGATGATGTAGCAGAGCTGAGATTGTTCTCAGTCTGCTCATTCCCTGTGTACAGACATGAATGTCTGTGCACAGAGATGATGTAGCAGAGCTGAGATTGTTCTCAGTCTGCTCATTCCCTGTGTACAGACATGAATGTCTGTGCACAGAGATGATGTAGCAGTGCTGAGATTGTTCTCAGTCTGCTCATTCCCTGTGTACAGTCATGAATGTCTGTGCACAGAGATGATGTAGCAGAGCTGAGATTGTTCTCAGTCTGCTCATTCCCTGTGCATATACATCTATATCTATGCACAGGGATGAGCAGAGAGGACATCGCGTTTTGGACTGCGTCGGACGGAAGAGGATTTTTTTAATTAAAGATGGAGTCTCTAATGGCTTTTTTTTTTATTTCTAATAAAAAAATTTCTCTGTGTTGTGTTTTTTTTAAAACAATTTAATAGAAATTCATGGCGGTCATGTCTAATATTGGCGTGACCGCCATAAATTTCGGGCTTAGGGCCAGCTGATAATACAAAGCTGGCCCTAACCTCTATTACCCAGCGTGCCACCGCCACCAGGGCCGCTGGAAGAGCGGGGTTCAGCGCCAGAGGATGGCGCTTCAATGAACGCGCCATCTTCTGGGGCGGCTGCGGGCTGCAATTTGCAGCGGGGGGTGCCCAGAAAGCTTGGGCATCCCTGCGCTGCGGATTCCAGCCCCCAGCTGCTTAGCTGTACCTGGCTAGACATAGAAATTGCGCGGAGCCCCACGCATTTTTTTGACTCCGACTGCGAGACGACTCCGACTCCGAGACGACTCCGACTCCGACTCGACTCCGAGACGACTCCGACTCCGAGACGACTCCGACTCGACTCCGAGACGACTCCGACTCGACTCCGAGACGACTCCGAGACGACTCCGACTCCGAGACGACTCCGACTCCGAGGCGACTCCGACTCCGAGGCGACTCCGACTCTGAGGCGACTCCAACTCTGAGACTCCGACTCTGAGGAGACTCCGAGACGACTCCGACTCCGAGACGACTCCGACTCCGAGACGACTCCGACTCCGAGGCGACTCCGACTCCGAGGCGACTCCGACTCCGAGGCGACTCCGACTCTGAGACTCCGACTCCGAGGAGACTCCGACTCCGAGACGACTCCGACTCTGAGGTGACTCCGACTCTGAGACTCTGACTCTGACTCTGAGACTCTGACTCTGAGACTCTGACTCTGAAATTCATTAAATAATAAAAAAAATGCGTGGGGCTCCGCGCAATTTCTATGTCTAGCCAGGTACAGCTAAGCAGCTGGGGGCTGGAATCCGCAGCGCAGGGATGCCCAAGCTTTCTGGGCACCCCCTGCTGCAAATTGCAGCCCGCAGCCGCCCCAGAAGATGGCGCGTTCATTGAAGCGCCATCCTCTGGCGCTGAACCCCGCTCTTCCAGCGGCCCTGGTGGCAGTGGCACGCTGGGTAATAAAGGGGTTAATACCAGCTTTGTTATACAAGCTGGTATTAAGCCCGAGATTCTTAATGTCAGGCCACGTTTGACCCAGCCACTAAGAATCTCCAATAAAGGGTTAAAAAAACACAACACAGAGAAAATTTTTTATTTGAAATAAAAAAAAAAGCCATTAGGGACTCCATCTGTAATTAAAAAAATCCTCTTCTGTCCGACGTAGTCCAAAACGCGATGTCCTCTCTGCTACATCCCCTGTGCATAAATATAGATGTCTATGCACAGGGAATAAGCAGACTGAGAACAATCTCAGCACTGCTACATCATCTCTGTGAGCAGGCAGGTTCTAGGACCCTGGAGCTGCACAGAGAAGACAGCTGGACTCGGCTCGCAAAGAAACAGCAGTTACTTGCGAGTTTCCCTGCTATCACTGGCACAGTAGCCGAGTCTAATTTAAACAATGGCAATCCTAGTTTTGTCAGCGTTTCTGACAAAACTAGGATTGATATTGATTTGCATTGGACTCGTGCGAGTAATCACTGGGAAACTCGCAGAGTACCGAGTCCTGCGAGTCCCTTACTACTCGCCGAGTAACGAGTCCTAGCGAGTAGATTCGCCCATCCCTAACTGATCCCTCATAAACCTACTGTATGTTGATACTGGGTTATGAGGCTGTTCTTAAAACCCTCAAGGATTTTACGCAGAGTAGAGGTTAAATTTACCTGCCTATAATTTCCAGGCTGAGATTTTGAATATTGGCACCACATTTACTATGCACCCGTCCTGTGGAACTGACTAGTGATGGGCGAATCCTAAATTACTCGGAATCGCTTGACTCTAGCGAGTCCGAGCACAGGACTCGCTACTCGTTGCGAGTCTAGCGAGTCCAATGTTAATGAATGGGGAAGCGAGTAATAGCGAGTAGTGTGAGATTTACAAATCGCAGATGTGTCTCGAAAGCTTCAGCCTGAAGCAATCCTAGTTTTGTCATTTATTTGCAATGGACTCGTTTACTTTGCAACTGTAATCGCTGGGAAACTCGCACAGATAAGAGAAGAGTCCTGTCTGCTCTGTGCAGCTCCAGGGTCCTAGAGCCCGCCTGCTGCCTGATGTAGCAGTGCTGAGATTGTTCTCAGTCTGCTCATTCCCTGTGTACAGACATGAATGTCTGTGCACAGAGATGATGTAGCAAAGCTGAGATTGTTCTCAGTCTGCTCATTCCCTGTGTACAGACATGAATGTCTGTGCACAGAGATGATGTAGCAGTGCTGAGATTGTTCTCAGTCTGCTCATTCCCTGTGTACAGACATGAATGTCTGTGCACAGAGATGATGTAGCAGAGCTGAGATTGTTCTCAGTCTGCTCATTCCCTGTGTACAGACATGAATGTCTGTGCACAGAGATGATGTAGCAGTGCTGAGATTGTTCTCAGTCTGCTCATTCCCTGTGTACAGACATGAATGTCTGTGCACAGAGATGATGTAGCAGAGCTGAGATTGTTCTCAGTCTGCTCATTCCCTGTGCATATACATCTATATCTATGCACAGGGATGAGCAGAGAGGACATCGCGTTTTGGACTGCGTCGGACGGAAGAGGATTTTTTTAATTAAAGATGGAGTCTCTAATGGCTTTTTTTTTTATTTCTAATAAAAAAATTTCTCTTTTGCATTGGACTCGTGCGAGTAATCACTGGGAAACTCGCAGAGTACCGAGTCCTGCGAGTCCCTTACTACTCGCCGAGTAACGAGTCCTAGCGAGTAGATTCGCCCATCCCTAGAACTGACCCTGTCCTTATGGATTTGTGAAGATTAAAAATAATGGTTTGTCTATCACGGTTCTTAAAGGGATCCTGTCACCTCCAGAACACCTCCTAAGCTACCAAAACATGTCCCTGCAGCATATTATCACAAATCTCACACTCCTTTTGTCTCCTAAAAGCATCCTGTGAAAGTGCATAAAAACGTTTTAATACTTACTCATTAGTGATTATAATTAGCAGTCGCTATATTCTTTAGCGCTTAGGGCGTGTTGTTTTGCAGGCTCCAGGATCCACCTTCTCTCTGTCTGAGTGCTCTGCTTGTGCAGGCTTTACCCTCCCCCCTCTCTGTCACTCACCGAATGCAAATCATTTGTCCTGCCTTCAGCTGCACATCACAGGAGAAGCTGCACAGAGAGAGGCTGGATCATTCAGGCTGCAAAACAACTCGTCCTAAGGGCTAAAGAATATAGCCCCTGCTAATTATAATCACTAATGAGTAAGTATTAAAACGTTTTCATGCACTTTCAAAGGATGCTTTTAGGAGACAAAAGGAGTGTGAGATTAGTGATAATATGCTGCAGGGACATGTTTTGGTAGCTTAGGAGGCATTCTGGAGGTGACAGGATCCCTTTAATATCTGCAGTACTCAGGAAGGGGGGGGTATAGCATCCAGGCCTAGTCATTATTCTACTTTAGTGATTTTTAGACGGCGCCACACTTCCTGCTGGGTTAATCAGGGTATTTTTAACGGGAACAACATTATCAATTTTGAGTTTCTTACTGTTTCTGTAGTTGAAGAATATTTTTGGATTATTTTTACTTTCTCTGGTAATAAGTCTCTGTCTCAATCTTTGCTACCTTGATTTGCCATTTACAGAATTTATTTACATAGTAACATAGTTTTCTAAGGTTGAAGGAAGACTTTAAGTCCATCTAGTTCAACCCATAGCCTAACATGTTGATCCAGAGGAAGGCAAAAAAAACCCCATGTGGCGACACTAAGCTCCACATTGGGGGAAAAAATTCCTTCCTGACTCCACATACGGCAATCAGACTAATTCCCTGGATCAACGCCCTATCAAAGAATCTAGTAAGTATAACTGGTAATATTATAGTTTTCAAGAAAGGCATCCAGGCCCTTCTTAAATGTTAGTAGTGACTCACTCATTACAACATCATGTGGCAGAGAGTTCCATAGTCTCACTGCTCTTACAGTAAAGAATCCGCGTCTGTGATTATGATTAAACCTTCTTTCCTCCAGAAGTAGAGGATGCCCCCTTGTCCCCATTTCAGGCCTAACAGTAAAAAGATCATTAGAAAGTTCCCTGTACTGTCCCCTCATATATTTATACATTACTAGCTGTGAGCCCGATGCAAATGCATCGGGTGTCTAGAATATTTTTAAATTTTTTTTAAGATTTTCAAATAATAATCCAATTATTCCAATGACATCTTTACGCCAACTACATATATTTGTATGGTTGATATCATTTAAGGAAAATTGAACTATTATGTTGTAAGGGTCTTAGAACACAAAAGAATTATAAAGAGATAATATAGATTAAATATTCAGCCACTGACATAATTTCAGACAAAAATTTAATATAAGGCTGAAAAATATTTATATAATTGTGTAACATATAGATCAATAATCTATTTAATACCAATATATACAATATATTTTTATATATAAATAATATCATAAAAATATATCAAAAAAATATATTATATATATTATTAACTTAAATTAATTATGTATATTATATATTACAATTTATTATAATGTGTGTGTGTATATATATATATATATATATATATATATATATAGATTAATATACAATATATATATATATATATATATATATATATATATTTACTAATCATATACATATATATAATATGACATCTATATATATATATATATATTACTCTATATCTATATATCTATATCTATATATATCTATATATATAATTATGAATATATCAATTCGCGGCAGATGCGGTGAAAAAAACGCATCTGCCGCGTTTGCCGCATAACCGTTACACTTGCGGCGCGGTTGCGGTAATCCCCATAGAAAGTATAGGGGGACTTGCGGCAGGTGCGGCAAGTGCGGTTTTGCACTTGCGGCAAGTGCGGCCGCGAAAAAAACCGCAGTCAGCCGCGTTTTTTTTTGCGGCCGCACCTGCCGCAAGTGCAAAACCGCACTTGCCGCACCTGCCGCAAGTCCCCCTATACTTTCTATGGGGATTACCGCAACCGCGCCGCAAGTGTAACCGCATCTGCCGCGTTTGCTGCATAACCGTTACACTTGTGGCGCGGTTGCGGTAATCCCCATAGAAAGTATAGGGGGACTTGCGGCAGGTGCGGCAAGTGCGGTTTTGCACTTGCCGCAAGTGCGGCCGCAAAAAAAACCGCAGTCAATCGCGGTTTTTTTCGCGGCCGCACCTGCCGCAAGTGCAAAACCGCACTTGCCGCACCTGCCGCAAGTCCCCCTATACTTTCTATGGGGATTACCGCAACCGCGCCGCAAGTGTAACGGTTATGCGGCAGATGCGGTTTTTTGCGGACTGAGTATTGTGATGGCGGACATATGGGGTGCGGACATATGGGGGGGGGTGAGGACATATGGGGGGTGTGTGGTGACAGGGGTTGGGGGTGTGTGCTGACAGCGGCGAGGGGCTGACAGCGCTCAGAATCGCGGCTCAGGCAGCGACTCGCAATGGCCTCGCGGCCATTGCTCGCGCTACATGATCGGTAAATCGCTAACTTTGTGGCCGAGCCTCTGGTTCGATTTTCGGCCAGCGACTCGCAATGGCCGCTTCGCGGCCATTGCTCGCACGTGGTGACGTCACAGAGTGACAAAGCCACGGTCTTTTGCGGGGTCCAACACGGAAGTGCCTACGGCAATTATATAGTAGATTATAAGATCACCCCTAAGCTTTCATTTTTCCAAACTAAATAACCCCAAGTTTAATAACCTGTCTTGGTATTGCTGACCCCTCAGTCCTCTAATAACCTTGTGTGATAACACGCTCGGGGATCGCCTTTACTGGGATCAAAGGGCACGTAGTTTCTGCATTCAACTCAGGCGGACAGCAGAGATCCGTGTGCAAATGATGCTGGGTCACATTTATTCAGGTGAAAGCAAAAACAACAGCAACAAAATATATCCTTGCCTGTCCGGCTCTAACTATACAGGATGAAATCCTAACTACAGACTCGAGGGCTTCTCCCTTCCAGTCAAACACATAAACACTGTAAAGCTTCCACTCACATGTGTCTCATTCACAGAGAGGCTTTCACTGTTCCCCGGCTGAGACCCCTGCCCAGCATGGCATGTCCTGCTCCCCTCTTTGCAGGATATAGGGAGACTCACCACATATGTCCTGCACCTTTGCAGGCTACTGCAAAACTGGCCTCTCACACAGGTGCAATCCAGTGTGTTTTGTAAATTACTCCTTCACACAGAACTCAGCTTTCATCAGCAGCAGTTAACCCCATGTGTGCTGCTACTGAGCCAACCTGCACTTACCCTGTGCATGCTGCAGGGTTTAGCAATCCCACATTAATGCCGGTCACGTGAGTCATGCCAGCCACGTGCCATAGCGCCGGCATGCCTCACATATCCCTCCCCCCTGTTCAGACCCGTAGGGGCGAACATGTGCCATCGAACCGGGGCCCTGGGACAGGGCATCCATCGCCGGGTGCCCCAATAGTCGAGGGGACCTCGGCAGTCGACCAAGAGCGTCAGCTCCCAGATCATGAGCCGTCAGATTTATTAGGGACCCACCCTCAGTCATGGCCCCACAATTTGCCTCAGGGAAACCCCAGGATCAGACCTCGTCAGGTCACATGTCCGAGTAGAAAGTTTGCCAGACCATCCCGCTCCCAGCGGTCAATACAGTAGTGCGAGTCACTTGCCTCTGTATCTAGGGTCGGATCGGACTTCGTCCTGTCCCGCAATCTACTGGACCGTCTTATCGGGCCTCTCAGACTCAAGGTACTGGAGGATTCACTCCCACTAAACCCACGCCCACTATCCTCAGGACGTCTCTGGAGGTCTCTCCAATGGCGCCTTTCTTCATTGCCTCCTTTACCTAGAGAACTATCATTATAATTGGGAAGGTCCCTTCTTTGTTGGGTCTCATGGTTTACAGGCCGTCGCCATTGTCTGCTGCTCAGGCGACGCTGTCTCTCAACTCGCATTCTTGCAAGATTCAGCTGTTCCTCATCTCGCAGGTAGGCCACTCTGTATTCCATGAGCATCCGTAGGTAACCAACACTTTGTTCTGTTCCTATGACAAAGAACGACCCCATACCATTCTTGTCAGGTATCCCACCTTGGTGATCACGTGGTCCACTCGCTTTCACCACACCGGACTTCTTTACCATTAGTTGCATGGCCTGGCCTTTTCTCCCAACGAGTTTTCTCACCAGAGCATGAGGGACCGGGATGACGTCTTCCCGCAGATTCTGAGCTTCCTTCATAAGCTCCAGCTGTCTAGCGGCTTCTTCAGTCTTCAACCGGATCATCCGCTTTGTGCGAACACACCGTAAGTGCATGTCACTTAGGATAGCCACTCGCTTCACTGTGACTTCTGTTGTGGACAGGACCACCAGCTGTTTGGCTTCTGAAGTCCAGTACACCTTACAGGCACCCACGGCCTTCTTAAACGCTTCATGTACCGACTCTCTGGTGCATTCTTCTCTCAAGTCCTCAGGTACATCTACGAGGCACTTGTATAGAGCAGTTTCTGTCATACTATTGGTCCCCTCCAGTTCCCCTGGCTTAGGTTTCGGGGCCAACGGACTTTCGGCTTCTTCAGCGCGTTTGCCCGGGAGGAACACTGGGTGCTCTGCCTTCTTCAAAGTGGCCTCCTTCCTCATCTGGCATGCACCCAGGCGACTTTTCAGGTCAGAGACTTCCTCCTCTAGATCGGCTACTCGCCTCTCAGCAGCTTGTCTTCGAAGCCCTTCCTTCTTCAACTCCTCTTTTACCAAAATTCCCGGAGACCTCTTTGTGTCCAAAGCACCCACACGGGGCTCAACAGCCTGTCTCCACATCTTCTCTTGTCTCAAGTGGCCCTGTAGTATCTCCGTGAGCTCCCTTATCTTGTCTCCAACATCCACCGGGTCAGACAAGCTCACAATACTCGAGGAGGCATTCACTTCAGCCTTCACTTTCTCAGTGGCTTCTTCCACTTCTGCAGTCATCTCCGCCTCTTGGGGTCCGGCAGCAGCCTTAGCAACCTCGACCACATCATCGTGTGTCTGTCCAGGGGTCTCCAGTTCTTCACCTGTGACCTCTGCCACAGCACGCCACTCTTGGGTATCGGCAGCCCCATCTGTCACCCTCACCAGGCTCTCATCGGTATCAGCTTCCTCCTTCTCGTAGGTCTCAGCATCGATACCTTCGGCCCTTTCTTGGGTCTCTGTAGTGTCACCTTCAGGGGTTTTCTCACCCTCCATCTTTTCAACCTTTTCCGAAACTCCACCCATCTCTGCTGCGGTGCTGTCTCCGCTTCCAGCCACCCCAGTGGTGGGTCTATTCTTAGTCTGCTCTCCATGACTTTCAGGGACTCTTGCTCCACTAGCTGTCCCCAGGATTTCTCCTCCTACAGCGCCACCAAATGACGGACCATCAGCTGCTTGTGCAGACATGGGAGCGGACACCCCTACAGTCTTCCTGGGTGGCTCTTTCTCCTTGTCTTCCACTTGAACGGTAGTGTCATCACACAGTGTCAGTTCCTTAGACAGCATAATATTGGTCTCAGCTCCAGCGGTTTCTACGGTGTGAGACGGTAGCCGGGGTTGTCATGGACGGCCGGTACGTCTCCCCCAGGTTGTGCGCCCTCCATGGGTAGAAAAGTACTCCAGTCCGGGGTTTGGAGGTTTTTTCCCTCTTCCCAGAGAGGAAGGCGTTAAGAGGAAGCAGGAACACTGGGTGTGGGTCTTTGAGTTGGGAGTGAGCACAACTCCCTGGGATTCTGATGAGGAAGGATTCTGAGCCAGGCCGCAGACCTAGTGGCGGATAGACTTCTGGGAAAGCAGCGAGGAGCAGCCCCTGAAGGAAGGGGACCGGAATGCTCTGTTGGACTTTTGTTTTTTTTCCTCTTCTGTTGGATTGAATAAACCCGTGTGCAGTGACCCGTGGTGCCCGGATCCCTTGTCTCCGCCGTGCCGCCGCTACCTCACATATGGTGGAGAATGCGGGCAACTACAAAGTGTTGCAACCCGGAAGGAGGAAACCTGAGCAGATTTACCATGTCAATCTGTTGAAGCCCTGGAAGGACAGGGTAAGCCTGATGGGGGAGGTTTTTCCCTCTCCCTCTTCTTCTGGTCGTTCGCCCCCGGGTCCTGCGACCTCCGGAGGGGACGTACCGGAAGTCAAGATCGGAGAAACCCTTACCAAACAACAGAGGCGGGAAGCCCGACGACTAGTTCAGCAGAACCCGGATGTTTTCTCTGAATTACCTGGCCGTACCAGTCTAATACGCCACGACATTGTCACCGAGCCTCAGATGAAGGTACGCCTGAAGCCATACCGGGTACCGGAGGCTCGGAGACAAGCCATCTCCGTGGAGGTGAAAAACATGCTTCGCCTTGGGGTCATCGAAAAATCCAAGAGCGAGTGGGCCAGTCCCATTGTCCTAATACCTAAACCCGATGGTTCCTTGAGATTCTGTAATGACTTTAGGAGACTGAACGACATATCCAAGTTCGATCTCTACCCCATGCCCCGGGTGGATGAGCTGATAGATCGGCTGGGACAGGCGCAGTATTTCACCACGCTTGACCTGACCAAGGGGTACTGGCAGGTGCCCCTGACGGAGTCCGCCAAGGAGAAAACCGCTTTTGTTACGCCCGAGGCTCTCTTCCACTATGTCGTTTTGCCTTTTGGGTTGCATGGCGCCCCGGCCACATTCCAGAGGTTGATGGACGTAGTGCTGGAACCTCACCAGGCGTATGCATCAGCGTACCTTGACGATATCATCATTTACAGCACCGAGTGGCAGACCCACTTGGACCAGGTCCATGCGGTGGTGGACGCTCTTCGAACAGCGGGATTGACGGCCAATCCCAAGAAATGTGCGTTGGGGCTTACAGAGGCCCGTTACTTGGGGTACGTGATAGGGCAAGGGGTCATCAAGCCCCAAATCAACAAAGTGGAGGCAATCCAAACGTGGCCTGCAACCCCTAACCACAAAGCAGGTCCGAGCTTTCCTGGGTATTGTGGGGTACTATAGGAGGTTTGTCCCCAATTTTGCGAGTCTCTCGGCCCCATTGAAGGACCTTCTAAAAGGAAAGAAGTCTGTCATGGTGCGCTGGACTCCGCAGGCCGAGGACTCATTCCGGGCCCTAAAGGGGGTCCTGTGTGGACAGCCCGTGCTCGTGAACCCCGATTTCCGGAAGGAGTTCGTTGTCCAAACGGATGCCTCGGAGGTCGGCCTCGGGGCCGTGGTATCCCAGGTGATCCAGGGGGAGGAACACCCGGTCACATACTTGAGTCGGAAACTCACCCCTCCCGAACGGAACTACAGCGTAGTGGAGAAGGAGTGCCTGGCCATCAAGTGGGCCTTGGAGTCCCTTCGCTACTACCTGTTGGGACGGCAGTTTCGCCTGGTTACGGACCACTCTCCGCTGGTGTGGATGAGATCCGCCAAGGAACGAAACGCCCGGGTCACCCGGTGGTTCCTGTCCCTACAAAACTTTCGGTTCACGGTGGAACACCAAGCCGGGAGGTTGCAGGGCAACACGGATGACTTGTCCCGCGGTCCGTGTTTGCTGGCTGGAGATCAATCCCGCTCGCTTGAACTGAGGGGGGGGTGTGTGAGACGGTAGCCGGGGTTGTCATGGACGGCCGGTACGTCTCCCCCAGGTTGTGCACCCTCCATGGGTAGAAAAGTACTCCAGTCCGCGGTTTGGAGGCTTTTTCCCTCTTCCCAGAGAGGAAGGCGTTAAGAGGAAGCAGGAACACTGGGTGTGGGTCTTTGAGTTGGGAGTGAGCACAACTCCCTGGGATTCTGATGAGGAAGCATGTTGTGAGCCAGGCCGCAGACCTAGTGGCGGATAGACTTCTGGGAAAGCAGCGAGGAGCGGCCCCTGAAGGAAGGGGACCGGAATGATCTGTTGGACTGTTGTTTTTTTTCCTCTTCTGTTGGATTGAATAAACCCGTGTGCAGTGACCCGTGGTGCCTGGATCCCTTGTCTCCGCCGTGCCGCCGCTACCTTACAACGGGCAATAACACTTCACCTTCCATTCTGTTCTTCTCAGTGTCTGGAAGAGAACTCATACATGGCATAGAAGCAGATGGCATTATATTGTCAGCTGGAGTCACCTGGCAGCCTTTTTGTGGCGCTTGCTCTTTTTGTGACGGGAGGAGTTGCCATCCTTACTGGACCCTTCCGTACGGTACACCCTTCCTTTCTCAGAGTCACCGTCACCCCTTGAGTCAGTGTTATGCTCCACAGTATGATGAACCCCCAAGTCACTCTCTAACTTGGTGTCAGCTTCATTCTTTTTGGCTACCATGTCACTATCAGTTACAATGGGGTTAAAACCAGTCACAGTGTGGTTTACCTCTTTACTCATTGTGTCGCTATGTTGGGGAGACCCACACTTTTCTTTGGTCACCCCTAACTCTGGGATGTCACACTTATTGGGTACCAACTCATTACTACACCTAATAATATCACAGACAATCCCTTTAGCCTCCCGCTGTAACAGCAGCTCCTTTGGACTGTTCTGGCTCTTTCCTGAGCAGCCAGACACAAGCCCTTGTTCCCAGAAGTTCAAAAACAATTTAGAGTCCCGGCCTATTATGACTGGAAAAGCTAAATCTGGGACTACGCCCACATCGGGTCGCTCCAGTTCATAGTCCGTCTGAAGGATCACTCTGCCCAGTGGGTACTCTTTAGTGGCCCCATGGCTACAGCGTCCTTCTATTCGCCGTTCCGGCATCAGATGGATTTCAGGTGTGGCCCTCACCAGGGTAACCGAGTTCCCCAGGTCTAGAATACCTGACACACCTTGTCCATCCATCTTCACAGAACACATCCGTGACCCTAAGGTGGATGGATGGTCTATCCCACAGATAGGACATCGGTAAGAGGAACCCCAGAGTCCCCAGCTCCCGTCAATCCGCTCAGAGTTTGATTGCATCGCCCCCTTATGGGCAGCCACCCCTTTTTAGGTCTCCGCCCCCTTTTGGGCAACCACCCCTTTTTGGGTCTCCGCCCCCTTTTGGGCAACCACCCATCTTTGGGCCATGATCCCCTTTAGGGATTCCACCCCCTTTTGGGACATTATCTGCGTTACTGAATCCGCCCCCTTTTGTGACTCCGCCCCCTTTTGATCAACCCAGTCTATAGGGGATGCTTTCTGGGGTCACCCCACAATATATTGCTGGTGCTACTGCTCCTAGCTCTGCAGCAGAAGTTTCAGAATCTCTTCAATGCTGCCCGGCCTCTCCGGATGCAACAAAAGAAAAAAAAGGAGGGGCGCTCCAATGGGTAATACCCGGTGTTCAAGGGGAAGGGGGGGGGGTAGAATACCACTAACCTTTCCTGGTTGTACTGCCCGTACAACCAGGATCTGCAGCCTGTGGTGTATTGCTGCTCACCAAGCAGAGCCCACGTCTCACCGCCAGTCGCAGTTGGTTGACTCCTCCCACGTACATCTGAGTTGCTGTATAGCCTCTTGATCCGCCGGTAGTAGGCCTCCAAAACCTCGCTCGGGTGCGATTTGTGAGTTTCCTAGCACCTCAGTCCATGTAAAGTGCACCTGCACCGTTACCATTCGCAACCGAGCTCGTAGGCCTCGTCCATTGCCCCAACAACAAGGCTGCTACATTGCCCGCATTCTCCACCATAATGTGATAACACGCTCGGGGATCGCCTTTACTGGGATCAAAGGGCACGTAGTTTCTGCATTCAACTCAGGCGGACAACAGAGATCCGTGTGCAAATGATGCTGGGTCACATTTATTCAGGTGAAAGCAAAAACAACAGCAACAAAATAAATCCTTGCCTGTCCGGCTCTAACTAAACAGGATGAAATCCTAACTACAAACTGGAGGGCTTCTCCCTTCAAGTCAAACACATAAACACTGTAAAGCTTCCACTCACATGTGTCTCATTCACAGAGGCAAAACTGGCCTCTCACACAGGTGCAATCCAGTGTGTTTTGTAAATTACTCCTTCACACAGAACTCAGCTTTCATCAGCAGCAGTTAACCTCGTGTGCTGCTACTGAGCCAACCTGCACTTACCCTGTGCATGCTGCAGGGTTTAGCAATCCCACATTAACGCCGGTCACGTGAGTCATGCCAGCCACGTGCCATAGCGCTGGCATGCCTCACACTTGTTATACCATAGTATTTTAAGTGTGGTGACACTAGTGACTTGTATAGAGGTGAAATTATGCCCCTCCCTTTCGTCTGCTGGGATCTCAACAGCCCAAAAGGCATGCTCAGATCACTGCAGAACACAATGTAAAAAAATAGGGTTGGCAGCTGACTGCTGGCTCCTATGCCCAGGGCTGCCCTATTTACATGGTTTAACGGTCGTGCAGCTCAATTTAGACTCCTGCAAAGTAAAATGGCAGCCCCCAGTGACTGCAAAAAAAATTAATAAAAAAAGAAAATTAAGTTAAAGAGAACCTGTCGCCCCCTGGTGCTTGCCAAACTGAAAGCAATGTGTATGCTGCATGCAGGGAAGGGGTCTCCAATGTTTCTATTACCCTTTAAGCTGTAAAAACCACTTTAGAAAGTGTACAGGTAACAAGTCCGGACGCTGACGTAACAGGCAGGAGGCGGAACAGTAAGGCAGGGGGTGGGAGGACCCTCTAAACTCCGGACTTGTTACCTGTACACTTTCTAAAGTGGTTTTTGCAGCTTACAGGGGGGTAGAACATGGGAGACCCCTTCCCTGAATGCAGCAGACGTGCTGCAGTCAGTAGTGCTTTCAGTTCGGAAAGCACCAGGGAGGTGACAGATCCTCTTTAACTTAATTTTAATTTTTTAATTAATTTTTTATTAATTTTTTTTGCAGCCACTTTGCAGGAGTGTAAATTTCGCTGTACGACAGTTAAACTCTGTAAATAGGGCAGCCCTGAGCATAGGAGCCAGCAGTCAGCTGCTGACCCTATTTTTTAGTGGGCTGTGTCCTGCAGTGATCTGGGCATGCCCCCAGGGCTGTTGAGATCCCAACAGAGGAAGGGGAGGGACGCCATCTTTGTGGTGCCCTGTGAGCTCCACTTTCACCCTGTACCCCCTAAACTCAGTGCAAGCTGAGCAGTGAAACGGTGAGACCGCCAGATGCAAGGGAAAGGGAGCATCTCAGGCAGCGAAGGTCCAGGGTGAGGTTAGTATCTGCGATGAGCGGGGATCAGCAGTGTTCAGAGAGCAGGAGCACACACTGTGTTCTTGAAAACTATCTGGATGGATGGGATGAAGGTATGGGATGGATCGGTGAGTGGATGGATGGGATGAATAGATTGGATGCATGCATACAGCATAATCTGGAGCAGGGTGGGCTCCGGCGCTAACGTGACAGGCAGGAGGTGGCACAAAGAGGCAGGAGGCAGGAGGACCCTCTAAACAGCGAGGACTTCATAATCAGATAAGTCCCTCCAGACTTGTTATCTGCACACTTTCTGAGGCGGCCGTCACACGCTTCAATATCGATAGCGATATTGTTAGCGATCACGTGCACGCGCGATCGCTAACAATATCGTTCACATCGTTGGTGAGCTGTCACACAGGCAGACTCACCAGCGATGTGGACCAGCGAGATCGCTGGTAACTATGGTACACATCGGGTTACTAGGCGCCGCGCGGCGCTTAATAACCCAACGTTTACCATAGATACCATCTCCCAGCATAGGCTCTGCCGCTGGGAGATCGTTCATCGTGGTGTCACACACCACGATGAGGCAGATTGATCAAGCGATTATCGCTTGATATGAGCTCCGGCTCACAAATCTGCGATCTAACGATCAAGCGATTTTACATTGTAAAATCGCTTGATTGCAGGCAGCAATGCACAAACGATATCGCTTAAGCGATCAAAAAGCAGATCGCTTAAGCGATATGTGCATTAAATTGATGCGTGTGACGGCCGCCCAAAGCATAAAGAGCAGAAGTATAATGCAATCACAAATCCATTTTGACAAAGCAGGTTTTAAGGCTTTCTACCTTGGAACTTCCCTTCATGAAGTACTAATAGGTTTTCATCCCTTCTGAAGTTCCAAGTCCTCATGAGATAGACTCCTAGACATTTAAAATGTCAAGGGTGGAGAGATCCTATTCCCAAGATGATGTTGCTTAAGGAACATAAGCCTGAAGAGAGATCAACTAATCCAGATTTCCTGGTGACGGGTATTTTGGTCTGAAAGGGGGGAAGAAGCGCTTGTTACAAGTGCATATTAACCCTGATGAAGGCCGTTGCTGGCAGAAACGTGTTGTTTGTACTTAGTAAAGTGTCCGAATAAATTTGATATTGAGGGACTCCAAGATGGCTGCCGGACGAGGAGGATGGGTATAAGAGAGCTCCTATCAGGGGAAAACTAATCCGGTGCCATCTCCCCCTAACGAAGCCCCTCTCACTCCCTACCTCCTCACATCTGACCATAGGGCCCATAGGACACCCACCAAGCCTAGTCCAGACCCAGAACACAGCCCCCCAGCACCAACAGCTGGAAAAGGCTCAGACCACGGTGGCCTGAGGAGACCAGGGCTCAGGCCGGTGGCAGACACACACACAGAAGGCACAAGCTACCGGAGGTAAATCGGCGTGAGGAACCCTCGAGACCGGAGGCCAATCAAGTCAAAGCACCCCAAGCATCCTCCCCCCATCCCCGGAATACCCCGCCACGCCATTCTGCCCCCCCGCCTCTTTGGCGTACGTGGCTCACACCTCACGGTGTCGAGGAGATCCCCAGCACACGCTACACCGCCAGGCACTCCAGGGCTTGATCGCCCGAGATCCCATGCCAGGCCGAGAAAAGAGCAGTGGGCTTCCACTTCCGGGAGAAGCCCCAGCCTCGAGTAGAGGCTGTTGCGGCCGGTGAAGCGGGGGCGGAGCCTCAACACGCACTTCTGGCCCGACGTAGACCGGAGACCCCCACAGACAAGCGGTACGGAGGTGAGAGTCCAAACTAAACAAAAAGAGAGCCGCCGACTGTTGCTAGGAGACCCGCACAGCGGCAACAGCCACAGGTAACAGCGAAAGGGGCGAGCTTTGACAGGCCTGGCTGAGGACACTGTTTAGACGCAGCTCTGCAGGTATCCAGGAGGCGAGGGGGTGACAGAGATTCGCCGCTCACAGAGCCCCCACTAAGCCGCATACTTAAGTTGCTACCCTCCCGGGCCCCCGGAGCCCCGCCCCCCTACTAGACTCCACCACAAATATCGGCTGCCGGCGCAAGGTGGCTGAGAAACTGCAGGGAACAAGGAAGGAAAGTGGGCTTGCAGTCCACTGACTGCATCAGTTAAGACCTGGTAAATAGGCCAAAGTCACAGCCTGTAGTCTCTCCACCCCGAAGCTACTGAGGCTTAAACACAAACTTTGACCCAACAACACCCAGCTCGACCCCCTTCCCTGAGCGAGCAAGACACCAGGGGGACTGCAGGTCAGAAAGATCCAAGAGCATAACCCCTCCTTAGAGCAGGGTGACATCTGCTGGCTGCTGCCGGAATAGAGCAGCAGGGATCTACCCATGGGTGCCATCTGCTTACCTCTGCTGCACCTTACAAGCTCCTGTAGATCACACCCTAACACCTTGGGGTCCAAGAATCAGAAACTCAGCAACAACCTGCGTTTTGTGGGCATCCCAGAGTTGGTGGGCGGCAAACAACTCATGGACTACCTCACTAAAGACCTCACAGCGGCCCTTCAGACGGATCTTGGCAAAGACAAAATGACAATAGAGCGAGCACACAGACTAGGCCCCCCAGGGACCAACCGAGGCGGCAGAAACAGTAGACCTCGCCCAGTCGTAGCAAAGTACCTCACCTGGACGGTGAAAGAAAAGGTCTTGAGAGCATACCGACAGCAACGAGAACTGACTGCCCACGTTTCCAAGATTCTAATCTTCTAGGACTTCTCCCCAGCCGTAGCACAAAAATGCAAGGCATTTGAGCCCACCTGTCATCTACTGATTGAAAATAACTTCAGATTCCAACTACTCTACCCAGCTAAGCTCAAAGTCCAAGAGGGCGACCGTGCAATTATTTACGAAGACACTGAGGCCGTCGCAGTGGGACTATCCAAAGACCTGCCACCAACGCTATCTCCTACCACAGGAAGACTGTCGTCTCCAAAACACAATGTTTCTATCAGTGATGGCACGGTGCGTTCTTGGCGAGCTGCTGTCACTGATTTGTAATGTTGACTGTATTGTTGTTTTTGTAGTCTCTCCCTGTTTTTACCCTCTTATGCTCTCCCCCTTCTCAACCTAGGTACCAATCCTTGCGAAACCCACCACTGATGACACCGTTACTACCTGTTCACTCCTGTGGCTCGCTGGGACCAACAGGAATGAACACACCCAACTGCTGTATGGTGCACAGACCCTTCCTTGGGACCCAGGATGAGTACTCATAAAACACCAGACCCTGACACCAATTACACCTCACCACACTTGCGGTGTCTGTCATGGAACATGGCAGGCCTTAACACCCCCCTTAAACGTAAAAAGGTCTTGAACCATTTAAAATGATTCTCACCAGATGTGGTCTTCCTTCAGGAGACACACTGGAGGGCTGAAAAACCCAGTAAGTTGCTAGCTCCCTGGATAGAAGACTGCTACCCTGCCTTGCATACTTCATCATCACGCGGAGTAGCCATTCTCATCATAAGGGGTCTACTATGCTCCATCCAGGACTCCATTAGTGATAGCCAAGGCAGACATCTGATCCTGAGGGTGGAACTAGTGGGGAGAATATATTTATTGGTCAACCTCTATGCTCCTAACCACGACCAACATGTCTTCTACACATCGATTCTCCAGGTTCTTCTAGGACTTGGGCCTGGTTGCCTAATAGTGGGAGGAGACTTTAACTTAGGACAATGACCCACCCTGGACCACTCCTCACCCTCTCCACAAACCTCAGCAGCCACCACATCCCTCTTACACTTCATGGAATAGCTTTCACTCTATGACACATGGAGAGTGACAGACTCCACAGCTAGAGAATACACGTGTCACTCCCTCACCTATCAGTCCTTCTCCCGGATTGATTTCTTCCTCATCTCCTCACAACTATTCCCCCAACACCACGACTCCCGTATTCACCCAATACTGATCTCAGATCATGCTCCCATCTCACTGTTCCTAACACTAGCGGAGCCAAACCCTCGGACAAGACAATGGAGGTTCCCATTCTACCTTGCAGAGTCGGACGACTTCAAAACCTTCCTTAAATCACACTTGAATGATTTCCTAGATGACAATATCATCCACACTGATAACGCCTCTCTGCTCTGGTCCACTTTCTAAGGCTGTTATGAGAGGCCATATCATCAGTTATCTATCATGCAGGAGGAAAGCACACAGAAAGAATTTTTTTTTTTAACCATTGTGTTTTTATTGGTTTAAACCAGAGGTCTCAAACACGCGGCCCGAGGGCCGCATGCGGCCCCTGGGGCTTCCCTATGCGGCCCGCGGCACCTTAGACAAATTAATGATGCATTGCCCCAGTGCAGGGTGCCGCTGCAGTCCCCGCTGTGTGAGGACTTCCGTCGCGGCACTAACAAGCTCTGCCACTCAGCAAGTCAATGAAAGGCCCGCAGCTGACGGTGGAATATGGCGTCACCTGTGGGCCTCTGGCTGGCAGATTGCATTGATCTTGCTGAGCAACAGAACTAGTCTGAGCGGTGGCTGGTGGAAGTCATAGCACAGCGGAGGCCGGAAGTCAGTACAGCGGGGACCGCGGCGGCCCCCTGCACTGGAGCGCTGCATCATTAAAGTGAAAAGAGTGGGTGTGTGTGTGTGTATGTGAGTGAGGATGTGTGTATAAGAAAGTGTGTGTATGTGAGTGAAGATTTGTGTATAAGAAAGTGTGTGTGAGGGTGTGTGTGAGTTTCAGTGTGAGTTTCAGTGTGTGTATGAGAGTGTGTATGAGGATGTGTGAGTGTGTGGGTTTGTGTGTGAATAAGTGTGTATGTGAGTGTGTAAAAAAAAAGGTAAAACAGGATGGGGGGCATCACTATAAAAGTAGATCAGGATGGGGGACATACCTAGAAAAGGGGTTCAGGATCTGGGACATCACTAGAAAAGGAGATCGGGATGAGGGAGATCTCTACTAAAGGGGATCAGGATGGGGGACATCACTACAAAGGGCATCAGGATGGGGATATCACTAGAAAAGGAGTTTGGGATGTGGGACATCACTAGAAAAGGAGATCGGGATGAGGGAGATCTCTACTAAAGGGGATCAGGATGGGGGACATCACCACAAAAGGGAACCGGGAAGAGGGACATCACTACTAAAGGGGATCGGGATGGGGACATCAGTAGAGAAGGGGACATCACTATAAAAAGGGATCAGGATGGGGGAGGACAATCATCACTAAAAAAGGGATCAGGATGGGGGGCATCACTAGAAAAAGGGATCAGGATGGGGGGCATCACTAGAAAAAGGGATCAGGATGGGGGACATCAATAGAAAAGGACATTACTACAGGATGGGGACATTACTACAAGAAGAGGATCAGGATTTGTACTTTACTACATTGAACTAAAAATCCTGGTATTACTAAAAATATCACTTAGTCCTACAAGGAATGCGGCCCCCGTTATAAATGTTTTTCTATGTGCGGCCCACCAACCCAGCCGAGTTTGAGACCCCTGGTTTAAACAAAGTAAATGTACAACAATAAAACAAAGACAGCTAGATGGCAGTATATGTAGCTGTATCAAAACAGGAATCAAGGGATCAAATAACAAATAACAGGTCATGGATATTCAAGAAGGGGGGGGGGAGGAGGGTTATACACAGTGGGAAAGCGGCATTTATTACTTAGTGTACTGTTAAGATTATATATCCAATCCTAATATTCACCGCTCGTTTCAATTGTTACAGAAAGAAATTTGATGCCCTACACACCTCCCTACTACAGGCTCAGTCAGTGTTTGCCCTAAGCCCAGCCCCAGGCACACAACAAGCCTATACCATGGCCAAACATCTACTGGATGCCCTCGTACATTCCCATTCACACTGGCAAGTTCAACTGACTTGAAACAAGTTTTATCGCTGAGGAAACAAGATAGGTAAATTATTAGCGATCCTAACAAAAGGTAAACAACCCTACAAACCAATTCTTAAACTTCAGAACCCCACAACAGGTTCGCAGACGACTGACCAGGATGAGATAATGCAGATTTTCAGTGATTACTACGAAGACCTCTACAGAGCCACCCCTGCTAACCTCCCATCGATTGATTAGGTTCAGGAAGGAATTAATCTTCCATCCCTGACCACTGAACAACAAATGACACTAGACTCAGGGATAACAGAAGATGAAGTGAGATGAGCTATAGCAGACGCATCCAGCAGTAACACCTTGGGCCCTGATGGTTTCTCTGCTGAATACTGCTAGATACTATCCCCTGACTAACCTCTTCAACACAGCTTTCCTTCAGGGTGTCACCATCGATAGATTTACCGACTCGCGCACCATAGTTATCCCTAAACCCAATAGAGACCCACTACTACCGCAATCTTACTGCCCAATCTCATTCCTCAACAACGACTACAAACTCCTGACAAAAATCTTAGCAAACCGCTTGCAACTAATATTACCCGATCTCCTATGTGAGGCTCAAACATGCTTTACTCAGGGACAAACCAGTGTGGCAAACATACGCCTGGTGGTCGCTGCTACAGTCTTGGCCCAACACTCACCAAGCCGGCCTGAAATATTGATGAGTCTAGACGCTGAAAAGGCCTTCAACAAAGTGGCATGGCCTTTTTTGTATTAAGTTCTGGGCAGGGGGAATTTTGGCCCATGGTTCCTGAAATATATCCAATACCTCCACACTAATGCAAATACCCAGGTCTCTGTCAACAGATGCAGCACACCAACAAAATGGCAGATCGATGATCCCGCCTTAACCTACAGCACAATCCTAAAAGCTCTAGACCAAGCCCACAAATTCCTCCCCTCAGCCCATTTCATTGAAATGAGACTGAAAATCTGCCACAGATCCTATCTAACTCCCCAGAAAGGTCATAGACAATCTCCGAGTGCTTTAAGTGCCGCTTCCCCAAAGCCAATCTATTCCACTGCCTATGGACATGCCCAACCATCCAGCCCTTCTGGGCCAAAATACGACAATTTACCACGGCACACCTGACAAGCTTTGCCCCAGATGAGCCTCTATGGGCCATTTTTTGGATATCTAGAGCCAGATAAATACACATGTTCTCCGGGGGCCCGCAAACTGCTGCCATGGTGGCGGCAGCCGGACTTAAGGCCATCTTGCAGATGTGGATCCACGTCCAAGCTCCTCCACTTAGGATCTTTTTAGACAAACTATCATACTTGCTTCAGTTGTATTGGGTTGAGGCCTCCTTGCACTAGGAGGAAAGGGTGCAATCCTTCTTTGAAACCTGGGAAATTTTCATCTCTCTTCTCCCACAATGCATCCGAGATGACATCAGAACTTGTTTCCATACATGTTTGATAGAGCCGCCAAATAGAGACACATCTAAGGGTCCATCCTGGTGTCAGAGGTCAACCCTGGTGTCGGTGAGCCCCGCACAACTCCCAAAGAGAGACTAAGGTCATGCACCCATGATGGGTGATCTACAAGAAAAAAGTACCTGTTCCAGACAACCCCTTCCCCCACCCCACTTCCCAGTTTTGACCTATTTGCTCTTTTTTTTCTTTTTTGTAAGTGTTTTGCTTTGTTTTCTTCTGTATGTACAAAAATTTTATTTTCAATAAAAATCTTAAAGAAAAAAAAAAATTGATATTGAAAGAATATCTCATCTCTAACCATCCTTATCATCTGGAAGTACCGAAAAAGGGAAATCTGCTCTCCACTACAGTAACCAACATCCTGTTTGAAAAAACCCTTGGTTTTCAGTAAGGGCTGTCAGCATCAGACAAGAGTTCCCAAACTCTGACATGGATCCTGTTTATATGCTGACATGGATCCTCTATATATACACTACCGTTCAAAAGTTTGGGGTCACCCAGACAATTGTGTTTTCCATGAAAACTCATACTTTTATTTATCAAACGAGTTGCAAAATGAATAGAAAATATAGTCCAGACATTGACAAGGTTACAAATTATAATTTTTATTTGAAATAATAATTTTCTCCTTCAAACTTAGCTTTTGTCAATGAATGCTCCCTTTGCAGCAATTATAACATTGCAGACCTTTGGCATGTACTATTTAATAAAGCTGCCGGAGGAGGAGCTGTGAGGTGTCGATTTTTCAAACTAGAGACTCTAATATACTTGTCTTGTTGCTCAGTTGTGCGGCGGGGCTTCCCACTTCTTTCTACTCTGGTTAGAGCCTGCTTGTACTCTCCTCTGAAGGGAGTAATACATACCATTGTAGGAAATCTTCAGTTTCTTGGCAATGTCTCGCATGGAATAGCCTTTATTTCTAAGAACAAGAATAGATATGGAAATGGGCCTCTATACACCTATGTACTGTGGATATTGCATTAAAAACCAGATGTTTACAGTTAGAATAGTCATTTACCACATTAATAACGTATAGAGTGTATTTCTGATTCATTTAATGTTAGCCTAATTAAAAAAAATGTGCTTTTCTTTAAAAAATAAGGACATTTCTAAATGACCTCAAACTTTTGAAAGGTAGTGTATTCGTAGGATCTGTTGGTTGCTTCACTCCTTGAGTGAGCTAGCGTAACCACCACCCTGTTAGAAAAACCCCTTGTTCTTGGTAAGGCTGTTCCCTCCTTGAATGTGCGTAGGACCTGATGGTTGCTAGAGTGAGCTTGTGTAACCAACACCTTATTCGGGAAAACTCTTGGTTCTCAGCAAGGTTGGTGAGCCTCCAAGCCATCAGACTGAGTTCTCAGGCTCTGACATGGATCCTCCTTATATGTGCGAAGGACCTGTTGGTTGCAATACCTGTTGGTTATTTCATTCCTAGAGTGAGCTTGCATAACCAACTCCCTGTTCGAAAAACCCTTGGTTCTCAGTAAGCGTGGCCTCAGACCATTCATAAGGTCGATGACCTTATTCTCCACAGTAAAAGCCCTAGGTGTTTTAGAGGTGGAGGTAGCTCAGCCATTTGTCATTTTTGCACAATTACCTCAGTAGGTGAACGTCCAGTCCTAGACTGAGACTCATTCATGAAAAAGTGTGTTTACCTCAGCCATAAGCGCACTGACACTGAACCGGTTCTAGGATTGGGCTCCACCTGAGGGGAACTTTCCACCAGTAAACTAGCAAAATCTTGGTTCGAGACCATCAAAATTGAGGTTATGAAGTGGCCACCATCCCAATCACCAGAACTTAATCCAATAGAACACTTGTGGGGTGACATCAAAAATGCAGTTTGAGGCAAAGCCAACAAATGCAAATTAATTGTGGGATTTAGCCAAAGCATTCTGGGCTGGAATAACAGTTGACCGGTGCCAGAAGTTGGTTGACTATGCAACATGATACTTATTTTAAGTTTGAGATATGATACATATTTAGAGTTTGTAAAGACAAATGCAGACACTGCTATTTTTTTTTTTTTGAACATCCCAATTTTCATTTTTTGTTATTTTCTGTAAAGTAGTTAAAAATGTTATATACCGTATATACTTGAGTATAAGCCGACCCGAGTATAAGCCGAGGACCCTAATTTTACCCTCCAAAACTAGGGAAACTTATTGACTCGAGTATAAGCCTAGGGTGAGAAATGCAGCAGACCCCCATCCTGTTATATAGCCCCCTGTCAATGGTATATAGCCCCCCATCCCGGTATATAGCACCCCCATCACTGGTATACAGGCCCCTCATCAGTGGTAAACAGGCCCCTCATCAGTGGTATACAGGCCCCTCATCAGTGGTATACATGCCCCCGAAGTGGTATTCAGGCCCCCAGCAGTGATATACAGGCCCCCAGCAGTGATATACCGGCCCCCAGCAGTGATATACCGGCCCCCAGCAGTAGGAGTGGTATACAGGCCCCCAGCAGTGGTATAAAGACCCCCCATCAGTGATACACAGACCCCCCTCCTTAGTATCTGGCCCCCAGGCTGCAGCACACATTAAAATAACAAACATTTTATACATTACCTTTCCGGAAACTCCTTGCTGGCACTGCCGCGTCCTCCGGTCTCCCGGCTTCTTTCTGCTTGTGCCAGCTTCTGTTGCTGTGACCGACGCAGCAGCGATGATGTCATCGCTGCTGCGCAGGTCAAATGACACTGGCAGAAGCAGGAAGAAGCAGGGAGACCTGGAGGACGTGGTGGTGCCAGCAAGGAGTTTCCGGAAAGGTAATGTATAAAATGTTTGTTATTTTAATGTGTGCTGCAGCCTGGGGGCCAGATACTAAGGAGGAGACCTGTATATCACTGATGGGGGCCAGTGTAGTGCAATATGCACCGCTCCCCCCGCCGCTGATGGACAGTGGAATGCAGTGCATATTCATTACATTAATGAGCGGCCCCACGTGACCTCCCGCCCCCTCCTGCCTTCTCCAGTCCCCGATCACAGCCCCCCCCCAAGCAAATACTGAGTGACTCGAGTATAAGCCGAGGGGGGCACTTTTCAGCACAAAAATTGTACTGAAAAACTCGGCTTATACTCGAGTATATATGGTAATTCTGTCCATGTTTTGATTTAGAAAACAGTGTGCAATGTTCTCAATGTATGGAAATCGTTTTTATTTGAAAGATTTTGGTTTTAAAGTGTGACCATTTAAATTTTTATGTAATAATAATATAGTGCAAGTGATTATAATAAATGTTCACGTGTAATTCAATCTGGATGGAAACCTTTCATAAACCTTCCACATGGTATCTTCAGTAGGCTGTTACTGAAGCACAATCATTTTCAGGTAAATTTGTATTCTATTTCATACACATGAATATGGCCTTTTCAGAGTGGTGTAAGATTAAATCAGATTTTCCAGCACCATGTTTTTTTCATGCATTTAAAATCTTTATTTTTCCATCATAAGTTCTAGAGTCATCAAGAATAAGGGGTACACAGACCCCACGACCTGACGCGTTTCAAACGTCACTGCACGTTCTTATTCATTGACATACTAACATAAAATCAAAGAAACATAAAGGTAACATAACAAAAGCATACATGTACTAACAATGTAATTAATCAATTACAATTGAAGAAACCCTTGAACAGACTTAACACAAAAGAGAAGTGTCTGAACGGTTAGGTCCCCATAACATCACGTTTGTTTCCCTGTCCATGGGGATCCTTTTTTTGCAGGATCACACGGACATGAATTGATTGGACCGGATTTTAAACTTTGGGATGCTGTTTCTGTGATCGGATTCGGTATTTTGACTGATCCGGATTTACAGAAAGAGCTGGGAGGAGCCAAGCCTGCAAAGCACAGGCAAGCGGTGTCGGGGCTGTTACTTTCACTTTCGAAATGTATATACATTATATATATTGTGTGAGGTTGCGTTTCCCTGGGGGTTCGCTTGACAGCGTAGAATGACACCAATACATGTTTTTCACCATTAAGCAGCAGTTTATTACGTGTAAACTGCTCCTCTGATATAAAATACATACAGTACATTATATTACACTCACATCACATAACATAGTACAAATAACATCACATTACATTCCACAGTACATAAATTATATTGCACATATCTAATGCCAGGTTACCTGACAGTACCAGCACACAATACAGAGTACACTGGTCAGTGCCCGTCTCACAGGGCCTCGGTCGCACCCGGTACACCCCCTGTTTACACCTGACGGTATTTACCCTACGGCCAGGCTCTTCTCTCTCCCACAGAGGCTTCTGCTCTGCCTCCATTCACACACAGACCTCCTATTCCCATATCATACACGGCCCTTCTCCTTAAGCCGTCATGCACTTCCATAGCACACATGGACTCGTGTGGACTTCCGCCCTCTAGGCCCAGACCAGGTTGCGAGCCACCTGAGCTTCAGGGCAGTCAAAGCATCCCCCAAGGTCTCCCCACCCTGCCCATGATGCCCAGCTGCCTCCAAGCCCCCACCACACAGGCAGAGATCCTGGATGGCAGCCTCACCACCATGGACAGAGTGAGCCCCCTATAAGTTCAGCTAGGACCCCCCTTACACCCAGGTGCTCCACTAACCTCTCGGTCTGGCCACAGGCTCCACACGACTCAGAGGGGCCGGCGTCTCCAGCATGGAGAGCCAGGCATCCTGCCTCATCCCCCTGAAACATGTCCTCTCTCTGGACTCTGCAGTCTCTGGTCTGCTCTCATCTGCAGTCTGATCTGATCTCTCCAACTCACACACACCTGGCAGGTTAAGTCCTGCTCGCCACACCCACCTGAGCTGCCAGGCCATCAGCACACACACATTGCTCTCAGCTGCCGCTCATTAGGCTCATGAATCTGTTTGGTCTACAGCACTCACTTTCAGCTGTTAACTCACTGTGTTCCAGGTAGGTTTTAGCACAGCACATCCACAGTAAAAACCGGATACATGTGAACAGAGTCATATACCAACAACCTGTGTGATGCACCCGGCCATGGGTCGCATCACCACAATTGCTAAAGCAAAAGTAATAGTTAAAAATAATGAAAAATGCTCACCTCTCCGCTGAGTGTCCCACGATGCGAGGTGTCCATGTCCGATGGCTGTAAAGACCTGAATCAGCTGACTGGCGGCCCGCCCGCTGATCGGTTTTGGCAGGCGATTTAAACTGCTCAGCTGATGTTGCCATGTGACACATGAGCTGATCGGTTGATGCCAGTCAGCTGATTCAGGTCTTTGCTGCCATCTGACGTGGATTCCTTGCATTGCAGGACACTCGGCGGAGAGGTGAGCATTTATTTTTAACACATTGCTTTTTTTTTATTTCACTTTAGCAGTGTATGTAGATACTCTGCTAAAGTAAAATTACACGGGAACAGAGCAGTGAATGTGTACTAAGCATTCTCAGGACAGTACTGAGCATGCTCAGTACACTAAAACCGGATTCGGGAAACGATTCAGTTTTTCCTGGTTACGAGCTTCACAGGCCTTATTTGAATTGGACAGCGTTGGATCTGATTCTGTCTGTGTCCGATTTTTTTAAAGGCAGCCCAAAATCGGAGCAGTCTCCAATTCTGAGTCCCGGAAAAAAGTGGACACAATCAGATCCCTGATGAAACTGGCACACACGGATGGCCATTAAGGACCAATCTGTGCCCATAGGGATACATGGAGGCCAAATCGGATCCGTGGCTATCCGTTTTACAATGGATAGCCACGGATCCCCAAAAAAACGTAATGTGAATGGGGCCTTACCACAATATGATTGTGTGAAACTCCATTTTGCATGTAAATGAACAATAAATCCAATTGTAACAAACTCAGTGAAAACTGTCCTGGTACAATAGTCTAGACCAGGGGTCCCCAACTCCAGGCCTCGAGGGCCGCCAACAGTGCATGTTTTCAGGATCTTCTTAGTATTGCACAGGGGTTGGGTTACCTGTGCATTTGATCACATTAACACCTGTGCAATACTAAGGAAATCCTGAAATCCTGCACTGTTGGCGGCCCCGAGGTCTGTAGTTGGGGACCTCTGGTCTAGACAATTCCACATAAGTAAGTTCTAGTTTCTTTGTTTAGTAAATAACATGTTGCAATGGAGTAACAGACTTCTCAAAAGTAAAATCAGCTAGATATGGGTGCAAAATAAGAAATAAACAATGATTTAACTACCATGAGAAACTGCAAAAATGTCTTGCTGACGCTACATTTCGCTAGCTTCTTTTGTTTTTGTGCAGTATCATCTAGCAGATCTCTTCGTTGCAATCATATTTCTGAAAGAGGATAGCAAAATGTAGTCAAATCACATGTTTTCTAATAAAAATAAGAGATTGTTTCTATAATTTAACCAATCTGGTGAGCGTGTGTGAAGGGTCTGTATCCAGTACGCTTCGCGGCACCGTACTGCACACTCCCGATCTCCGCCTCATCCAGATCTTAAAATTCTGTATATACCCTTTATTTCTAGACTCCTCATATTTCCTACATGGACCTCTAGAAAATGCCTAGATAGACCTGACCTGTTCTTGCGGATTTGCCGCAGATATGTGCTCTGCAATTCTTTTTTTTCAATAGTCTAACAATACATCCCACGTGATCTTTCTTACACACCACACATGTGGCTATATAGACCACATGCATAGTGTTGCAGTTTATATATGATTTTATCCTGTAATGTTTATCTGTTTTGTTGTTCCAGAGCACATCAGTTTTTCATGTATTCACACAAACCACATTTTCGTCCACCATATTTATAATTTCCTTTATGTTTTAAGCATGCTGATGATGTTATTGGTTTACTACTGGAAAAAACAGTAGGTGAAATCATATTTCCCAGAGAGCTGGTCTTGCATAGAGCACGATAGCCCCTAGAAAGAATGTTTGAAAGAACTGGATCTTGAGGAGCTGTAGTTCCTGAGCCAGCAATGTAGATCAGAGGGGGGAGAGGAGAGACAACAAAGGGTTAAAACAGACATCAATGCAAGAGGGTGAACACATAGATGGGGTAACAAAGGGTTAATACAGAGAAAGGGAGAAAAGTAGGGAATCAAATTAAAAGCAGCAGAGCAGCAGGAGGGGGAGAAGATATTCAGAAGGTGTCTGTGCTGTTCTCTGGTGGCTTACAGATAGGAGAGGGAGGCACAGGCTTGAATGACATGGCAGGGAGTGAGGGAGCAGCCAGGCGTCAAAGAGTTAAAATATGCTTCTGACAATGCTGAGTTCGCTAAACTGGAACAGTTTCCCTGGATCCATTTTTTTACAGGATTTGGCTCCATAGACCATCATGTTCTGAAAACTGGACAGCTTCGGATCTGGGTCTGTCTGTGTCCTGTTTTTTCACTGGAGCCCAAAAACGTTGCAGTCTTTAATTTTGGGGATGGTAAAAAGCAGGACACAAAGAATCCTGCACTGAATAAACAACATCGGATGGCCTTTTATGACCAATCCGGCACCATAGGGATGCATGGGAGGTTCTGTCCTTTTCAAAACGGACAGAACAGGATGCCAAACAACGTGGTGGGACGCCAGCCTAACCGTTTAGACACTTCTCTTTTGTATTAAGTCTTTTCAAGGGTTTCTTTAAAGACACATATTTGTGATTTTATTAGTATACATTTTGTTAGCTATATTGATATACAGTAGACATAAGCCATTGATAATAAGGAATTTCGCTGAGCCTACGCATTCTTTTATTTATTGCTTACCTCATGTGTGTGCAGGGCATTGCAGTTTAGGTATCCATGGTTATAACCATGAACAACTAATTGACTAATTGTCACTATTTGATGTAAATAAACATGGATACCTAAGCTGCAATTAACTGAACATGAGGTAAGAAACATGGCATTGTCAGAATAACTATGCTACATTTCTAATTGAAGGTATTTTCTAATATTATCATTATTATTACCCACAGAGTCCCAGCAAAGCCTCTTCCTCGGTTGCCCCTCCCAGGCCTTTCTTGGCATGATTACTGAATTGTAATGATAGAGACACTGCCCATTGTCTTAATAGACAAAAAGGTCCTCTCCATTATAACAATTCTACAATCTGTATTTTTCAGATATTTCTTAGACCTCTAGAAACAACAGGCTCAATTTATGGATATCAAATAGAAGCTCAAAGACAGAAATATAAGCTTGATGGTTTACCCAGCTTGCCTTGACTTTGCTTCTGAAGGTTCTTCCATATTTTTTACAACCCCAACTAAGGCAATGGAAAGCCTCCAGATCCAACCAGGACCATGAAGGAATGACTTTCTGTTTGCTTCCCTCACTGTTCTAAGTATTTGGCATAGTAATGTTGAACAGCTTTGTGAGTTCTCTCCGTACACAACCAGGGAAACTACAATACAAAACACTTTGTTCAATAAAGGTATCCCTTTGTTGGAACAATACAAGGGAAATCAAACTTGACTTCTTTTTTTTTTCAGTTGACTATTGTTTGCTTGTTGAATTTTGAGAAGATAACACCTAACTTTTCTTTTGTAAAATGCTTTGTGGTCTTATGAACATGGTCTTTTTACTTAAAGGAATGCATTATAGTATTAAATCTAGGAGTCCAGTTGACTCTACTTTGCAATTAATACCATGGAATACAGGATTTAATTGTACAATACCTATTTACTCTTCTTTGTCCCCTACAGCCATATGAGTTCTCAACTAATATGTGTGATGTGGATTGTAAAGAGCCTCAATTTCCTTTGTAAAAGAATTGAGGTATTTTTGCAAATAAAACGAGATCATTCCCACATTCTTGCACTGATAGAGATCCCCCTTTTCAGGGATTCAGCAAAATGGGAAAACAAACCTTCAGTATAGTGATTGATACATTCCTTTCATACAAGCTATTCTAGAGAGGTGTCCTTCCTAATGCATAAGTTTTTCAGGTGGGAGGGAAAGGTTTGCCTGTAGAGATCTGGAGAGACTGTTTGTCTTTCTGTGTGCTATGATAAACTCTAAAGAGTATGTTTTAATCTGCATATATATCCCTCCTCCTGCTAAGGCTGTTTTCACATAACGTTTTTTTCCCTGTCCATGGGATCCTACTTTTTGTAGGATCCCACAGACAGGAAAGGACACCACAGGGGGTGACCTATTCTGTGTCCGGTTCCGTGATTATCACGGATCCGGACAAAGCGGGGCACTTTCACTTCCGCAATGTATAATATACATTGCGGAAGTGAAATATAGTAAAAGAAAGAGTTAAAAATAAAAAAAATCTGCGTGCTCACCTATCTGGGATCCACCGCTGCCTCCCAGCACATGTGACTCGATGACGCTGCTGGGTTGTGACATCACCGCAGGTCCTGTAAGCACCCGGACCTTGCTGGAGGCAGCGGTGGATCGAGGATAGGTGAGAATGTAGTTTTTTTTTTTATTTTTAGCTCTTTCTTTTACTTAATTTCACTTCTGTAATGTATGTATATACATTGCAGAAGTGAAATTAGAGGGTTAGGAGCAATTTTAGTGTACTGAGCATGTTCAGTACAGTAAAATCGGGTCCGAGGAACGATCAGCTGTTTCCTTGGACCCGCGCTCATAGGCCCCCCATGTTAAACACCGAGGATCGGATTGGATTTGGGCTAATTGCCATCCGATTTTATGGGATCCGATTTTTTGCTGTGCCCAAAATGGGAGCAGTCTCCGATTTTGGGCACAGCAAAAAAATCAGACACAAATCGGATCCCACAAAATCGGATGGCAATTAGGCCAAATCCGATCCGATCCGACCCCATAAGATAACATGGGGGCCAAATTGGATCCGTGGCTGTCTGTTTTACAACAGACAGCCACTGATCCAACAAAATCGTGATGTGAAAGCACCATAACATAGCAATTATCAAAAATGAAGCAAGCTTTGCATTGAATTACCCAGATGCTGTCACCATGGTCTCTCATACCTCTGGACCTGAGTTTCATTTTGTTGATAGGACTCTATACATTAAATATATTTTCTTTCAATTTGGTGCTGCTAGGGTTAATATCAGTTTTGCTGCTTGCTTCATAGTAACATAGTTTTTAAAGTTGAAGGAAGACTTTAAGTCCATCTAGTGCAACCCATAGCCTAACATGTTGATCCAGAAGAAGGCAAAAAAAAAAAACATTTGGCAACCCTAGGCTCCACATTGGGGAAAAGAATTCCTTCCTGACTGAACATAAGGCAATCAGACTAATTCCCTGGATCAACGCCCTGTCAAAGAATCTAGTATATATAACTGGTGATAGTAAAGTTTTCAAGAAAGGCATCTAGTCTCTTCTTAAATGTTAGTAGTGGCTCACTCATTACAACATTATGTGGCAGAGAGTTCCATAGTCTTACTGCTCTTACAGTAAAAAATCAGCGTCGGTGATTATGATTAAACCTTCTTTCCTCCTGACGTAGAGGATGCCCCCTTGTCCCCGTCTCAGGCCTAAGAATAAAAAGATCATTAAAAAGGTCCCTGTACTGTCCCCTTATATATTTATACATTATTATAAGATCACCCCTAAGCCTTTGTTTTTCCAAGCTAAATAACCCCAAGTTTAATAACCCGTCTTGGTATTGCAGACCCCTCATTCCTCTAGTAACCTTGGTCGCTCTTCTCTGCACCTGCTCTAGTTCAGCTATGTGTCACGCTGGAGTGGACCCACTGGGCCATGGTATCGAACTCCCCTGGGTGTGCTGGTCCTAGTTAAACTAACCCCTATACAGGGATTGTCAGGGGCAAGCCCAGGGGGTCTAAATACCACAGCTGCTTGTAGCAGCGGGGCGGCTCGGAGGGTTAACCTATACTATGGTATAGCAAGGTAGGAAACACAGGTACAGAGCCCAAGGCTGGGAGAGCAGGAATGGCTCTACTGGAGGAGAGTACAAGGAAGGCCTGACCAACAGTCAGCAAGGCAGATGCAAACTAACTTAATAATCAGGCACCTCCCATCAGTGGAGGTGGCCTGATATACCAGAGGACAGGTAGCTATTGGTCAGGGTGAGTGTCAGGTTGGGCTGGTCCGGCCCCAAGAGTCACAGGGGATGTGAGCGGCCGTGCCTAGTGCACCGCTCATGACACTCATGAAACCTGACTCCTGCAAAGTGCTGGTGCGTGAGCTGGGCGGTCTGCAGACAGGAAGGGGACCCGGCGACAGCTCCGAGACACAATACGCCGGATGCCCGGTCGCCAGAGGATGCCGACCCAGGAGAGGTGAGCTGGGGAGCGGTGCCAGGGGACCTAACACTATGTCTCTTATACACCGGAGACCAGAATTGTACACAGTATTCTAAGTGTGGTCGCACTAGTGACTTGTATAGAGGTAAAATGTTCTCCTCATGAGCATCTATGCCTCTTTTAATACATCCCATTATTTTATTTGCCTTTGAAGCAGCTGCGTGACACTGGCCACTAAATGTGAGTTTATCATCTACCCATACACCCAGGTCTTTTTCAGTGACAGTTTTGCCCAATGTTTTACAATTAAGCACATAATTATACCTTTTATTTCCTCTGCCCAAGTGCATGACTTTACATTTAAAGCTCATTTGCCATTTATCAGCCCAAGCTTCTAGTTTACATAAATCCTCCTGTAATATAAACTTGTCCTACTCTGTACTGATTACCCTGCAGAGTTTAGTGTCATCTGCAAATATTGAGATTCTACTCTGTATGCCCCCTACAAGTTCATTAACAAATATATTAAAAAGAAGTGGGCCCAATACTGACCCCTGTGGTACCCCACTGTTAACTGGTTAACTTTGACCAATTCTGACCCATTAACTGTCACCCATTCCATGTGATTTTGATTGGTGACCACACCCATCATCTTTGAATAGTTCCTTGTACCAGCAGAGGGCACCAGTTATAGATTCTACACTTTGTTTCAAGCCATGGAGGAAGAAGGTTGTGCTTTTGCAGGTGCCCTTGCCATTTTGTAGTCTAGCTGCAGAAACAGTGTCTGACTGCATGACGTGAATCTTGGATATATCCTTAGGTGTTTTCCCCTGTATGTTTTACTTCCTTAAGTGTTAAAATGTTTATTAGTGCAGTCTTGTGACTAGTGCTTTCGCTAGCCAGCTCCCTAGTGAGGGGTACGATTAGGGCTAGTAAGGGCTTAGGTGTCCTGCTTGACGACGGGGTGAAAGAACCCTTGCAGGGACGCAAGGGAGATCAGGTTTCAGTCTCAAGTTAGTATAGGAGTGTCCCTTCCCTGTTCCCTAACATAAGGGCCGACCGTTGTTATCTGGAGGAACCCAAGTAGTCACGGCATGACAGATGTCTAAATTTTGTGTATCGGAGACTTTAATTTAATTATGAATGGCAGCCTACACAGACTTCGATTGGATAGTAATATTCCTTCAAAAACTCCCTCCTCTATTGTTATGTCAACATATATGGAGGGTGATGGTTGGTTGGATTTATTACCACCGATGCACGTATGTGAGATGTGTATGAGGGATGTGAGCACGGTCTCTGTACAAGCAATGGTAGATAATTTACTATCTTCATCCCTCATGCAATCCCAGCCAGGGCCGACGTCAGCACCCGGCATACCCGGGCAAGTGCCGGGGCCCTTGACAGCTGGAAGGGCCCACTCGCCATCAGGGACAGGCAGCCCTGATAGCGAGGGGCCATCAAGGACAGGCAGTCCTGACAGCGAGGGGCCCATCACAGGACACTCAGCGCTGCAGGGCTCCCAGTTTACATGGCTAATTTGCATTCAATGCAAATTAGCCATGTGCTGGCTCCCCAGGATGTGGAGCTTCCTTCTCCACTGCAGCAGAGTGATGCGTCATCATCCTGTGAGCTCATCACTCGGTGCAGCCAGCAGGAAGGAAGCACAGACTGTAAGGATGGGGACTGTATCTGAGGAGGGCTTTTTTTTTTTTTTTTTACAGTGTTCAGAAGGCTGCTACTGGGGTAAATAGAGGCTGTGATAGGCTATATAGAGTCTGCTGCTGGGGTATATAGCGGCTGCTGCTGGAGTATATGGAGACTGTGATGGGCTATATAGAGGCTGTATTGGGATATAAAGTATGGAGGCTGCTGCTGGGGTATAATGAGGCTGTGATGGGCTATATAGAGTCTGCTGCTGGAGTATATAGATGCTTCAGCTGGGTATATGGAGACTGTAATTGGCTATATGGAGGCTGCTGCTGGGGAATATGGAGGCTGTGATGGACTATATAGAGGCTTTGTTGGGGTATATGGAGGCTGTGTTGGGGTAAAAGGAGGCTGTGTTGGGGTAAAAGGAGGCTGTACTGGGGTATATGGAGGCTGTGCTGGGGTATATGGAGGCTGTAGTGGGGTATATGGAGGCTGCTGCTGGGGTATATAGAGGCTGCTGCTGGGGCATATAGAAGATGTGATAGGCTATATAGAGGCTGTGTTGAGGTATATGGAGGCTGTGCTAGGGTATATAAAGGCTGCTGCTGGGGTATATGGAGGCTATGATGAGCTATATAGAGGCTGTTTTGGGGTATATGGAGGCTGCTGCTGGGGTATTTGGAGGCTGTGATGGGCTATATAGAGTCTGCTGCTGGAGTATATAGATGCTTCTGGGGTATATGGAGGCTGTGATGGGCTATATAGAGGCTGTGTTGGGGTATATGGAGGCTGTACTGGGGTATGTAGAGGCTGTTGCTGCGGTATATAGAGGCTGCTGCTGGGATATATGGAGGCTGTGATGGACTATATAGAGGCTGTACTGGGGTATATGGAGGCTTGCAGGGCTGTATGGAGGCTATGCTGGGGTATATGGAGGTTGTGCTAGGCTACATAGACGCAGCTGCTGGGGTATATGAAGGCTGCTGCTGGGGTAAATGGAGGCTGCTGCTGGGGTAAATGGAGGCTGTGCTGGGGTATATAGAGGCTTCATTAGGGTATATGGAGGCTGCTGCTGGGATATATGGAGGCTGTGTTGGGGTATATGGAGGTTGTGCTAGGCTATATACATATATGGAGGATGTGTTGGGCAATATATATATTATTTGGAGACTGTGCTGGACTATATATAATATTTGGAAGCTGCTGTTAGGCTGCCACATCCTCCAAATAATATATACAGCCTGGCATAGCCTTCAAATAATATATATATATATTAACATTGCACAATCTCCAAATAATATGTATAGCCCAGCACAGCCGCCAAATAATATATATAGCTTAGCACAGCCTTCAAATACAATATACAGTCCAGCACAGCCTTCAAATAATAAATACAGTCCTCAGCCTCTATATTATACATTCAAAGCTTGGAGCCTCTATATTATATATACAGCTTGGCAGTTTCATCAGGGGCGTAACTACAATAGGTGCAGGGGTTGCAATCGCACCTGGGCCCTGAAGCCTAGAGGGGCCCCAGAAGTTCCTTTGGCCTATAGAAAAAGACTAGTACTATTTAAGATTTGCAATAATTGCAGGCCCCTTCGGAGATTTTGCATCCGGGCCCCTGGGCCTGAGGTTACGCCACTGAGTCTCATTTTGTATATGCACAGCCTCTATAATATATAACAGCCTGGCAGTCTCCATACTATATATATCTAAAGGATTGAGAATGCGCAATAGGGTCTTATCCTTTTTAGACAGGTTTAAGATGACAATATTAGAATTGCTCACCTGGTATGGTTGTGTGGCACACAACTAGCGTAATCGCTCAGAAATTGCAGCTGCTGCTGGGACCGTACTTCCACAGGTTACTGCGGTTCTTCAAGACAAATCTTCCGGACAAAGTACCTTTAAGTCCACGCTGCTGCCAAAAAGATGTTGAAACACCAAAGACACTGGACGTCTGGGATTGGTGTCCACCCTCTCTCTGTCTGTGCTGCTGTGATGTGCAGTTGAAGGCAGGACTAATGATTTGCATTCTGTGAGTGATAGAGAGGGGGAGAGTAAAGCCTGCATAAGCAGAGCAAACAGACAGAGAGAGAGGGTGGATCCTGGAGCCTGCAAAACAACACGCCCTGGGGACTAAAGAATATAGCCCCTGCTAACTATAATCACTAATGAGTAAGTATTAAAATCTTTTTATCCACTTTCACAGGATGCTTTTAGGAGACAAAAGGAGTGTGAGGTTAGTGATAATATGCTGCAGGGACATGTTTTGGTAGCTTAGGAGGCGTTCTGGAGGTGACAGGATCCCTTTAACATTAACTTGTCAATAAAGTAGATAAGTGTCTTAAAAAGTCCTGGAATAATACGAAGGATAACCCATCTTCGGATCGGAGAAGCCACTCAAACTGTCTCCAACCAAATTATGATCCAATGGTTCAAGTTCCTGTGCAGTCACATGACCGTCCTAAGTGGTGTATAAGTTCTTCCCAAATGGATGAAGATTGCTCCTCAACTTGCAATGGCAGGCAAACTTAGTCCATCTGGAGAAGCATTCAAATTGCTGACAGCCCAAGCCAACCTTCTATTCAGATTTGAAGAGGGTGCTGACATCAGGATGAGTCTCTGGATCAATGCCCGAATCCTGAAGGTAGTCTTTTTGTACTGTTCCAGTAGGAACATTGGTCCTGGCAACCAAGAAGTGTTTGCAAAAGCAGTAGCAAATGCTGGTCTAGTAGCAAGGTCAGCAGGGTTAAGTTGAGATGGAACATACTGCCATTGTCCATATTTAGAAGACTTCCTGATCCTTTCAACGTGGTTGCTGACATAAACGTAGAACTGTTTTGAAAATATGGATCTCCTTCCTTAGACTCGCCACAAGGGATGCTGGAGGGTATGTTGTTCTTATCCAAGGCATAGAGAGATTCCCTCATTTACTTTATTTGTTTGTCAGCAGGCAGTGGTGCTTCCCTGTCCTTAAAGGGTTGGCCGGGCTTTTGACAGTTTCTAATTTACACCCTGTCAACATTTTGCATTGTTACCTTGATATCATGTTTTTGCCTCTGCAGGAGACTGACCAGGGGGTGTGTTTGTTTTGGAGTTGGGTGCAAACTTCATAACTGGTCGTTTACGCCCAGACTTCTACAAACATGCCTCTGATTCCTACAAGCCCACAACCCCCCACCTCCCAGTCTCAACAAGCCCGGCCATCCCAGGCTCCTACAGACCCGCCCCCCTCCAGTCTCAGCATGCCTAGCAACTCCTAGAGTCCTGCAGGCTCTCCCCAGTCCCAAGCATGGCCACCCCCCCGTCCCCAATTTGACCACCCTCCCCCTTTGCACACAACGATCACCTCCTTCTCGGGCACAGTGTACCAAATCCGCAGCTGTGTGAAGGAGATGACCGCTGAGTGCACACACATATTGTATCATACTGATAGTTTGCTCAGTGGTGCTATTTACTTTATTTTTGTCTTTATCTGTGGATTCCATTATGGTACACATCCTGGGTTGAGGATTGAGGGTTTAGTTCAGAACTGGACAGGAGAAAGGAACAGGTCAGAGACTTTGGCCTCTCTACCAGCAAGGGTACCCCTGAGTTAAGGAAAGTCAGGGTTCTCCTAGCCTGAGGGGCAGTTCAGTTCTCCTGTTTTCCCATGGCTCATATAGTTGGCCCAATTATAACATTCCATGGATCCCATTGTTTCCCTTACTAGACAGTTGGAGGCGTTGTCTATCCAGGTTACACAGCTTAACCCCTTAACGACCGCACACTGTATATAAACCGCTGCATTTCAGGGTACTTATTCCTTTCTGACATTTAAATAAGTCAGAAAGGAAAAAGCCCTGTAGCGCCCCCCAGTGCCCAAAAATCTCCGGGATTTCAGCTACCGGGGGTAGCTGAGACCCTGCAGATTATGGATTGGTAATATGATGACCAGTAAACAGTGTTTACCGGCAGTGACATTACAAAAAATGTCACCACCGGTAAAAAATGCTTTCACTTTTATCTGACATGAAAACACATGTCGGATGAAAGTGACACATTAACCCCTTAGGACCGATACCGGAGATCTTCCCCCTCACCCCCACCCTTGGTCCATCCCAAAATGGTGGCGACACGCTGCCTCCTCTGCATGTTCATGCAGCCTGACATGTCACACTTGTCAGACCACATGGAAATAACCTCACCTGGTGCTCCCCAGCCTTCTCTGGGGTCCCACCAGTCTCCGGACACCTCTTGCCCCCTCCCCCGATGCCCAGTCTCCGGACACCCCGCCTTTTTCCCCCAATGCCCGCGCATGCCGCCGCCTCTGAAACTCCATCCGATCTGACCAAACATCACATCGGATGGAGTTTGCAGACTTCTGTCCCCCAGTCAGGCCCCCCCGCCTTCCCCCTCACTTTCCTTACCTACTTACCTACCAACGATCCTGACTGCTCCCAGGGTTCCACAATCCTGGGGGCCTCTCCTCCCGTCTGCCGGCTGTTGTCTTCTACACGCACATCGGAGGGCATGTGCCTCTTCTGTGCGCGCGCACCCCGATGTGCATGCGCACCGCTGTAAAAACACTTCTGTACATGCCCAGGAATGACAGGTCATGAACTCTGTGAGTTCATGACCTATCAGGATCCTCGGGTCACACAAAGGTTAACTGTGATCTTCATGGTGGTCTCCACATCAAATCAACATGAAGATCAGTGTTAGCCCCTGTGTGACCCCAGAATCTTGATGGGTCATGGACTCAGTGAGTTCATGACCTGTCACTCCTTTGGCAGTGTACCTGCTCTTATAGCATATGGGGAATGCCCCATACACTATAAAACAGAGAATAGTCGCGGGACCACCCACTGGACTACGTCGGACACCAAATAATAATAAAGATGGGGTTTAAGTAGTGTTTGTGTTTTTTTTCTAATTAAAAATATTTTTCTCCGAGTTATGTTTCCTTTACAATTTACTAGAGATTCCTATTGGCCCGATCTAATATTGGCCAGACATTATGAATCTCGGGCTTAGTGCCAGCTGCCAAAAAGCTGGCATTAACCCCCTTATTACCCAGTCTGCCACCGCTACACGGCAACTGGAAGAGCTGGATACAGCTCCAGAAGATGGTGCTTCTATAATGCACCATTTTCTGGGGTGGCTGTGGGCTGCAGTTTGACCTGGGGGGGGGAAGGTTGGGGCAGAAAGCTTGGGTCTCCCTACGCTGAGGATTCCTGCCCCCAGCTGCCTAGTTGTACCTGGCTGGACCAAAAGTCTGGCGAAGCTCTCCGTTGTTTTTTTTTAAAAATTATTTCATGAATATGGGCTTCCCTATATTTTTGGTTTCCAGCCAGGTAAAACTAGGCAGAAGGGGTTGGTGGCAGCCCGTAGCTACCTGCTATACCTGGCTGGACCAAAAATATGACAAAGCCCCACGTTGTTTTTTTTTAAATTCAATAAAGACATAATAAAAAAAATGCAGGAGAGGAGACGCCCAGGACACCGTGTCTCCGGATCTTGTGCACATCCCTTAAAAGTGATAAATTGTGTGAAAAAAAAAAAGGTTCAATATGACAACCTATTTTTATCAAATTCTGTGAAGTAGCTGTACGTTCCAAACACTCACTATACCCCTAGATTTAATCCTTGAGGGGTCTAGTTTCCAAAATGGGGTCACTTATAGGGGAGGTCCAATGTTTAGGACATGGTGTCCGCTAACAATTGGAGCTAATTTTCCATTCAAATTGTTAGCGGACACCATGTCGCGTATGGAGAGCCCCTGTGTGCCTAAACATTGGAGCTCCCCCACAAGTGACCCCATTTTGGAAACTATTAGCTCCAGTTGTTAGCAGACACCTTGTCGTGTATGGAGAACCCCTGTGTGCCTGAACATTGGAGCTCCCCCACAAGTGACCCCATTTTGGAAACTAGACCCCCCAAGGATCTTATCTAGATGCATAGTGAGCTCTTTGAACCGCCAGGTGCTTAACAACTTGATCCATAAAAATTTAAAAGTACTTTTTTTTTCACACAAATATTCTTTTGGCATCAATTTTTTCATTTTTTCATTTCAAAATGCATCCTAAAATTTGTTGGACAATTTCTCCTGCGTATACGATACCTCATATTCGTCATAAACCACTGTTTGGGCTCCAAAAGTCAAATGGCGCTCCTCCCCTTCTGAGCCCTGCCATACGCCCAAACAGTGGTTTATGACCTTATATGAGGTGTCGGTGTACTCAGGAGAAATTGCCCAACAAATTTTAGTGTGCATTTTATCCTGTTGCCCATGTGAAAATGAAAGAATTGAGGCTAAAAGAACATTTTTGTTGGAAAAATTAAAATGTCCTTATTTTCCTTCCACTTTGCTTTAGTCCCTGTGTAGCACCTAAAGGGTTAATAATCTTCTTGAATATAGTTTTGAGTAGCTTGAGGGGTGCAGTTTTTGGAATAGTGTCACTTCTGGGTGTTTTTTGTCATGTACGCGCCTCAAAGGGACTTCAAATGTGATGTGGTCACTAAAAAAAAATGGTTTTGTAAATTTTGCTGGAAAAATTAGAAATGAACTTTGAACCCTTATAACTTCCTAACAAAATGTTTTTTGTACAAAATTGTGCTGATGTAAAGTAGATATGTGGGAAATGTTATTTATTATATATTTCGTGTCACATAACCTTCTGGTTTAACAGTATAAAAATTCAAAATTTGAAAATTGCAAAATTGTTGCCAAACATTTGCCAAATAAACACAAAAATGATCGACCTAAATTTACCACTAACATGAAGCCCAATATGTCACGAAAAAACAATCTCAGAATCGCTAGGATTCGTTGAAGCGTTCCAGAGTTATCTAATATATAATTCCCCTAACGCACTTCCGTAAGTTTCGGCTTTACTTCCGTCGTCGTGGCCGACCAGCGAAGCATTGCCCGCGCAGCGGGTATTGCGAGCCGTTGCAGGGGCGCGAGCAATGGCCGCGCAACGGCCATTGCGAGTCTCCCGCACCGGCGACGACCGACGAGAGCCGAGCGCCGTGGCCGAAAATAGAACCAAGGGCCCGGCCATGCACAGCTCTAAAGACCGCTATGTATCTCAATGGGAAGTGAGGCTCTATGCTCATTGGTCGGCGCCAGCACACAGCGACCAATGAGCATAGCGCCTCACTTACAGCCGTAAATTTGAAACTCAAAGTCCTCCATTATATCTCAATGGGAAGTGAGGCGCTATTCTCATTGGTCGCTGTGTGCTGGCGCCGACCAATGAGAATAGCGCCTCACTTACAGCGGTAAATTTGAAACTCAAAGTCCTCCATTATATCTCAATGGGAAGTGAGGCGCTATGCTCATTGGTCGGCGCCAGCACACAGCGACCAATGAGCATAGCGCCTCACAGCCGTAAATTTGAAACTCAAAGTCCTCCATTATATCTCAATGGGAAGTGAGGCGCTATTCTCATTGGTCGCTGTGTGCTGGCGCCGACCAATGAGAATAGCTCCTCACTTACAGCGGTAAATTTGAAACTCAAAGTCCTCCATTATATCTCAATGGGAAGTGAGGCGCTATGCTCATTGGTCGGCGCCAGCACACAGCGACCAATGAGCATAGCGCCTCACTTACAGCCGTAAATTTGAAACTCAAAGTCCTCAATTATATCTCAATGGGAAGTGAGGCGCTATTCTCATTGGTCGCTGTGTGCTGGCGCCGACCAATGAGAATAGCGCCTCACTTACAGCGGTAAATTTGAAACTCAAAGTCCTCCATTATATCTCAATGGGAAGTGAGGCGCTATTCTCATTGGTCGCTGTGTGCTGGCGCCGACCAATGAGAATAGCGCCTCACTTACAGCGGTAAATTTGAAACTCAAAGTCCTCCATTATATCTCAATGGGAAGTGAGGCGCTATTCTCATTGGTTGCTGTGTGCTGACTTTGAGTTTCAAATTTACTGCTGTAAGTGAGGCGCTATTCTCATTGGTCGGCGCCAGCACACAGCGACCAATGAGAATAGCGCCTCACTTCCCATTGAGATATAATGGAGGACTTTGAGTTTCAAATTTACCGCTGTAAGTGAGGCGCTATTCTCATTGGTCAGCGCCAGCACACAGCGACCAATGAGAATAGCGCCTCACTTCCCATTGAGATATAATGGAGGACTTTGAGTTTCAAATTTACTCAAAGTCAAACTCAAAGTCCTCCATGTATCTCAATGGCCAGTGAGGCGCTTCTCTCATTGTACTCATGACAGTAGCAACATTAACCCCTTACATTCCGTTTTATCTGTAATTTCTATAACACAGTGTGTAGTTGTACTGCCACTGCGAAGTTAACCCCTTATATACCATTTCTGCCTTAACTCCATACTTTGTCGTCTCTATTACTACTGCCAGTAGGAACATTAACCCCTTATATTCCATTATTGTTGTTATTTCTATTACACAGTGTATAGTTGTAATGACACTGCGATATTAACCCATTATATACCAGTTCAGCATTAACTGCATATTTGGTAGTGTTTATAACTACTGCCACTGGTACATTAACCCCTTGAACACCATTTTGGATATAATTTACAGCGCTGAGTCTGTTGTGGGAGTGCCTGTGGGACATTAACTCCTTCAATAACATTTTTGATATCATTATAAGTTCCTACTCTGTTATAGTCCTGTTAGTCGGACATTAACTCTTTCTACACCTCCACTATATTGCTACCCTCACAGTTCTGCCTACATCGCCTACTTAGTCATATATCTGGTGTTTAAGTCTATTATTTAAAACTCTTAAAAAAATTATATACAGATTCTAGACTCCCGATTCTTTAGAATCGGGCTCACAGCTAGTTACCTCATAAAGGGACACTGGTCAGAATTACAAAAAACGGTCTGGTCATTAAGCTGCAGAGTGACTCGGTCCTTTAAGGGTTAAAAGGGCGTTTCAGCTTCAGGCCTTGTCAGCTTATGCGGTGCAGTCAGATGCATCGACCAGGTCATCTGAACCAGAACTAGCCTTCCCAGACCGTTTTGCAGCAGATCGCAGTACGTTAATTTCTCTCCATCAATCTTTCAAACTGTATCTCTGCCTGCATCCTCTCTCTTCAGCGAGTGAGGCTCAGTGAGAGGGTATTCTTGTCTCTTTGCTAAGTGGGGACCCACAAGCGTGGGCTTTTTCTCTACCCTCTAACTCCCCTGTTTTTGAATCAGTGGGCGTTTTTTTTTCTGCACCCGACTTTATCCATAACGATCCAGATAAAGTGGCTTTGGCCGAGTCCAAGATTCGTTTTCTTGTTCTGGGGAATCGGCCGGCCAAGGATACCTGTGCTGAATTTCGCCACTGGTCCGTGGATACTCAGTGGAACAACCCTGCTCATATTCAGTTTTTGCAGGGCATTTCTGGGAGCATCAAGCAGGCTTTGGTGATGTATGAGACTCCCGCCACTCTGGAGGTAGCCATGGCACTTGTAGTCCGTATTGACCGCCATTTTCATCAAAGGTCTCAGGAGAACAAATCTGTATGTGAGGGAGCATAAACGTCAATAACAACCTCGGAGACCTCTATAGAGCCAATGAAGATTCCTGAGACATCACAGGAGAATAAAAGGCCCTTTTTCCCTACAAAAGGAGGGGTTTTTTTTTTCTGCAACAAAAAGGGACATTTATATTATCGCTCTTCCCATAGTACTGAAACTGGTAGGCTCAGGGGATTTAAAGGATCCCTACCTAAGCCTTTGTATATCCTCTTTGATGGCATCTCAGTGCATTCTCCATGCAAGGGTAATAATTGCGGGTAAGGAAGACTATTGAGGTTTTCTTGAATAGAGGTTATGTGACAAATATTATTGATGAACATTTTACTGCACGTCAGGGTTAAGTCGACAAGCTTCCTAGTCCTATTCAGATTGTTGCCATTGATGAGTCTCCACTCTCTCAAGTGGTTTTTAAGGAGTGTGTACTGTATCTGGAGTTGTTTTGGAGTTTCCTTGGTTGTTGGTTCACAATCTGGTAATTGACTGGAAGACCCAGCACATAGTGCTGTGTCGCAAATACTTCAAAAAGATCCTTTTAGGCATGTGTATTTCAGCTGTGATTCCTAGTATCCTTGAGCCTTTACTGGAGTATTCTGGGGTGTCAGGAGCTACCGACGCATCGGCCCAATGACTGCTCTATAAAGCTGCATCCGGGCACCAAACTTCCTAATTGTAAAATGTCTTATCTGTTCGGTCTGGAAGGACAAGCCCTTAAGGACTATATTACTGAGAGTTTGATCAAGGTTCACCTTAGACCATAGTCGTTTCCAGTGTCTGCCGATTTCTTCTTTGTTAAGAAGAAAGGTGGCGGATTACGTCCATGTCTGGACTTTAGGAAGCTCAGCCAGATTACGGTTAGTGGTCTATATCCTATGCTGCTTATTCCGGATCTGTTTAAGGCTGGAGGCACACTGTCATGCATCAAACACGGAGCGTGTTTGATGCATGACAGTGATGCGAGTGTTGTGTGTGTTTTTCTGTGAGTGTGGTGCAAGTGTGGTGCGTGTGGGTGTGTGTGCATGGCTATATTCATGTGTGTGCTGTGAGTGTGCTGCGTGAGTGAGTGAGTGTGTGGTGCGATTATGAGCAATGCTGTCCGCGGTCCAGAAACAAACTTCAGGACCACCGACAGCATCTACCGGCATATTCAAACACTGCTACTGTCAAAGCAGCTGTGTTTGAATTTGCCGGGTTGCCGGCACATCCACCAATCAGCTGTCACCGCTGTGTCAGAATGGTTCAAGCAGCTGGTAAAAGCTATCCATGGTGCTGAAATTTTATCTTCAGCACCATGGATAGCTTTTACCGTCTGCTTTAACCATTCAGCTTTCATCGCTGCTTCACAGCGGTGGCAGCTTATTGCTGGATGTGCCGGCAATCTGGCAATTACAAACACTGCTGCTTTGACAGCAGCGGTGTTTGAATTTCCTGGGGATAACCGGCATATTATTGCCATCTGCAGCCTCTGTGCTGCATACCAGCCGAGAGGCTGCAGATGTGGTTAATAAGCTGGTTTTGTATGCTTAACGCTATGGTGCTGTCATACCATGTTGTGTCTGGTTATGGCCACACTCCGTGGACACAACCTGACATGTCATAATGTGTCTGCAGGAGTTAATGCATCTTTTTTATTAAAAGGTGGCAATTACCGCACTTCACTAAATTCCTGTAATCTCCGGTAGGCTGCAGGACTCAGGAGCTCTCCATGGTCCTGATCGTTAAAGCTGGGTGCTGACCAATCTGAACAGCTTCAGCACCATGGTCATCAATCAGCTTTAACGATCAGGACCATGGAAAGCTCCTGACTGAGTCCTGCAGACCACCGGAGATTACAGGAATTTAGTGAAGTGCGGTAATTGCCGGCTTTTAATAAGAAGATGCATTAACCCCTTCAAACACATTATGACGTGCCAGGTTGTGTCCAGGGGTGTGAACATAACCGGACACAACCTGGAATGACAGTACCATGGGGTTAAACATACATAACCAGCTTATTAACCGCTCCCAGCTGACATGCAGCACAGAGGCTGCAGATGGGGTTAATATGCCGGTTAACCCCGGGAAATTTATCTGTATATAAAACAGAAAAAAACTGCACAGCACTCAAGATATAGTGTGAACTGGTGCAAGCTGCGATGCTGGAACAAAGAACGAGAAAAAATTCACTGCAGCACTCAGCTACTACCAAAAATGCACACATGCTAATAAGCGATATATGAGGAAAAAATGAAAAACGTAAGTTTTTTTCAAAAAACTCAATATTCTTAATTTTTTTATTTTCTGGGGTTCTTAGTACATATACTGGCCAATATCTGTTTGCTCATCAACCACGCTACGGTGACCCCAGGTCTGATGAGTCCTACGCTGATATCCCTGTCCTCCTTGTCCTCCCTATCCTACTATTAAGTGGGTAGACACCATCTCAACCTCAGACCACCTGGGGGCGATGAGGGTGCTAAGTGTAGCTATGGAGCCAGCAACTCCACATATCTTTATCTATAGCTATCGGGCTTTCCTGTGTTGGGACTATAGCACACGTGCGAGTGACTCGCATAGTGTGCTGTGTGGTTGTGAGGTTTTCCTCGCACCCATAGGCTTCCATTAGCACCTCGCATGTCAAACACACATTCACTTGCAGCATGCTGCTACTGAACTCGCATTTGACTCGCAGTGTGAGTTCAGTGCAGGGGACATGCACCAGTGTGCCCTGCCTGATATGGCAACACTGGTCCAAGTGCAATGCGAGCTTCCCTCACATTGCACTTGCATGAGTCACTCGCACAGTGTGCCTTCAGCCTAAGAGAACCATGTGAGGAGCCAGTTCCTATTCTCCAGAAGGGTGTAGTGTCAGCTCTCAGTACTGAGGTGGAAGCTGAGATAGCTGAGGCTCAGGAGGAGGTACCACCGGATCTTTTGGTTAATAGTTATTTTGTTTCTTTGCACCTTTGTCTTAAGGGATTGGGGGAGCATCATGATTTGGTCCTGGCTGGTCATTCTGGATTTAAGTATGCAAATGGAGTCCATGGAGCCTCGATTGTTTGAGCGCTTTGGCCGGCTGCCCGCAGTGTTTTCCTTGACTGGTCTCCCTGAGATCAGTGAGTGCTTTGTGAACTTTTGTTGCGTCAATTTTGGTGCCCCAAATTTGGGAGGGATGTCGACTCCTGGTAGTGATGGTAGTGGGTGACTCAATTATTAGGGGAACAGATAGGGCAATCTGTCACAAAGACAGGGATTGTCGAATAGTGTGCTGCCTACCTGGCATTCGAGTCCGGTACATTGCTGATCGGGTTGACAGATTACTGGGAGGGTCTGGTGAGGATCCAGCGGTCATGGTGCACATTGGCACAAATGACAGTTCCAGGTAGGTGGAAGGTCTTGAAATATGATTTCAGGGAAGTAGGCTGCAAGCTTAAGGCAAGGACCTCCAAGGTAGTGTTCTTTAACATACTGCCTGTACCACGTGCAGCACCAGAGAGGCAACAGGAGATTAGGAAGATAAATAAGTGGCTCAGGAATTGGTGTAGGAAGGAGGGGTTTGGGTTCCTGGAGAACTGTGCCATCTTCTCTGTTGGCTACAGGTTCAATGCTAGGGACGGGCTGCACCTCAGTGGGGAAGGTTCAGCTGTGCTGGGGGAGAGAATGGCTAGAAGGTTGGAGGAGTGTTTAAACTAGGGATTGGGGGGGGGTGTTCATTGTACAGGAGGGGAAGATAGTGTAAATAGTAACCAGGGCACAAATAATGAAATTGGGGGTGGCATGGGGGCTAGGGTAGAACAGTCAATATAGTAGGAAGAAATATAGGTAAAGAGATGCTTAAAGTGCATGTATACTAATGCCAGAAGCCTCACCAACAAAATGGAGGAATTTGAATTAATTTTGTTGGAAAATAATTGACATGGTGGGAATAGCAGAGACATGGCTAGACGAGAGCCAGGACTGGGCTGTTAATTTACAGGGCTATAGTCTGTTCAGAAATGACCATACAAATAAACGAGGGGGAAGTGTGTGTTTATATGTAAAATAATCCTTAAAACCCATCCTGCGTGATAATATATGTGAATCTAATGAAAATGTAGAGTCCCTGTGGGTGGAGATAAGGGGAGGGGGGAAAAAATAATAAATTACTGATAGGAGTTTGCTACAAGTCTCCAACAATAATGGAAGTGGAGGAGAATATCCTCATAAAGCAAATAGATGAAGTAGCAACTCAGGGAGAAGTCATTATTATGGAGGACTTCAACTACCCTGAAATACACTGGGGAACAGAAACCTGCAGTTCCAGCAAAGGTAGTAGGTTTTTGACAATTATGAGAGACAATTACCTTTCACAACTGGTTCAGGACCCAACAAGAAGGGGGGCACTGTTAGACCTAATATTAGCCAACAGGCCGGACCGCATATCAAATATGGAGGTCACTTGGGTAATAGTGATCACAAAATAATATGTTTTCAAGTATCCTTTAATAAGATGTGTAGTAGAGGGGCTACAAGGACACTAAACTCCAGGAAGGCAGATTTCCAACAGTTGAGAAATGATCTTAGTGCAATTAACTGGGACGATGTCCTGAGACATAAAAGTACACAAAGCAAATGGGAGATGTTTATTAGCATCCTGAATAGGACCTGTGCACAATATATACCCTATGGGAATAAATATGCTAGAAATAGGAGGAAACCACTATTGCTAAATATGGCTGTAAGGGGCTCCACACTTGACAAAAGTAAAGCATTTAGGGAATTAAAGCAAGTAGGTAGTGATGAGACATTAAACAAGTACAGAAAATCAAATAACATCTGAAAAAAGCAAATCAAGGCAGCAAAGATTAAGACAGACTCATTGCCAGAGAAAGTAAAAAAAAATCCCAAAATATTCTTTAACTACATAAATAGTAAGTAACTAAAAAATGATTGTGTTGGCCCCCTAAAAAATAGTCTGGTTGAAATGGTGGAAGAGGAAGAGGAAAAAGCCAATATGCTAAATGACTTTTTTGCAACAGTGTTTACACAAGAATATCCCATGACAGACAACATGATCAGTGATAACAAAAACTCTCCATTAAATGTAACCTGCTTAACTCACCAGGAAGTACGGCACCATCTAAAAATCACTAAAGTTGACAAATCCCCAGGCTCGGATGGGATACACCCCAGAGTACTGCGGGAATTAAGTACCATCATAGATAAACCATTATTTTTTATCTTTTAAGATTCCATAATAGTAGGGTCTGTACCACAGGACTGGCGTATAGCAAATGTGGTTCCAATATTCAAAAAGGGGACAAAAACTGAATTTGGAAATTATAGACCACTAAGCTTAACCTCTACTGTGGGTAAAATCGTAGAGGGTTTCCTAAGAGATGCTGTGCTGGAGTATCTGAGGAAAAAGAACCTCATGACCCAATATCAACATGGGTTTACAAGTAACCGTTCTTGTTAAACTAACCTGATAAGCTTCTATGAAGAGGTAAGTTCTGAACTGGACCAAAGAAATGCAGTGGACGTGGTGTATATGGACTTTTCAAAAGCTTTTGATACGGTGCCACACAAAAGGTTGATACATAAAATGAGAGCAATGGGGATAGGGGAAAATATTTGTAAGCGGGTTAAGAACTGGCTCAGTGATAGGAAACAAAGGGTGGTTATTAATGGAACACACTCAGAATGGGTCACAGTTAACAGTGGGGTACCACAGGGGTCAGTGTTGGGCCCGCTTCTTTTTAATATATTTATTAATGACCTTGTAGGGGGCATACAGAGTAGAATCTCAATATTTGCAGATGACACTAAGCTCTGCAGGGTAATCAATACAGAGGAGGACAATTTTATATTACAGGAGGATTTATGTAAACTAGAAGCTTGGGCTGATAAATGGCAAATGAGCTTTAATGGGGATAAATGTAAGGTCATGCACTTGGGTAGAGGAAATAAAATGTATAATTATGTGCTTAATTGTAAAACACTGGGAAAAACTGTCACTGAAAAAGACCTGGGTGTATGGGTAGATGACAAACTCACATTTAGTGGCCAGTGTCAGGCAGCTGCTGCAAAGGCAAATAAAATAATGGGATGTATTAAAAGAGGCATAGATGCTTATGAAGAGAACATAATTTTACCTCTATACAAGTCACTAGTGCGACCACACTTAGAATACTGTGTACAATTCTGGTCTCCGGTGTATAAGAAAGACATAGCTGAACTAGAGCTAGAACTATTGTTGTCATACCACACCCAGTGACAGGTGTTTCCTGTGGAAACACCCACTTGGTGCATGCAACATAAAACACATAAATACAATCAAATATTTTATATTTACTCCTATACTGCTATATTTTAGTAATTACTCCTGGATGATAATGGCAATGCTATGACCCAGGATTATACATCCGAGTTCTAGCCGAATTGTGGTATAGTGGATAATTAGATTTTTTAATTGGAACTTAACATTATCTTTTGATTAATATATATTTGGTAATATATATTTGGAAAAGATATATCAAATAGGGTTTTCAAGCACGATATATATATATATAAAAATAAATTTGTGTGTATTTTAGAGGTTTTTAACCCCTTCACGACCTAGGACGTTGTGCAACGTCCTGTGTTTCTGCCTGTTAACGACCCAGGACGTTGCACAACGTCCTGGCAGATTTGAGCTGCTGCAGCTCCTGTGAGTGGGGTCGCTCAGGTGTCACAGATGCTGCTGCTCTGTGACAACCTGTAGATGACCCCACAGGGGGTGGTTTAACCCCCCCATGCCCAGGACCCCTCCGATCGGCAGTTTAAAAGTGAAACTGCCGATCGGAGGGAATCATAGGGATTCACCCCTCCAGATCTGATTGGAGCTCTCCAATCAGATCTGGAGGGGCAGATCGGCAAGTGCCCACCCCTCCTCACCCCCCTCCAGCTCCAGGACTGTCCAGGGCCCCCCCGCCGTCCCCCCCAACTGCCCGCCCCCCTCTATTACAATGTATCTGCCGGCGGGCTGCACCCGCGTGCGCCCGCCGGCAACACTGCCTGCTCCCCTGCTCTGGTGCTCCCCCCCAGGCTGCCCCACCTCCGGGCCCTGTGCCCCCCTCCCTCACCTCCTGCGGCGGGCTGCACACTTCGGTGCACCCGCCGCTGGCCGCGCCTCCTCTGCCCGACCCGCCGGTCTGTGGCCCCGCCTCCTCTCCCTGCCTCCTCTCCCGGCCTCCTCCTGCTCATCGGTGGAACGAGGGAGGTAAGTATGTATGTATGTATCTATGTATGTATGTATGTGTATGTGTCTATGTATGTATGTATGTGTATGTGTCTATGTATGTATCTATGTATGTATGTGTATGTATCTATGTATGTATCTATGTATGTATGTGTATGTATGTATCTATGTATGTATGTATGTGTATGTATGTATCTATGTATGTATGTATGTGTATGTATCTATGTATGTATCTATGTATGTATGTATGTATGTGTATGTATCTATGTATGTATGTATGTATGAATGAATGAATTGATGGATGGGTGAATGGATAGGGGGTGCATGCGTGGACGTGTGCGTGGACGTGAGCGTACATGAGCATGCGTGGACGTGAGTGTGCGTGCGTAGACGTGTGCGTGTGTGGACGTGTGCGTGCATAGATGTGTGCGTGCGTGGATGTGTGCATAGATGGATGTGTACGTGGATGTGCGTGGTTGTGTGTGTGCGTGGATGATGGGTGCATAGGTGGATGGATGGGTGCAACAAGGGATCAAGTGTCCTCTTGTTATAGTCTCTGGGATCATAGTCATGGTGCACTGTATGACAGGTCATTGTCATACAGTGCACCATAACTCTGACCCCAGAGACTGTAGGAAGAGGACACTTCATCCCTTGCTGCAGTCTCTGGATTGGCCAGAGGCGATCGAGCGTCGTGGGACCTTCGTTGTGGACTACGTCGGAGGCGATCGAGCGTCGTGGGACCTTCGTTGTGGACTACGTCGGATCTTTATAATAAAAAAGGAGTCCGAATTTTGTTTGTGTTATTTTTTTCAAATAAAAAGATTTTTCTCTGTGTGTATTTTCTGACTATTTACCAGAGATTCCTAATGGCGGGTCTAACATTGGCCCTATATTATGAATCTCGGGCTTAGTGCCAGCTGCCAATAAAAAGCTGGCATTAACCCCTTTATTACCCAGTTTGCCACCGGCACCAGGGCAACTGGAAGAGCATGGGTACAGCGCCAGAAAATGGCGCTTCAATGAATGCGCCATTTTCTGGGGCGGCTGCGGGCTGCAATTCGCAGCATGGGGGGCCCAGAACGCTTGGGCCTCTCCATGCTGCGGATTCCAGCCCCCAGCTGCCTAGTTGTACCTGGCTGGACCAAAAATATGGCGGAGCCCCATGTCATTTTTTTTTCTAGAATTAGTTCTAGAAGAAAAAAAAGGGATTTGCTGTATTTTTGGTGGCTAGCCAGGTACAACGAGGCAGCTGGGGGTTGGTGGCAGTCTGTAGCTGCCAAGTTGTACCTGGCTGGACCAAAAATATGGCGGAGCCCTACGCCATATTTTTTCTAGAATTAGTCCTAGAAAAAAAATAAAAATGGGCTTTGCTGTATTTTTTGGTTGCCAGCCAGGTACAATGAGGCAGCTGGGGGTTGCTGGCAGTCCGTAGCTGCCAAGTTGTACCTGGCTGGACCAAAAATATGGCGGAGCCCTACGCCATTTTTTTTCTAGAATTAGTCCTAGAAAAAAAATAAAAATGGGCTTCGCTGTATTTAGATGCATAGTGAACACTTTGAACCCCCAGGTGCTTCACAAATTGATCCGTAAAAATGAAAAAAGAAAATTTGTGTGAAAACAAATGTACTTTTTCCTTATTACGAATCAATTTGTGAAGCACCTTGGGGTTCAAAGTTCTCACTATGCATCTAGATGCATTCCTTGGGGGGTCTAGTTTCCAAAATGGGGTCACTTGTGCGGGAGCTCCAATGTTTAGGCACACAGGGGCTCTCCATACACGACATGGTGTCTGCTAACGATTCCAATAGTTAGCGGACACTATGTCGCGTATGGAGAGCCCCTGTGTGCCTAAACATTGGAGCTCCCCCACAAGTGACCCCATTTTGGAAACTAGACCCCCCCAAGGAACATACCTAGATGCATAGTGAGCACTTTGAGCCCCCAGGTGCTTCACAAATTGATCCGTAATAATGAAAAAAGAAAATTTGTGTGAATCAAATGTACTTTTTTCTTCTTACGGATCAATTTGTGAAGCACCTGGGGGTTCAAAGTGCTCACTATGCATCTAGATGCATTCCTTGGGAGGTCTAGTTTCCAAAATGGGGTCACTTGTGGGGGAGCTCCAATGTTTAGGCACACAGGGGCTCTCCATACACGACATGGTGTCCGCTAATGATTCCAATAGTTAGCGGCCACCATGTCGCGTATGGAGAGCCCCTGTGTGCCTAAACATTGGAGCTCCCCCACAAGTGACCCCATTTTGGAAACTAGACCTCCCAGGGAACGTATCTAGATGGGTTGTGAACATTTTGAACCCCCAGGTGCTTCACAAATTCATCTGTAAAATTGAATAAGTACTTTTTTTTTCCATAAAAATTTTCTTTTTCATTTTCACAGATTAATTTGTGAAGCACTGGGGTGTTCAAAATGCTCACCACCCATCTAGATAAGTTCCCTGGGGGGTCTAGTTTCCAAAATGGGGTGACTTGTGGGGGAGCTCCAATGTTTAGGCACACAGGGGCTCTCCAAATGCAACATGGTGTCCGCTAACAATTTGAAAAATCAGCTCAAATTGTTAGCGGACACCATGTCGCGTTTGGAGAGCCCCTGTGTGCCTACACATTGGAGCTCCCCCATAAGTGACCCCATTTTGGAAACTATACCCCCCAGGGAATTTATCTAGATGGCTGGTGAGCATTTTGAACCCCCAGGTGCTTCAAAAATTCATCCGTAAAAATTAAAAAGTACTTTTTTTTTCCATAAAAATTTTCTTTTTTCATTTTTACAGATTAATTTGTGAAGCACTGGGATGTTCAAAATGCTCACCACCCATCTAGATAAGTTCCCTGGGGGGTCTAGTTTCCAAAATGGGGTGACTTGTGGGGGAGCTCCAATGTTTAGGCACACAGGGGCTCTCCAAATGCAACATGGTGTCCGCTAACAATTTGAAAAATCAGCTCAAATTGTTAGCGGACACCATGTCGCGTTTGGAGAGCCCCTGTGTGCCTACACATTGGAGCTCCCCCATAAGTGACCCCATTTTGGAAACTATACCCCCCAGGGAATTTATCTAGATGGCTGGTGAGCATTTTGAACCCCCAGGTGCTTCAAAAATTCATCCGTAAAAATTAAAAAGTACTTTTTTTTTCCATAAAAATTTTCTTTTTTCATTTTTACAGATTAATTTGTGAAGCACTGGGATGTTCAAAATGCTCACCACCCATCTAGATAAGTTCCCTGGGGGGTCTAGTTTCCAAAATGGGGTGACTTGTGGGGGAGCTCCAATGTTTAGGCACACAGGGGCTCTCCAAATGCAACATGGTGTCCGCTAACAATTTGACTGAAAAATCAGCTCAAATTGTTAGCGGACACCATGTCGCGTTTGGAGAGCCCCTGTGTGCCTACACATTGGAGGTCCCCCATAAGTGACCCCATTTTGGAAACTAGACCCCCCAGGGAATTTATCTAGATGGCTGGTGAGCATTTTGAACCCCCAGGTGCTTCAAAAATTCATCCGTAAAAATGAAAAAGTACTTTTTTTTCCATAAAAATTTTCTTTTTTCATTTTTACAGATTAATTTGTGAAGCACTGGGGTGTTCAAAATGCTCACCACCCATCTAGATAAGTTCCCTGGGGGGTCTAGTTTCCAAAATTGGGTGACTTGTGGGGGAGCTCCAATGTTTAGGCACACAGGGGCTCTCCAAATTCAACATGGTGTCCGCTAACAATTTGACTGAAAAATCAGCTCAAATTGTTAGCGGACACCATGTCGCGTTTGGAGAGCCCCTGTGTGCCTACACATTGGAGCTCCCCATAAGTGACCCCATTTTGGAAACTAGACCCCCCAGGGAATTTATCTAGATGGCTGGTGAGCATTTTGAACCCCAGGTGCTTCAAAAATTCATCCGTAAAAATGAAAAAGTACTTTTTTTTCCATAAAAATTTTCTTTTTTCTTTATTACAGATTAATTTGTGAAGCACTGGGATGTTCAAAATGCTCACCACCCATCTAGATAAGTTCCCTGGGGGGTCTAGTTTCCAAAATGGGGTGACTTGTGGGGGAGCTCCAATGTTTAGGCACACAGGGGCTCTCCAAATGCAACATGGTGTCCGCTAACAATTTGACTGAAAAATCAGCTCAAATTGTTAGCGGACACCATTCGCGTTTGGAGAGCCCCTGTGTGCCTACACATTGGAGCTCCCCCATAAGTGACCCCATTTTGGAAACTAGACCCCCCAGGGAATTTATCTAGATGGGTGATGAGCATTTTGAACCCCCAGGTGCTTCACAAATTCATCCGTAAAAATGAAAAAGTACTTTTTTTTCTACAAAAATTTTCTTTTAGCCTAAATTTTTTCATTTTCACATGGGGAACAGGATAAAATGAATCCTAAAAATTGTTGGGCAATTTCTCCTGAGTACATCGATATCTCATATGTGGTCATAAACCACTCTTTGGGCGCACGGCAGGGCTCAGAAGGGAAGGAGCGCCATTTCACTTTTTGAATGGAAAATTAGCTTCAAAAGTCAAATTGCGCTCCTTCCCTTCTGAGCCCTGCCGTGCGCCCAAAGAGTGGTTTATGACCACATATGAGATATCGATGTACTCAGGAGAAATTGCCCAACAATTTTTAGGATCGATTTTATCCTGTTGCCCATGTGAAAATGAAAGAATTGAGGCTAAAAGAACATTTTTGTTGGAAAAATTTAAATGACCATTTTTTCCTTCCACTCTGCTTTAGTTCCCGTGAAGCACCTGAAGGGTTAATAATCTTCTTGAAGGTAGTTTTGAGTAGCTTGAGGGGTGCAGTTTTTGGAATGGTGTCACTTTTGGGTGTTTTCCGTCATGTACACCCTCAAAAGGACTTCAAATGTGATGTGGTCACTAAAAAAAATGGCTTTGTACATTTTGCTGGAAAAATGAAAAATTGCTGATGAACTTTGAACCCTTATAACGTCCGAACAAAAATTTTTTTTTTTTCCAAAATTGTGCTGATGTAAAGTAGACATGTGGGAAATGTTATTTATTAACTATTTTGTGTCACATACCTCTCTGGTTTAGCAGAATAAAAATTCATAATTTGAAAATTGCTAAATTTTCAAAAATTTTGCCAAATTTTTAATTTTTTCACAAATAATCGCAAAAATTATCAACCTAAGTTTAATACTAACATAAAGCCCAATATGTCACAAAAAAACAATCTCAGAATCGCTAGGATCCGTTGAAGCGTTCCAGAGATATTACCTCATAAAGGGACACTGGTCAGAATTGACAAAAATGGCCTGGTCATTAGGGTCAAAATAGGTCGGGGGGTGTAGGGGTTAAGGGCGGTTTTATAATAAATTATGTTCATCTTATGTCAAAGGACATATGGTCCAGAGGACTGATGCTGGAACTAAAAGAAGTGAATGCCTTTTAGATCTGGTATAAAGTGGGTTCAAATCCAGTGGGCGTTCTTATTAAAATAATGATTTTGTAATAGTTTTATATTTGGTAATAAACTTAGATATAAATTTTATGGAGAAAGTTTTAAAAAATATAAAATATTTGATTGTATTTATGTGTTTTGTGTTGCATGCACCAAGTGAGTGTTTCCATAGGAAACATCTGTCACTGGGCGTGATATGACAACAAAGGAGTATATATACCGTATTTTTCGCTTCATAAGACACACCTGATTATAAGACGCACCCCCAAATTTGGTGAAGGAAAAGAGAAAAAAAATAATTTTTATTGTTAAATGGGGTCCGTCTCATAATGCCAGTGTCTGTCTTATAATCCGTATAAATGTCCCTCATCCTGGTACATAAACCCCCCCATCCTGGTATCCCGGTATATATGTTCCCCCATTCTGGTATATGGGTCCCTCATCCTGGCATATGTGTCCCTCATCCGGGCATACATGTCGCCATCCTGCATATATGCCCCCATTCTGCTATATAGATCGCTCATCCTGGTATAGATGTCCCTCATCCTGGTATATATGTCACCATCCTGTAAATATGTCCCATCCTGGTACATATGCCCCCCCATCCTAGTATGTATACCCTTATTATGGCATGCATGTCCCCATCCTGTAAATATGGTCCCAAATCCTGTATATATACCCCCATCCTGGCATATACATTCCCCCATCTTATCTATATGTTCCCCATCCTGTATATATGCCCCATCCTGAAAACATGTCCCCCCATCCTATGTATATGCCCCCATCCCCATCCTGTATATATGCCCCCATCCTGTTTATATGGCCCCATCCCCTATATATGGCGTTACCGAAGGTGGAATTGCGGCTGCTGAGCAGGGGTGCCAGTGGCACGTTCCGGAGGGTGAGGGGCACGGGTGTAGGACCGGAGCAGTGGAGATGTACCGGCGGCAGCGAGCGCTGGGTGCCGCCATGTTTTTTGTGGGCGGCTGCATTCACTATGTGCAGCCGGCGGCAAAGACTTCAACAAAATGGCCGCAGCCATAGAGGAGACCCGCGGCCAAATTGAAGTGTCTACCTCTACCGGCCAGCTGCACATACTGAATGCAGCCACCCACAAAAAACATGGCGGCGCCCACCGCTCGTTGCTGCCGGTACTCCCCCGCATCTACGGACCTACACCCGTGCCCCTCACCCTCCGGAACCTGCCCCCAGCACCCGCACTCCCTGCCCTGGTAATATGTAATTTTAAATTTTTATTTTTTTTTTACATTCTCTTTTTAAGGCGCACTAGTTTGGGGGAAATAGAAGTGCGTCTTAAAAAGTGAAAAATACGGTACTTGTAATATTGACATTGTATGTGAAAGCCCTGATGAAGTGGCATTTTTAAAGCCACGAAACGCGTAGGCAAATAAACCAAAACTTGATTGACCTTTTTTGGACAGGAAGCTTCTTGAGGTCAGAGCGGACTACAAAGCCCAGCTTTTTCTCCGGTGGAAATCGTTCCAAGTCTTCGCACTCTCGTCCTTCTGGTACGTTTCCCCTTAGTGTGCCTAGCAAGCCATGGACAAATATTTCCATGGACTTAATTACAGATCTACCTTCCTCTGCCAGTAACACTGTTATTTTAGTTGTGGTCTACCAGTTTTCTAAAATAACATATTTTATTGCATTACCGTCCTTACCCAATGCCAAGACCCTGGCTCAGGTCATATGGCACAAGAAAGCATCATCTTAGCTGCTATGTGACCCATCATTAACAACAAGTGCAGCATTGTGTTTTTTTTCAATGAAATGAAATTTACACTTTAAGGTGAAGTTTCATTTACTCTAAAAGTATTGTTAATTAAATTCACTATAAACTATTGAGTTAACAACTCCCTGGATAGCCATAAGGCTGCGTTCACATGTCGCATAATTTTTGCGTCTTTTTACACGCGATTCTTCACCACAATCCAGTGGTGTAGCTAGCCTGCTCTGGGCCCGGGTGCAAGATCCGCAACCAGGGCCCCCATGTGAGGACTGGGGGGGGGGGAGGGGCTGGGGGGGTGCTGGCAGAAAATTCTCATGCACCCCCATCCTCTGAGGACCGGGGGGGGGGGGGGGGGAAGGTGCTGGCAGAGAATTCTCATGCCACCTCATCATCTGAGGACCGGGGGGAAAGGGCCGGTTGCACACTCACCGCGGCCGCCGCTGTGTGTCTGCTGTAAGGAGGTAGAAAAGAGAGGAGGGGCGGGCAGAGCTGCAAGACAGGAAGTCCCGTCCTCCCTCCTCCCCGGCCGGCTGCCAGCATGGGGCTCCCCAGGGGGCGGGCAATGGGCCCCTCATGCCGGGGGGCCCGGGGCGCTCGCCCCCCCCCTGCCTCCCCGCTAGCTACGCTACTGCCACAAGCGCATCTGCGTCTGTTTCCCTGCAAAATGAATGGACTTTCATTTTTGCCATTCAGATCCTGCGCTTTTTTTCGGCTGCACTTTTATGAGAGAAAGCGCAAGTAAAAAGAATGAACATTGAATTGAATTGACATTCTTTGCACTTAATAGCGCGCGCTCTCTCCCATAGGTGCCTTATAAAGAGCTGGAATACGCATTGATGGGAGTGATGGTGTGTCACGGTCCGCGCTGCTTCTGGATTAAAAACTCACCAAAGAGCCCAGCAAACTTTCATCCTCTTTATTCCTTATTCCAACGCGTTTCAACGCCACAACCCGGCGTCTTCCTCAGGTGAGCGGCCACACAGCACCACCGTTTACATACTAGTGTCACTAGTGATAGGGCACTATTGCGCCTCTTGTCCCCCCCTTTATATTTTGGAATACGCATTGTCATTCAGAAAAAGCCTATTCCAGTGCCTATAATTGCGGACGCATGGTGAATAGCAGGATGTGATGTCACACTGGGGTAGCAAGAATCCTGTTGTGTTCTTCCCTGTGTCTGACATGTCGGGGCTGTTTTTGCTTTGGCAGTGTATCTACATACACTGCGAAAGTAAAATAAAGGTGAGCAAAAGGTATTAAAAATTAAAAATTAAAATTCTTACCTCTCCGCCAGCTGTCCTGGGTGCCAAGGGGAAGACATCCGATCGCTGCAAGGACCTGAAGAATCTTATTGGCCAGCAGCAATCAGCTGATGTGCCACTTGACATCATCAGCTGGTTGTGACGTGACATCAGCTGAGCGTTTAAACCGCCCGCCAAAATCGATCGCGAAGGCTCTGCAAGGAGGACGTATACCTCGGGAGGAGAAGGAGGTTGACGGAGTGTTAGGAGGCAGCGCGAGATCACCGGCTAGGTGAGTAACAAGAGCGTGTCTGGAAACACACCAAGCGGGACCATGTGATGGGCACTGGTCTCTCTGCTTAGTGGAAACTGGCCCCTTAGTAGGAACAGGACAATCAGGATGCAGAGAGCTGCATGATGGGCACCGATCATTTAGCTCAGGGGAGGTTGGTCCTGCTGCATGGTGCATGATAGTGTACGTGCTATCCACTTCCCCCATGTAATCCCAGCCACACATATTCTGTCCAGTAAGGATGATGCATTTGCTTTATTTTATTGTTTTTTTTTACAGTGCCTTGATGAGATGAGGTTGAGATGTCAGGAAATGATGAGGGTTGTAGAATGAAGGTGAGCAGATAGAGGTAAAAAGAGGATGCTACTTCTAGTCCTTATGTACACATTAACAAAAATGGCACTGACACTAAAAGGAAGAAGTGAGGGAAGATGGTAACAAGATAGGAGGGGCTACAGAGAGGGGCATTATGGGAAAATCCATACAATTCTGCAGAAAGATATCTTGACCTAGTACAACAGTATGACTATATAACTATACTGTTATAAGATCATAGAAGATACAATACAAAACATCATACAGTTAACAAAACATCACATTCTATGAGTGTTACATTATTTTACACTCTGCACCCAATCTTGACTGAAAAAAACAGATGTAAATGTAGAACATTTTGCAAATTTATTAAAAAAGAAAAACTGAGATATCACATGGTCATAAGTATTCAGACCCTTTGCTCAGTATTGAGTGAAAGCACCCTTTTGAGCTAGTACAGCTATGAGTCTTCTTGGGAATAATGCAACAAGTTTTTCACACCTGCATTTGGGGATTCTCTGCAATTCTTCCTTGCAGTTTTTCTCCAGTTACGTCAGGTTGGAAGATGAACGTTGGTGGACAGCCATTTTCAGGCCTCTCCAGAGATGCTCAATTGGATTTAGGTCAGGGCTCTGGCTGGGCCACTCAAGAAAGGTCACAGAGTTGTTCTGAAGCCACCCCTTTGTTATTTTAGCTGTGTGGTTAGGGTTATTGTCTTGTTGGAAGGTGAACCTTCTGCCAAGTCTGAGCTCCAGGGCGCTCTGGAAGGAGTTTTCATCCAGGATATCTATGTACTTGACTGCAGTCATGTTTCCTTTAATTGTAACCAGTCGTCCTGTCCCTGCAGCTGAGAAACACCCACATAGCATGATGCTGCCACCACCATGTTTCACTGTTGGGATTGTATTGGGCAGGTGATGAGCAGTGCTTGGCTTTCTCCACACATAAAGCATAGAATTGTCACCCAAAAGTTCTATCTTCGCCTCATCAGACCAGAGTATCTTATTTCTTGTAGTCTGGGAGTCCTTCTTGTGCTTTTTTTTTTGCAAACTCTATGTGGGCTTTCATATGTTTTACACTGTGTAGAGGCTTCTGTTGAGCCACTCTGCCATAAAGGCCCGACTGATGGAGGGCTGCAGTGATTGTTGACTTTGTGGAACTTTCTCCCATCTCCCTACTACATCTCTGGAGCTCAGCCACAGTGATCCTGGCGTTCTTCTTTACCTCTCTTACCAAGGCTCTTCTCCCACGATTGCTCAGTTTGGTTGGACGGCCAGGTTTAGGAAAACTTCTGGTGGTCCCAAACTTCTTCCATTTAAGGATTATGGAGGCCACTGTACTTTTAAGTACCTTGAGTACTGCAGAAATTCCTTTGTAACCTTGGCCAGATCCTGTGCCTTTTCACAATTCTGTCCCTGAGGTCCTTGGTTAGTTCCTTTGACCTCATGATTCTCATTACGTCTGATATGCACTGTGAGCTGTGAGATCTTATATAGACAGGTGTGTGCTTTTCCAAATCAAGTCCTATCAGTTTAATTAAACATAGCTGGACTCCAATGAAGGAATATAACCATCTCAAGAAGGATCAAAAGGAAATGGACAGTATGTGACTTAAATATGAGTGTCTGAGCAAAGGGTCTGAATACTTATGACCATGTGATATTTCAGTTGTTTCTTTTTTTTATAAATTTGCAAAACTTTCTACATTTCTTTTTTTCAGTCAAGATGGGGTGCGGAGTGTACATTAATGAGAAAAAATGATCTTGTTTGAATTTATCAAATGGCTGCTGCAATGAAACAAAGGGTAAAAAGTTTACAGGGGTCTGAATAGTTTCTGTACCCACTGTATATGAGGGATTGTTATTTGCGGGATGAGTTGTACTTTTAGATGAAATCTTTTATTTTACCATATAGTGTACAGGAAAATGGGATAAAAATGTGTGGTGAAATTGCAAAAAATAGTGCAATTACACGTTTGTTTTTTTGGGGTTTTGTATTCACAAAGTTTACTATATGGTAAAACTGACATGTTGGTATGATGCCTTGGGTCGATACCAGTTCGTAGAGATCAAACATGTATAGTTTTACTGTTCTCAAAATGGTGAAAATAAAATGGAGAAGTTTTTAAAGGAAAAGAATTGCAGTTTTGTGCCATTTTTCGTGATCTGTAGCATTTTAATTTTTTGGGATTTGAGGCTGTGTTGATGTTTTGTTTGTTTTTTTTTCAGCTTGAGCTGACATTTCTAATTTTACCATTCTTTTTCTTTGGTAGATGTGTTTTTTTGATCGCCCCTGTTGAATTTTATTGCAATGTTGGGCAAACGTAACTTTGGTGTTTGGACGTTTTTCCATTACATAGTTTAGCTATCTGATTAATTGATTTCATATTTTGATAGATTCAACATTTCTGAATGCGGCGATACCAAATGTGTGTATTTTTAAAAATTTTTAATAACATTATTTTCAACAGCACAAAAGGAGGGTGTTTTGAACTTTTATGAGTTTTTTTCTTCATACTTTTAAAAAAACTTTTTTTTTTTCATTATTTTACACTGGACCCTAGAGGGCCTCAGCACTCCACTGTCGGATCGCTTCCCTTGTCTTTAGATGGATTGCTGCTCATCTAAAGGCACAGGAAATGATCATTCCCTGTTAGTGATGTCAATTGGACATCACAGGCAGAAAGTGAATCAGGACAGCTTCAGGACCCCGAGCTGTCCAGGTAACAGCATGCAGGTCCCATGATTACTTCACAGGACCTGCGATCCCAGCAGGGAACAGCAAGATCCCTGCCTGGACCGTGGTGTCAGTGAATGACAGCGCGATACAAAGGGTTAACAGTGCCAATCGGATTGCACTGTTAGATACACATCTCAGCTGATGAGATCAGCTGAGATATGGGGGGGAGGATATGAGAGATGGGGGACGGGCTCACAGCTTGAGCTCACATCAAAGGATTGGAGGTGACCTATGACCTAAATGTACGTCATAGGTCATGAAGGGATTTAAAGGTGGTGGGCACAGTTTATAACACCCAAAACAGGTGACAGGTGCACTTTAATGGACCCTGTTCCTTCAGTTCTCAATATCCACTAATTGTTAACTTGTACTAGGTAATTTTGAGGCATACATTTTGTACTTCCATATTCTCTGTAGAATTGATATTTCAGAACTGGTAATACTGGTATTGGATAATTCCTTTAAAAAAGAAAAACCTCTCATTATTAGTAATGTAAATTTTTATACATGTTCTGCCTTTTCTGTTCCACAGAAGAGAGCAATACCTCATCTGCTTCCAGTCTTCTCAATGGACACACGCAAAATGTAAGTTGCACCATATTCATAAAAGATTGCTAAAGTATGTATTGTTTACTCTCTTTTCACTTTTCTCGCTGTTCAGTTTACTTCAATAAACCTTTACCATGAGTCAACTGGTGCAAAACAGACCGTTTATTTGTAACTAGCTGTGAGCCCGATGCAAATGCATCGGGATTCTAGAACGTGCATTAATTTGATTATAGTAGTTAGAGCTGTTAGCCAGATGCAAATGCATCAGGTATGTAAAATATGTTTATTGTTTTTTTAAAGATTTTTAAATAATAATCGCCTCATCAAAAGCAATAATATAAGGAATAGCATTATTATTAGCAGTAATAGCATTATTAATAGCATTATTAGCAGTATTATGAGCATTAATAGCATAAATAATAGCATTATTAGCATTAATAATAGCATGAATAACATTATTAATAGCAATATTATTAGCATTAATAGCATTAATAATAGCATTATTAGCATTAGTAATAGCATTAATAACATTATTAATAGCATTAATAGCATTATTATTAGCATTAATAGCATTATTAATAGCATTAATAGCATTAATAATAGCATTATTAGCATTAATAATAGCATTAATAACATTATTAATAGCATTAATAGCATTATTATTAGCATTAATAGCATTAATAATAGCATTAATAACATTATTAATTGCATTAATAGCATTATTATTAGCATTAATAGCATTAATAATAGCATTATTAGCATTAATAATAGCATTAATAACATTATTAATAGCATTAATAGCATTAATAATAGCATTAATAACATTATTAATTGCATTAATAGCATTATTATTAGCATTAATAGCATTATTAATAGCATTAATAGCATTAATAATAGCATTATTAGCATTAATAATAGCATTAATTACATTATTAATAGCATTATTAGCATTAATAATAGCATTAATAACATTATTAATAGCATTAATAGCATTAATAATAGCATTAATAGCTGTATTAATAGCATTAATAGCTGTATTAATAGCATTTTTATTTTATATTAATATATTATTAATTATATTTTTTTGTATATTAATTTTTTATTTTAATTAAATTTATTTTATTTTATTATATTTTAATTAGTTAATGTAATTAATATCTTAATTTAATATATATATATTTTTTTTTGTTATTATTATTTTTTATTTTATTATTTATTTATTTTTTTTTACAATTTTTATTATTATTAAATTTATTTATTATTTGTTATTTTAAGTGAATTTATTTGTATTAAGATTATTTTATTTTATTTATTTATTTTATTATTTATTATTTTATTTATTTATTTTATTATTTATTATTTTATTAAAATACCGCATCTGCGGCGCGGTTGCGGTAATCCCCATACAAAGTATAGGGGGACTTGCGGCAGGTGCGGCAAAACCGCACTAGCCGCACCTGCCGCAAGTCCCCCTATACTTTGTATTGGGATTACCGCAACCGCGCCGCAACTTGCACTTGCGGCGCGGTTGCGGTAATCCTTATGGGGATTACCGCAACCGCGCCGCAAGTGCTCGCACTCAGCCAGCGACTCGCAATGCGGCGCGGTTGCGGTAATCCTTATGGGGATTACCGCAACCGCGCCGCAAGTGCTCGCACTCAGCCAGCGACTCGCAATGCGGCGCGGTTGCGGTAATCCTTATGGGGACCGCATAAGAAACACTGTGTGAACGTGGCCTGATTGATAGGAGTCTACAGCCCATAATTGTAAGGTGGAGACATCAGCTGTACAATGATGATCATACAGTGAAGATAATATGTCACATTTTCCGGTGTGTCCTGGAATTTGTGGCGGCTGATAATAACCCGGTGTGACGTCATGGCTCCTCAGAGCTGGCACATCCTGGGCACCATATGGCAGCTTTATATCTATATACTGGCTGCTCACATTATATAAGTGCTTGGTCATGTCTGTGCCCTGATGTCACTGTGTTGTGAGGAGGCTGCTATGCAATGTCTCCCCGCCTCCTCCCGTCCTCCCGTGCAGCCTGGCCGGCTCCCCTCACTCAGGAAGCAGCTGAGCACGGTGTGTGTGCCCGGGGTGTCAGCACGGTGTGAGTGCCAGGGGTGTGAGTACAGTGCCGGCCGTGTGTGTGTGCCCGGGGTGTGAGCACAGTGCCGGCCGTGTGTGTGTGCCCCATTCCGCCCTGTGCCGCCCGGTGTCTGAGGCGGCGGTGGAGGAAGGGTCGCCCGCAGCTCAGGTGAGTGACTCTGCACACAGTCACCTTAACCCCTTCCTGTCCTCGGGGGCCGCATTGTGCTCGTACTCAGCCTGCGCGAGCAATGGCCTCGCGGCCATTGCTCGCGCAGGCCAGGGGCACAGGCTCCGGAGCACTGTGTCAGCATGTGCTGACAGCAGCTGCTCCGGAGCGGGATGACAGCGGCGAGGGGTCGCAATGCCTCGCACGTGGTGACGTCACATAGTGACAAAGCCACGGCGTGCCGGGGTCCGACACAAACGTGCCTACGGCAATTATATAGTAGATGTCAAATAAGACCTATTATCTAGGAAACTGAATGAGCTAAATAGAAGTCGAAATATAAATTTATATATTTATAATTAGGAAAATTAAAACATTTTGCCATTAATCTAGTAATAAAATCTTTAGCCCTTAAATAGAGGGAAACTGACATCAGGCTCGCCACTGTCACGCTATCTAGAAAGTTGTATGGAGTTTTCTGCCAGTAATCATCCATTAGAATGGATCAAGCAGCAATCCGCTGGCAAACAAGTTATGCAGACATACCTTTTTTGTTCGTTTGAAGAAAAGAAAAAAATGATTTTAGCTGGATCCTTTTTTTTTTTTTTTTTTTATATATAAAATTAAAATCTATTGGAAACTGATCAGTTAAATAGTCCTCTCTTGTATTTAATTAGAATACTATTTGTTATTTTGCTTATTGGATTAGTTTCAAATGTAAGAATAGGGACTGCTATGAGGCCGGGCTTGGGGGAGGGGCATAACCCTGATGAAGTAGCCCGAGGTAGCTCCGGCACGGCACCGTGCTTGGGACGCCTCGGCAGATCGGTGTTCCCAGGCAGCAGGTGTGGCACAGGGAGGCGTCCCGAGCACGGTGCCGCGCATGAACGGGCACCTGCATCTCCAGAGGCGGGGAATAGACTGCAGGTCACAGTTCATATTCAGCCATATCTAAAACCGGAAGATCGAAGGATGGACTAAACCTCCACTAAACGTTCCTTGGGTTGGGTAAGAGACTCACAGGAGTCCATACTTATTTATTTGTATGGCCTTTTAGGCTTTGTGTATAGGAGTGGTAGTGTTGCAAAACTGACCTAAAAGGCATTCTAAATTCATTTGTGATCTGAGACAACACACATATGTGTATAATATAAACACAGTAATTTTGGGGGCAGTAATTACTAATACACCACCAAAATCTGTGTATGAGTGGACTCTTATTAAATGTACATTGATATAGTGGGAGGATATACCCATATTCAAAGAAGCTTTATTGGCAGGACTAAATACACATCAGTTTTGCCAAAGCAAGTGTACAAAAGGGAATAGGGATAGGGACTGTGGGGATGTTGGGCAGGGGCTGTAAGGAAGGTGGATGGGATGCAGATACAGGGTGGGGGCCATAGAAGTCTGAAGTCCATAGCATAGGGAATTTGGATGGGGGCAGAACCAGGGTGGGGGCCATAGAAGTCCATAGCATAGGGAAGGTGGATGGGGGGCAGGTCCAGGGTGGGGGCTATAGATGTCCATGGCATAGGGAGGGTGGATGGGGGCAGATCTGGGGTGGGGGCTATAGAGTCCATGGCATATCATAGTTTTCTTTCTCGCAGTTTATGACATTCGCTCACATACCGCGCTGCTATCTCCACTGCTCTCTCTTCTCCTCCCAGCAGGATATATGTTTTCTCTTCTTCATTCATGGTGATGAAATCTGGGAAGAGATGTGAGAGTTTCCTGAACTGAGTGTCCCTCACTGCTGAGTATTTGGAGCAGTGTAGCAGGAAGTGGGTTTCATCCTCCAGGGCCTCCTGGTCACAGTGTTGGCACAGCCTTTCCTCCCTGGGCTTGTAGCTCTGCCTGTGACGGCCGGATTCGATAGCCAGATTTTGGGCACTGAGTCTATATTCGGCTCAGGATCTTGCAGTCTCTGGGGTCCGGGAGTTTCTCCAGATATGGGGCCAGTCTGTAGTCTCTCTGTAGACTCTGGTACATGGTCAGTTTCTGTGAGTTGATGATATTGTTCTTCCAGTCACTGACATACCTCTTCTGGCTCTCCTCTACCATCTTGCTGATTCCGGCTTTTGTCAGGTTGTTGTGATTGGTATACTGGTCGGGTTGGGTTTGGCTGGGCTGTTCCGAGGGTTCTGGTTTTTCTGTTTCACCTACATGTGTCAGGGCTTTATGGTGAAGGGAGCTTGGATTGCTCCTATGTAGGTGAGCCCGGAATGACAGTGTCCTCTTTAGAACCGTTAGGTGTAGAGGGAATCTGCCCAGCTCGGCCCGACAAGCACTGTTGGAGGTGCTCAGATGGACCTGGAGAAGATGCTTACAGAATTCCAGGTGGAATATTTCTGTTGGGCTGGAATCCCACCTTGACCAATCTGGGTAGGTGTGAGGACCTCAGACTTCGCTGCCATACCGGAAGATTGGGGCGATGATAGAGTCGAAGATTATTAACCAGACCCTCACTTCAGATGATAGAGTTTCCTTCGGATGGCATCAAAGGTTTTGCAGGCCTTGTCCTTCAGGGTGTCTATGGCTTGTTTGAAGCTTCCTGACCGATGAATCTCTAGGCCCAGGTAGGTATATTTATATAAGGAAAGGACAGCGCCACAGACTTTGATGGCTCTGCTGTGGCATTTGATTGGATGGTTTCTCTGTAGATTTCATGTACAGAAGAAGTTGGCTGTGGTCTGACAGGTGCGTTTGTGGGGTGATTATGAAGTCGCTGATATTTGCCAGGTTCATGTCTGTAATGGCATAATCTACTACACTCCTCCCTACATGGGAGTTTAGTGTATACCTTCCTAAAGAGTCACCTTTGCTTCGTCCGTTAAAAATATGAAGTCCTAAACTTCTACATACGTTCAGGAGCTTTCTGCCAGTTTTTGTGACTGTACTGTCATAGCTGTTTCTCTCTGTGTGTACCACGTCTTGGCCGTCATTCTCTACTCCAAATATGTAGATGTTTCCATCCGTGGTCAGGAAGTCTTTCTCTCTCGCAGTTCTTGCATTGAGGTCTCCAAGGATGAGAACTTTGCCCAGGGCCTGATAATGGGCGGCTTCTCTTTGTATGATCTCGAAGCAGTCTGGATTGTAGTAGGGGGACTCTAGCGGTGGTATATAGGTGGCACAGAGGTGGACATCAGACTGAGAGGTGAGGATGGGGCTGCTGATTCTGATCCATGTGTGGCTGCCTCCTCTCTTCACCGGTTTGATGTACTGGTGGAGTTCCTCTTTATACCAGATCAATATTCCTCCTGAGCTCCGGCCCTGTTTGATATTTTTATTTTTTAGGGCAGGGACAGATAATTCCCTGTATCCGATAGGCCCCAAAGATTTGCTCCCGGCTCTGGTCCATGTTTCCAGGAGGATCTGAATGTCTATATTTTTCAGTCTTTGTATAAAATCAAGGTAATTTGTTTTACATCCAAAGGTCGAGGCATTGAGACCCTGGATATTCCAGCTGCTGATTGTAAGTGAAGTCATTTTTCTATATATCTTGTGTGTATATACCTTGTAATGAGCATGGCTGTATAGGACGCACTGGATTTCTGATTGTTTTGTAGATGTGCTTGGTTCCATCCAGTCACATTAGTTTCCTGCACAGTGCGCTGAGCAGGGTATTTATCTCATCCATATCTCTGCTCTGCATGTATCTATGTGGGGTCGGTGGTCCCCTACATGGAGATCTCCACCTCTGATGGTCTGATTTTGGGTGAAGGGCTTTGTTTCCAGCTTCTGGAGGTAGGATTGGGGTTTTCTGTCTTTTCATTGTCGGGGGTCTTTCAGTGTGATTATGGTCACCGTTGAAACCAGGCGTGGGGTCTCTGTTTAGCACGATGTCTTTCAGCTCTTTGGCCAGGAGGCTGACCCCTTGTTTGTTGAGATGCTTATTATTGTGCAGGTGACTGTGGTTTATGGAGAGGTGTTGTGCCAGGGTCACATTTGGCACAGTCTTGATCCTTTGGGTCAGGTCCATATTGATGCTTTGTCGGTTTCCCTGGGTATATCCTTTGTTGGGAGCAGCGATGACAGAATGATTTTTCTGTCTGGGAATTTCAGTTTTGCCGTCTTTGGCAATTTGATGAGTTGTTCTGCGATCTGCTGGTGCTGGTCTGGCAGATTCTGTACCCGTGTGTATAATAATATGGTTTGGGTTGGTAAACCGTGGCTTATTGATGACCTCTGTCAAGTGTTCAATATTTGCACAGTAGATTTTACGGACCCGTTTTCCTGGGAATAGCCGTCGTGCATTTAGGTACTTCCCATTTGAGTCCATTATTAGGACAATATCAGGACTTTGTGATGTCTCGGGGGGTTACGGTGCTGCTATTGGGGGGTCTGTGATGTTGGTTTTGCTGGTGGTTGGTTCTCCTCTCTCTGGTTCCTGGTTCACTTGTATTGGTTTCAGGATCGGTCATATGGTTGGTTATTATTTTAATGCTGTTTGGTATCTCCACATTCTGGTAAGTGGTGGCCGTATTGTCTGCTCTCTGTCTTATTTCCATTGCCTCCTGCTGGTTCAGATGTCTGGGGGTCTGTGCTTTTAAGCTGGTTTCAGACTGGCGTTCCCCTCCGCAGCGTTCTGCGGAGGGGAATCACCATGTGAGCGCAGCCGCCGCCAGCCCCTATGTTTAGAATGGGGACGCACGGTGCTGCGCTTGACTGCGCATGACCGTGCGCACCCATTCACTGCCATATGTGATTTGTACGCAGGCGGATGCCTGCGCACAAATCACACACTCTCGTCCGCACCAGGAATGCAACATGTCGCGTCCCTGGTGCGGACGAGTGTGTGTGATTTGTGCGCAGGCATACGCCTGCGTACAAATCACATATGGCAGTGAATGGGTGCGCACGGTCATGCGCAGTCAAGCGCAGCACCGTGCGTCCCCATTCTAAACATAGGGGCTGGCGGCGGCTGCGCACACATGGCGATTCCCCTCCGCAGAACGCTGCGGAGGGGAAAGCCAGTCTGAAACCAGCCTTAGCTCTTCAATCTCCTGTCTGAGAGTATGGTTGTCTTTTTTCAATCCACACATTTCTTCTCTTAATTTCTGTAGAGTTGCCTTGTACTCACATTTCAGTTTATTGATCTCATTTGTTACTTGGTCATTTTCATTTCTATATGATTTTCTTTAAAGTTCTTCATTTAGTTGGGCCAGATCACTTTCTAACTGAGCTAAGCAGTCTCTGATGGTATCAGGGGAGAAGTGTGAAGTATTGGGGACTGGGAAGCTGTGCCTGGAGGTGCTTTGTAGGGATGTGAGCATTAGAAATATCCGCTGGGGGTTGTTGTTCTTTAAGAATATGTGCCTGTTTTCTGGTATGAGAAAAACATTGTTCAAATTGATCCAGATTCTCCTCAGTCCCTTGTACCATGATGGTGCCTTTGTTTTATAGGCTTATGGTGAGTAAGTTGGTGTCATTATCTGCTTGGCTGTTAATTTTAATCTGCCGGCCATTTGTATTGCTGCACTTGGATATATATTTATATTGTTTGCACAGGGCGGTGTGCCAGGCTGAGAGTTGGTCTGTGTAGAATAACACGTTGGTTTTTCTTTTAGGTTCATCTTTGGTGTAATCCGAATAAAATTTTTCTGGATTTTCTCTAATTATATTCCATTTCTTAAGGCCCTGTCTCACATAACGATATCGATAGAGAGATCGTTGTAACTGTGATGTTACAACGATTTCTCCAGTGATGTCGTTTTGTGTGACACTTTGCAGCGATCAGGACCTTGCTGTGAGGTCGCTGATCGTTGCAAAGTGCTGCAGGTAATTTTTTGATCGTTGGTTTCCCACTGGTCAGCACTCATCGCTGTGTGTGACCGCGAGAAACCAGCGATCAGTGACCTCACTGGCTGGTAACCATGGTAAACACCGGGTATCTAAGCAGCGCGCACTGCCTGGATAACCGGTGTTTACCACGGTTACCAGCGTCTTCCCTGCTTAGCACTGCCTGTAAGCAGGGAGGACTCTGGTAACTATGATAAACAGCGGGTATCCAGGCAGCGCACGCCTGCCTGTGTACGCGGTGTTTATCATAGTTACCAGCGTTCTCCCTGCTTACAGGCAGCGCTAAGCAGGGAGAACGCTGGTAACTATGATAAACACCAGGTATCTAGGCAGCGCCCACTGCCTGGATACCCGATGCTTGTCACGTGTCCTACGTCACAAATGTGTGTCCCTCCTTACTTCACTCCCTCCTGGATGCTCCCCTAAATTCTGTTCTCCATCCATCCCCACTACCCTGGTTCCTATACTGAGGTGCAGTACCTTTGTTACCCGCTGTGTACCTTGGATACCAGCCGGTTAGCTGAGTAGGCTGGTAACCAAGGTATACATCGAGTATCTAGACAGCGCGCGCTGACTAGTTACCCGCAATTTACCCTGGATACCAGCCTGCCGGACATAGTGCCCAAGAGAGGGAAATAGCGAGCACATGGGAGGGATACAGAGAGCCAGCACAGGGGAGGGGTGCAGAGAGCCAGCACAGGGGAGGGGTGCAGAGAGCCAGCACAAGGGAGGGGTGCAGAGAGCCAGCATTGGGGAGGGATGCAGAGAGCAAGCACAGGGGAACAGAGAGCGAGCACAAGGGAGGGGGGCAGAGAGCAAGCACAAGGGAGGGGGGCAGAGAGCAAACACAAGGGAGGGGGGCAGAGAGCGAGCACGGGGGTGTAAGAGACGAAGCAGCACAGGGGGTGGCACAGACAAGGCAGTACGGGGGCAGAGAGAGGGGAAAAATATACAGACATGGGACAGACCGCACAGGGTGGAGTGACGACCGCTGCCCCCAGCGCCATAAGTCTGCCCCCATTGTGATGTCACCGCCCACCTGATGCGATAACATCGGGCTCCTATCTAGTGTGTGTATATATAATTATAACACCTGCAACATAAAATTCAATTTTAAATATGTATGCAGAATAAAAATCTGGTACAGGATCTCCTGAGATGTCTCAGGAAGACAAGAGAGTCAGGTGGCGTGATCTTGTATTCATATTGTAGGCAGTCCCTGCTTGCTTTGCACGTAGCTGTCTGGGCATGTAATGACGCGAATAGTGTCATTCCGGTTTGGGTGACGTCAGTACACCCACGCTGCTCGTCCGGCTTCAAGCACTGCATGGCGCATGCGTGCTTGAGGCAGGACAGAGCGGCGTGGGTGTAGTCATGTCACCCAAACCGGAAATTACGCTATTCGCGTCATTACGTGCCCAGACAGCTACGTGCAAAGCAGGCAGGGCCTGCCTACAATATGAGTACAAGATCACGCTCATTAGGGCGTGATCTTTTGACGAGGTAGACAGCAAAGCATAATGCCCTTAGGGCTAACGAATATGGTCCTTACTCATTATAATGGATAATGAGTAAGTATAACAACGTTTTTTAGTACTTTTACCGCCAGCATTTAGCAGACATAAGGATTGTGAGAATGGTCATAGGATGATGCAGGGACATGTGTTTATATGTTACGTGGCTTTTTGGAGGTGACAGGTTCCCTTTAAGGGTCCAAGATGGCGCCTCAGGAGAGGAAAAGGGTGAAGACAGTGGGAGGTGAGTATAAAGGCCGCTTTACACGGCACGATATCGTTGCCCAACTACGATAAAAAGTCACGTGGTTCGGGCGTTCCCGCCGATATCGTTCGTGCGTTGTGTGGTGTAAATGAGCAATGCGATGCAAGAACGATGCCAAAACGAATTGTGCAGGCTCTCCAACTGGCCAATATTGGCTTGACGATCTTGTAGGATCGTGCTGTGTGACAGCTCAACTACGATTTGGAGCGCAACTTCCCCTATTCACTCCCATGTTAAATGGTCGTTCCCTGGGTCGCTCGTACACAGCGCGAAGGAGGGGGCGTAGACATCGCAGTTGCATTGCCTGCCAATATCTCCCTGTGTAACCTCTCCTATGCGATTTTGGACTAGTGCCAAAAACGTGCGCGCTCCCTTGCTGTTGTATACAATATAGTAACGATATTGCGACGTGTAAAGCGGCCTTAAGACAGGAGGCAGGGGGCAATACCACACCAATTTAGAAAAAAAAAAAAAACTATTTGCTCATGCACTACCTCAGCCAAACTTGGTTCAGTGACCAGGTCAGATGAAATTAAAATTCCTCAGCAATGTAATTCATATCATAAAGTGATGCACAACTTCATGTGGTCTTGATGGTGTTGGCGACCACAGGTTGAAATTATTTAGTTTTTTTTTTATCTCTCATTGGTTATGTGACTAAACATATATTTTCTATCTTGTCAGTGGGTAAATAATTTTTTTTTCTGAATGCACAAACAGAAAAATGGTTTAAAATAGCACTACAAGTCCAGAATAAAATACAGATAGTCTTTATTGGATACTCTTTAAAAAATTATTGACATGCTGAACGAAACCTGATGCATTTCTGGAGTTAGGCTGGTTTCACACTGCAGTTTTTTCCTGATCAGGGTTCATCAGGTTTTGTGTGCCAAAACCAGGAGAGGAACTTGCGGAGAAAAAGTATAATTGAAAGATTGACACCTGTTCTGCCTTTTGGAGACACTCCTGGTTTTGGCACACAAACCTAATGAGGGGAAAAACTGCAGTGTGAAACCAGCCTTAGGCTACATTCACAAATTGCGCATTTTTTGCTCTATTTTGCACGGGCGCTTTTTGCCACGTTTTGCACCCGCGCAAAAAAGCGCCGTAAAAAAACGCAGTACATTCACACACCGTGTTTTTTTTACGTGCTCACTTCTCCCCCAAAAGCGCAGGGGAGAAGTGATGTCACACAGGGGAGGAAGAATCCTTCCCTATGTGGCAGCCCCTTTTGGGTTTCATAATGTATTAATATACACTGCGAAACCCAAATTAAAGTAATCCAAACGTGTTAAAAATAATAAAAATGGAATACTTACCCTACGCCGGCTGTTCCGGTTACTGGGAACTGAGAGAACCAAAGGTACTGACCTTCCAAGACCTTGCAAGATCGGTGATTGGCCACTCGCGATCATGTGATATGTGACGTGCATATGATGCGCATATCACATGACCATGAGCGACCAATCACAGCTCTTGATAGTAACATAGTAACATAGTTTTTAAGGTTGAAGGAAGACTTTAAGTCCATCTAGTTCAACCCATAGCCTAACATGTTGATCCAGAGAAAGGCAAAAAAAAAATCCATGTGGCAACACTAAGCTCCACATTGGGGAAAAAAATTCCTTCCTGACTCCAGATATGGCAATCAGACTAGTTCCCTGAATCAACGCTCTATCAAAGAATCTAGTATATATAACTGGTAATATTATAGTTTTCAAGAAAGGCATCCAGGCCCTTCTTAAATGTTAGTAGTGAGTCACTCATTACAACATCATGTGGCAGAGAGTTCCATAGTCTCACTGCTCTTACAGTAAAGAATCCATGTCTGATTATGATTAAACCTTCTTTCCTCCAGACGTAGAGGATGCCCCCTTGTCCTAGTCTCAGGCCTAAGAGTAAAGAGATCATTAGAGAGGTCTCTGTACTGTCCCCTCATATATTTATACATTATTATAAGATCACCCCTAAGCCTTCGTTTTTCCAAGCTAAATAACCCCAAGTTTAATAACCTGTCTTGGTATTGCAGACCCATCAGTCCTCTAATGACTTTGGTCGCTCTTCTCTGCACCCGCTCTAGTTCAGCTATGTCTTTCTTATACACCGGAGACCAAATTGTACACAGTATTCTAAGTGTGGTCGCACTAGTGACTTGTATAGAGGTAAAATTATGTTCTCCTCATGAGCATCTATGCCTCTTTTAATGCATCCCATTATTTTATTTGCCTTTGCAGCAGCTGCCTGACACTGGCCACTAAATGTGAGTTTGTCATCTACCCATACACCAGGTCTTTTTCAGTGATAGTTTTGCCCAGTGTTTTACAATTAAGCACATAATTATACCTTTTATTTCCTCTGCCCAAGTGCATGACCTTACATTTATCCCCATTAAAGTTCATTTGCCATTTATTAGCCCAAGCTTCTAGTTTACATAAATCCTCCTGTAATATAAAATTGTCCTCCTCTGTATTGATTACCCTGCAGAGTTTAGTGTCATCTGTAAATATTGAGATTCTACTCTGTATGCCCCCTACAAGGTCATTAATAAATATATTAAAAAGAAGCGGGCCCAACACTGACCCCTGTGGTACCCCACTGTTAACTGTGACCCATTCTGAGTGTGTTCCATTAATAACCACCCTTTGTTTCCTATCACTAAGCCAGTTCTTAACCCACTTACACATATTTTTCCCTATCCCCATTGCTCTCATTTTATGTATCAACCTTTTGTGTGGCACCGTATCAAAAGCTATAGTAACATTTATAGGTCCTGGAAGGTCAGTGCCTGTGGATGTCTCTGCTACCGACTCCCCGAACACCCAGCGGAGGGTAAGTATTCAATTTTTATTATTTTTAACATATTTGGATAACTTTAATTTGGGTTTCACAGTGAATATTAATACACTACGAAACCCAAAAGGGGCTGTCACAGATGTCACACAGTGGAGGATTCTTTCTCCCCTGTGTGAAATCACATCTGGCATATTCCCGCTGGAATTGCGCATTGTCTGAACGGTGATGCGTAATTCCAACAGGAATAATGGGCTCCTATGGGAGAAAGCGCGGTCGCAGGTGCGTAAAGAATTTACATGGTCATTCTTTTAACACCTGCGCTTTCTCCAATAAAAGCACTGCGTATATTTACGCAGTGTCTGCACGGCAAAAGTGAATTTACATTCACTTTGCCGGCAGACGCACACGCACTTGCGCTTTTTTGAAAAGCCCGCGCAAAAAAGCGCAGTGTGTGTTTTATTCCAGATTAGTAGTGCTATTTTCAGCCATTTTTATGTTTATGCTTTTTCTGGATGGTTCTATCAGTGGCTGCCTGCACTCATCTAAGGAAAATACGGCATTTGGTTTTATTCATATGGAGGGGTGAGCATCCGAATGTTTGTTTATTATTATTTTTCTCATCTTAAAAGCTTACTTGAACTCTGTGTGGCAATCACTGAATAATGATATCTATCTTTTCAGCCCGGAGATTCCCAGAGTAAAGTATTTTCTGCTTTTGATGTTCCAATATTTACAGAAGAGTTCTTGGACCAAAACAAAGGTGAAAAGGCATTCTTTTTTTTATAATTATTTTAAGTCAAGTTTTTTATTAAATACTCTAAGCATACTATCAAAAGATGCACATGACCTTATAGTATGCAGTACATCACATTTTTATTCAAAACTGGTTTCAGAAGAATTGTAATGGTCATTCTCCCATTATAATGCAAGTTAATTTCATTCATTTATTTTTTAAAAGATAGTGCATGCACTTTAAAGACATACCATCTGTGCATCACATACAGCAACAAGAAGGCTACGTTCACACGGTGCGTAATAGCAGCTCTTTTTTGCATTTGTGTATTTCTGCACAAAAAAGCACAACCGCATTCACACGCCGTGCATTTTTACCTGCACTCTTCTTGAGCCCATTTTATAATGTGGGCTATGTGAGAAGTGCACGTAAAAATGCACAAACAATTGACATGTCGATTCTTTTTGCGCACGCACTTTGCATTGAACGCTCATCTGCAAAAAGACGGAACGTGTCTGAAAGTATTTAAACAAAAGCCGTTGCTTTGCAGCTCAGTAGACACATCAAGAAAACATATGGAACCAGGGGCAAACAGAAATTGAAGAGGGAACCTACAGAAATACAATAGTTGATATAGGTAAAGAATATTTATACCGTGTTAGCCAGTAGATAGAAAAATATATTGCAATCTGAGAGTCCTCAGTGGTTGATACCTTTTAATGGTAACTGAAAAGATGGTAAACATAGACAGCTTTCGGGACACTGTGGTCCCTTCTTCAGGCTGGTAATGACACAAATTCTGAAGACACATACATATATACATAAGCAAACAAAAGAAAAAAAAAGCAAAACAGTGTTATATGCTCTGGTAAATACGACAGGTGGTGTAAAGCAGAGTAGGAGTAGGGAGGGGTGGAGGAGCAGGGACAGAGAAACCAGATTTCTAAGATAAGCGGAACAAATTGTATTAGGTAAATGGTTAGCAACCCATGGAGACCTGAAAATACTTAGTTGAGTTGTAAAGAGTAGAGTTCTAAGTGCCCGATGCATTATGGGCCCGATCACGTGATCGGCCCTGGTGCATTATAGGCCGGATCATGTGATCGGCCCGGCTTCAATATGCACATTGCGCATGCGCGGAACCGGGCTGATCACGTGATCTGACCCATAATGCATCAGGACCGATCATGTGATCCGGCCCATAATGCACCGGACTAGATGTGATGTACCAGCCGGTGCATCATAGGAGGAAAAGAGGGCAGGAAATTCCAAAATAAGGAAGAGATGAAAAAACAATTATGCCTCCCAGCGGGGCGTGCAGTCATGCAGCGAGGAGGGGAGAATGGAGCCTGGAGCCGCCTTTCTAATCGCCTGTCTGAGCGACACCCAGTAAGTTCAAAGTCATTTTTCATCATTTTTATAGGGCAGATTTACAGCAGAGAGGGATGGTTAGGGAGCACCTAGGAAGGTGTAGGGACAACTAGTGATAGGTTAGTGGGTTAGATCCAAGTGACAGGTTCCCTTTCAGTTGAAAAAATGACCTGAAATCTTTTCATGTGCAAAAAGAAAGAACTAAAATAATGTGGTTGTATAAATATGCACAGCGGTATAAGCACAGGAAGGGATGGGGAGGATGGAAACATCTCGCCAACAATAAGGTTCCTGGCTCCAACAGGTTGGAATCGCCCAGACTGGCCCTGGTTCCAGGCTGTAAGCACAAGTGAAGAAGAATAAATCCAGCAAGTCGAACTCTGTTGATGGAATGCGGTTTATTGCAGAATAAAAGCTTCAAACAATACAGACAGACAGTGTGCAGGGGACAAAGGCCAACGCGTTTTGCCGCTCAGGTCTTAGTCATGACTCAATGAGATGGACTGGAGGTGCAGTTAAAATACCCGCCCTTCGATCACTGCACAGCTGTGTGAATTAATGGGAGCAATTGAAAAAGGTGGAGGTATATACATTCCTACAATAATGAACGTTACGTTATATATTTTACACAGGAGACTAACATACGTATCTCCTTTCTTTATCGATATCTGCTGTCAAAAATTCAAATGGAATATTTTTCCCCACCAGTATACTAACTCCTCTTGAATATGAGGAATATATTGAGTGGAAGGTATATCCCAACCATCTTTTACCCCTCATCAAATTTATTGTTTCATTGGTTACATGTGTTTCTTGTATAATATAAATGGCTGGATGGTAACGAAGATACTGGTAACATTTCGGAAACATTCGCTAGCTCCCTAATATTCCATCTCTCCCTTATTTTTTTCATATAAGCTGTGATGATGTTGAAGTCCTCTTTTATACTCCCCACTTGCAAGGATAGTGTGGTTATAGAGTTATGACAGTTAGTTATAGCTGCTATTACATCCTTAAGTGTCAGTTCCTTGTCTTTACCATGTTTCATTTGTTGAGCTTCGTCATTATAATCTACTTGTAGTTTCCCTGCATCCTCCTCTGACTGACTTTCATCAGAGGATTGTTCTCCCTCAGAATCCTTATCTCTTTCCTTCAGCCCCCATGTTTCTTTTCCTCCCCCTGCTTGTGAGCAAACTTCTTCAACCTCTCAGCAATCTCCCGCCTCTTACCCTCCACTCAGGGAGCAGTGCTGCATTCCTCAGCTTCATCTTGGGAGGTTCTGGCATGAGCTATTTTAGGCTTCAGGTTACCTCTTTTCGGCATTACTCCACTTCGGGCTGTAGCTGTGTGGTTGCAGGGATGAGTTACTGACATGTAGGATCTTTCAGGTCTCGTTAATCACACTTTGGCAGGGTGTATGTTGGATAATCGGAGAGTTCTCTCGTGTGTCCTATAGCATGCTTGGCTATCAGTTCTATATCTTTCACTGTTCCAGACTACCTCCAATGTCTTCCAGTAGGTACCAGTTGGAATTTACAAAGGGCCTAATCACTTGTTCAATCTCTTCTCTGGTTAATTTAGCTTCAATAAACGACCTCCATTTCTTAAAAAATGTATCCATCCATTTGTCTTTGTTTCTTTCTGCTTCCCTTTTATCAATAGCTAGGGCCTTTCATAAACCCACTAATAAATCATTTTCATCTGGTAGCAAATGTGGTAGCCAATTTCGAATTATGAGCCGTTTTGCCAGTAAAGCTATTGCATGAAATAAACTCGGCAACACTCCCCTCTCCCTTTTGCCCTCAGTATAATGAAAAATCCAGCACATAGGATCAAGATCCACCATAACACCACATGACTCCATACTATCCTCCAAAAGTCCTGCATTGCTGTGCATCGCCATAAACCATGTATCATGTCCGTTTTCTCATTAATACACTTAGGGCATTTCAGGGATCTGTCCGGACAAGTTACAGTAGGGAGATGTTAAATCCACAGACCATTTCATGCATTATTCTAAACTGGCTATCTCTCCATTGTTCACTCCGGATGGATTTCCTGATTCCACCCCAGCCTTTAAGGATATTATGTACTGTGTCATTTGCTTGAAAATATTGCGCACATTGAGCAAAAAGGTTTGTCTGATCCTTAGGGTAGCAAAATTTCTCTAGTTTGATTGTATATGGAAGATATGTTAATGTTCTCTATGTCCCTGTATACTACATCATCAAAGTCATTTGTCTCTGCCTATCTTGAAACGTCTCAAAGGTTTTGCATCACTTGAAATCACAACTGACTATACTGCAACAGTTAATATTTGTCTAGGTCATATGATTCTAACACTTCCAGGCCCTCAACCACCTTTTTTCCAACTCATGAATCAAGTTGTCCATCTTCATCACCCCTTGTATCTGCCACTCAGCAAACAGTGTGTTCTCCTGCCCTAGTATGAAGTCTGTATGTGCTCAAGGATTTGAGTATTTTGACACCTTCCAAGACGATTTGAACTTTTTCCGCACTGCTTTACATGCCATGATTGTCTCTTTGAAGACCAGGGAACTCTTGATGGCCACCAGGATGCCCACCAAAGACACGTGCAAAAGCGAGATCTTGTGCCACGGTTTACAGTACTCAGTTTCCAAAACACAATCTGAGTAGTGTGCAGTGACTTTTATCCAATTTATCATGTGTCGCAGTAGGCATGCTAAGTTATACCCCCTTATATCTGGCAATCCTACTCTTCCACTATCTTTTGACATCATCAACGTTCTAGCTTGTAGTCTTGGTTTCTTCCCTCGCCATATAAACTTCATAAATGCTTTGTTTATTCTTTAACAGTCAACATGTTTCATCAAAAGGGGAATAGTCTGCATGGGATATAACAATCGAGTGAAGCTTACCTTTTTCAGCAGGTGACACCTCCCGAATAGAGTCAGTGGTAAGCCAGCCCAGTTCCTCAGTTCTTTCTCAATATTTTCTACAAGGGGTTCATAATTTAACAAATAAACTAATCCCTGTTTCCTACCTATATAAAGACCCAGATACTTTATAGACGTTTTGGCTTTTGGTATACCTAATAAACTATAACTACCACCTAGACCTCTCTCTCCTTTTATCATGAATATCTCACATTTTGTCCTGTTCAATCGAAACCACAAAAAACAACCCAAACAGGTCTATATTATTTATCTATATATAATTGTCTAAGGCGTCTCTCAGTCACAGAAATCGCGCGCCAGACAGAGGCAGTTCATTGGTGCCCGCCGGAGGTGAAGCAAGCCGGCGGACGGGTAAGTATCCTTATGGGATTTTTTTATTTTTATAACCGTGGATGAGGGGGGGCTGCGGGGAGCGGAGGAGGGACAGGAGCAGCGGAGGGGGGCAGGGGAAGTGCGCCTCCATCCTGCCCCCCCCCCCCCCGCTTGCTCCATTTCGCGCCCCCCCGCCACCATCCTGCCCCCCCCATCCTGCTCCTCCGGCTCCATCCTGCCCCTCTGGATCCATCCTGCCCCCCCCGGCTCCATCCACTCCTGCCCCCCGCATCCATCCTGCCCCCCCCCCGCATCCATCCTGCCCTCCCGCATCCATCCTGCCCCGCCGGCTCCATCCTGCACCCCCACCACCATCCTGCCCACCCCCCCACCATCCTGCCCCGCTGACTCCATTCTGCCCCCACCACCAACCAGCCCCACCGGCGCCATCCTGCCCCACCGTCTCCATTCCGCCCCGCTCGCCCCATCCTGCCCCGTCGGCTCCATCCTGCCCTGCCGGCTCCATCCTGCCCTGCTCGCTCCATCCTGCCTCCATCCTGCCCCCCGCCACAATCCTGCTTCCCCGCCCGCCCCGCCACCATCCGGCTCCATCCTGCTCCTCTGGCTCCATCCTGCCCTGCTCGCTCTATCCTGCCCCGCTCGCTCCATCCTGCCACCATCCTGCCCCCCCATCCTGCTCCTTCGCCTCCATCCTGCCCTGCTCGCTCCATCCTGCCCCGCTCCATCCTGCCCCGCTCCATCCTGCCCCGCTCGCCACCATCCTGCCTTACTCGCTTCATCCTGCCCCCCTGCCACCATCCTGCCTCGCCGGCTCCATACAGCCCCGCCGGCTCCATCCTGCCCCGCCGGCTCCATCCTGCACCCCCGTAACCATCCTGTCCCCCAGTCACCATCCTGCCCCCATCCCCAGCCATCCAGCCCCCCCCCGCTACCATCCTCCTCCACCACCATCCTGCCCCGCCGGTTCCACCCTGCCCCACTCGCCACCATCCTGGGCACCCCGCCACCATCCTGCCCCCTCGGCTCCATCCTGCCCCGCCGGCTCTATCCTCGCCCCGCTCGCCTCCATACCACCCCACTCGCCACCATCCTGCCCCCCCTCCCCATCCTGCCCCTCCGTCTCCATCCTGCCCGCCCCCCACCATTTTGGCGGCCCCCCCATTTCCTCCCCCCCTTGCCACCATCCTGCCCCCGCTCGCTCCATCCTGCCCCCCGCCCGCTGTTCTTGCTCCCCCTGGCTCCATCCTGTCTTCCCACCTCCATCCTGCCCCCCCCCCCCCACCATCCTGCCCCTCCTCCCCACCATTCTGCCCCTCCCCCCACCATCCTGCCCCGCTCTCTCCATCCTGCCCCCCCGCTGTTCTTGCTCCCCCGCCTCCATCCTGCCCCGCTCGCTCCATCCTGCTCCTCCGGCTCCATCCTGCCCTGCTCGCTTCATCCTGCCCTGCTCGCTTCATCCTGCCCCGCTCGCTCCATTCTGCCCCGCTCGCTCCATCCTGCCCCGCTTGCTCCATCCTGCCACCCCTGCCACCATCTTGTCCCGCTCGCTCCATCCTGCCCCGCTCGCCACCATCCTGCCCGCCGGCTCCATCCTGCCCCCCCTTCACCATCATGCCCGCCGTCACCATCCTGCCCCCGCCCCCCGCGCTATCCTGTCCCCCCCCCGCTACCATCCTCCTCCTCCGGCTCGCTTCATCCTGCCCCGCTCGCTCCATCCTGCCCCGCTTACTCCATCCTGCCCCCCCTTCCACCATCCTGTCCCACTCACTCCATCCTGCCCCGCTCACCACCATCCTGCCCCTCCGTCACCATCCTGCCCCCCGTCACCATCCTGCCCCCCTGCCACCATCCTGCCCCGCTCGCTCTATCCTGCCCTGCTCGCCACCATCCTGCCCCGCCGGCTCCATCCTGCCCCCCCATCACCATCCTGCCACCCGTCACCATCCTGCCCCGCCGGCTACATCCTGCCCCGCTGGCTCCATCCTGCACCCCATCACCATCCTGCCCCCCAGTCACCATCCAGCCTCGCCCCCCAGCCATCTAGTCCCCCCCCGCTGCCATCCTCCTCCTCCGGCTCCATCCTGCCCCGCTCGCTCCATCCTGCCCCCCGCCTTTCTTGCTCCCCCGACTCCATCCTGTCCCCTCCCCACCTCCATCCTGCTCCTTCGGCTCCATCCTGCTCCTTTGGCTCCATCCTGCTCCGCTCGCTCCATCCTGCCCCCCTCCCACCATCTTGCTCCGCCGGCTCCATCCTGCTCCGCCGGCTCCATCCTGCCCCGCCGACTCCGTCCTGCCCCGCCGTCTCCATCCTGCCCCGCTCGCTCCATCCTGCCCCCCCGCCACCATCCTGCCCTCCCAGCCACCATCCTGCCCCGCCGGCTCCATCCTGCCCCCACACCACCATCCTGCCCCGCCGGCTCCACCCTGCCCCACTCGCCACCATCCTGGGCACCCCCCCGCCACCATCCTGCCCTGCCAGCTCCATCCTGGCCCTCCGGCTCTATCCTGCCCCGCCGGCTCCATCCTGTCCCTCCGGCTCCATCCTGCCCTGCTCGCTCCATCCTGCCCCACTCGCCACCATCCTGCCACCCCTCCCCATTCTGCCCCTCTGCTCCATCCTGCCCCCCCCCCACCATCCTGGCCGCCCCCCCATTTCTTCCCTTCCTTGCCACCATCCTGCCCCGCTCGCTCCATCCTGTCCCCCGGCCGCTGTTCTTGCTTCCCTGGCTCCATCCTGTCTTCCCACCTCCATCCTGCTCTTTTCTGCCCAACTGTCAAAATGTTTTTTAGCTTCCGTCCATTGATGTTTATCTTCCTCACTACGTGTGGTCTTAAATGCTGCGTATGTTTCTCTCATTTTATTACTAGCTGTAGTATAATGTTCTTTCACTTTTTTCTTGTGTCAGTGCATACGCCAGTATTTTTCCCCTTAGCAACCGCTTTTCCTTCTTCCCAAAACAACCTAGAATTTTGCTGCTGCTCTACATTAGTCAGCGAATAGTCCATGCTCCACTCTTTTTTATTTATTTATTTTTTAAATCAGATAGTTTTTATTGAACATTTTCAAAACATACAAAAATTTGACATATACAGTATATTCACATCTCTGTGTGCATCAATACAAAAAATGTCTCTTCCCTCCCCTCCCCCACTCACCCCTCAGCAACAAAATTCTCCCCCAGCAGCTTATAACATCTTTCAAATGGTTTGCTATTCCACATCAGTATAAATTTTTGTCGGAAGTCTTCCAATCGTATGCATCTCCAGAGTAACAACCCAGTACTCCACCCGCTCTCACCCGTACCGCAGCCATGGAGCCCACATTCTTTCAAATACAGCAGTTTTCTCTCTTTTTTTCAAATATGCCCCTTTCCATTCGGACCAATTCATCCACCTGCTTCACAAATTCACTCCTGTTTGGGGGGTCTTGCCATATCCAATGCCTCGCTATGAATTTTCTTGCCGTAAATAACAGCTTGGCAATAGCAACTTTTGAGATATTATCAGTTACCACCTCCTCCACGTAGCCCAATAGATAAACCGTAGGATCCTTGGGTACAGCGCAACTATATGCTCCAGCTATTCAGTTGATAACCGTTATCCAAAATGAAGATAGTCTTGGGCTGGACCACATCATGTGAACTGGCAGGGCCCCATAGCAAACTTTTGAACGGGGCCCCCTCCAAGACACACCCCCAATGACAATGCCCCTCCAAGACACGCCCTCAATGACACGCCCCTTCAAGACACACCCCCTTACAGGCCCCAGCAGTATATACAGCAGCCCCAGTGGTATACAGCAGCCTCCCCAGTGGTATATACAGGCCCAAGCCGTATTACAGCAGCCCCAGTGGTATACAGCAGCCTCCCCAGTGGTATATACAGGCCCCAGCAGTATTACAGCAGCCTCCCCAGTGGTATATACAAGCCCCAGCAGTATTACAGCAGCCCCAGTGGTATACAGCAGCCTTCCCAGTGGTATATACAGGCCCCAGCAGTATTACAGCAGCCCCAGTGGTATATACAGCCCCTGGTGGTATATACAGGCCCCTGGTGGTGGTATATACAGGCCCCTGGTGGTGGTATATACAGGTCCCTGGTGGTGGTATATACAGGCCCCTGTGGTGGTATATACAGGCCCCTGTGGTGGTATATACAGGCCCCTGGTGGTGGTATATACAGGCCCCTGGTGGTGGTATACAGGCCCCTGGTGGTGGTATATACAGGCCCCTGGTGGTGGTATATACAGGCCCCTGGTGGTGGTATATACAGGCCCCTGGTGTGGTATATACAGGCCCCTGTGGTGGTATATACAGGCCCCTGGTGGTGGTATATACAGGCCCTGTGGTGGTATATACAGGCCCTGGTGGTGGTATACAGGGCCCCTGGTGGTGGTATATACAGGCCCATATACAGTGCTGCCGGCTGGGTGGAAAGCGCGGGAAGCGCACAGTTACCTGCTCTGCCTCTCCCCGTCTCCCGGCTTTTGGTGGGGCGGGCACTGCTGCGCAGTGATCACTTGTTGCAGCCCCTCTTCCGGCTCCTCTTCCAGGTTAGCGGTCGCGGCGGGCGGCTGGGGCACAGGCAGCAGGGCCCCCGGGGAGCTTGGGGCCCCCCCGGGGAGCTCGGGGCCCGCCGACCGCGGTAGTTACGCCGCTGTATTGCAGCTGTACGGCATAGCAGACATAGCGGCGCTGGGTCCGGGTCCCCCACAAGCGCCGGGCACCAAAGCGACCGCTACGTCTGCTATGCCGGTAGTTACGCCCCTGATCTTGGCAATCAGAGTTTTCTCTCAGCCCGGCTCTATACAACACCAACGGGGATCTATAAACTCTATGTATCATGTATATATGTGACAATCTAGCCAGTTCATACAGAGACAGCTTAGGAACATATTCCAGGATAGTATTCCAGACATGGGAACAACCTCCACTTCCCACTTCGCCCGTGTTTTAATAGGAAAAGCGAGGAGGAACATGTGCAGTACGTCTCTGTATATACATGATATCACGCTCTCGACATCCCTCCACTACAAATATAGTCATGACTATGTCTTTATGTATAGTCAGGACTCCCCTACCTCCTGCCCTGACCGCGTGTCACATCTGCATATACAGGTACCAACCCAAGTCAGGTAAACTATATTCTGTTCTTATTTGATGAAAGGATTTCAATCCCTGTCCGTCAACTATTTGATACATGTATTGAATTCCCCTTGGTAACCAGTCACTTAGTCTGCCCATTTTAAGAATCTCCGGTAGTTTCTCATTGTCCCATATAGATGAATACTTCGTCAATTCCGTCACTCCTCTCAGCTGTTTAATTCTATCCCATACCTTATGCATAAGGTCAAGCGTTGGGTATCTCCGTCCCATAGATCTCAGTGAACCATCCTCCAGTCCATCCATCAGGGGATCTATGAACAATTACTTCCAGCACTTCTAGAATGGGATTATTTTCCACTTTACTTGCCCAGCCTCGCAGATGTTGACTCTGGGCAGCTAGATAGTAAATCACCGGATGAGGTAGTGCAAGGCCACCCTCATCTTTTGGCCTCTGTAGAGTCTCCAACCGAATTCTAGGTTGTTTCCTACCGCATATCAGAGCCCTGAACAGATAATTAATCAGCTTAATTTTCTTTTGGGGAAACCACACGGCAGAGTTATGCAGTACGTACAATATCTTGGGCGTCAGAATCATTTTAATTAGGTTGACCCGACCCATCACTGCAACCTGTTCCAATCATTAACTTTACTCCTCAGAACCTCCAGTAATGGGGTAAAATTTAGCTGCAGATAGGCCGAGATGGGCAGAGCCACCTGCATCCCCAGATATTTAAATTGATTCACTTTTTTTTTTAACTTTTACGTCCCTGTCCATTCCTCCAATTCTTCCTCTTCCCATCCACCTCATACAAATTTGACTTGTTCCAATTTATTGTAAGCCCAGAGAGTACTCCAAACTCCTCAATAGCCTGCATAGCATTTTTATTTCTTTTTAACCAAAGTCTCTATCTCGCAGCAAGTATGAAGGGAATCGCCATAAGTAATCTAACCACCTTGGATATTTGTCTGTCAATTCAATAATTACTAGGCTGTGATCAGAAATCACCATATTTTCTATCTCAATGTGGTTCGTATTCTGCAATATTTTATCCGTTCTCAGGATCAGATCTATTCTAGACTATGTGCCACGGGGATGAGGATAGTGGGTGTATTCCCTATCCAGTGGATGTAACACCCTCCAGATATCTCCAAGACCTAGTTGGATCGCCATGTCTTCTAGAAGTTGAATATCTATCGTTAGGGTCTCCCGTCTGGGTGTCTCACCTCCGTCCCCTATTCTCTATCTGTCTTCGTCTTCCCTTATGACACTATTAAAGTCCCCTCCCATCACAATATTAGTCATGGTGTCAGTCAACGGTCGGTTCTGTACCGCCATAAAAAAACGTTTTGTGATTTATGAGGGGCATAGATATTGTAGATGCTAAACTGTTCAGTTTGACTTTCGATAATTAGATGTGTAAGTCTCCCCTCCTGGTCCCCTTCTTTCAACATTAGTTTGTGGGCAAATGCTTTATTTACCAGGATCAACACCCCTGCTTTTCTTTTGTGTGCCCCCGATCCGTACACCACCCCAACCCACATCTTATGAATTCTAAAAATTTCATCTTGCCTTAGGTGGGTTTCTTGTAGCTGTGCCACATCTACTTTTAACCTTTTAAGGTGCCTCAGGACCATAGCTCTTTTGTTGGACGACCTCAACCCTTTCACGTTCCATGTCACGATCCTCACCATGGTTGTTCCTCATTTGTGTACATATAACCAGGTAATCTAGCCAGTGTCATACCCCATACCCCACTATGATATCCGTGCTTGTAAATGCAAACACCAAATACAACCAAAATACAATTTTACAAGAAACTGCAAGGAAAGACCTGGTAAACCTCCAGCCACCCTTCTTGTTACCCTCTCCTCTTCTAAGCCACAATTTGGTGACTTCCACTTTTTCTGCTAAGAGACCATGAAGATCAGCTCCCCCGTAAACTCCTTTAGAAAACTACCACCATGTGGCGAGCGCTGGTATTGTCCATTCGCCGTAGTAGTGCACACCGTTTACTCATTCCCGTCTGTAATTATACGTCCAACAGAACTATAAGACGCAGATGAGTGATTCATGTCAAACAAAGGTTTCTTCCCTCTCCCAACCAAACCCCCAATCCGTAAGAAAGGAAAAAAAGAGGTGGAGGGTAAAAGAAAAGGGTGAAGGGGAAAAGAGTGTGGTAGAGGAAGAAGAGTGGAAGGCAAGGAAGACAAGGGCGAGAGCACCTCCGCTCAACTCTGATTCAGTCTTACTGTTCATCTTCATCCATGTCAATCATTTTCTTGACAGTCAAAGGGCCTACTTGAAGTAGGATAGATCTGCATCAAGCTCCCTTTCTGGAGGACCTTGTCAAAGGCGTCTGTTGTTCTTTAGATTCACACTCGACAATCTCAGCTGGTGTCCATCGTCTCTGTTCTCAACTGTGAGCTCTTTGTCTTCTCACATTCAGCCCTAGGGTTTGCGGTGCGCCTGCTCCCGGGGGCAGACTGGCTCAAAGTCTTTTGAACTTGTGAGGCATTAGAAATGGAGGTAGGTGATGACTTCCATTGTACAATCTTCTTGCTTCCTTGGGATCAGTAAGAGCTCTCATCACTCCATCTTGTGATCTGAATCAGAGGATAGCTGGATACATCAGATGGAAGAGCACATTTTTGCGATATAATAACGTGCATACTTCACTGAAGGCCTTCCGCTTTCTTGAAACCTCCACTGAGTAATCATCGTACACCAACATTTTGTGACCCCGTATCAGTAGTGGCTGTCTCCTACTTTTGAATGTTCTGAGTATTTCTTCCTTATCTTTGTATTCTAGAAACTTTACCACCACCTGTAATGGTTTTGTAGGGGCAGCTTGCAACGGATCTTGTTTTCCTGTGTCATTGGTGTCACGTGGAGGACCCACTCTGTGGGCCCTTTCCACTTTGCAGTAGTGGGATAAGCCCAATGCTTTGGGTAGATCATATTCACAAATCTCATCTAGCTGTTTCAGACCCAGCAATTCAGGGAGCCCCACTAATCTCCTCCTGGAGTGATTTTCTAAATCTTCCAGTTTATTAGCCATAAAGCTGGAGTGCTTTTGCAATTTGTGCTTCCATATGCTTCTGCATTGGATAAGCGCTGCTCAGCCTCCTGCAACCGGGTCTCCTGTTGTGCTGTAGCAGTTTGCAAATCAAGTAGTGAAGCCTGCAATACCTCCTTCATGGCATTTTTAACATCTTCTGCCAGGTATGCAGCTACCTCTTTTGCCTCTATTCTTCTTCTGGGTCCCCCCAGCCACACCGCTGTCACGGTTGCAGTATAACTCTCCTTCCTCCTCCCTATTATCTCTTGTCTTTGCCGCTGTCACCATTTAAGTTATGACCGCTTCCCGCCCCCTCTCCAGCTCCAACCCTCCTCCCTCCTTCAAGGAGCTCCGGAGTACATAGCGATCCATACCGCTCAGTCTCCAATGTCTTTTCAGCGATCCTGTGTGGTCTGTGCACCGGTGGCCGGTGGTAAATGTGTTGTTGTGTGGCAGGGTCTGAGGGAGCTGTCTCACGCCACTCTTCCCATAACAGCGCCTTAACCGGAAGTAGGTTGAATATTTTGAAAACCAGACTTGTATCTTTTTTGAATCATGTATTTATCATTTACAAGTAACCAAGCATACATAACGATATAAAATGCAGTACAAATTTTTCAGAATATCCCATCATAAACAGAACAAAAGAAACTATCCCCCCACCCCCTCTCCCTCAATCTATTGCGTCAGCTCAAAGATTTAAGGAACCAGACCTACCATCTCTCCTCTAAGTCCATGTGGAAATACACTCAATCACAGCCTGATTACTCTGAGAGGTCAAATGATGCCAGCACTGGGTAGTCCAGTCAACCCCCCAAACATTCTCCAACTGATTTAGCGTACCCTGTTTAGTGTAGATATTGTGCTCAATGAGGATTATAAAATTTATTTTATTAACAAATTCCTTCCTGGTCAGGGGATTCTTATCAAGCTAGTGCCGAGCAATTATCTTACATGCAATGTACAGCATCCCTGCGATCACCAACTTTCCCTGTTCATCCATCATCCTATCACCCACATGCCCCAGAATACATGTCAATGGGTCCCGGGACACATCCACTCCCGTCACCCCTTGTATGAGGTTTAAAACAACTATCCAGAATGCTTGTAGGCGAGGGCAGGATCAGAGCATATAGACAATATCCGCCTCCTCCATTCCACAGCGAGGACATTCCGAATCCCGTTAGCCCGGCCCAACACATCGATACAGGGGTTCTATACACTCTGTACAAAGTAAACAATTGTGATATTCATCTGGATTCACTCATGGAGATCTTAGGGATCTACTGCAGAATATCTTCCCACTATGTGTGCGATATATGACCCAAATCTTCAGAAGATTTTGACTTAGTCAACAGTGGGTGTCTGTCAAGGAAAGTCTCTAGCAGGCCCCGGTACAACAAGGAGATAAGCCCCCCTAGTGCTTCTCTGTGACCCAATGACATTTAGTATGCTCTCAGTCTGAATCGTATCTGAGACCGTCTGTTCTGTTCAAGGAATGCATGCCACAGCTGCAGATATTGGTAAAACAATGTGCACGCTAAGGGATATTCTTCTCCAGCTCCTCAAAAGACTTAAACGTGTCACCATTCAGCAGGAAAACATACCATATCCCAATCCTCCTCCACTGACCAAAGTTCCGCAAATGTAGCATCTCAGTTAACCTTGGGTCATACCAGATGGAAGTATAGCTAGTTTAATCTGTACCCCATCCACTGTTTAATTGTCTGCCACACTTTTCATGTCATCACCACCGTGAGGAACCTTTGGGAGATCAACCAGAAGCTGCCTGCCTCCACACTAGCCAACTGAGGACCACTCCCCACCATATGCCTAAGAATCCTAACAACAGAACAGTAAAAATTCTGGTCCCCTAAGCCGATTAGCGACATATTTCGGGACTTGATATGGGGAAAGAGACAACCCAGGATACGATTGGAGACGTTGCAGAGACCGAAAGATGAGGGTGGGTTGGCATTGCCTCATCCTGGGATTTTCTATCTTGCAGCGCAGTGTCAGCATTTGCGGGGTTGGGCAGGTGTAGTGGACCATACTTCAATTAGGAGAGTCTTGGAGGACATGACGGGTAGGACCCCTTTGGTGGATGGACTCGAGGATGGGTCAATGGGGGTTTTGGGAAAGAGATATCCAACTCTTGACCTTACTCACAAACTCTGGGAACGTATTAAACAACTGAGAGGAGTGACGGGCTTGACGAAATATACACCGGTTTGGAACAACGGGAGATTTCCGGGCTTGAAATCTATGAATGGACTGCCGGAGTGGATGCGGGGAGGTATTCTCTATGTACACCAACTATTGGATAGACAGGGGCTGAAATCCTTTCAACAGTTAAGATTGGAGTTTGACCTGTCCGACAAGGAATGGTATCACTATCTGAGGGTCCAACATGCGTTTAAAGCACAGGGCATTGGGAGGACTCTCCGTGTCCACTCTGATATTGTCCTTGATTATATCTGTCACGACGGGATGACAAGAGGAGTGATCTCCTGCATATATAGGGATTTACTACATACTTTTCTCCTTTCATTTCCTATTAAGTCCCGTCAGAAGTGGGAAGAGGATGTGGGCCCCATATCTGATGACCAATGGACCAGAATTATGGAATATATACCTAAACTATCTATAAGTGAACCATCTAGATTGTCGCAATTATATGTGCTACATAGAGTATATAGATCGCCAGTGATAATGCACCGAGCGGGATTGAGAACTGACTCAGAATGCCCGAGATGCAGGGGGGAGGGAGCCGGAATTTATCACATGATGTGGTCCTGCCCAAGATTGTTCTCATATTGGACCACAGTTATCAATCGGATAGAGGGTGCATACGGGTGTGTGATTCCAAGGGATCCTATTGTCTGTCTGCTGGGATATGTGGAGGAGGTGGCAATTGACAATGCACTAAAGGTTGTCGTCGCGAGATTATTATTTGTGGCAAGGAAATTGATAGCGAGACATTGGATTCAGGAAGACCCCCCGAGTAGAAGAGAGTATATGAGAATGGTAGAGGAATTAATCCGATTGGAAAGGGGTGTATGTGCGAGACGTGGAAAATCGGAAATGTTTGAGAAAATGTGGTCATCATGGTCACAATATGGGTGAGCTGAGAAGATATTCCTGATATACATACCGGGGGTAGGATAGGCGACAAGACGATTGTATATGTTTTCATGTATACGTTAATGTTTGTTTCCTACTGTTTGGCCGCTGTTGGCTGGATTTGCTGTCAGGGACGGGAGCGGGAGGGGGGCGGGAGGGGTTGCACCTTGTGTTAATGTAACCTGTTAAAATGTTCAATAAAAATCTACCTGATTTAAAAAAAAAAAAAAAATTCTGGTCCCCCCAACCCACCAGATGTTATCCTTGGGATGCAATATAGTACACCCATGGATTAGGGACCACCAGACCCCATCCTCCTTGGCACACTGCAGATACTCTAGCTTGATACGTGCCTACTTCCCCTTCAAAATCAAATCCCTGAAAATGGCATTAATCTTATAAAACCTGTTCTGCGGTAACCACAGCCAAGCGTTGTGTAAGACATAGAGGAGATGGGGCATAACATTAATTTTTAGCAGATTTGCTCTTCCTGCCACTGAAAGGTACAGTCTACTCCAAGCCGCAGTCTTCTGTCTAAATTTACCCAACAGGGGACATAAGTTTAGCTTCTCATAATCATCAATATTAGCCAACACCTGAATCACAAGATAGCTAAATTCACTGACCACTCGTAGCGGAATCGATGAATCCCTCTCTACAGCCTTCGCCTGGTCTAGTGGGAGCAGTGTTAACTTGTCCTAATTAATAGAGATCTCTGACACAGCACCATAAGCATCCCTCACCTTCATAACTGCTCTCAAAGAGCTGCCCGCATCTCGGAGAAACAAGAGCGTATCATCCGTGTAGAGTGCCATATTTTATTCATACCTGAACTCCACAGTGCTCTGATCCCGCCTTATGACAGCTGCCAATGGCTAAATAGCAATGGCAAATAGCAAAGGGAACAAAGACCACCCCTGTCTTGTCCCCAGAAAAAGGGGGAAATCCTCAGATAACTGACCATTAACCCGTAGTCTAGCTCTCGGGGCAGTGTATAACAATTGAGACCATCTTATAAATTTCTCCCCAAAGCCCATATGTCGCATTGTGAACCACGGGTATCTCCACTCCACACTGTCAAAAGCTTTGGCAGCATCCAGTGACAGAATGACCCTGTGCCCCATATTATCCACCCTTGCCTGCATATTAAAAAACAGTCAATGCAGATTGGTGGCTACAGATTTACTAGGCATGAAACCTGGTTGGTCAGGATGTATAATAGAAGTAATGACTCTGCCAAGCCAGTTAGCCATCATTTTAGCCAAAAGTTTGATATCCGTTGTTAACAAGGAGATTGGGCGATACGAGGCTGGCGCCATGTGATTTTTTTTTTTCCCTTTTTGGGCAATACTACAATAATCAGTTTCCGCATGGACCGCAGCAACTCCCCCTTCTCCAGTCCCACGTACTACACCAACAAGGTCGATAACAGAGGCCCCTTAAACTGCTTGTACACTTCTCCCGGCAATCCATCCACACCCGGGGATTAGTCATTAACCATGGATGCCAGGGCAATCTCCAGCTCCCCCATGTCAAACGACTCATCTAACAACTCATGAGACTCAGCAGACAACCGTGGGAGCCTAGCCGCAGCCAAAAAAGCCTCAATCTCCTCCGCCTACGGAATCACCTGTGATCTATACAATGATACATAAAAGTCAATCAGTACCATCAAGATATCTTTCGTGGCAGTCACCTCCCTCCCATCTGTCACTGTCTACCATAGTATAGGAGGCGTTCCTCTGTGCGGCAGCCACCAAGGCCAGGAGACGACCAGCTTGTTCCCCCTCCTCACAGTATTTTAAAGTTTGGAACATCCTCTGATGTTCTGCCGTCCTCAGGACTCTTAGTATGCTGTCTGACTCTCTTAAGCCTCTCCTGAGCCTGTGTGGATGGGCACAAAACCAGAGCTGCCTTCGCCTCCTTTAGTTCCCGGTACAGCAACTGATCTTTTACCGTAGTTGCTGCTTTAACCCTGGAGATCTCCTTAATAAACAGGCCCTTGAAAAATGCCTTCATAGCCTCCCAGACAGTCCCAATGGCCGCCGTCCCTTTATTGACTGCAAAAAATTCCTCCACTTTCCGCTCCATGTCTTTCCCTGTATTTATAAACTGCAACCAATAGGGGTTCAATTTCCAGAGGGGACTGATGACAGGCAGGGATTTCTCATTTCAAAGCTTCAGAAACCTAGGGGCGTGATCTGACACTGTCCTAACCCTAAGTATCCAACCTCCTCTGTCCATTCCAACATTTGTTCATCCCAAAATGCCAGGTCAATCCTTGATAACGAGTAGAAGGTTGTTGAAAAACCGGAAAATTGGCGTGTGGTCAGGTGTTGGACCCTCCACAGGTCAATCATCGCCATTTCCTCTAACAATGCAGAAAATGAAGTACAGTTGCCCCCTTGTCGTCTTAAGTCCTCCCCCTCTATCCCAATGTGCATCCAAGACGTTATTAAAATCACGCATTATTAAATATGGAACACCTGGCAGCCCGAAATCACTTCCACAACTGTGCGAATCACCAGACTGCTGTATGGGAGTGGGATATAGATAGACACAAATAGCATAATCATGCCATTCAGCTTACATAGCAGGCAAACATAACATCCCTTAGGAATTATGTAGAAATACCGGGCACTAGTGGCTGTTTAACTTGAAGGGCTCTGACCAGCATAAGAGGAGAGGGTGTTGCTCATGTCATGAAAACAATTGTGCAATCGATTTGTGTAAAGAATTGATGGCAATCACCCCAAGATGTCTTCCAAGTGCAAGTCTTTTATTCCAATTTGGAATGAGGGTTACAAGTGTCCAGGGAGGGAGGGGAGTGCACAGTGGGATGACAGGCGCAACATTTCACGTGGATCCATGTGAAACGGTGCTCCCGTCGTCCCCCTCCGCACTCCCCTCTTTCCCTGGACACTTGTAACCCTCGTTCAAAATTGGAATAAAAGACTTGCACTTGGAAGACATCTTGGGGTGAGTGCCGTCAATTTTTTACACAAATCGATAACATCCCTAAGAGTCAGTGAACACTTGTAATTTTTCAAATTGTACTCCGGAGCAAACCAGTATACTGACCCCTCTCGAGTATGCGGAATAAGTACCATGGTAGCCGACCTGCATCAAGCGCTTACATAATTTGTGAGTTTTCTCTGGGACCATATGGGTTTCCTGCAGACAAATCACAGTAGGTTTTTCCTGGCATAGGAAAAACACCACTTGCTGCTTAGCACCAGATGCCAGGCCCCTAACATTTCAGTGCACAATTGTAAGATGACATGTCATTATATTGCAAATCAATAAATGTTTCTGAATCCTTACCAACTAGAACATCACCTAGAGAGATGACGCGTCCAAAAACTTCAACCCCTCTTGCCCCAATAACGGTAACATAACAAAGTCCCACTTGCACAGTATACCCTTTCCTGCAAGAAAAGATAGGCATAAGTTGTCCGTTTACCAACCACCTTCACTCCCGCACAAATCCTCAAACGCAGGGATTAAACATGTCCTAAGCAAACATTAACTTGGTTTCAGAAAGAAAAAAGGAAAACATACTGTATTCCCTTCCCATCAAAAGGAAGGAAAAAAAGAAGGAAAAAAGAAAAAAAAAAGTTTTCTTTTGATCATCGGTATAGACAGACACCGAAGAGTTCAATGACACAATCCACCATCATACGTGTCACGAAGACTTAGTCAGGACCTGCAGCTCTCTGGCGCTCTCTTATCCTGATGGACAAACCCGGTGTTGCCAGAGGATAAGATAGGAGCCCAGCTGCCTTAATTTATGTTGTGTACTGCGGCACATGATTTGACCGGATGTATATATACCATCAGTTCCTGCCTGGAACGTATATATACCTCGATCCACTCACCCTCAGGTGCACAATATCACATAAATACAAAAACTTTATGCTGTCACCACCGATCTCTTTAAGGTGGATCGGTCACCTGTCTGATAACGTGAGAAGCGGGGTTGCATGTCAGCTCGTCATATAACAGGAAGATTGAAACTAGTAAATTACAATATTTTTCTCCCAAAAGTTGGTAGTATTTACAAAAGATATACGGGATATTACAAAAGAGGCAATATACATGTATGCATAAAACAGTTATTAAAATAAAAGGAATAAAAAGTAAGAAATTGCAAGACCTACACCACGCGGTGATGAACCCAGGTCTTGTGGGGTAGTCTGCTCCCCAGAGGAGTAGTATTGATTCCTCCACTCAGCAAGGAGTGCTTACATCCGAGATCCAGGGTGGAATGAAGCCGAAATGGATGCTTTGGTTTTACGAAATGAGGTAGCAGGCTAGGACACCCCCATGTTGCTTACCTCACCCAGTGGCTTGGTTTTGTGGATCCTCCCAGGACCACAAGACTTAAAAAAGCTTAATTTTTCATATCTGGGTATGGGGTGGGCCCACATCCCCGATAAGCACCACAAGTTTACTTTCATTTAATTCCGAGAATATTGCTATCAAATATGACATATTTATGATGTTCAGAAAGCCAGAACTAATTTCCTAGGTTTCGGATGGGTTTTCAGTTATGAAAGCAGTATCAATAAATCGGCAAAAATGTACATATTACAAAAATATGATTTGTGTATTTGTGGTATGACCAGGTCTTATAAGATTTTACATTAACAAAACTATCCTTGTAAGACAAAGACTTTTGGAGGGAAATAGAAGTATCTTCTTGTGTTGGTGTAGAAAGTCATAAAGTTGCATTCTTTCAGATCGTAAAACTAGGGGGTCCTGGCAAGGATTGCCATAAAAGGAAATGCTTCTCTGTTGGGGGTCTTTCAACATTTTAAAACAATGACCAAAATTCATATTTATCCTGACACCTCCCTCTTTTAGACTGCGCTACGGAGGAAGGACCTTTCGCTACTCCTCCATGAGTATCTCTGTGGGCTCTCCCCGCCAGGATAACCCATCGGCATTTCCATGCTCACTGCCTTTTCGGTATAGAACGGTAAAGTCGTACTGCTGGAACGTGAGGCTCCAGCGTAGCAACCTTCCGTTTGTACCAGACACGGAGTTCAGCCAACTCAGGGGGTTGTGGTCGGTCACAACAGTGAAGAGGCGCCCGTACAGGTAGGGCTGTAAGCGTTGCAGGCCATAAAATGGCCAGACACTCCTCTTTATCTGAATAAGCCACTTCTCTCGGCAGGAGCTTCCAGCTAAGGTATAACACGGGGTGCACTTGGTTATCCGAGTCAACCTGGCTGAGCACAGCACCAAGGCCAAACTCACTGGCGTTGGTCTGTATTAGGAATGGCCGCGTGCCGTCGACCACCCTTAACACAGGCAACTGCTCAGGGCAATTTTCAAAGCCTGGAAGGCCACCTCGTAGTCCTTGGTCCAATTGACTGCATGGGGTAGGTTCCTCTTGGTGAGATCTGTCAAGAGCTTTGCAAGGATATTATAGTTTAGCACAAATCGCCTATAGTATCCTGCGGTGCCCAAGAAGGACAACACCTGCTTCTTGTTATTCGGGGTAGGCCAGTACACAATAGCGTCCACCTTCCCAGGCTCAGGTTTTAGTGTGCCCCTGTCTACCCGGTGCCCCAGGTAGTGGACCTCGTTTATGCCATCTGGCACTTTCCCAACTTGATGGTCAAGCCTGCCTGGTGAATGCACCCGAGCACCTGCCGCAGATGCTTGAGATGATCCTCCCAGGTGGAACTGAAGACGGCAATGTCATCCAGGTATGCCACCGTGTACCTCTCCAGTCCTTGGAGCTGGTGGTTAACTATTCGCTGGAAAGTGGCAGGGGCATTTTTTATGCCGAACGGCATGACCGTGGATTCGTACAATCCAAAGGGGGTGATAAAGACTAACTGCCTCAGGGCTCAGGGGAATCTGCCAATATCCCCGACTCAGATCCATAATGGAGAGAGAGCTTGCACTAGCTAACCGCTCCAGCATCTCCTCAATGTGTGGCATTGGTTGTGCATCAGAGGCCGTGATAGTGTTGAGCCCCCTGTAGTCCACACAGAACCGGGTGGTCTGGTCCTTCTTTGGCACCAGGACTACAGGGGACGCCCACACGCTCTTGGACCACTTAATCACCTCCAACTCCAGCATCTCATAGATCTCCTGGCGCATGACGCGCTGCACCTCGTCCCAGATTTGATAGGCTGTCCGCAGGAGTGGGGCATGATTACCGGTGTCCACTTCATGGACCGCCACCTCAGTCCTGCCAGGCATGTTGGTGAACACGTCTTAGATGGATTCCAGCACTGCTCGCATCTGAGACCGCTGGCATGTGGATAGCAAGGTGCTATGAAGTGGAGGGTGGCAACAACCGTCTTCACACGCCGCTACCTCGGGTTGATTTGGCAGTGCAAGATACATTTCTCTCATGTACCCGGTTGTTGCCACCATCCTGTTGCGGCGTGTAAAGGTACCATAAGGCCACGTGCAGACCATGACTATTTAGTGAGGTTTTTCCTCAGTATCTGTAAGGCCACGTGCAGACGATGAGTATTTGGTGAATTTTACTTCAGTATCTATAAGGCCAGGTGCAGACGATGAGTATTTGGTGATTTTTTACTTCAGTATCTGTAATGGTACCTTTACACGCCGCAACAGGATGGTGGCAACAACCGGGTACATGAGAGAAATGTATCTTGCACCGCCAAATCAACCCGAGGTAGCGGCGTGTGAAGACGGTTGTTGCCACCCGCCACTTGGGGCACCTGTTTCAGAGCAGTGCCCTAAAACAGGTTGATTTCAAGGCGATGGTTGTGGCCTGTATCGGCGTGTAAATAAGGAACAGAAGGGTTGTTTCGACACCAAGCTATGTACCTGGGCGTGACACAGGCTCCGGGTTACCGCGCCCCATCAGCGATCATTGGTGGAAGCTCCTGCGTTACGATTGGCAGACGCTGCATAGGGCGGCATATTTAAGGAGCTGACCAGTCACACTACACAATTGCTTAAGCGTCATGTATTAGTCAGCCTCCTGCGCTGGCTGCCCAATCATGATGTTATTGCTTTGTCCTATCAGCGTACGGAATTCTCGCAATCCACAATTGTGGCACGCCTATGTGTTGTCCCTGCTGCCTCTGTTCCGCCCATATTACCTTGTTATAGCGGCGTGTAAATGAGGTAAGGTGAGCTACAGAAGGTAACTTGTGGCACCCGGCGGTGTATCCAGAGAATGATGTAACCTACCGTAGCGCACCTTGTTGCGGCGTGTAAAGGTGGTGCGATTACCGTTTGCAACCGTTTGTGCGTGCTCGTGCACGTGAAGCACCCGGTTGTGGCCACCATCCTGTTGCGGCGTGTAAAGGTACCATAAGGCCACGTGCAGACAATGAGTATTGTGTCACATTTTCAAAAATTTGTTGCAAACTTTAAATGGTTACTTTTAGGCAAAAATCCACAAGGCTTTAGTCTTCCCAGGATGATACAGGGGTAGAAAAGTCCTTGCGGATCAATGCCTTGTTCATCTTGATGAACGTTAGTCTGTCCACATTCTGGGTGGACAGACGCGTGCGCTTTTCTGTCAGCACACCACTAGCAGCGCTGAAGACACGTTCCGAGAGAACGCTGGCTGTGGGGTACGACAAGATCTCCAAGGTGTGAGTGACGAGCTCAGGCCATTTTTCCAGATTGAAAGCCCAAAATGAGCAAGGCTCCATTTCCACAGTCATGGCATCGATGTTAAGTTGGAGATACTCGTGTACCATCTGCTCCAGGCGTTTACTGTGTCAGACTTCTCGTGTCTTCAGGCCTTGCAAATGATGGTCTAAAAAAATTGTGAAACGAAGCCACAAAATTGCTGTTACCACCACCAGATACGGTGTTACTGGTACGGTGTGAGTGATGATGACTCGACAGTCCCACGGTTGACAAGTTAGAACTGTGAGATTCACTCTGTGCACCATTGGTGTTTTGTGGAAATGCTGTTCTGAGATTATGTATCAGCTTCTGCTGATACTCCTGCATGCGTGCGTCCCTTTGTATGGCAGGAATTTTTTCGGCAAATTTGGTCTTGTACCGGGGATCTAAGAGTTTGGCAATCCAGTAGTCGGCATTACTTCTAATTCAGACAATCCGAGGGTCATGTTGCGCATCCAGAAGGACTAAGTCCTTCCTTGTTGTGTTTGTCATCATGCTTCCTTCCTCTGCCATCTCCCCCCAACCTCGCACAACAGAAATGTCATCAAGGTCTCCCTCATCTGCTGACTCTTCCATGCCCATCGCCAGTTCGTCCTCCATTTCTTCCTGGACTCCTGCACCTTCCTCAAGAGTTTGATTGCTACCATGCATCCTCATTAATCCCTCTCCACCACCCTCCCATGCCTGCCGCCTTGGTGCTGCCGACCGTGAGGACCTTGGAGATGTTGTCATCCCTTCTGCATAGCACTCCTCCTGTACTTCCTCCATCTCCTCTTGTCCCACCACCTGACTCTGAACTGTTTAGAGTGTGCTCCAGCATGTAGATGACCGTAATAGTCATGCTGATAATGGCATCGTCAGCACAAAACATCTTTGTCGCCATCTCAAAACTGTGCAGAAGGGTGCATAGGTCCTCTATCTGAGACCACTCCTGCAGCTTGATCTGCCCCACCTCTGGATCTCGTTGGCCCAGGCTATAAGTCATAACATATTGCACCAGGGCTCGGAGGTGCTGCCACAGTCGCTGCAACATGTGCAGAGTAGAATTCCATCATGTCGGCACATCGCATTTCAGCCGGTGAACGGGCAAGCTGAAAGAATTCTGTAGCGAAGCAAATCGTTGAGCTGCAGGATGCAAACGCCGGAAGTGAGCACACAGCGACCGTGCCCTCTGCAGAAGCCCATCTAGGCCGGGCTGCAGGTTGAGTGGAGACAACCATTGCTGAAACTCGGTCGCCAGAGCTGACCACAACTCCTCAGCTGTGTGACTCACATTTCCCAGGCATTTCAAGGTAAAGACTGCCTTCTGTGCAGTTACGTGGGTGGCATTACCAGACAGGCTTTGGGCGGAGGTGGAGGACCAAGACGAGTTTGAGGAGGCAGAACCAGTGGAGGAACTTCTACCTACAGAGGATGGACGCACAACTCGTGGGGACGGCAAGACTTGGACAGCAGACATTTCTCCAGCTCTCACCATAGCTAACCAGTGCCCAGTCAGTGACATGTAATGCCCCTGAATGTGTGTGTGTGTATGTGTGTATGTGTTGTGTATATCCGGGATTGGCATCTACACCGTCGCTACTACAGCCGCAAAATTTTGCACAGTCACACGTCTGGACCCCGGGAGCGTCATAGGCTATGTTGTGAGGCGAAAGTTTAACCCTGCGCGTTCCACTTCACCAGACAATTTTGGCCCTATCTGCATAATGGGGAGAAAGGGAAAAAAAACGCGTCGGAGGAAAATTGACACACACATAGCCACCACAACACAGGGACACACACACCACAAAGAGACACACACACCCCACACAGACTCCCCCCCCCCCCACAGGGACACACACACATACACACCCTATAGGGACACATGCACTCACCCCACAGGGACACACACACACACCACAAAGAGACACCCACAACACAGATACACACACACACACACCACAGACCCCCCCACAGGAACACACACACACACCACAAAGAGACACACACAACAGAGACACACACCACACAGACCCCCCCACAGGAACACACACACACACCACAAAGAGACACACACAACAGAGACACACACCACACAGACCCCCCCACAGGGACACACACATACACACCCTATAGGGGCACATGCACTCACCCCACAGGGACACACACACACCACAAAGAGACACACACAACAGAGACACACACCACACAGACCCCCCCCCCACACAGGGACACACACATACACACCCCAGGGACACACACCACACAGACACAGATGTGCACAAATCACCTCACACAACTCGCCTCATACGTGTGCTATCTTTATTTTCCAAACATAAACATCTGATTAAAAACAGCCAATGTGCAACACATGTGCCATATAGGGAATTAAGGCAGATGTCAGTCACATGAGCTGTCTATTATGTGTATGTGTGAGTTAACATATATTGCCCGGCCAGGGGGAGGGTTTACTGTTGGCTGGAGATTTATTAAGCTGCCTATAGCAATCAATCACAGCTCAAGCTTCTATTTTCCTACAGGTCATTAATATGACATATTCAAATTCTATTTTGTTATAGCTAACAGCAGTTATTTATTAACCCGGGCGTAGCCGGGTACTACAGCTAGTATATATATATAAATGAGAAACAATAGTTGAGGATAAAGTAAAAAAAAATTATAAAATAAAAGAATTAATTCCCTGTATTAAATCCAGATGGAAATATACAAATAAAAAACTGCATAGGAAACATCTATAAATAATGCGTATAATAAGGGGATGAAGGTACTTATATTGAGACAGTCATAATAGCATTACAATCAAAAGACATTATGACAGCGCAGAAATTAAATCCCTGACTGGACTGAGTACACCTGTGACTGAGAAAGATGCTTTTGGAACCTGCAAATAGATTTGAGTGAAAGGAGCAGATTACTAGGTTTTCAGCTGAAACAAATGAAGGAGGGAGACAAAAAAAACAAAAACACAGAATTGACTATCCTATAAAAAGCAGAGAAGGACGGGTTGTGGAGCCCACTGAGACGGGGTACTCTGTGCCGACCGGGGTACTGCTGGGGAATGTCACGGCGGTCCTGGTCCGGACCGTGTCTCGGGCCCGCACAATAAAATGGGGGGTTATTTACAGGGGATTTGTCACTCGTGACGCCACCCACTATATGCGGCCAGTAATGGGGCCGCCGCTGCTGCAGAACCTCCGGGGATGATAGGTTAGCAGCTTGGATGGAATAGTTCCTGTGGGCAGAACTGGGTTCCCCGGGGCAGTGGTAGAGGTAGTTAAAGTCTGTGAGGATGTTATTGATGCTGCAGGAGAGTAGGGGTAGCAGTAGAGATGATAAGAGTAGAGGCAATGGCAGTCTATGAGGGCAAGTGGGGCTTCAGCATAAGGATCACACACACTCACGGTTTCTGTTGTTCTTCAAGTCTTTACTGGCAGATGGTATTACACAGTATTGTCCACGGAGTCTGTACCAGGTTGCTCTCACCCTGACCGGGTCCTTGGCTTCCTACTTAAACGCTGTGTGTGGCCCTGCTGCTGCTTGTAGCTATACTGCTGGCCCTGTCTCTGCTCACGGGTACCAATATGCTGGGCAACTTGAGTCCTCTGTCTCACTGACTCCTTCGTGTTGCTTTGCTATGGTGTGGTGAAGATGGTGGACCTTCACTATGCCGGTGTTTACTGTCCTGTCTGTCTCAGGCACAGCCTCGGATCCGGTATCCGTCTTGAGCGCCTCCCCGGGGTCAAGCTTTTAGGGTAACTCTTTATCCCGGGTATGTTCCTCTGTTACTCTGTCTCCTTTCCTCAGACCTCTCAGGACCTCCACTGACACTTGGCTCTGCTCCTGCTCCAGACTCAACTCTCCTCTGAACTGAACTAAAACTGAACTAACTGTCACTTCTGCTCTGAGGTAAACAACGTAGCTCCTCCCACTAGTGCAGGTGCCACCTAAGCTCCTCCCACTTTCTAGTGTAGTGTTGTGTGGGGATTAAACCTGTGTTGTTTCTGTGGCATATTAAGCCTTGGGGTGCCACATTTCCCCTTAGTTAAAGACAGTACTCCGGGACTGTGGAACAATAAAGAACAAACAATTAATACAATTAATATATACAAAGACTTAAAAGTAAAATCACAAAAATCACTAAAGTTCAAAAACAGTTCAAAAATTCAAAAAGCAGTTCTTCCGGGGGTTTAGTCTTTTGCCTCCGGGCTGATGAATATTTATACAAGAAAGTTTATACCACAACCAGTCCGTGGTAGTATGGTCCATAAAAAATAAAATAAAAGGAAAAAGTTTGAAGAATATGCAAGAAGTTCATACAGGATAGTCTCTGTAGGTACTGGGCTTTTTTAACGTTGCATTAACTATGTACATTTGTTTACCGGGTTCAATTTATATTTACACAAACATATTTATATTTTACAGTTAACTTGACCTTTTAATCCCTGTACCTAGCTGGTAACTGACCTCTGGTACTACGCTCGGATCTGCGTAAAACGGGTGTACTACTTGCATGTAGCCTATTGGTGCTGGTAGGCATGTACCTATTTGTAGTGTTTGGTACTATGTTAAATGAAGATCTGACTGTAGGACTGGCAAGCTCACTGGGACCAGGAATTTGTTCTTCCTCTAATGGTTCTACTTCCAGTTCTTCAGGTCTTGGGACTTCTTCAGGTAACACGGGTTCTGGTGTTGGTTCCACCATTGAAGGGAATGCAATCATTGGTACGACAACTGCTCCATGGTAATTTGGCCATGTTTTAGGGAAATCTCCTAGTACCGTGTGGAATACTTCTTCTTTTTCTTTAATAGGTTGGACCTGTACGGGTTCTCTTACTTCAGGTGTCTTCAGGTTTCAGGACACAATTTTAGCTGATCACGAGATACGACTTGTGACGTTTTTCCTTCATCTTTGCTTATCAAACAGGTTTTAACATTGTCTAGGTTAGATGGTAAGACTGTGTATGGGACGGTTTCCCACTGATTATCCAGTTTGTCAGTGCGTCTCTTTCTCTTGAGAACTTGATCACCTTCTTGTAATGGCGTTGCGTGAGCATGTTTGTTAAAAGTCTTCTCTTGTCTTGCTCTTGCTTGCTGTAAGTTTCTTTCTACGCATTCTTGCACTTGTTGATACTGCTTCTGACGTTTGGTATCCCAATCTGTTTCTTCTTCTATCTCTGTATCTGGTTTTTCAATTCCCATTTCTAGATCAATTGGTAGCTTACCGGGTCTTGCACGCATAAGGTAAGCTGGAGTGCAGTTTGTAGAACTCACAGGGACATGGTTGTATAAGTCTACCAAATCAGGTAATTTATCTGGCCACTGGTTTCTTTCTGACTCTGGTAAGGTCTTTAACAGTTCAATTACGATATGATTCATCTTCTCGCATAGACCATTTGTTTGGGGATGATACGTTGTTGTGCGAATCTTCTTACAACCGTACATATCGCAGAATTCCTTGAATAGTTCTGATTCAAAAGCTGGACCTTGGTCTGCAAGGACTTGTTCTGGGTAACCATGTGGTCTACAGAAATGCGTCTGGAATGCTTTTGCTGCCATCTTCGCTGTCAGATCTTTAACTGGTACCACCACTAAGAAACGTGAGTAATGGTCCACGATGGTTAAGGCATAGACATAGCCTGACCGGCTTGGTGACAACTTGACGTGATCTAATGCGACTAGCTCGAGTGGCTGCTTGGTTACTATTGGTTGAAGCGGAGCTTTCTGTAGATCTTTCCTTCTGAGGTTGCATGCGGCACATCTTCTGCACCATATTTCAATGGATTTTCTCATGCCAACCCAATAGAATCTGTCTCTTAGGATTGCTTCTAACTTCTTCCATCCGAAATGACCTGCGTTGTCATGATAATCTTCTAAGACCATTTGGGTGTCTCGCTTGGGCACAATTATCTGCCAGACCAGTTCATGCGTCTTGGGATTGGTAAATCGTCTACAGAGCTTCCCTTGGTTCAGAAACAACTTGCCTCTCTCTTTCCAGAGCTGTATGGTCTCAGCTGGTGCATTCTGATCCGGGTATGCACCTTGTCGCGTAAGCAGTTCTTTCACTAGCTTCACAGCTGGATCAGTATCTTGGGTTTCGGCCTATTCATAGTGTCTTAACGGGTTAAAGTTTACTTCTTGTTCTCTTTGGTAGACGCCGGGTTGATAATCTTCTACCTTTTGAACGATGAAAGGCCGGTAGTTCAATCTCTTCCAACTTTTCCGGTTCCTCTTCCACGTTTTTCAGGTGTGGCATCCAGGATAAGGCATCTGCGTTCCCGTTCTTGCGGCCTGCTCTGTATTTGATGACAAAGTTGTAATTAGATAGCCGGGCTATCCATCGCTGCTCCAGAGCTCCTAATTTTGCTGTGTCCAGGTGAGTCAACGGGTTGTTATCCGTGTAGATGGTGAATTCTGCACCTGCCAAGTAATGTTTAAAGCGTTCAGTCACAGCCCAAACTACTGCCAGTAGCTCTAACTTGAAGGAGCTGTAGTTCTCGGGGTTTCGTTCTGTAGGCCGGAGCTTCCTGCTTGCAAAGGCAATAACTCTTTCTTTGCCTCCTTGCTTCTGCGACAATACTGGTCCCAGTCCCACGTTGCTGGCATCCGTATAAAGAATGAATGGTTGATGGTAATCAGAGTATGCCAGGATCTCTTCTCCCGTCAGTGCACTTTTTAGCTTATTGAAAGAATCTTCTCTCTCCTCATCCCACCGTGTCAAGAAATTACAGTTCCAGTTCTTCTTTGATCGTCCTACCAGAATGTCTTGCAGAGGAGCTGCTAGCTTCGTGAATCCTCAGATGAATCTTCTGTAATAGCCTACCAGGCCCAGGAATTGCCTCACTTCTTTCACGTTCGTAGGTCTTGGCCAATCCCTTATCACTGTGACTTTATCAGGATCTGGTGCTACTCCCTCTGAACTCACGACATGTCCCAGGTATTGTACCTTTGGTTTGAGAAGGTGACACTTGGATGGCTTGATCTTTATGCCAAACTTGGACAAAGCTTCGAACACTTCCGCTAGGTCTTGTAGATGTTGCTCATACGTCTTCGAGTAGACTATGACGTCATCTAGGTACAGGAGGACAGTTTCAAAGTTCTTGTGCCCTAGGCAGCTCTCCATCAGACGTTGGAAGGTTCCGGGTGCGTTGCAGAGTCCGAACGGCACCCAATTAAACTCACAGAGGCCCATCGGCGTAGTAAACGCTGTCTTCTCCTTGTCGGCCTCGGCCACAGGAACCTGCCAGTACCCACTAGTCAGATCAAGGGTGGAAAAGTAGTTATAAACAAAAATCACCGAATAGGTACTAAGTATTATATTGAAAAACTCACCAAAAATTGGTCGCTTTTTTCTACCCCTTGCATCTAGCAGGTGGCTGCAGATTCCCCCAGGAGGTAGCACATGTGTCTAGACATCGGTACACAGACCCCTGCAACCTATAACATGGGGGCGGTTTGTAGCAACCAGCGACCAGCCATGTATGCAGGGAGAGGCTGGTGGTGAATGCAGACACATGGACATCATTAGGCCCCTGCCACACTCAGGTGTTACATAGTGTCTGAGCAGCCAATTGGTGACGCCTCCTATTAGATCGGGCGGGCTGCTCAGCACTGAAATATGCATCACTGTGACAGACGCCCCCTAGAGGAAAACAACCTCAACTGCAATGGAAAAAAAAAGATGCAGGTTGACACTAAAGATAATGATGTAAGGTGTCAGTTGGTATTATGGCGCCAGAATATCGTAAGCTCGTGACCCACCGTCAAGGGCCCTTACACTCACGAATACCTAGCCACATGTATAACACATGTATAATTTAGCTTTAAACAAAAATCACCGAATAGGTACTAAGTATTATATTGAAAAACTCACCAAAAATTGGTCGCTTTTTTCTACCCCTTGCATCTAGCAGGTGGCTGCAGATTCCCCCAGGAGGTAGCATATGCGTCTAGACACCGGTACACAGACCCCTCAGACACTATGTAAAACCTGAGTGTGGCAGGGGCCTAATGGTGTCCATGTGTCTGCATTCACCACCAGCCTCTCCCTGCATACATGGCTGGTTGCTGGTTGCTACAAACCGCCCCCATGTTATAGGTTGCAGGGGTCTGTGTACCAGTGTCTAGACGCATGTGCTACCTCCTGGGGGAATCTGCAGCCACCTGCTAGATGCAAGGGGTAGAAAAAAGCGACCAATTTTTGGTGAGTTTTTCAATAGAATACTTAGTACCTATTCGGTGATTTTTGTTTAAAGCTAAATTATACATGTGTTATACATGTGGCTAGGTACTCGTGAGTGTAAGGGCCCTTGACGGTGGGTCACGAGCTTACGATATTCTGGCGCCATAATACCAACTGACACCTTACATCATTATCTTTAGTGTCAACCTGCATCTTTTTATCCATTGCAGTTGAGGTTGTTTTCCTCTAGGGGGCGTCTGTCACAGTGATGCATATTTCAGTGCTGAGCAGCCCGCCCGGTCTAATAGGAGGCGTCACCAATTGGCTGCTCAGACACTATGTAACACCTGAGTGTGGCAGGGGCCTAATGGTGTCCATGTGTCTGCATTCACCACCAGCCTCTCCCTGCATACATGGCTGGTCGCTGGTTGCTACAAACCGCCCCCATGTTATAGGTTGCAGGGGTCTGTGTACCGGTGTCTAGACGCATGTGCTACCTCCTGGGGGAATCTGCAGCCACCTGCTAGATGCAAGGGGTAGAAAAAAGCGACCAATTTTTGGTGAGTTTTTCAATATAATACTTAGTACCTATTCGGTGATTTTTGTTTAAAGCTAAATTATACATGTGTTATACATGTGGCTAGGTACTCGTGAGTGTAAGGGCCCTTGACGGTGGGTCACGAGCTTACGATATTCTGGCGCCATAATACCAACTGACACCTTACATCATTATCTTTAGTGTCAACCTGCATCTTTTTATCCATTGCAGTTGAGGTTGTTTTCCTCTAGGGGGCGTCTGTCACAGTGATGCATATTTCAGTGCTGAGCAGCCCGCCCGGTCTAATAGGAGGCGTCACCAATTGGCTGCTCAGACACTATGTAACACCTGAGTGTGGCAGGGGCCTAATGGTGTCCATGTGTCTGCATTCACCACCAGCCTCTCCCTGCATACATGGCTGGTCGCTGGTTGCTACAAACCGCCCCCATGTTATAGGTTGCAGGGGTCTGTGTACCGGTGTCTAGACGCATGTGCTACCTCCTGGGGGAATCTGCAGCCACCTGCTAGATGCAAGGGGTAGAAAAAAGCGACCAATTTTTGGTGAGTTTTTCAATGGAAAAGTAGTTAGCAGATTTTAATGCAGCTAAGACTCCTCAATCCTAGGTAATGGGTATGCGTCCTTATGTGTGATGCGATTAATCTGCCGATAATCTACGCACATTCTCATGGTCCCATCCTTCTTTTTAACTAACACTAGAGGTGCTGCCCAGGGGCTACAACTGTCTCTTATTACCCCTGCAGATTTCATCTCTCTGAGCATGTCTTTGGTGGTTTGGTAGTGAGCTGGTGGTAAGGGTCTATACCTCTCTTTTATAGGCTGATGGTTACCTGTGGGTATAGTGTGCTCTACCCCTTTAATCTGCCCAAAGTCTAACGGGTGTTTACTGAATATTTGTTCATATTCTTTCACTACCCGGTATACTCCATGCTTGTGACGGGGAGGTGTAGAACTGGTACCTACATGCAACTTTTGGCACCAATCCTCCAGCTTCTCCTCTGAGCCATTGTCATCCGCCTGACATGACGGGTTCAAGGGCTCGGCGGCTGTGATGTTATTGTTATCAACCGTGTACAACTTAGCCATGGTAGCATACTTAGGTAATGTGACCTCGTCTTCTCCGCAGTTTAATAGGCGTAATGGCACTCTTCCCCTGTGTACGTCAACTACTCCTCTCGCTGTGAGTATGGTGGGTCTGCTATCTGAGTACACGGGTTCTACCAGGGCCTGATAGTCTTGCCCTTTAATGCCTATTGCGGCTCTACACCAGACCAACATTTCAGTTTTGGGAGGAATTACAATTGGTATTGGATCACTTACTCGTACACTGCCGATCTCACCTCCGGAGATTTCTACCTGTTGCTTCAACATCAGGGCTTTGATCTCTTTGTGCAAAAGCCTCTGTTGTCCTGTTCCGGCAGTCTCGGCGATTTGCTGCAAAACACTTAACACTTCGGAAAAACATTTCTCAATGACATTCATTCCTATCAGCATCACGGGTTCACGGTCTCGCCGGTTAACATCTACGATTATAATACCCTGGTTCTGCAATTTTACCTTCCCAACCTGAATATTCATCTCTCTAAATCCAACCTTTGGTATTACCAGTCCATTACCAGCCCATACTTCAAAGTTAAAGCCATCTGGCGCATTAGTAATGTCTGAATCAGCCCAGTACCTTTTATATAGAACATGCGGGATAGATGTTATTTGGGATCCAGTATCCAGCAAGGCACTAAAGGGGATGCCATTCAACACAATAGGGATCACCGGTTTTCCTCCCATGAATCTGTCATACCAGGCTGAGGGGCCTCGAGTGTTCATTCCTGGGGAGCGGCCCGCCTGCCCAGGGAATCGTCGTTTAAAGGACACTCACGAGCAAGATGGCCTGGTTCCTGGCAACGATGGCAAATGGGCTGTCCATCTGGTTGATAGCGATCGCTGGGTCGTCCTCTTGCTGCTGGGTATCTTCTGGGCCTCGTCCACTGGACATCCTCTCTGCTGGTCGCCGACTTGGTCTTGGGTGCAGGTCTTGACTCTCGCAGTTCCTTGATGACCTTGGCCATGGAGATCACTGTGTCTGTCAGGGCATCTAGCTTTTGATTGATTGCTGCATTAGAAATTAGTTCTCCAGTCTCAGCAGCAGTTGCTGACATGGCAGATGTCGCTGGCACTGCCGGCTGCTGAGGTGCTGCTGCAATGTCCAGAACAGTGGGTAGCTCCCGTGGCTCTTCCAGCTGCTGCAAACGGATAGCTCTATCTTTCAGCTCAGTAAATGTCATGTCAGGGTTCTGCAGCAGTACCATGCTTAACTGTCCTCGATAGGAAGGGGAATGGAGGCCCTCTATGAATTGGTCAAATAGCATTTTATCAGCTCCCGGGGCTAAAGCAGGTTCTGCCAGCTTAAGGGCTCTGAGTGCTTCCTGCAGGTTCAAGGCAAAGTCTCTGGCACGCTGTTTAGGTTTCTGGTGGCATGCAAAGAACTTCATCTTAGCCCGGGTATCAGCAGCAGATTCAAACGTTGCTTTCAGTCTAGCTGCTAGATGCTCTACAGTGTCCTTATCTGTGTCCAGCCAGGACGCAACCTCACGCCGTGCATTGCCCGTTAACTGTCCCATTATCATTCCTACACGCTGGGCTTCAGTGAGGGGGTACATCACATAATATTCCTTTATCTTTTGCATAAAGTCAGTTAAAGTATTAGGCTCACCGGAGTATTGGGGCAGCCACATTGCCCCTGGAGTATACGGCATCAGGAACGGCATTATTGGTGCTGTTCCTTGCGCCGCTGCACCGCCGGGTACTGTCGCTGGGTCCAGCGCTGCAGCTCCACCGGCTGCTCCGTCTCCGCCTTGTGCATTGGGCTGCGACATCTTGGGCCCCCTTAGTTAAGGTCCGCCCTCCGTTTTCCGCTTCCGTCCGGATGTCTAACAAAGGTTCCGCTGCGCACCAGGGATTCTCTTCCCTTCCGGATGACGTCAGAGCGGTGAGCGGTTTTTCTTCCCGCGCGTCGTGCGCTCTGTAATGGCGGATTTTCAAATTTACAGTCTCTGTGGCGCAGTTATAATTCAGCTTGCGCGCGCCCAGCAATGGCGGCAGATCCAAAACAGTCACTAATCACGGCACACAATGCCCGATACCGGGCACGGTAGATCCTGTTCGTGACGCCAGGTTGTGGAGCCCACTGGGACGGGGTCCTCGGTGCCGGACCGGGGTACTGCTGGGGAATGTCACGGCGGTCCTGGTCCGGACCTTGTCCCGGGCCCGCACAATAAAATGGGGGGGTTATTTACAGGGGATTTGTCACTCGTGACGCCACCCACTATATGCGGCCAGTAATGGGGCCGCCGCTGCTGCAGAACCTCCGGGGATGATGGGTTAGCAGCTTGGATGGAATAGTTCCTATGGGCAGAACTGGGTTCCCCGGGGCAGTGGTAGAGGTAGTTAAAGTCTGTGAGGATGTTATTGATGCTGCAGGAGAGTAGGGGTAGCAGTAGAGATGATAAGAGTAGAGGCAATGGCAGTCTATGAGGGCAAGTGGGGCTTCAGCATAAGGATCACACACACTCACGGTTTCTGTTGTTCTTCAAGTCTTTACTGGCAGATGGTATTACACAGTATTGTCCACGGAGTCTGTACCAGGTTGCTCTCACCCTGACCGGGTCCTTGGCTTCCTACTTAAACGCTGTGTGTGGCCCTGCTGCTGCTTGTAGCTATACTGCTGGCCCTGTCTCTGCTCACGGGTACCAATATGCTGGGCAACTTGAGTCCTCTGTCTCACTGACTCCTTCGTGTTGCTTTGCTATGGTGTGGTGAAGATGGTGGACCTTCACTATGCCGGTGTTTACTGTCCTGTCTGTCTCAGGCACAGCCTCGGATCCGGTATCCGTCTTGAGTGCCTCCCCGGGTCAAGCTTTTGGGGTAACTCTTTATCCCGGGTATGTTCCTCTGTTACTCTGTCTCCTTTCCTCAGACCTCTCAGGACCTCCACTGACACTTGGCTCTGCTCCTGCTCCAGACTCAACTCTCCTCTGAACTGAACTAAAACTGAACTAACTGTCACTTCTGCTCTGAGGTAAACAACTTAGCTCCTCCCACTAGTGCAGGTGCCACCTAAGCTCCTCCCACTTTCTAGTGTAGTGTTGTGTGGGGATTAAACCTGTGTTGTTTCTGTGGCATATTAACCCTTGGGGTGCCACAGAGTGGGAGCCAATCCTGAGGAAGTGAGACGTATTCTCATGAAACGCGTAGATTGATAGCCCCACCGACCTATTGAGCAACTGGATTTTTAGAGTCTGTGACCACGCAACCTTGCAGTGACGTGAGAGACTGACGGCAGAAGCAGAAATAATCCTATGAGCTGTGCGCCCTCACCGCTGGCCACGGTGTATGGACCCCGCTCCAAAAGGTGTGGGACCGCAGGAGTGACAGATAAGAAAATACAAACGAGGAGGACCGTGAGTAAATAGATATATAGAGCGCAACAGGACTATATGTCCACATTAATAGTGACCCATATGTCAAACAACAGCAGATGACAGATCGCATAATAATAAAGAATTATGGATAAATACGGAGAGTAGAGACTTCAGGACACTGGTAGTGGTAAGGAAACTACTCATTATAGAAAATACTATATAGACTCATCATCCTTATCTATAGAAACACGTTTATGCTGTTTCGCAAATAGGAGACAGGGCGAATAGAATATTGAGGAGATAAGAAGCCGCAACGATAACCGAAGTGATAGCAACAGCAGGGTCAGCTGAATGTGAGGATCACACTGCAGAAAAAGGTAGATTCAATCCGAGGGGTTTAAAAGAGGTGAATAATTAAAATTTTCTCCATTCAGAGTAAGAACATGAACACATAAGAATAAGGAATAAAGATACAAGAGTATCCACAGGAACCTGATAAATTGGAAAAAGAAAAACATTTTTATTCTTAAAAAATTTTTTATTCATGATTTTAATGAATTTTTAATTGGTTTGTAATGTACTTATGATCTATTATATAATCGCGAATCGCTTTTTTGCCCCTTCCGGCGCTACTTCCGGCGTGGTCATGTGGATACGAGCGATGCATTGGCCGCGAAGCGGCCATTGCGAGCCGTTCTAACTCGACTCACAATGGCCGCGCAGCGGCCATTGCGACGCTCAGGCACACGCCGAAGCATTGCCCGCGTAGCGGGCATTGCGAGACATTGCCCGCCATTGCCCACCCACACCCCGCCGGTGCCGCCCGCGCTTTTGCCCGCCATGGAGCTGCCCCCTCTGCCTCCCCCCCAGCCCCGATCCACAGCCCCGCACCGCCCCCCAGCACCGCACACCCACAACGCCGCACAGATCCCCCCCTCAGCTCACCCACACCCCGCCGATGCCGCCCGCGCCGCCTCCGCTCCCCGCATCTCGCCCGCAGCCGCCTCCGCTCCCCGCATCTCGCCCGGGAGCATGGAGCGGAGGCCGCGCAGCCGCCTCCGCTCCCCGCATCTCGCCCGGGGACCATGGAGCGGAGGCCGCGCAGCCGCCTCCTCTCCCCGCAGCCCACCTGCTACGATGGAGCTGCCCCCTCTGCCTCCTCCCAGCCCCGATCCACAGCCCCGCACCGTCCCCCAGCACAGCACACCCACTACGCCGCACTGATCCCCCCTTCACTGCCCGCACACCTCCGCCGCCACCCCCCATCCACACCCTACCACCGCCCCCCAGCCCCGATACCCAGCCCCGCAATGTCCGCATCAACCCACCATTGTCCGCACACCCCCCATTATGTCTGCAGACCCCTCCCATATCTGCTCACCCCCCCCCCCACAATATGTCCGCGCACCCCCCCATATGTCCGCACCCCCCCACAATATCTCCTCTCCCCCCCAAAACCACCCACTATGTCCGCACCCCCCCCCCAAATATGTACTCTCCCCCCCAATATGTCCGCACCCCCCCAATATCTCCTAACAACCCCCCCCATTATGTCCGCACTCCCCCCCCCCCCCCCGCCGACGCCGTAGATCACTTACCTGTCTTCATGACATCTGCTTCCTCCGGTCCAGCTCCACTCCTCCCTCCAGCCCAGGCATCCTCTTCCTTCAGGCCGGCCCACGAGTCTTCCATCCGGCGGTCTTCTTTCTTCCTACACCGAGCTCCGGATCTTCCATGTTCCCTCTTCGGTCCGCTTCGCTCACTGAACAATAAACATGGCCGCCGCGAGTTTCTGGAAGCCCCGCCCACAGATCCAAATCGCACCAATCACATTCAAATACACAACAACCAATGACATTCAAGGCTCATTCATACTTTTTTTATCAATGGGAACACTTTTACTATTCCAATACAGCCAATCAGATTCGCCCCTCATTCATCCATGTTTCTCAATGCCAAAAATTCACTACATTTAAAGACAATTAAAATAAATAAATAAATACACATAAAAATATTTTAAAATGCTAATAAATTCACTGAAAATAACAAATAATAAATAAATTTAATAATAAAAAATCTAAAAAAAAAAAAAATATAATATAAATAATACATAATAAAATAAAAAATAATAATAAAAAATAAAAAAAAATAATATATAAAATTAATATATTAATTACATTTACTAATTAAAATAAAAAAAAAATCTAATACAAATAAATTTAATTAAAAAAAAAAATTCATATACAAATAATAAAAATATCAAATAATAAAATAAATCAAAAAAAAAAAAAAAAACCAAATAAAAATATATATAATTTAAATATTAATAACATTAACTAATTCTAACAAAATCAAATTACTCACATAAAAAAAAAAAAAAAATAAACAAATTTATAAAAATATTCAATAATAATTAATTACAATAATACAATAATAAATAATAAAAAAAAATATTACATATAAAAATTCATAACATTAACTCATTCTAATAAAATAAAACAAATACATAAAATATTCATAACATTAACTTATTCAAAAAATATTACAATAAAAAAAAAAAAAAAAAAAAATATATATATATACCTACTATAATCTAATTAACGCACGTTCTAGAATCCCGATGCATTTGCATCGGGCTCACAGCTAGTTGTTAATAATTTTTTAGTTGAAATAGAAAAGTCCTTATTGAATAAAGAGGTGGTTGTGAACGCTGAGTCCTACAAAAATTAATTGTATTAGAAGTGGCCTACACTATTGGTTTTTGTGGCACTGCTACTTGACCCGAAGTGAGACCTGTGCAAGGTGCAGTTAAAAATTACCAGGAACTACACAGGCGGTGTAGCTTCTTTCACAAGTGGGCAACACCACTGTGTAAGTGACACTGCTACAGTACTAGCCCGAACAAATTGCCTGGACTAGCTGCAGCAAAAAAAATGCCTACTAAGGCAGGTGGTGTAGCTTTTTTCACAGCAGTGCTACACTACCTGCTCTAAAGGACTCCCAGAGCTAGATGTGGCCAGATGCTGTAAAAACCACTTGCACAGCACTGGCACACACCTGCCTGGCAAAAACTGGTATGAACTGCTCTACAAAAAATCAGTGCAAAAAATCTGCACAGGAATCACACAAAAAGCTCTCTGTTTATAATAAGTATTTTTTCCAATTTGTAGCAAGTGCTATCAAAAAAGTATCAAAAACAGGGCTATTGGTCTGTACGTTTTTTGCAAAAAATATACGCAAGCTGCCTCACCTCCGTCACGGTTGCCCTGACCGAGGCAGTCCCTAGCTGATGTGTGCATTTAAAACCTGAGTGTGTGAACATACCTCCAGCCAGGACTCCACTCTGTGGGCTTTTTACCTGTGAAACAGCCTGTGTGAACTACTCATAGGGGAAGGGTGGGTCACTTCCCTTTCCTGCGAACAGGAGAAATACATTCACCAAACAATAATGAGTAGTTCACACTGATGAATGCGATTAGTAACCGCATTCATCCACCACCAGAAAATCTGCAAAAAACGTACAGACCAGTAGCCCTGTTTTTGATACTTTTTTGATAGCACTTGCTACAAATTGTAAAAAATACCGTATTTTTCGCTTTATAAGACGCTCCGGATTATAAGATGCACCCAGATTTTAGAGGTGGAAAGTAGGAAAAAAATATTGTAGCAAAAAATGACTTATATGACACTCAGGCCCTGCGACCAGTCAGTGCTGGCGTCTGTTTCCTTCGGATGCAGGTGCAGCATGTAAGCAACACCAATGACTTCTGCTCCAGTGTCTGTTGGCGGGGAGACAGACGCCAGCACTGACTGGTCAGAGGGCTGAGTCTCATATCAATGTCACATGGGACATGACTATGCAACTGCTGACCAACGTTGGAACTGCTGCAGCATCAGGGGTAAGGGTGTGTGCACACGATCAGTATATGCAGCTTTTTGGACACAGTGTCTTTCTGCTGTGTCCAAAATGCTGCGTAGTACAGTACAAGCATAGTGGATGGGATTTGTAGAAATCCCATCCTCACTATGCTTAACACGACCGCAGCAATCTGACAGCTGTGGTGCGGGTTGCCGGAAGTCCGCTCCTCCGCAGCATGTTTATTTCATGCTGTGGAGTCAGAAGCGGCTCCCATCAGGTGACTGTAGGAAGAAGCCGCCCTGCACCTGCCACACATGGTGAGTACAGAGCGGCTGTGGCCACCCGCAGCTTCACTCAGGTCTGGGGGAGCTGCGTCCAATACGCAGCTCCTCCGGACCGTGAGCACATACCCTTAGTATGGTCTTTATTACTTTTACAAGGGCCAACAAGGTGAATGAGATGGGATTTGTTCATGTAGTAGCAATCCCTTTAAGAACTAGAACTCCCAGCATGTACTGTAGATCCTATAGCATGCTTGGAGTTATAGCTAAGCACAGTATTGGTAGTGTTAACTTTACTTTATTAGTGATTATGTTACATATACATGTGTACTCACTTTAATGTGTCCTGCTTTGCCCTGTTACCCTGCAAAAATCAAGGAAGTGGCCATAGTCTGCAGATCAAGTTCTGATGTGATGTCCTGTAAGAGGGAGGGCCAGAGAGGGGGTCTGTATACCATGCTGAAATATGATGCTCCAGCCCTGTCTCCTAAGTACAATTCACAACAGAGCTTCAGCTTGACCTGTAATACAGGGCCAGGGGAGCTGTACACTCTGTTATGCTCCCTCCAGCCCTGCTCTCCATACACTGAAGCTCCTGAACTGCAGACCGAGCTTCCTGCATTTCTGCACAGTGTCAGGGCTCAGCAGGAGGAGACATTACAGAGAGCAGAGGGAGTGAGGCACACACTGACAAGGTACCTGTGATAAGGTGCCGATCTGCACTGCTCTGCCCCTGTCTTCATGGCAGTGAATCAGCAGCACAGAGCTCAGTGCTCATTCACTTGCTGTAGCTGCCCCCCCCCCCTCCCTGCTCCTCCCTCCCACTATCTCCAGCATACAATCTCTAAAGCAGCTGCAGGAAGCTGGGGAGCGACCATGTGTGCTGGCTAAGGAGCTTCTCCTGCTCCCTGTGACCTCACCTCTCCGCTGTCTTCAGTGCAGAGAGGTGGGTGGAGACTGGGAGCAAGTGAAGTGAATATCTAAGTAGATAATGAGCCGGGGACACGTGGTGCTCCTGCCGCCCCGGATTCTTCAGCAGGGACCATTCCCTGTCACTTCTGTCCCCACTTCACTGCTGTCCCCCCCTCCCAAGCAACTGAGGATGCTAGAATGTTATATTCCTTTTATAAGACGCACCCCCACTTTCCTCCAAAATTTGGAGGAAAAAACGTGCGTCTTATAAAAGGAAAAATACGGTACTTATTATCAACAGAGAGCTTTTTGTGTGATTCCTGTGCAGATTCTTTGCACTGATTTTTTGCAGATTTTCTGGTGGTGGATGAATGCGGTTACTAATCGCATTCATCAGTGTGGACTACTCATTATTGTTTGATGTATGAACTGCTCTAACCTAGCCCTCAAAAGGGCTGAGATTACAACTAGTACCTACTTCTATGAAGTAGCCCTGAAAAGGGCTGATATTAAAACTAATCCCTACTCCCTACTCCTATGAAGTAGCCCTCAAAAGGGCTGATATTCCTACAATTCGTACCCTCCCTCCAGTCCCTACTCCCTAAACCTATCTATCTAACCTTATATTCGCTCACTAGCTGAATAAGAAGAGAATTGACAGTTTTCACTGTATAGCGCTCACAGCAGCAGCAGTGCCGTCTGACACAGAGCTGCAGCAATGAGCAAATGGTAGCGATGGGGAAAATAGCCAGGTCTTATAGGGCTAGGGCATGTGACTTACACAGTCAATGATGCCTGACCTTGCTTGTGTGCAACAAATGCACTTTGCTGTGTGTGTGTGTGATTGGCTGACAACCTGCACTGTATATGCAGTTAGGAGAAAAAAAAATGGAGATCGCCATTATTTCTGCAGCACTGATCTAAACCCCATCCCCCTCCCCCTTCCCCCGCACACTATACACAGAAACTGGATATTCACATTCATTAACAGGGTTAGTGTTAGGGTTAAGCTTTTAGTGATCGAAGCGTTATCGAACATAACCTAGAACGGCCGAATTTTAGAACGGCCGAATTTGAAGCAAATTGTTCAAATTCGGGGAATGACTCGAACACCGCCCAAAACAGCTCGAATTTGAGATTGGTGAACAATTTGAATCGAACACCGCACATCTCTACTTGGCGAGGATCCTTAATGTCTCTAGGCTAGCATCTGAAACTCCTGGCTGGAAGCAGCCAGAAGGGACTTTAAGGCCACCTCCTCGTGGGGACCATCTTGGACCTGCTCTGGGTCTTTACCTGTTTCAGTTACTCCTCTGGCTGAGGAGGGTCCAGAAGGCATGGTGTTACTGGTGTTCTGGGCACTCTGACTGCAAGTGAAGACGGTTATGTAGCCTGTCTCCCCAGGGAATGAAACCGTCCCATCAGACTGCCCGGCTGGGGGTACTGCTTCCCAAACCTCCCCTGTTACCTCAGGAGCAGTGATAATCATGGGGCAGCTACCATCAGCCAGGTCACTGTCTGTGGTGACACTGGTCCACTGCACGGCACCACCTGCTTCATGGTCCCCGTGCCTCTCCCCATCGCCCTTAGCACTGACGCTTGCTCCTGTTAGGGGATCCTCAGTAATATCACCCCATAGCGTAACATGGCTGAGTTCTCCTGTACCACCAGATACAGCATCATCATCATCCTCAGGTAAAGCATTGACATTCCCATCATTAGCCTTACCTTACCAACAGTATCAGATTGGGGAGGGTTGTCAGGGACATAATAAGCAAACATTTTCCCCAAATGAGTTCTCAACAAAACATTTGTGGGTAGGTTTTCGGACACCCCCACTTCCTTTACCCACTTCCCGCACCCCAATCAATAAAAACCCGAGCCTTTGCAAGGGACAGTGGATGCCCCCAATCCCGGTGACAATCAGGGTTTTTCCCAGGATCAACTCACAGCAGACACCAGTTCGGGTGTGGCGCTTAGATGACCGGTCTGGTTGCAGAAGTAACACTTGCGGGGATCGGATACTGGCCGGTCATTGGCAGAGGGGATGAGGCTCCAGAAGGTCGGCTGGCAGGGGAAGGGATGGTGGTCGTTGTTGGCTTACCCTTTTTTCAGCTGGTGATGACTGGCTTCCGCCCCTCTGGTCTCCAGTTGGCCTCGTAGGTGTGTGCGATCTGCGCTGCTTTGTTTGCACCTGGTGGCTCCCGGTCCATCACGAACGGTCGCAACTTAGCTGGACAAAGATGCAGGAACTGGTCTCTCACCATCAGGACCCTAAAGGTACCGTCACACACAGAGATATATTGCTTGCAACTCACTGGTTGCAGTGAAATCATGGACACATTGTTTCATTTTGTACATGGCAACAAAATGGAACAATGTGTCCATGATTTCACTGCAACCAGTGAGTTGCAAGCAATGTATCTCTGTGTGTGACGGTACCTTTAGGGCAGCAAAGGTGTCCACTCACAGTTCTTGGATCCACTGCTCAAAGGTGGTTCTGAGCCCATCACTGTAGCTGTCGTGTGGTCCACGCTGGAGGTTCCGGAACTTTCTACGGTACACATAAGGAGTCAGCTGGAACCTGTGTATAAGGGCCTGCTTAATGGCATTATAGTCCCCATCTTGCTCTCGAGGAAGAGCCACAAACACCACTAGAGCTTTTACTCTCAGCGCAGTGATTAGGTACCGGGCCCACTGGTCATCCGGCAGCTGGTACTGTAAACAAGTCTTTTCAAAACCCCTCAGAAAAGTGTCTAGGTCACCTTTGTCATCCAGCACAGGAAAATGCTCTGGACGGGGTTTAAAGGTGGTTGAACTAGTTGATTCACAGTTCATTGGGGTGGATGACAGTGATTCACCGCAGCCGGGTGCTTAGGCCTCAGGCACTAGCTACTGTCACGGTTCGGTGCTACAGGCTGGAAGGGCCCGGTAATCAATGAAAAGGGCGTCAGGTAGAAAATAAAGTTTGTCTCGTGACGCCACCTGTGGGTATCCGGTAATTGCACCCACACTGCTTGGACCTCCAGGGGATGTGCGGCAGCCAGATGGAAAACGGTCCCCACAGGACGAGCGGAGTCCCCGGAGTCAGGATCTGCAAAGGTAGGATACGGCAGCTCAGTTGTTCCTGGAAGGCAAGGTGATTAGTGGTAGTCCCGGAATAAAACTCAGGCACGTTGCTCCTCTGCACGGGTCTTTACTGTATGTAAGCACAGTACACAATAAGACAGTTCTTAGGTAACGGACCGGGTGGTCCCAGTGATGAACAGTCTCAGTCCAAAGCTCCACAATGTTCCTTCTCTACTAACTGCCCCTTTGTTGCTCGTCGCGGTCTTTTTGCACCAGGTAAGGATACTGGGGTTCCTCTAGTGGATTGCCTGAGACGGGTTCCCAAGCCGGCTACAAAGGGTCCTAAACCCCAAAGGTGGGTACCCCTCTAGTACGGCTGCGGAAGTGGTGACTGTAGTGATGCGCTCCTATGAAGCTCTTCTATCACTCCGGTTTGTAGTACAGTGATGGACAGCTGTGCTACCTCGGAACCGGTCTCCGGTGGGACTGGGCGCGGGTGTCTTTGGTTCAATCTGTTTTTATTGATACACAGGTCGTACAAATATGCATATAGTATATTACAGAACTTCAGGATGATCACTTGGTCGCGCAGGACCGACATTATTGACGTAGGTTGGTCTTTACAGTGTTTCTTCCATGGGATTTGTACCTTACTACCTGTGGGAACCTATATTTAGTTTCGGGGTAGTATTGGCATGGGTGGTGGGGAGGTAGTAAGCATGGACGTGGTGGTCACCGTCGGTTTGCTTGGTTGGTTGCCTTGGCTGCCTATGCGGAGGTATTCCGGTAAAGAGGCATTGTGTTGTCTGAGGCCTTGTTGGGTTGGTCGTACGTGTGGTGCCTTGTCAACTGGTTTGTGTTGGTTAGGCTTTGGCTCGATCTGGTGAGTAATGTGACCAATTGGTGTCTGACGGGATGGATTGTGTTGGGGCCTGTGGGGGCAACTGACTGTGTGGGGTGGATGGGTTGAGTGTGGCGGGAGGGAGCTAATAAGGCAGTTTGGGTGGGGTATGTGTGTGGTGAGGGGTGCGACGGGTCTGGGGAGGGTGGGTGGTGGGGGGATTAGTGCCGTTGTTTGGGGGGAATTGAGGGGGCGGGTGTCTGGGGTGCTGGGTCGTTTACACAGGCTGGTGCTGTCTGGTCTGGAGGGTCTTGTGTGAGTAATCTGGAGGAGTCCAGGGAGTACCAGTGCATTATCCACTCCTCCCAGACTGTATTGAAGCGGTCCATTGATCCCGTGCTCTCGGCCGCCAGTTCCTCCATCCGGAAAATGGCCATCATCTCTTCATACCACTCTGCCAGGGGAGGTTGTTGTGTGGATTTCCAATATCTTGGGATGACGGATCGGGCGGCCAATAGGCAGAACCGCAGGATGTCTTTTTTGATGGATTTAGTGGTTCCTGGGTATACCGACAGCAGTGCCATTTCTGGTGTGCCAAGCAGTTGTTTTCTGGTTATGTGATTGTAGGCGCGGAACACTCCCTCCCAGAAGTTCTTGATTGCGGGGCATTCCCACCAAATGTCGAGCATAGTGCCAATGTCTATTCCGCAGCGCCAGCAAATCTCTGAGACCGAGGGAAAGATAGCATGTAGCTTGGCTGGGTAGCGGTACCATCTAAATAGTACCTTCTAGTTTCTCTCCTGGGCTGCACATGTGTTTGCCATTTTACGGGTGAATACGAAGCTTTTCCGCCAGTCTGCCGTGGACAGATTCCTCCCCAGCTCCTTTTCCCAGGCTGACTGGAGGGTCGCCTCCCGGTCGCCTTTTCTCTTGTGATGATGCGGTAAATTTCAGAGACTGGGTGTATGGGAGGGGAGTTCTGTTGGAACAGCTCCTCCAAGGTGGATGGGAGGGGTCTGAGCTTGGCCGACTGGGCTGCTGAGGAGATAAAGGATCGAAGCTGGAAGAACTCGTACCAGCGTATTGGCTGGGGTGGTGAGTCACTTTGTAGTGACTCGAAAGTGGGTGCTTCGCCTTGGTGTAGTACCTGTCCCAGGCGTACGTCCTCTTCGCTTGTCCAGCACAGGAAGGAGTTCCTGTTCATCCCGGGTGGGAAAGCTGGGTTTGAGAAGAGGGGGGTGAGTGGGCCTATTGTCTCGCCTACTGGGGATCCTTTAACATATGATTGCCAGGTTTTTAGTGTGCTTATGGTGAGGTCGGATGGGGTGCCGATCTGTTTTGGGTCTACGGGGTTTATCCATGAGAGGTAATGTAGTGGAGTGGTTATGTTTTCCTGTTCCAGGGCTACCCATTGCTTGGCTTGGGTTTTGTATTGCCAGTCAAGGAGTCGTGTCATCGAGGTTGCGAGGAAGTAATTGAAGAAGTCGGGCAGACCCGCTCCACCCAATTCGGCTGGTGTCGTTAGGGTCTTCATGCTCACTCTGGGTCTCCCCCCTTTCCATATGAACTTCCTTGTGGCAGTTTGGAGTTTGGTGATGAAGTTTCTGTGTGGGCGTATGGGGATTGTTTGGAAGACGTATAGAATGCGGGGGAGTATATCCATTTTAATCACGTTCATCCTTCCCATCCAGGACAATTGGAGGGTGCCGTAGGTGGATGTTCGTGTTTCAAGTTGGGATAGGAGGGGTTGGTAGTTGAGTGTGAAGAATTGTGATTGGTCGGCTGGGATGTGTACCCCTAGGTATTTAATGGCCTCTGCTTTCCACTTAAATGGGAATTTATCTTTCAGAGCGGAGACTTCCTTTGGGGGTAGGGTTATATTTCGTGCCTCTGATTTGGTGTAGTTGATTTTAAAATTGCTCAAGGAGCCGAATGTCTCGAATTCCTTCAATAGCGATGGGATCGAGATCCTCAGTTGGGAGATGTACATTAGCAGGTCGTCGGCGAACATTGCCAGTTTGTGGTGGGATGTGTCTGTCTGTAGGCCCTGTATGCTGCCGTTATCCCTAATGGCGTTGGCTAGGTGCTCCATGACTATTACGTAGAGGAGGGGTGAGAGCGGGCATCCCTGCCTGGTCCCGTTCCCGATGTTGAAGGGGGCTGACAGGACGCCATTTACCCTTACCCTGGCGGAGGGGTGGAGTAGAGTGATAATATTTTGTGTAGGAACCTGGGACCTAGGCCAATCTGTTTTAATGTCTCCTCCATGAAGCCCCAGTGGACCCTGTCAAAGGCTTTTTCAGCATCTACCGATAAGATGCTGAGGGGTATGTTAAGAGTTCTGGCTTTGTTGATCAGGAGCAGGGTCTTGATGGTGTTGTCTCTAGCTTCCCGGCCTTTGACAAAGCCCACCTGATCTATTTTGATTATGGAGGGGAGTAGGGGGGCCAGGCTAGGATCTAGGAGTATAGCTTTATGTCGACGTTTAGGAGGGAGATTGGTCTATAGTTGGTAGTTACTGTGGGGTCTCGTCCGGGTTTGGGGAGAATACTTATGTGTGCTTCTAGTGATTGGGGGGCAAACTTGGTGCCATCTGAGATGGAGTTAAAAGTTGCCCATAGTTGGGGTGTCAGTAGGTCTTGGAGCGTTTTATAGAAGGTCGGGGTGAATCCATCTGGGCCGGGGCACTTGGATGTTGGGGTCGATTTTATGGCCTTTTGGATTTCCTGTTCAGTTATCTCGGCTTCTAGGGTCGTGATGTCTGCTTCCCCTAAGGCTGGGAGTGCCGTGGATGACACATATTTATGTATTTTCCGTTGTAGTTTGTCTGGTGCCATGTCCGAGAGTTTTCCTTTGAGGTTATACAGGTTTTCGTAATATGTCCGAAACACCTCCAGGATTTCAGAGGGATTGTATGTATCTGGCCCGGAGGTGGTCTTAATTTTGGGGACATAGGTGTGGTTTGTCCTTGGGTGGAGCAGGCGTGCCAGGGGGCGGACGCTTTTGTTGGATACCCTATAGTAGTAGCATTTAGTTTTTTCTGCCTGTCTTTTGAAGGTTTGGTTCAATATTCCCTTGAGTTCCTGTCTTTTTAGAATGAGTTCCCCATATGTCTGCTGTGCGAGTGTCCGTTTGTGGGCCGTCTCTAAGCTGTGGATTTGGGAGAGAAGATCAGTAATCTTCTCAGTTCTAATTCGCTTGAGTCGGGCCCCGTGCTTTATGAGTGACCCTCTCAGGCAACATTTCAGGGCCTCCCATTTAATGGGCTGTGCAGTTGGGTCATGTTTATGGACCTGGGTGAATGTCTCAATGTCATTCTTCAGCTCCGTCAGGCATGTATTGTCTTTCAGGAGGTTACTGTTGAGTCTCCAGGTCCAAGGTCTTTGGGAAGTGTCTGGTAGTGTCAGGGTCAGAAATGTTGGGGCATGGTCTGATAGGAGGATGTCCCCAATGTGGGCGGTGGGCTTCCATGTGAGGGTACTGTGGCTTACCAGGAACATGTCGATGCGGCTATAAGAGTTGTGTACTTGGGAGTAGTATGTGTTGTCTCTCCCTTGGGGATTGAGGATCCGCCATATGTCGATGAGTTGGAGGGTGTGTAGGAGTTTTTTGAAGGCCTTTAGTCGCGTGGTAGGGATGGCTCCTCTGCCTGACGTGGAGTCTATGGTGGGGTCTAGTGTAAAGTTAAGGTCGCCACCAATTGTTATTGTCCCTTCGGCGAATTCAGTAAGTTTGAGAAGGAGTGCCCTGCCGACCTTGCTTTGGTCTCTGTTGGGTAGGTACCAGTTAACTACAGTCAGTGTGGAGTTGGCTGTGTGCAGTTTAAGGAAAATGTACCGTCCTTCCGGGTCGATTTGGGAGTCAACGATTGTGGGGGGACAGGTTTTTGTGGATTGCTACTGACACTCCCCTCGATCTGGAGTCACTGCTGGCGCTGTGTACCCATACCGGGTAGTATTTGTTTTTGAAGTTTGGTATAGACCCGGTTTTAAAGTGGGTCTCCTGGAGTAGCACTATCTGTGTGCGCTGCTTATGTAAATCGTAGAGGACCTGGGAGCGTGTTTGTGGGGGTTTTTGAAGCCTCTTACATTGAGGGTCCTGATTTTTAAGTCAGCCATGTTGTGTGGCGCCTCCCAGGGGGGCTTGCGTGGGGTTTAGGTCAGGTGGGTGGGGCGCGGCCGGGGTGGTGTTAGGGGTAGGTAGTTGGGGAGGGTCTGGGAGCGAGCTGTTGGTTAGGGCGAGGGTGGTGGTGGGGGTGCGTGGGGGAGAGCTAGAGGGTGTAGTGTTTGTCTAGAGGGTTAGTGGGTTTGTGTGGGCAGCTGGTCCTGGATTTTGGGGTCAGCTAGTTATATGGGGTAGGTATGCGTATTTCCTCGTCTGTCTGTGACGAGTGGGTCCTACTTGGGGTGTGGCCTTTCCAAGCTGAGGGGGGGCTCCCCTTGCCTGGGTCTCTAGCGTGTAGCTTGTGTAGCATCTTAAACAAAGTTTAGCAAAGTAAAATAAATCCTATAATATAAAACATGTAAGCAACAATATACAGGGCATAGTTAGGTATGCCCAGTGGGGGGCAGAGGAGCAAAAAGGAGAGAGAAATAAAAAAAAGGAAGAAGTGGGGTGGGGGGGGGGGGAAACAAAAAAGGACAATAATAAAAACACATGACCTATATAGCAGCATTGACTGTGGTTAATGATACATTGATAGGGGATTCAGGTAAGGTGGGGTAGTGGCATGTTTAGGTAGGGGGCTCAGTGGGGAGGAAGAGTGGTATGGGGGGGAAGCAGGGAGGGGTGAGGACGGGAGAGGGGGAGAGGTGGGGAGAGGGGAGGACAAGGGGAAGGGAGAAGGGGGGAAGAAGGGAGATAAAATTTGGCAAAATAAAATAGATCATGCATCATATAACATGTAAGCAATAACACCTGGAACATAGTTAAGTATGCGGGGGGCCGGAAAGTAAATAAGGGGAAAAACACATAAAAGAACAATAGTAAAGCATATCACCTATAAAGCAGCATTGACTGTGGTCAATGATGCATTGATAGGGGATTCGGGTAAAGTGGGATAGTGGCATGTTTAAAAGGGGGGGGGGGGGTCAGTGGAGAGGAGGAGTGGTATGCGGGGGGGGGGGAGACATGGGGAGAGGGGGAAGAGGAGGGGGAGGAAGGGGCGAGGAGGTGGAGGTTTGGGAAGGGGGGAGGAGGGGGGAGGCAAGGGGGGTGAAGCTGGGGGGGGAAGGGGGGAGAAAATTTGGCAAAATAAAATAAATTATATAATATAACATGTAAGCAATAATACACAGAACATAGTTAGGTATGTCGGGCGAGGAAGCAAATAAGGAAAAAAGAAAAGCACATAACAAAAAAAAATAAATAATAATAAGAAAAAAACAATAGTAAAACACATCACCTATATAGCAGCATTGACTGTGGTTAATGGTACCCTGATTGGTGGTTCAGGTAAGGCGGGGTAGTAACCTGTTTGGGGGGGGAGGACTCAGTGGGGAGGGCGAGTGGTATGGGGGGGGAAGGGTACTGAAGGGGGAGAAGGGGGGTAGGGGGAGAAGGGGGTAGGGGCGGGGGGGATGGGGGAAGGTGGGTAGGAGGGAGAGGGAAAGGGGGGTAGGAGGGGGGCGGTGATGGGGAGGTAGAGGGGGGTAGGGGTAAGGGGGGAGGGGAAGCAATAGGGAGGGGGGAAACTGATGGGGACGGGAGGGAGGAAGGGGAAAAAAAAAAGGGGGGGAAGGAAAGGGCAGTGGGTGGACAAAAGGCAAACAGGTAACTATGCTGCAAAGCTGTGGGGGAAACGGTACTCTGGGTACAGCATTGGTACGGGGTGTTTAGTCCTCTTGTGTTGGGGGGGTCGATGAGGTCCTTATCTATTGACTGTCGGTGTATGTAGTCTACACCTTGGGGCTGGTTCCGTTTTTATATAGGACTGGGTGGGTGCGTGGGGGTCGGACCTTGCCCGGGCGGTTGCGCCCCTCCTCTCGGCCCCCGTCTGCTGGTGTTCCCTCTCCACTCCCGCCGTGGTCTGTGCTCCCTCGGTGCCCGAATCTTTTCTCCCAGTCCATGTATGCCTGGCCATTCTGAGATGTTGATGGAGACCCCTTGGATCCCCAGGTTTTCCAGGAACGTGGGGACATCTCTCCGGTGGGAAGCATAGAATGATTGTCCGCCTCTGTGGACCTGAAGGCGGAAGGGGAAGCCCCATGAATACAGGATATCATTGCTGCGGAGTGCCTCCAGTACTGGTCTGAGGGCTCTGCGCTTTTGGAGCGTACGACGGGACAGGTCTGACATTATTTGGATCGGGTGGCCCTGGAATGACAGGGTTTCTCGGGATCGGGCTCTGGCCAGTATATCTTCCTTGGTTTTGTAGTTGTGGATCCTGCAGATAATGTCTCTGGGTGTAGCGCCTTGCGGTGGAGGTGGGGCTAGTGATCTGTGTGCCCTGTCGAACTCTAGCGGGGTCCTTTCCGGTTTGTTGCGGATGAAGTTGAGGAATCCGCGGAGGGTGGGGTCTAGGTCTTTAGTCTGGACGGACTCAGGGAGTCCGCGTACCCTAACATTATTCCGCCTATCGCGGTTCTCTAGATCCTCCATTTGATCTAATAGCCGCTCGAAGCTAGTTGATTGGGTGGTTACTTGGTGTTCTAGGGCCATTAGGCGTTTGGTTAGGTCCCCTATGATGGTTTCGTTGGAGTTAATTCTACCCTTTAGCTGCTGGACTTCTTCCTTTAGGGCAGCTGTTTTCTGCCCTGAAGGATGCCTCCATCCTGAGGGCGAACCCTTCCATCTCTTCCCTGGTTGGGATCGCTTGTATGCGGGCTCTGAGGTCATCCCATAGACCCCGTCGGGTGCCTGGGGGTGGTTGGGTGTCCTTGGGTGCTGGTGCTGCTTGTGGAGGGCATATTGGGGCCATTATGGTGGACGGTTAGAGGGTTGGTGTACTGCAGGTCCGTAGTAGGGGGGGTGGCGCTGCTTATAGCCAGGTCGTGCCTATTGGGGCCAAGGATCGTGTTTCTATCTGGGCTCTGGGCCCTGGCTGGGTCTGGGGGTAGGGGGTTGTTGGACCCTAGTGTTCCTGGGTGCTGTGTTGGGTCTGTGGGGGATGCCAGGCTCTGGGAGCCTGTTACCTCTGTCGTTGGATCTCTCTTTTCTGCTGCTGCTTCTGCTCCTCTGGGGGGGCTGTCGCTGGATCTGTGTGCTGGAGCCTGTGCAGGGGTGCCTGGGGTGGCATTGCTTGGTGAGCCCCTGGTGCCGCCGTGTAGGTTCAGAGCGGGGCCGTCGGTCTGTGGTGGGCCTCCGCTCCTCTCTGCTATGTGCTCCGAGTCCGGGTGCCTGCAGGCCTCTCCTGTTCTCCCGGGGGAGCCTCCACCAGTGCCATGTGAGGGTGTCTGCTGGGTCTTCTGGCCCCCTGTGCCGCTGTGCCGGCTCAGAGTGGGGCCGCCAGTCTGTGCTGGGCCTCCGCTCTCCCCCGCAGTGTGTCCTGTGCCTGGGCGCCTGCAGGCCGGTCCCGCTCTCCGGGGGGAGCCGCCGCCGGATCTGCGTGCGGGTGGCGGGGTCGCAGCTGCGCTGCTGACTCCCTGTGCCACTGTGTCGGCTTGGAGCGAGGCTGCCAGCCTGTGCTGGGCCTCCGCTCTCCTCCGCAGTGTGTCCTATGCCTGGGCGCCTGCAGGCCGGTCCCGCTCCCCGGGGGGAGCCGCCACCAGGTCTGTGTGCGGGCAGTGGGGTCTCGGCTGCGCTGCGCGGCCGGCTCGGCACACTGCCGCCAGGCTGCTCTATGTCTCTGCTCTCCCCGGCGGTGTGTCCTGCGCCGGGGCGCCCACCGCCGGGTCCCAGTGATTGTGGCGGCGGGGTTGCAGCAGGATCGCGTGGTCGGTTACTAGTGTCGCCGCGCTGGCTCGGCTCAGGGCTGCCAGGAGGCCGGGTGCCTCGGACTCTCACCTCTGCCTGTTCCGTATCCAGGGATCCAGGTGGTGGTCTGGCTCCTCCGGAGGGGCTGCTGCTGTGGGTTTTGTTTGTACCTGCGGCCTGGGGTGGGGAAGCTAGGGCAGCGCTGTATAGGCGACCTTCAGTGGTGCTATGTTGGGCCAGTGTGGGGCTGTCAGACCCCGGTGGTGATCCCTCGTTTCTTCCTCTTTTGGGGTCCGTGCCTGGATGCTGCATTTGTCCTCCTGTGGGTCTGTTTGGTGTTGCCTCCCTGTGTTTCTCCTGTTTGGCTGGGTCTGCCATCTTGGGTCCCATGGTGCCTGGGCCTGGTAGGCCTGTGCTCCGTAAGTACCGGGTGATGCTGTGGGATTAGGTTGCCAGGGGGCCCGTAGGGGTGCTGGCTCGGTTGTATTGGCACTTGGTTGGCATGATTGTATTAGCTATTTGCTAAGATTGCTATGATTTAGGGCTGATTGCAGGCGAGGGGAGCTGGAGCTCAGGGTTTAGCCTCCTCTCCTCTCCATGGCCAGGCCACGCCTCCGGCGCGGGTGTCTTTGGACCCGTTCCTTCGTTACTTGGCCCCTTTCACGTCTGGGTCACCGCTTCTCGGTGCCCTCCCTGTTAGCTCTGTAGTTTTCACTTCCTCCTTGTACTTGTCTCTTCCACTGTCTAACTTGCTTTCCTGCTCTTTCCCCACACTGCACATCTCACACTCCTCCCACCAGGACCCAATTGGTCCTCTACCTCTGGATGTTCAATGTGGTGCATGGAGCCTTGGATTTAACTTGTTCAGCACTGAGACGGAGAATATTGCATCTTCAGTCAGTGATGCAATACCCTCCTGTGACGCACTCGTTGCGGGGCGCCACAACAGCTTTCCCAGCTGGGCCATCCGCAGCTCGTGGTTTCTCTGACCTTGGGCCTCGGCTCTCGCAGCCTCCTGCTCGATTTGGGCCCGCCGCTCTGCAGCCTCCTGGTATTACTGAATGAGCCTCAGGCGTCCATGATAATCCTTGGCGGGACAGTGCTGTAAGGCCATTTGCAGATAGGGGTCCACGCTGCCATGGTCGCTGATGCGGCGTGCGTCTACAGGTGGGACCTCTGCAGAAACTCCTTTTAGGACTTGGCTTGAATCCACAGGTGGGGCCTCGGCAGCAGCTCCATCCATGCTTTGACTGACCTCTGCATCCAGGAGCTGGGCAGCAGCACTGGCAAGGCTTTGACTGGCCTCTCCATCCTCTGGGCTCAGGTGCTGGGCTTGCTTTCGCATCCAATTGCACCAGTGCCTGGATCATCTGCTTCTTGGATTTGCCAACATCTGAAAATACAGTACAAACCAAAAGTTTGGACACACCTTCTCATTCAAAGAGTTTTCTTTATTTTCATGACTATGAAAATTGTAGATTCACACTGAAGGCATCGAAACTATGAATTAACACTTGTGGAATTATTTACTTAACTAAAAATTTTGAAACAACTAAAAATATGTCTTATATTCTAGGTTCTTCAAAGTAGCCACCTTTTGCTTTGATTACTGCTTTGCATACTCTTGGCATTCTTTTGATGAGCTTAAAGAGGTAGTCACCGGAAATGGTCTTCCAACAGTCTTGAAGGAGTTCCCAGAGATGCTTAGCACTTGTTGGCTCTTTTGCCTTCACTCTGCGGTCCAGCTCACCCCAAACCATCTCGATTGGGTTCAGGTCTGGTGACTGTGGAGGCCAGGTCATCTGGCGTAGCACTCCATCACTCTCCTTCTTGATGAAATAGCCGTTACATAGCCTGGAGGTGTGTTTGGGTTCATTGTCCTGTTGAAAAATAAATGATGGTCCAACTAAACGCAAACCGGATGAAATAGCATGCCGCTGCAAGATGCTGTGTTAGCCATGCTGGTTCAGTATCCCTTCAGTTTTGAATAAATCCCCAACAGTGTCACCAGCAATGCACCCCACACCATCACACCTCCTCCTCCATTTGTCACGGTGGGAACCAGGCGTGTAGAGTCCATCCGTTCACCTTTTCTGCATCTCACAAAGACACGGTGGTTGGAACCAAAGATCTCAAATTTGGACTCCTCAGGCCAAAGCACAGATTTCCACTGGTCTAATGTCCATTCCTTGTGTTCTTTAGTCCAAACAAGTCTCTTCTGCTTGTTACCTGTCCTTAGTAGTGGTTTCCTAGCAGCTATTTTACCATGAAGGCCTGCTACACAAAGTCTCCTCTTAACAGTTGTTGTAGAGATGATAGAGAAACCTGCGATTTCTGAGGCTGGTGACTCGGATGAACTTTTGCTCCGCAGCAGAGGTGAATCTTGGTCTTCCTTTCCTGGGGCGGTCCTCATGTGAGCCAGTTTGTTTGTAGCGCTTGATAGTTTTTGCAACTGCACTTGGGGACACTTTCAAAGTTTTCCCAATTTTTCGGACTGACTGACCTTCATTTCTTAAAGTAATGATGGCCACTCATTTTTCCTTACTTAGCTGCTTTTTTCTTGCCATAATACAAATTCCAACAGTCTATTCAGTAGGACTATCAGCTGTGTATCCACCAGACTGCACAACACAACTGATGGTCCCAGCCCCATTTATAAGGCAAGAATTCCCACTTATTAAACCTGACAGGGCACACCTGTGAAGTGAAAACCATTTCCGGTGACTACCTCTTTTCAGTTGTTTCACACTTTTTTGTTAAGTATATAATTCCACATGTGTTAATTCATGGTTTTGATGCCTTCAGTGTGAATCTATAATTTTCATAGTCATGAAAATAAAGAAAACTCTTTGAATGAGAAGGTGTGTCCAAAGTTTTGGTCTGTACTGTACATAGGCAGGCAAGAGCCTCCTTGTTCTGATGTTTGTAAAAGGCTTCCCAAACTGTGGCCATGATTTCCTCACAAAAAAATAGGATAGAAAAACGAAGATGGGAAGGGGTAACTGCTACACATACAGTATTGTCTCAGATCTAATAAACACTGAGTATGATCTTCAAAACCTTTGTGCAGAGTTCTCGTAGGAACTGTGCAAGTTTTTAGTGAGAGGAATGATTGCTCAAACCAGATCACTAATGTTCTATGATCCCACCGCTCTGCCACCAGTTGTCACGAAGACTTAGTCAGGACCTGCAGCTCTCTGCCGCCCCCTTATCCTGATGGACAACCCGGTATTGCCAGAGAATAAGAAAAGAGCCCAGCTGCCCTAATTTATATCGTCTACTGCGGCACGTGATGTGACGGGATGTATATCTACCAACACTTCCTGCCAGAAAGAAAATGGGAATGCAGGTGTGTCACGGTCCGCGCTGCTCCAGGCTCAAAAAACTCACCAAAGAGTCAAACTTTCCTTAAGCAGATTTCCAAGCTTTATTTTCCTTCCTCCTACGCGTTTCGGCGCCTAGCCTGGCACCTTCATCTGGGATATTACATCAAACAGTAACAGTGGGGTTTTTATAGCCCCAAGCTTTACAAAAAACAGGGTGTTGTCTGTGTATCTGTGATGTCATTTTCATCATCAAAATGGGAGGACCTCCTCATTTTGGCGCAATTTTTGTAAAAAACTCTACCAGCATCCAAAGTCACTAATTAGAATGTGCATTCTATTCATAAAATGATGACTTAAGTGTCCCTGATTGAATTTTTCAAAAAATAGTAAATGAAAATGCAAGAATCAGCGATCAAACTATATCCCTAGTGAAAAAAATAATAAGTCTTTCCAACTCCTTCATATGGGGCTAGAACCTGAGACTTCCACATCAGTGAATATATATTCTCAGGTGGTTAGTAGTATACACCACCCGTTATTTTGATGACAAGGTTCTGAAATTTAGGGATAAAATACTGAATTAAAATTTATCACCAATAAATAGATAAAAGCTATGCAGAATATCTCATAAAAAACTGGTAAAACCGTAGGAGTAAAGGAAAAATGTAAAACAGTCATATATATTTAAGGAATTAACATTAATATATAAAAGAATTTTTATTAATAGATTCAAAAATGTGTTAAAGATAGTAAAGAAACGTGTATGTTACTGTATAAAAACTAAAATTAAAAAATTAATAGTGTATGTAAAAACAAATTGGTAATACATGTAAAAAACAAAATCCCTGTATAAAAAAATCTATAAGGAAGGGAATTATAGTCAAAGCTGATCAAAAGTAATCCTACTATATCAGCTTGAAACATACAATAAATAGGAGAAATATTAGAGCATCTTGCTACAATACTTTGCATATAAATACTTGATTTATTTAGGTTTGTAGAGACATAGTAAATACTAGGATACAAGAGACATAAAGTGCCATTATTACGAATACACTAGCACCAAGGTACAGTCGGATATATTGCACAGTTGGATTGACAATCAATACAATTCATGGGGAAACTTTTAATACACCCTTATTTAGGGAGATCGCAGATAAGCCATTAAATAATCACGCTGTTGCAGACAGGCTATACTGTGTAATAACAGCCCCATATGATTGCTGCTCATCTGATGAGCTGATCAGTCCATAAAGGTTATAAGTCCATTTCCATACCAAAAGTGCCTGTAGTGCAGGAAGGAGGGGACCCCCTTAGTACCAGACTCCTGACGTACGTTTCGCTTGGTTTTCTTGTTATCACGATTGCTTCATCAAGCGGAGTACCGCCGATTACATGTTTGCAGCTTATATCCCTAATCAACATGGTCACATGCTTCTACCCTGCCAGTAGGATCGCATATTGCGGCGCATGCGTACTCGCCGCGGTCGGCAGCCCGCATCGCTTCCGGCGCGACACGCAGCTCATTCACTGGCGCCGGAAGGTGTATCCCGGCAACCAGTAAACAAGTCGCGCTTAGTCGCGCCTCAGCAATGAAGGTCCGGCCCGGAAGAGAAGGCATGCGCACACGATCTACCAGCTCTACTACACAATAACATGGAGATGGGCCCCACGCTTAAACCATAATAAGAGCATAGTATCTTCAATAAAGAGGAGCGTGCTCAGGGTGCTGTGGTGGTCCATTCTCCAATGTAGGGTGATGATATTGTAGCTTGCGACAAAAGTTGAGGGATACAGCTGTCGGCAAAGAAGAATAGTAAAAAACTTTAAAATCACAATAACCACATTACAAAACACATATAAACAAATACAAAGGGGAGATGGGGAAGAGGAAACAATAAAAACTCCCATTTCTAGTGGACAAGGAGTTATGATGATGGTCCAAAATGACAGACTATATAGATTTGCGAGTTTACAATGTATATACATAGAACCCTACAAAAAGGGGGCGAAACTGGTTACTTCATTGAGGCCTTTAGGGACTACCGTATCAAGTGTGATAATCCATTCAATTCCCGCTGGGCTAATAATTTTTGAAGATTACCCCCTCGAATACCTCCATGAATTTGATCTATCCCCTTTGCTTTTAAAGAGCTGGGGTTGCAGTCATGATGATAATAAAAATGACGAGGAAGGGTCTTCAAAGAGGGAGCATCTCTTTCTTCAATTTTCTGGGCTGCACCAATCTCCCTTACATGCTCCCTAATTCTAACCCTCAGTTCTCTGGTCGTGAGTCCCACATATATCCTGCCACAGCCACAAGTCACATAGTATATGACATGTGTGCTGCTGCAAGAGATATGTTGATTGATTTTGTATGTTCTCAGGCCATCACTAGAGGTGAATTCGGAGCTGCGACAGAGGTTGGGGCACGTAGCACAGTCACCACACGGGAAGAACCCATTCCGAGGGGGGCCCACTCCGAAAATCCTCGGTGTTTTAGCTATATAGTGACTATGCACCAATATATCCTTCAAATTAGAGGATCGCCTGGATGTCATTAGAGGATTCTCCGAAAGGGCACCACTCAGAGCGGGCTCAGATTTCAACACCGGCCAGTGTCTTTTTAGTATTCGCCTCATGGTCTCCCATTCATGATTATAGGTCGAGATATAACGGGTCTCCCCAAAGGCTCCATCCAGCTTCTTATTTTTGTCGGAAGAGAGAAGGAGAGCATCACTATTAGTATGCTTGGCCCTTAAATAGCCTTTCTTGATGGCTCTATGGCTATACCCTCTCTGCCTAAACCTTTCACTCAAATCCGTTGATTGTCGTTCAAAATTCGCCTCGGTGGAGCAGATTCGCCTCATCCTCAGAAATTGTCCAACCGGGATTGCTTTAATAGTAGACTGAGTGTGGACAGACGAGGCATGCAGTAAGGCGTTTACAGATGTCTCTTTCCTGAAGACATCCGTCTGCACCAAGCCCCGCCTACCCACCTCAATCTTGATATCAAGAAAATCAATACATGTTCTACTATATTTGTATGTGAGCTTGATGTTTAACTCATTCTGATTTAATGATTCCATAAAGGAGTAGAGCTGCTCCGTCGTACCCTGCCACACAATCAAAATGTCGTCAATATAACGCATCCAGCACTGCACATGGGACACGGCCTGCACGCCCCCAAACAAACCACGCTCCCAGTTGCCCAGGAACAGGTTTGCGTATGAAGGCGCGCAAGCCGCGCCCATGGCAGTGCCGCGCTGCTGTAAGTAAAAACGATCCTTGAAGGTGAAAAAATTGTGTGACAGGAGAAAACGAAGCAGCTCTATTATCAGCTCACATAAATGGGCATCCTGGTTGGACTCTCCGAGGAAGAGGCGAACCGCCTCCACACCTGCATCGTAATCGATGCAGGTGTAGAGGGACTCCACGTCGGCTGTAACGATGTACATATCAGACTCAACAAAGATCCCGTCAATCCTTGCCAGAGCGTCAGTCGTGTCTCGTATATAGGAAGGGAGGGTCTCAACAAGTGGTTTTAGATAAAAGTCAATAAAGCGACAGACCGGGTCGCATAGGCCCTCCATCCCTGACACTATAGGACGCCCTGGAGGATTGACGGGATCCTTGTGAATCTTTGGAAGTAAGTAAAAAGTAGGCACTTTTGGGAACTTAACCACGAGACCATCAAGTACTTTTTTGGTGATGATCCCCTCCTCAAATGCCAAAGTCAAAATCCTGGTCAGATCTTCAGAAAAGGACCATACAGGGTTGGAATCGAGTTTAGCATATACATTCCTATCCCTAAGCTGTTTTAAGGCTTCCTTTTCGTACATAGAGCATGGCCAAATGACCACGTTTCCCCCTTTGTCAGCCGCCTTTATTACTATGTCATCCAGGGACTTCAATTCAGCAATAGCATTCCGCTGCTGATGCGTAAGATTGTCAAAAGATCTTCTTGTTGGAATTTTTTTTGAAGTCCTCAGTGACCAGTTTGGTAAAAATATCAATCGCAGGGCAGGCTGACAAAGGAGGAAACTTCTTAGATCTAGGCAAAATGTTAGAAGGAAACCTACCAGAAGTTTCAGGAGGTTCCTCATTCTCCAACTCCTCCAAATCCCAGAGGGCACTTTGTTCATTTCTCTCTTCAGTCTCTTGAGCAGTCTTAAAATGATATTTCCTTAATAATAATTTTGGCGAAAACAGATGGAGGTCCTTCAGGGCTGTAAAATAATTAAAAGAATTAACAGGTACAAAAGTCAAGCCCTTAGAAAGGACCTCAATCTGTGTTGCTGTAAGAACATGCTCAGAGAGATTTATAACTTGAAGAGATTTATCACTATTACCATTTACCTTTCTAGGTTTGAAGGGGTTGAGGGACTGTAATCTAGTAACTATCTGACGTTCGTCTCCCAGCTGTTCACCCAAGGTTCCTGCTCCTTCCTCTCCGGATTCCCCATCCTGTGTCTCATCCCCCGATGTTAAGGATACCAGAGAGGGGGTTCTGGGGATATTAGGCTCAGGTATACCAGGTTGATCAGGTTTGGGTGCTGGTGGAAGATTCCTTTGTTTCCCTCTTTTATTCTTCCATTTGTAGACTCTCTGATGCTGATAGTCACCAAGATCCCGGTGAAACTTTTTTAATTTGGCTTCCTTGATCTCCTTCTCACACTTACTGATTTCATTCTCTATCTCGGACTCAAATTTAGCCAAGGCCTCCTTGGATAGGCCCTCTCTGATCGTCACCTGTAATTCATCCATTTCTTGCTCTAACACGGAGATACTGGCCTTGTTGTCAGCTGACAACAACCCAATAAAGCCGTCAGAGCATGTATTAGCCAGGGCTTCCCATTGGTTCTTAAATGTTTAATTACTGATTGGATATGCAGGGAAAACCTGTATTCTCAGACCTCTTGGAACCATGCCTATCTTCTCCATCTCCCCTTTGTATTTGTTTATATGTGTTTTGTAATGTGGTTATTGTGATTTTAAAGTTTTTTACTATTCTTCTTTGCCGACAGCTGTATCCCTCAACTTTTGTCGCAAGCTACAATATCATCACCCTACATTGGAGAATGGACCACCACAGCACCCTGAGCACGCTCCTCTTTATTGAAGATACTATGCTCTTATTATGGTTTAAGCGTGGGGCCCATCTCCATGTTATTGTGTAGTAGAGCTGGTAGATCGTGTGCGCATGCCTTCTCTTCCGGGCCGGACCTTCATCGCTGAGGCGCGACTAAGCGCGACTTGTTTACTGGTTGCCGGGATACACCTTCCGGCGCCAGTGAATGAGCTGCGTGTCGCGCCGGAAGCGATGCGGGCTGCCGACCGCGGCGAGTACGCATGCGCCGCAATATGCGATCCTACTGGCCGGGTAGAAGCATGTGACCATGTTGATTAGGGATATAAGCTGCAAACATGTAATCGGCGGTACTCCTCTTGATGAAGCAATCGTGATAACAAGAAAACCAAGCGAAACGTACGTCAGGAGTCTGGTACTAAGGGGGTCCCCTCCTTCCTGCACTACAGGCACTTTTGTTATGGAAATGGACTTATAACCTTTATGGACTGATCAGCTCATCAGTTGAGCAGCAATCATATGGGGCTGTTATTACACAGTATAGCCTGTCTGCAACAGCGTGATTATTTAATGGCTTATCTGTGATCTCCCTAAATAAGGGTGTATTAAAAGTTTTCCCATGAATTGTATTGATTGTCAATCCAACTGTGCAATATATCCTACTGTACCTTGGTGCTAGTGTATTCGTAATAATGGCACTTTATGTCTCTTGTATCCTAGTATTTACTATGTCTCTACAAACCTAAATAAATGAAGTATTTATATGCAAAGTATTGTAGCAAGATGCTCTAATTTTTCTCCTATTTATTGTATGTATCAAATATAGAGCTGCTGAGCTCCACTGGGATTTCCCAGTATCTCCATTATCTAAACTATATGGAACTATATCAGCTTGAAAGTAGCTGATGAGAGAAAAAACAGGAGTTTAACATGCAGGCACCTCAGGTTCTATTCCCATTCACAGTATTTGGTTTACAGTATTTAATAATGATATCAAAGTAATATTCAATATTTAAGAAGAATATTCTAACTTTTTGTAATAAATGTGGGTGATTCCATCTACAAGAGACTCATGAGGCAGCGCTGATACTCTTGCAACAATGTTAGAGAATTTTACAGCTGCATTCTATAAAGCAACCACAAGATGGCACTAGGTATCACATACAGTGTGGTTTAGGAGGCAGTAACCAAGACAACGGGTACCAAAGACTAGTGTGCTCTATATTTCTACCGCTGGAGGCAGTGTGGAGTAATCTTTGTAATAAGGGCTCAAAAATGATTTTTTACTGAGGAAAAGACAATGTGAAGTGTTTATACGAATAAAGTGGAGATGTGCATATGTAGATAAAGTGCAAAAGTGCCGTTTAGGTTAGTGAATACACCAAATAAGTTATATTAACAAAAGATATGAATATTTTATAGTTCAAAAGTAGTTGAGAAGGTAAAGTGTCATTTGGTGTCACTGAGAATTGAATATTCTTATTGGAATCGTTATATTATATACACATTGTTATATCATTATTAGTCAATGAATAAATATCCAACAAGGATCTCAAAGATATTATATTTAGAGAATTGCATTCTATAAATTACCTACAAGGTGGCAATGAGGCTGGTACTCAGTATAGGAGGCAGTTGTCATGGTTACAGGTACCCAAAGGCTCATGTATTCTAATTTACCGCCACTAGGGGCAGTAAAAAAATATAACAACATAGAAAATCTACAACGATGTGAGCATAGGAAATTGTGTATATATAGTGTGGATTAATAAAATCCAATAAAAGGTTTTGTGTGTAAAAAACCCTTAAAATTATAAAAACTATTAAGATTAGTGATTCCTAAAAAAATGTCTTAATGTGAAGAATAAGAGATAAAGGAATATGAGAAGTGTAAAAGGATATAGAAGATAAAATCAAAATAGTGAACCGAAGTGGTTATATGCTAGCAATGTCTGCGTGATTATATTAATTCTGTTATTAGGTTCATCCCTTTCGGTTTTAGGGTGTCCAGGTTGTACATCCAGTATTTCTCTTTCTTTTTCAATATTTCAAAATCAATATTACTTTGATATCATTATTAAATACTGTAAACCAAATATTGTGAATGGGAATAGAACCTGAGGTGCCTGCATGTTAAACTGTTTTTTCTCTCATCAGCTACTTTCAAGCTGATATAGTAGGATTACTTTTGATCAGCTTCGACTATAATTCCCTTCCTTACAGATTTTTTATACAGGGATTTAGTTTTTTACATGTATTACCAATTTGTTTTTACATACACTATTAATTTTTTAATTTTAGTTTTTATACAGTAACATACACGTTTCTTTACTATCTTTAACACATTTTTGAATCTATTAATAAAAATTCTTTTATATATTAATGTTAATTCCTTAAATATATATGACTGTTTTACATTTTTCCTTTACTCCTACGGTTTTACCAGTTTTTTATGAGATATTCTGCATAGCTTTTATCTATTTATTGGTGATAAATTTTAATTCAGTATTTTATCCCCTAAATTTCAGAGCCTTGTTATCAAAATAACGGGTGGTGTATACTACTAACCACCTGAGAATATATATTCACTGATGATGTGGAAGTCTCAGGTTCTAGCCCCATATGAAGGAATTGGAAAGACTTTTTATTTATTATTTTTTTCACCAGGGATATAGTTTGATCGCTGATTCTTGCATTTTCATGTATCGTATATACTCGCGTATAAGCCGAGTTTTTCAGCCCAAAAATTGGGCTGAAAAGTACCCCCCTCGGCTTATACGCGAGTCAGTGACGGCAGCCCTAGCAGCCCCAGCAGCCCCAGCATCCCCAGTAATGCAGGGCCCCCCCAGCCTGACTCTGGTCACCTGTAAAGCAAATTATACTTATCACTGTCCCGCTGTCCGCGCCCGCCGCGTGCTGACATCCGCGATCCTCCATCTTCATGCGTCTTCTTCCTGTTTCCTGTGTTCGTCGCAGCCAATGACGTCATTGCCGGCGCCGAACACAGGAAACGGGAAGAAGAGGCATGAAGATGGAGGATCGCGGATGTCAGCAGCGGCGGGCGCGGACAGCTGGACAGTGATAAGTATAATTTGCTTTACAGGTGACCGGAGTCAGGCTGGGGGGGCCCTGCATTACTGGGGCTGCCTGTATACTACCACTGGGGCTGTATATACTACTGGGGCTGCCTGTATACTACCACTGGGGCTGTATATACTACTGGGGCTGCCTGTATACTACCACTGGGGCTGTAATCATGGCTGTATATACTACTGGGGCTGTATATACTACTGGGGCTACGTGTATACTACCACTGGGGCTGTATATACTACTAGGGCTGTATATACTACTGGTTCTGCGTGTATACTACCACTAGGGCTGTATATACTACTGGGGCTGCCTGTATACTACCACTGGGGCTGTATATACTACTGGGGCTGCCTGTATACTACCACTGGGGCTGTATATACTACTGGGGCTGCCTGTATACTACCACTGGGGCTGTATATACTACTGGGGCTGCCTGTATACTACCACTGGGGCTGTATATACTACTGGGGCTGCCTGTATACTACCACTGGGGCTGTATATACTACTGGGGCTGCCTGTATACTACCACTGGGGCTGTATATACTACTGGGGCTGCCTGTATACTACCATGGGGCTGTATATACTACTGGGGCTGCCTGTATACTACCACTGGGGCTGTATATACTACTGGGGCTGCCTGTATACTACCACTGGGGCAGTATATACTACTGGGGCTGTATATACTACTGGGGCTACGTGTATACTACCACTGGGGCTGTATATACTACTAGGGCTGTATATACTACTGGGGCTGTGTGTATACTACCACTGGGGCTGTATATACCACTGGGGCTGCTGCTGTATATACCACTGGGGCTGCTGCTGTATACTACCACTGGGGCTGCTGTATATACCTCTGGGGCTGCTGTATACCACACTGCTGGGGGCTGTATACCTGTGCTGGGGTCCACCCTCGGCTTATACACGAGTCAATAGATTTTCCCAGGTTTTGGGGGCAAAAGTAGGGGGGTCGGCTTATACACGGGTCGGCTTATACACGAGTATATACGGTACTATTTTTTGAAAAATTCAATCAGGGACACTTAAGTCATCATTTTATGAATAGAATGCACATTCTAATTAGTGACTTTGGATGCTGGTAGAGTTTTTTACAGAAATTGCGCCAAAATGAGGAGATCCTCCCATTTTGATGATGAAAATGACATCACAGATACACAGACAACACCCTGTTTTTTGTAAAGCTTGGGGCTATAAAAACCCCACTGTTACTGTTTGATGTAATATCCCAGATGAATGGTGCCAGGCTAGGCGCCGAAACGCGTAGGAGGAAGGAAAATAAAGCTTGGAAATCTGCTTAAGGAAAGTTTGACTCTTTGGTGAGTTTTTTGAGCCTGGAGCAGCGCGGACCGTGACACACCTGCATTCCCATTTTCTTTCTGGATTTCACCACTGGTCAGTGGTCGGTGGAGGTCTTGCAGCAGCTCTTGATTGCTTCACGCTTTCAAACCAGTTGTGGGGATCACAACTGCACCAGGTGAGTGGTTTCATAACACCACCCTGCTTCACAGTGTCACTAGTGATAGGCACTATTGCGCCTCTTGTCCCCCCACCCCTTTTATATTTTCAACACTTCCTGCCAGGAACATATATATCCAGTCACCCTCAGGCGCACAATATCACATAAAAACTAAAACGTCATGCTGCCACCACCAATCTCTTTAAGGTGGATCAGTCACCTGTCTGGTAGCGTGAGAAGCGGGGTTGCGTGTCAGCTCGTCATAGAACAGGAAGAACGAAACTAGTAAATTATAATATTTTACTCCCAAAAGTTGGCAGTCTTTACAAAAGATATACAAGATATTACAAAAGAGACATTGTACATATATGCATAAAACAGTTATTAAAATAAAAGGAATAAAAAGTAAGAAATTGCAACATCTACTCCACGCAGTGACGAACCCAGAACCTGTGGGGGGGTCGGTTCCCTAGAAGACTAGTATTGATTCCTCCACTCAGCAAGGAGTGCTTGCGTCAGAGACCCAGGGTGGAATGAAGCCAAAATGCATGCTTTGGTTTTAAGAAATGAGGCAGCAAGCTAGGACATCCCCACATTGCTTACCCCGCCCAGTGGCTTGGTTTTGTGGATCCCCCAGGTCCACAAGACTTAAAAAACCTTCATTTTTCATACCTGGGTATGGGGTGGGCCCACATCCCCGATAAGCACCTCATGTTTACGTTCATTTAAATTCCGAGAATATTGCTATCAAATATGACGTATTTATGATGTTCAGAAAGCTAGAACTCATTTCCTAGGTTTCGGATGGGTTCTCAGTTATGAAAGTGGTATCAATAGATCGGCAAAAATGTACATGGATTGCCATATAAGGAAATGCTTCTCTGTCCAAGGGAAGGGGGTCAGGGCCCCTTGCAAGGACACAGCTGCTGCAGTTAAGATTCGGGTGTATTTCAACATTTTAAAACAATGACCAAAATTCATATTTTTCCTGACAATACGCACATGGCCGTCAACCTTTGGAGCCTCTCACCTTCTCCAGTCTCCGCTGTTTCTCATTACAGTCCAGCCAATGTAGTGCGTCCTTAGCCTCAGTAAAAAGTGGACCTTATCCTCTGCCATGACCCACAGCTTAACCGGGTCCAGCATACAGTACTTGACGCCAATCTCCCACAGCCATTTTTGATGCCAATGAATTGGGCACACTGTTTCTGCACCTTTATGGAGTAGTCTGGATAAATGAAAACCCTGGATTCATTAATCGTTAGGTCAGGGTGATCCCTGGCAAGCCATTAAATTGTATCCTTGTCATGGTAATGCAGGATTTTGGCAAGAACAGTTCTTGGTGGGTGACCAAGAGGGAAAGGGAATGTAGGGACTGTGTGCTTGCTCAATGGCGTACATGCGGCACAGCTTGTCAGCACCCATTTTGCCCTGAAACCGTTGTTCAAAATATTCCGTAGGAGCATTGCCCTCCACTTTCTCCAGCATACCAATAAGCCGCAGGTTTTTGCGCCGGGGACTATTCTCCAAGAAAGTGGTTTGGCTTGATCAATGGCCAAACCTGTTGCCATACTCTTATAGTCTTTCTCGACTTTGGCCGTCTAATCCTCAACAGTGCTGATCTGTTTTTCCACTTCACCCATCCTCTCCTTTACGACATACATGGTATGCTGCATTTTAGACATGGCTGCCTGGAAGCTAACTAGCTGGGTCGCCTTGCTAGTAATAGGAGTGTCACAGTGGATAATTGCCCGAAACACAGGGTGGGTTCTTCTGGGATTCTGGGATTAGTAGTTTACCCAGCTTCCCCCGCAGCACCTCCTCCACTTCTGCACCCTATTGTGGGCCCCCTTCATGCAGACTGATGTGGCTGCCAGCCTCACTCACCTCTCCATCATCCTCCTTTCCCTGGACAGACTTTCCCTCTCCCCTCTTCCTGCAGATTTCCACCATCCGCAGCGTGAGCCCAGCATCAACGTGAGCCCTGGGTCCCCCAGGCTGCCTCACATACCGCTGCAGCTTAGAAACAGCAACCAGCCGACGGCTTTCACCCAGGACCTCGTCCATCTCCACACAGGGGTCAGCGCCATCTTGGCCCTTCTTCTCCGGATCCCAGTGGGCCTTCTCGTGCTTTTTGTGCTGGTCATGGTGGTCACAGCGACAAGCCACTTAACCCCGATGGTCTCCACACCTCAGGCACTGCAGTGTTTAGTCTAATCAAGGTCTTCGGTACCTCAATATGGGTCCTTGCAGTGCACTGTGCGGGAGCTTCTCCTAGACACGACCAATCACATTGCTCTCCAGGCCACGCACTCCCGCCAGACATTTATCTTGAAGATATTGTTGATTACACATAATCAGTTCATCAGTAGATAAAATAAATATATATTTGTTCATGGTTGATGCAGTGGAAAATCAGTTGCATGCTGCCAAAGCATGAAACTGTAATAAAAATTTTAAATGCATTTGTTAATTTAATTTGCCAGGACAGATTGTTTCCGTATAATGTTCACATCCGTGGTCTGGAAACCTTAACTCCTTCCCAGGGCATCCAATGTAAGTTTTTTTCCACTTTAATTTTTTCCTACTCTTTAGTGAAGGTGAACCCAAACTGTATAGTTCGGGGACCATACCAAACACCTAGTGTTCCCAAAGACATTCGGGTTCTGTTGGGAAGGCTGTAAAAGAAAGCAAAACAGTGATTAAACTGCAGTATTACCTTTACCGCGGGCCGCACGCTTGTTCTTCCAGGCCTCTCATTAATTTTTTGATTATTCACTTTACTCTGCCTCCAACAGTCAATCACAGACCCTCTGCCACTCTCTGTGACAGCGTCTGTTATTGGCTTTTGCACCCCCACCCATTTTGCTGGCATCTGTGATTGGTTGCCATTGGGAACAAATTTGCCATCAAATTTGGTGTAAAAATAAATAGGGCTTCACCATATTTTTGATTCTCAGCGCAGATAAAGCAGACAGCTATGGGCTGCTACACCCAGCTGCCTGGCTTTTCCAGATTGCTGTTTAGCTGTGCCGCCATGTCCCTCAATCTGGCACTCCGGCAGTGGGTCAACTGAGTTCAGTAACTGCTGTGGGGAGCCCTCAGTCACTCAGTGAGTGATATTATCTCTCCCCACAGCATTCAGCGTGATCCAAGAGACTGCAGTGATAGGACGCTTGTACCATCACTGCAGTCTCTGGATGAAGCAAAGCCAGGATGGTGTGTTTTGCTGTATATTGCTGTAGATTACCATTGGAGGATGTGTTTGGGGTTAATAAATGGGAAAATGAGGATTGTCTGTGTGTTTTATTTCAAATAAAGTATTTTTCTCTGCGTGTGTGTTTTTTTACCTTTTTACTCACAGGATTGATAATGGGGAGACCTGGACATTATCAATCTCGGCTTAATGACAGCTTTCGATACTTAGCTGTCATTAACCCATTGTATCACCCTGATGCCACTACACCAGGGCATCGGGAAAGTTGCGTAATGCACAAGGAATTGGTGATTCTAATTAATGTGCTAATTTTTAAGACAACCGCGGCCTTCTTTTCTGTGGGCCTTACTATGCTGAAAATTACAGCCCCAGATTCCTTTTTTTTTCCTTGGTTGGCAATCAAAGATAGAGGAAAACCCATGGATTTTTTTTTAAATGATTTATTTAAATAATTTTAAAAAATGGGCTTCCGTGTATTGTTGATTGCCAGCCAAGGTAAAGCCAGGAAGCTGGGGATGGCAGCCCATAGCTGACTGCATTATCTGTGCTGAGAATCAAAAATACGGTGAAGTTTTAAGTAAATTTTTTTTTTAATTATTTATTTAATTATACTCCCCTGTGATAGCAGGTTCGTTGCTAATGGCAACCAATTTCAGATGCTGGCTCAATAGATGGGAGTGCAGCAGCCACAATCACACATGCTGTCACATAAAGTGGATGTCTGTGATTGGCTGTTGGAGTGCAGTGAATAACCAGGAAGTTAATGAGTGGTCCAGAAGTATAAGCATGCGTCCTTGATAAGTATAATACTGCCGTTTTATTCACCATTTTGCTTATTTTCACGGACCTCACAGCCACCATTTTATAACTTTAAAGTCTGAGTTTGTGCTCAAGTTTGGGTCAAGTCTGGCCCCGAACCCTGACTTTAAAAAAAAAGTCATTCTGAATCTCTACTCCCCTTCTTTCAAGAACCAAGATTTTTTTTTAATTTTGTGTGACAGCTGTATTTTTGCAGGATGGGTAATAAAATGTAAAACTATGTGCAGTAAAATGGTGAATATCCCTATAATGGTGCTAAGTGATTTTTGCCCTGCAACAAATACTTTAAAATAAAACCCCAAAACAATGGTGGTATTATTGATTCTGGTCATTAGGATTATTATGGTACCAAACATGCATGATTTTTTTTCTTTCTTTTTCTTTATAACAATTACTGTAGTTATTAATTAGTTTTATTTTTTAAAGACTGGACTTTTACAGATCTGGGAATATCAAAACACCAAATATTTTGTCTTTTTTATGCTTTATTTCTTAAATTTTAATGAGGGGAAAATGGAGGGATTTCATAATTTTTTATATTTCCCCTTAGGGCAAGGGTGCACTGTTCATTTTCCCACATCAAAGACCATGACTGTTGTGGAGGGCCAATACAAATTCTAGTGAATCACTACTAGATCTAACAGTTGCAAATTCTTTTTCCCTCTAGCAGCTAATAATAACCATATTATTTACTGGTTTTATAAAACATATAAAGCAGCAAATTATTCTACGTTTGTAATTTAATCAATAAGTTACAACACAATATGATGTCCCCACACTGCCCTGCAAAGTATGATGTCCCCACACAGTATGATGTTCCTACAAACCATGGTACCTTTACACGCGGCAACATTTCTAGGGTTTCCACAGGTAACTTACTGGCTGCAGTGAAATCATGGAGACATGGTTCTATCTTGTTGCTGTGTACAAATGGAATAATGTCTCCATGATTTCACTGCAGCCAGTAAGTTACCTGTGGAAACCCTAGAAATGTTGCCACTTGTAAAGGTACCATCAATGTTTGATGTCCTCACCAATTCCCCCACACTTTAGGATGTCCCCTCGCAAGATGATGTCACCACAGATCCTCCAAAACTGTATGTCCCAACACAGCCTCCTACACAGTATGTCCCCACAAAGCCTTCCCTACACAGTATGTCACAACAATAGCCTCCCACACAGTATGATGTCCCCACAGAGCCCCTCATGCAGTATATTCCTACACAGTCCCCTTCCATATTATGGTGTTTCCATACATCCCTCCCATGCAGAATGATATCCCCACAAAGTTTGATGTCCTCACACTGCCCCCACACTAGATGTCCCCCAATCATTATGATGTCCCTCACATAATATGTCACCATTGAGCTGCTTTTCACCCCACACAGTATGATGTCCTCACAAAGCAAACTTACTAATTGTAAAATCTCCACATGGTCTCAATGCAAAATGATGTCCCCACACATACCCCTTTGGGCACAGCATTATGTCCCTTCATTTTTCCATAATGTACTGTAAAAAAAGACAAAAAGTTACTCACCTCACCCCTTACCCCTGCTGCTCCAGTTTGAGCTGTGTACTGAGGCACAGCTGACTTGATATAATGATTTATCACGCCTGCTGCGTGCTCAGACGCAAAGGCTCACTTATGGAAGAGGGAGCTGATTGCACCTTGTAACATCCCAAGTACTTACTGGTGTCTACATCCCAAGCATGCAGATACTAGTGAAAGTGAGATGCTGGGCAGGGGACAGCCATGTGGTGTGGGACGCATCTGAATTCAGCCCTGTGGATGTTTCGATCTGCGGACCTCAATAGAACACCCTTTTAAGACTATTATAACCACAGTTTGATTACCAAGCTATATTACCCTCTCCCTGACACAAGATGTAATAGTACATCTTGCTCAGGAAGGTGTCCCCTCAAAAAGATGTACTGATACATCTTTGTGATTGTGCAGACACATAATCTTTGAGGTTCCCTGAGGAACCTTGGCTCCACTGACAGATGCTACAGTAAGTAGCCACTATGGCATATACAAATTTTTGAGAGGAAGGGACTCAATCCTACCCCATCAGTGCCCCAAAAGTCATCATAGCTACTGGAATCCGCCAGATATGCACTTACATCAGGTTTTCTATCTAAGGCCGGCTTCACACCACAGTTTAATCCGATCTGTGGCTGTCCGGTGTAAACCGGACAGCCCCGGACCGGATTTTGTCCACATAGTATCCTATGGGTCCGGATTGAGCTGGATGACAGCTCTCTGCTCTCTGTCCGGGAGAATCCAGGAGGAATCTGATTTTTCTCCCAGACAAAATCGGAGCATGCAGCATTTTTGTGTCCGGGGTGAAAAATCTCCCCAAATCGGATCCTCCCAGATTTTCCAGGATCCAGGGCAATCCGGTGCTCCCTAACATGGGAGTCCATGGGGCCGGATTGCCCCGATCTGGGAGGATCCGGCAACCGGACACCGACGGCTGCACACTGCTGCAATTTCAGGACCGCGGCTAGCTCCCTACTAGCCATGATCTAAAATAATCAGCAGCTGCGGCTGCAATTAGCAGCATCCGGCTGCACACCGGTCCGGAGGGTCACCTCTGACAGCCCCAGATCGGATCTGGCCGTGGTGTGAAGCTGGCCTTATTCTCTAAAAAAAAAAAAAATGATTGAGCGATACCATGACAGAACCATTTATTGTTATTGGGACAGACAAAAATTCATTTTAGGCTCCATCTGGCTTATTTTCCCAGCAGTGTCTATCTTTTTAGGCATCTTTTTAGGTATACACAAAGCACAGTCGACCATAGCTTTGGGTAATTTTATAAAGACTTACACTGCCGGAACGAAGGCCGCGCATCTGCCTTTACCATAAAATGGTTCTTTCTGAATCACATATTTTGCAAATTTAGATGAATCCAGAAAAGAGTGATAAAGAGCTGGAATCAAATACCGCGCTGACCACAAGGATAAACACAGAGTAAATCACCCACTCTGTTTATTTTGCCTACATGTGTTTTGTGGCTCATAGCCACTTCCTCAGGGCATGCCCTGAGGAAGTGGCTATGAGCCACGAAACACGTGTAGGCAAAATAAACAGAGTGGGTGATTTACTCAGTGTTTATCCTTGTGGTCAGCGCGGCATTTGATTCCAGCTCTTTATCACTCTTTTCTGGATTCTTCAGTTCTTAGCTGGGAGCCTGCAGCGATCTCCTGTGTGCTTTTATTGTAGTTGTGACACTCACAACTACATCAGGTGAGTTAAACCATTTGGGGTCTGAGGGACCTGTATAATAGCAATACTACTCTATGTGCGCTTCCTTTCTCTTTTAATTTATGCAAATTTAGATGGACACCCTGATGTATGAAAAGTGCTCAACATGGCTCAGAGGTTTAATGTGAAGGTAGAATTAAAAGTGATCCAAAATAGTATCAATACAAGTTTCAACTCATCCCCAACTCATCCCACAAGAAGATTAGTTCTTCTCAGTTCTGTCAAAGGAATTGTAGGGGGTTTCCATATTATTGGTTGTAAAAAGCATCTGGAAAAGCTGCATGGCTCCCACTCGACCCCTAAAATTAAAAATTCAAGAGATATCAGCAGTCTCAAATCTGAATGTGCCCCTCCAAACATAGTTAGCATCCACATGTTTTTATGTCTCTGCTGTAGTGAGGAGAGACCACTTAAAGAGTTTGTCTGGTCTAGATCTACAAGTCTTCAGTCAGAAAGTGGCCGGGAGTATGCATATCATATTATCGCAGCCATGTGACTGCCCTTTCAAGCTCAAACATCGACGAATCCTCACAGCACTTAGTGTGTGCGATGTGAGGATTCACAAGTCTTCAGTCACATACAGTGACTGCAGACTTGTGGAGTTAGACCGGACAACCCCTTTAAAAAAATTAAAGGGTGGATGTCTTCAGAAGCACGCACTGTACATTACAATGTATTGGGCACTATAGTGGTATACTTGTAATTTTTACTCTGCAACATCCAATGCATGAATATTTTGACTTCACAAATGTTTTCCAGGAATAGTCACTTCACTCTTATTTGAATTCCTAAAGGGATGTAATTTTCAAAACTAGGGGGTGGTTCTGCTGTTTGGGCTCCTCAGTTTTGAATGTTTTGAGAGGTGCATGTTTTACATTTTTGCAATTCTATTTTTTTTTTACCTAAAGTTCGTGAATCAGAACTGAGGAGGCTGCGCAAAATGAACATGGCATTTGAAGAACAAAATTCAATTCTTCATCGACACACTGAGAGTATGAACAGTGCCAAAGAGAAGCTGGAACGAGAATTGGCACAGGAGGAAAGGCAAGCAATGATTCTTCAACAGCAACTACAAACAATTCGACAGATTTTGCTCACAAGTTTCTCATCACTCCCAATTCCAGGTGAAAAATTATCAAAGATTGAAATCATTATGCTTATCACCCTGCAAGCCCCCAAACATTACTGATGTGCAATTATGTGGTCTAACTGAATGTGCCTTGCACTTAGGGAAGGCTACATTCACATGTGGCGTTTTTTGTTTACGCTGCGCTTTTATGCAGTTGCACTTTTTTGCTGTGTATGGCCATGTTCACACACATGCGTTTTTTTTGCCCATCCCTGCGGTTAAAAAAAAACGCAGGTGCGTTAACGCAGGGTACATTTAAGTGTACATGCGTTTTTCAGCTCCATTTGCGTTTTTGTCCCCCAGTCCAAAAAACGCTGCATGCAGCATTTTTGGGTGCTGTAAAAAAACGCATGTGCGTTTTCCCAAAAACGCATGCGTTTTTTTAACATGGGGCCCTATGGGAAACGCATGCGTTTTTAAAAGGCACATTTATGCACCCTGCGTTAACGCTTGCGTTTTTGCCTGCGTTTTTGGTGAAAAAATGACTAAGTCCAAAAACATGGCAAATCCTTTCAGACACACAAGAGACATTTTTAGCACTCTTAAAAAAACGCAAGTGCTTTTAGGAGTGCTAAAAAAAAAACGCAAATTGTGTGTGAACAATGCCTATATGAACAAAAAAGTGCAACTGCATTCACACACTGTGCATTTTCGGCTGAGCTTTTCCCGAGCCCATTTTATATTGTGGGCTATGGGAAAAGCGTGCCGAAAAAGGTGCAAAGAATTGACATGGTCATTCTTTTTGTGGACGCAGTTTGAAGTGAGTGTGTGTCTGCAAAAATAAGGATTGTGTGAACACATTTCAGCAAAAGCCATTGCTTTTGCTAGGATGCGTTACACCACTGGATTTCACTGCATTTACACTAGAGCAAAATAGCGCTGAGTAAGTAGTGAAATACACTACGTTTCAACATAGCCTAATGCATCGTATATGCTATATTGCTGAAAGTACATGGATACCCAACAATCACACCTCTATGATATCTCATAACAAGACTACGGGACTCTTGTATCTCTACAACATCCTTAATGTTCAGACTCCAATGTTGTTTATACAGTTCATCCCATGTTTGGTGGTAATGATTTCCTCAGGTTGCAAGATTTACTCCATATTAAACTCCTCAAACCATATATATGTTAACCTCTCTTTGTGCATTAGTTTACAGTCATGTTCTAACAGAAAGACGCTTCTGCAAACAATTGCTACAATTGTCTAAATTGTTTTTCAGCATCCACATTTCCTTTTGGCTGGAAATTACAGGTCCAAAATCTCCTTGTACAATACTAAAAGTTAGCTCTATACTTGTCACAAAATTTTAGGCACTATGCATTGTTGTGGAGACTGTTCTTTCATGGATGAATCTGGGTTTGATAGATGCTCACATTGTGAAATGTGATTAATCGCACCAATGAATGTTTCTACTTCACCATCCAGATCCAGGGAAGGTGAATATACAGTCCGCGCTGCTTGAAATAATCAGTCTCAAGTCTTTAGGTAAAAGACCCCCCTTCTTTATTTCCATCTACGCGTTTCAGTGCCACTCCGGGTACCGTCATCAGGGCATGATGACGGTGCCCGGAGTGGTACTGAAAGTGTAGGTGGAAACAAAGAAGGGGGATCTTTTACCTAAAGACTTGAGACTGATTATTTAAAGCAGCGCGGACTGTATATTCACCTTCCCTGGATCTGGATATCTTTACACGTGTTACGTGGCGGTGGAGGTCCTGCAGCAGCTTAAAACTACATGCAATAAAAACTTGTTGTGGGTGCAGACAACTAGACCAGGTGAGTGCACCTCTTTTTGATCTGAGTGCTGAATCAGTGTCATATTGATAGGGCACTATTGCGCCTCGTTTTGTCTCCTTTATCTTTTCCTCTACTTCACCATAGTCTAGTGGCGATGTGCATGATAGCATTCCAGCTGACCCTTGGTACTCTGCATGGTGAACGTAGGGCTTGTGTTGAGCTGCTTAACCATGGAAATTTATTTTAATACATTCCTTGTTTTTTTTCCTGATGTCGTGTCAGAGACATCGTGAGTAATACTACCAAGTAAGGAATACTACCAAGGAAAAGTGATTTTATGCACCACTCATTTCAGCCTTTTGTTTGCCTCTGTGAGTAATGTTATACTATACATTGCATCATGGCAGAGCTGATGTTCCTCCTTACACAATTACAGTTTTCAATAATGGTATCAAAAGTTGATGGGCAGATCTAGCAGATTCAAGATTTTACTCATTCTCTTTAGAATGACCAATACTACTGCCAGCATAATCACATTTTTTTATATATTTTTTTCCTTTAGTTGATTTATTTTATAACAGTACACAGAGTAGAAAGACTGCAGACATTGTTACCTTCATTAGTTCTTCAGCTGCCATGGCACCTATGTGGGCACCTGACCTGTGATATACAGTATTTTTCAGACTATATGACCCTTTTTTATTCTTTAGTCATATTAAAAAGCTTATTGGAAAGCGATTATGACTTTGAGGAGCTACTTAAATGTGGCGCTGGAGTTTTTCCACTTCCTTACTGAAGTGCAAATTTACTTTTTTTCCTAAAATTTTTGGGGAAACTGGGGGTGCTTCTTATAGTCTGAATATACAGTCTGGCCGTGGCTGTGAGGGTGACACAGGTGGTGGAGTGGGTCACCGGAGGTAGGAGCTGGTCACCGGAGGCATGAGTGCCTGCAGGTGACCTTGTGTGTCTGCAGTTTAACTGATGCCGGCACTGAGATGTGGGCATGATGATGATGGCCAGGGGGAGCGGCACATATTAAATCCTCTTAAACAATGGACACACATGATCACCCATCGCTGCTGCAGCAGGGGGCGATCATGTATTTGGATATTCACTGCTTCCAATGCATCATCATTGGCATGGGAGCAGTGAATATCCCAGTGGTAGTTTAGACTCGCTGTCCATTGCTTCCTCGCAGCACTGTGAAATCCTCTTGTGCTTTCTCTTGCTGGCAACTCATAGTGTGTGGAGCGCAGCTCATGACAGTGATTTTATCGTTACACACTCAAATGCTGATCTACTGCCTGCATGACAACACATAAGTGGACGTCGCGGTGCTGCAGGAGAATGATAGGCAGTGAGTATAATTGTTTATTTTTTGTAAAGTGTGCCCTATGATCGATGCCATATACCAAGTTGAGGGCTATATACCAGGATGGGAATCATATACCTGAATTGGGCACAGCAGCACATATACCAGGTTGGGGCACATACACCAGGATATGAGCCATATACCACGATGAAGCTTCAGAGAGAACGGTGTGTCATGGTCCGCGCTGCTACATTCAAAACAAAGGATCCACAAAGTGATGTACAAAGGTGTTTATTGTCTCACTTGATTCGTTTCAGAGCTGTCCTTGCTCCTTCCTCAAAAATACACCATCATCAAAGGTCATTATCTCAGAATATTAAAGTAGGGAGGATGACGTGAAAAAATATTACTTAAATAGGTATTAGAGGCTCACCTTGTGTAGTTTTGAGAGTCACAACCACTATAAAAGCATATCACGGCTGCTGCAGTCCCCAGCGTGGTGCATATAGGGTAGGGAGGAAATGCGTTGACTAATGAATCAATATTATATTCACTCTTTGATGTTTTATGAAATATGGCAGCGTTGTTTTTAACCTTTCATCCTACCTACTTTAATTTTCTATGATAATGACCTTAGAGTTTTCATTGGCTGTAAGCCATAATCATCAACATTTACAGAAATAAACACTTGAAATAGAGCATTCTGTTTGTAATGACTCTATATAATATATGCATTTCACTTAATGTATTAAATTACTGAAATAAATTAACTTTTTGATGATATTCTAATTCATTGAGATGCTCCTGTATATGTGCCCCATATTTTTTTTCATTATTTTCTGCCTCTAAAACATGGGTGCGTCGTATGGTCCGATTTGTCTTATAGTCCGAATAATACAGTACTTGTAATACTGGGTTCAAGAAAGAAATTAAAGAAAAAGATGCCGGTACAAAATGCTTGAATTGCCATGGTGTAGAAAGCTGTCAACTGTAATGCTTAATTAAAACCATAATTAGAAAGTTTAAGTTGGGTCTTCTTCCACAGTCTGCCCATTATGTACAGATTTAATTCTTATTACAAGTTGCTTTACTCTCTAACTTTCTAGGAACAGGAGAGACTCCTACAATGGGGAATCTTGATGTTTATATGGCAAAGCTTCACAGTGTTATAGAAGGTAACCCAGTTGAGCATGAGAAGTTGGTCATCCGTATTAAAGAGATTCTTTCCAGAATAAATAGGTAAGTTATGTTAAAGACTCAAAGGGGTGGTCTGGAATTAACTTACCATTGATGAAAGATCAATGAACATATTGTAGAAGATTTACAAAAGGAAATACGCCACATTATCTGACATACATGCCATGTGATACATTTGTTAAGAAGCTTTAGATAAACTTCCTGTTTCACTAGATACATTTAGAATAAAAATAGCAGTATAGCTAAGGGTAAATGTGACAAATGTACTAAAGGGGTGCTCTAGTTTTTTACAACCAAAAATTGGTCTAAAGCCGTGTTTACATGTTCTGTACTTTACATCAGTGTTCATATGCAAAAATCAGGAGTGGAACAATCAGAGGGAAAGTATAATCTATTATATAATCGCGAATCGCAAAAGCGCCCCTCTCGGCGCTACTTCTGGCGTGGTCATGTGGATACGTGCGAAGCATTGGCCGCGAAGCGGCCATTGCGAGCCGTTTTAACTCCACTCGCAATGGCCGCCAATGCCGCCTCTGCTCCCCGCTACCCACAGACCACCTCCGACTATGGAGCTGCCCCCTGTGCCTCCCCCCCAGCCCCGATCCACAGCCCAGCAACGATTCCCAGACCCGCACCGCCCTCCAGCACCACACACCCCCAACGCCGCACACACCTCCCCCTCACTGCCTGCACACCTCCGCCGCCAGCCCCCATCCACAGTCTAGCACAGCCCCCCCGCAATGTCCGCACAGCACATCCCCCAATGTCCCACACCCCCAATGTCCGCACAGCCCCTCCCCCCAATGTCCGCACACCCCCCCCCCCACCCCCCACTGCCCGCACACCGCCCCCGCCCCCCAATGTTACCGCCCCCCCAATGTCCGCACACCCTCCCCCCCAATGTCCGCACGCCCCTCCCCCCATGTCCCACAGCCCTCCCCCCAATGTCCCACAGCCCCTCCCCCAATGTCCGCACAGCCCCTCCCCCCCAATGTCCGCACAGCCCCCCCCCCATGTCCCACAGCCCCCCCCGCCAATGTCCGCACAGCCCCCCCCCCCCAATGCCGCACAGCCCCCCCCCCCCAATGTCCGCACAGCCCCCCCCCCCCAATGTCCGCACAGCCCCCCCCCCGCCAATGTCCGCACAGCCCCCCCCGCCAATGTCCGACAGCCCCCCCCGCCAATGTCCGCACAGCCCCCCCCCCCAATGTCCGCACAGCCCCTCCCCCCCAATGTCCGCACAGCCCCCCCCCCCAATGTCCGCACAGCCCCCCCCCCCAATGTCCGCACAGCCCCTCCCCCCCAATGTCCGCACAGCCCCTCCCCCCCAATGTCCGCACAGCCCCCCAGTCCGCCCCCCCCCCAATGTCCGCACAGCCCCCCCCCCCCCAATGTCCGCACAGCCCCCCCCCCAATGTCCGCACAGTCCCCCCCCCGCCAATGTCCGCACAGCCCCCCCCCCAATGTCCGCACAGCCCCCCCCGCCAATGTCCGCACAGCCCCCCCCATCGACAGCCCCCATGTCCGCCAGCCCCCCCCTCCAAATGTCCCCACCCCCCCGACCCGTAGATCACTTACCTGTCTTCATGACATCTGCTTCCTCAGGTCCACGTACACTCCTCCCTCCGGCCCAGACATCCTCTTCCTTCAGCCCGGCTAACGACTCTTCCATCCGCCGCTCTTCTCTCTTCCTCCACCGAGCTCCGGCTCGCAGTCTCCATTCTGCTCCGCTGAAAGGCCTCATTGACTTACATCGCGGATAATCCTGGACGCTGATTGGTCGCTTTTTCCCATAGACAAACATGCCCATGTTTCTCTATGGGAAGACGCGACCAATCAGCGTCCAGGATTATCCGCCATGTATCTCTATGAGGGGTTGGAGCGGACCTGAAGGAGAACTGTGTCTGCTCACTTAAAATAACAAATAATTAATTAATTTAATAATAAAAAAATTAATAAAAAAATATTTAAAAAATAATAAAAAAATAAATAAAAAATAATAAAAAAATAAATAAAAAATAATATAAAAAAAATATGCTAAGAATATCAGCCCTTTGAGCGGACCTGAAGGAGAACTGTGTCTCAGGGTCAGGCTCACTTAAAATAACAAATAATTAATTAATTTAATAATAAAAAAATTAATAAAAAAATAATTAAAAAATAATAAAAAAATAAATAAAAAATAATAAAAAAATAAATAAAAAATAATAATAAAAAAATATATAATATGCTAATAATATGAGCCCTTTGAGCGGACCTGAAGGAGAACTGTGTCTCAGGCTCAGCCTCACTTAAAATAACAAATCATAAATTAATTTAATAATAAAAAAATAATTAAAAAATAATACAAAAATAAATAAAAAATAATAAAAAAATTAATAAAAAATAATAATAAAAAAAAAAATGCTAATAATATGAGCCCTTTGAGCGGACCTGAAGGAGAACTGTGTCTCAGGCTCAGGCTCACTTAAAATAACAAATAATAAATTAATTTAATAATAAAAAAATAATTAAAAAATAATACAAAAATAAATAAAAAATAATAAAAATAATAATACAAAAATAAATAAAAAATAATAAAAAAATTAATAAAAAATAATAATAAAAAAATACAAGTATGCTAATAATATGAGCCCTTGAGCGGACCTGAAGGAGAACTGTGTCTCAGGCTCAGGCTCACTTAAAATAACAAATAATAAATTAATTTAATAATAAAAAAAATAATTAAAAAATAATTTAAAAAAAAAATAAAAAATTATACATAATAACAAAAAATAAGAATAAAAAAAATAAATGCTAATAATAATGCTATTAATGCTAATAATTATGCTATTAATGGTAATAATAATGCTATTAATGCTAATAATTATGCTATTAATGCTATTATTAATGCTATTAATGCTAATAATTATGCTATTAATGCTAATAATTATGTTATTAATGGTAATAATAATGGTATCAATGCAAATAATATTGCTATTAATGCTATTATTAATGCTATTATATGCTAATAATTATGCTATTAATGCTACTATAATTTATGCTATTATGCTAATAATATATGCTATTAATGAAAATAATATTGCTATTAATGCTATTATTAATGCTATTAATGCTAATAATTATGCTATTAATGCTAATATTAATGCTAATTATGCTAATAATAATCATATTAACGCTAATAATAATGCTATTAAGGCTAATAATCATGCTATTTATGCTATTCAAAATGCTATTAATGCTAATAATATTGCTATTAATGCTCTTTATGCTAATAGTAATGCTATTAATGCAATTATTTATGCTATTAATTCTATTATTTATGCTATTAATGCTATTAATAATGCTATTAATGCTATTAATAATGTTATTCATGCTATTAATAATACTATTAATGCTATTAATGCTAATATTAATGTTATTAATTGTATTATTAATGCTATTAATGCTATTAATAATGCTATTAATGCTAATAATAATGCTATTACTGCTAATAATAATGCTATTAATGCTAATAATTATGCTATTAATGCTACTATTAATGCTAATAATGATAATAATAATAATCATATTAACGCTATTAATAATGCTATTAAGGCTAATAATCATGCTATTTTATTTATGCTATTCAAAATGCTATTAATGCTAATAATATTGCTATTAATGCTCTTTATGCTAATAGTAATGCTATTAATGCGATTAGTTATGCTATTAATTCTATTGTTTATGCTATTAATGCTATTAATAATGCTATTAATTCTATTAATAATGTTATTCATGCTATTAATAATACTATTAATGCTATTAATGCTAATATTAATGCTATTAATTTTATTATTAATGCTATTAATGCTAATAATAATGCTATTAATGCTAATATTAATGCTAATAATGCTAATAATAATCATATTAACGCTATTAATAATGCTATTAAGGCTAATAATCATGCTATTTATGCTATTCAAAATTCTATTAATGCTAATAATATTGCTATTAATGCTCTTTATGCTAATACTCATGCTATTAATGTGATTATTTATGCTATTAATTCTATTATTTAGGCTATTAATGCTATTAATAATGGTATTAATGTTATTAATAATGCTATTAATGCTATTCATGCTAATATTAATACTATTAATTCTAATAATCATGCTATTAATCCTATTAATAATGCTATTAATGCTATTTTTAATTCTATTAATGCTATTAATAATTTTATTAATGCTAATAATGCTATTACTCCTCATAATAATGCTATTAACGCATTATTAATGCTATTTATGGTAATAATGCTATTAATACTAATAACAATACTATTAATAGTACTATTATTGCTGTTAATAATGCTATTAATGCTAATAATAATGCTGTTAATGCTAATAATTATGCTATTAATGGTAATAATAATGCTATTAATGCAAATAATATTGCCACGTTCTAGAATCCCGATGCATTTGCATCGGGCTCACAGCTAGTCTAATATATAAAGCTGAATGTGTGTATGTGTATGTGTGTGTGTGTCAGGGATTGGCATCTACACCGTCGCAACTACAGCCACAAAATTTTGCAGAGTCACACATCTGGACTCCGAGAGCGTCGTAGGCTATGTTGTGAGGCGAAATTTTAACCCTGCGCGTTCCAGTTCACCGAACAATTTTGGCCCTATCTACATAATGGGGAAAAAGTAAAAGGAAATGGGTTGGAGGAAAATCGACAGCTGTCAGCTACAGCCACAAAATTTTGCACAGTCACACGTCTGGACCCCGGGAGCGTCATAAGCTATGTTGTGAGGCGAAATTATAACCCCGCGCGTTCCAATTCACCAAACACTTTTGGCCCTATCTACATAATGGAGAGAAAGTGACAGTTACCAGTTGACAGTTGTGAATGAGAGGGGCTTAATGACAGCACCAAAGCCTAACAGCATATACCAGCATATAGTCACTAAGGTGGGGCCCTGACATGGAATATTCACCACGCGCAGGGACATGTATACACACCACATGCACACAAAGAGTAACAGCTAAGGTAGAGTCCCAACATTGGATACTCACCACGTACCCGAACACAAACACACACCACAAAGAGACGCACACAACACAGAGACACACACCACACAGAACCCCCCACACAGGGGCACACACACACCCTATAAAGACACATGCACTCACCCCACAGGGACACACACACACCCCACAGGAACACACAGACCCCATAGGGATGGACACACACCACAGAGACACCCCTTCCCCCACAAGGACACACACCACAGGGACCCCACCACAGGGACACACGCACACCCCAGGGACACACACACACCCCAGGGACACACACACCCCAGGGACACACCACACAGACAGACACAGATGTGCACATATCGCCTCACACAACTCGCCTCGTAAGTCTGGTATGTTTAATTTCCAAAAGTAAACTTCTAATTAAAAAACAGCCAATGTGCAACACATGTGCCATATAGGGAATTAAGGCAGATGTCAGTCACATGAGCTGTCTATTATGTGTATGTGTGAGGTAATATATACTGCCCGGCCGGGGGGAGGGTTTACTATTGGCTGGAGATTTATCAGGCTGCCTATAGCAACCAATCACAGCTCAGCTTCTATTTTCCTACAGGTCATTAATATGACATATTCAAATTCTATTTTGTTATAGCTAACAGCAGTTATGTATTAACCCGGGCGTAGCCGGGTACTACAGTTAGTAATATATAAAAATATAAAGAATCATTACAGAGTGATCTATTGCATTTGTTTATTTTTCTAAATGTTGATGATTGTGGCTTACAGCCAATGAAAACCCAAAGATCATTATTTCTGAAAATAATTACATATTTTACGAGTAACAAAGGGTGAATATAATTGATTCATCAACGTGTTTCAGGGCTCCCAGAAACGCCCTGAAACATGGCAATATTGCATTTTTTTGATATTCTAATTCATTGATATGCACTAGCATATAGCAATGTGAAGGAGCGAAAAATTGATGCCCAGGTAACGGCCGGTCACCTGGTTTATCATTTTGCGGTATAATTTGAAAATACAGCATCTTTATATTCATAGATAATTAATGTAAGATTTATACAGAGTTTCAAGTTCAGAAGGATATTGACTTATTACACAAAAAAGAGGAAAAATATGTACCGGTAAGTGAAAGAAAAAAATATATTTATGAAAAGATGAACACTTTCGGGATTTAAACACCAAAGACAAGAAAAAAAATGAAAGAAACATGGGAAGAGAGATTAATGAAAACGGTGTATATATACATGTATCTATAAAATTAATATAGATAATATATATATATATATATATATATATATATGCATCTCAAGGAATTAGAATATTATCAAAAATCGCTGTAATATTGCCATGTTTCAGGGCGTTTCTGGGAGCCCTGAAACACATTGACTAATAAATCAATATTATATTCACCCTTCAATGTCTCGAGGAATATGGCAGCGCAGGTTTTCACCGTTCATCCTCCCTTCTTTTATTTTCTGAGATAATGGACCTTTCAGATTTCATTGGCTGTAAGTTATAAACCTCAACATTAACAGAAGAAAACACTTGAAAGAGATCACTATTTTTTAATGACTCTATATAATATATGCATTTCACTTTATGTATTGAATTAGTGAAATAAATTAACTTTTTGATGATATTCTAATTCATTGAGTTGCATTAGTATGAGTGTGTATATGTATACTGTATACGGTGAATATATGTGAATAATAAATGAAACAACACATACCGTATATACTCGTGTATAAGCCGAGTTTTTCAGCCCAAAAATTGGGCTGAAAAGTCCCCCCCTCGGCTTATACACGGGTCATACGGTATGCTGTGGGGGAGGGGGCTGTGACCGGGGGCTGGAGGAGGCAGGAGGGGGCCGCGGTGACCGCAGGCGGTCACGTGGGGCCGCCTCATTAGTGCTAAGAATATGCACGGCATCCCCTGTCCATCAGCGGCGGGGGGATGCCGTGCATATTGCACTACACAGCCTCCCTCCTTAATATGGGTCCTCCAGTAGTAATAAACAGCCCCCCTCCTTATCATGTCCCCCCCAGGCTGCGGCAGCTGTCAAAATAACAAACACTTTATACATCACCTTCCGGCGCAGCTCTCCGCTCCTCCGCTCGCCGGCTTCTTCTTCCTTGTTGTGCCGGTGTCATGCGACCGGGCGCAGGAGATGACGTCATTTCCTGCGCGCGGTCACAGAAGCCGGCACATCAAGGAAGAAGAAGCCGGCGAGCGGAGGAGCGGAGGACCGGAGGAGCTGCGCCGGAAGGTGATGTATAAAGTGTTTGTTATTTTGACAGCTGCCGCAGCCTGGGGGGGACATGATAAGGAGGGGGGGCTGTTTATTACTACTGGGGCTGCTGGATACTACACTGGGGCTGTATACTACCACTGGGGCTGCTGGATACTACACTGGGGCTGTATATACCTCTGGGGCTGCTGTATACTACCACTGGGGCTGTATATACCTGTGGGGCTGCTGTATACTACACTGGGGCTGTATATACCTGTGGGGCTGCTGTATACTACCACTGGGGCTGTATATACCTGTGGGGCTGCTGTATACTACACTGGGGCTGTATATACCTCTGGGGCTGCTGTATACTACCACTGGGGCTGTATATACCTGTGGGGCTGCTGTATACTACCACTGGGGCTGTATATACCTGTGGGGCTGCTGTATACTACACTGGGGCTGTATATACCTGTGGGGCTGCTGTATACTACCACTGGGGCTGTATATACCTGTGGGGCTGCTGTATACTACACTGGGGCTGTATATACCTCTGGGGCTGCTGTATACTACACTGGGGCTGTATATACCTCTGGGGCTGCTGTATACTACCACTGGGGCTGTATATACCTGTGGGGCTGCTGTATACTACCACTGGGGCTGTATATACCTGTGGGGCTGCTGTATACTACACTGGGGCTGTATATACCTGTGGGGCTACTGTATACTACCACTGGGGCTGTATATACCTGTGGGGCTGCTGTATACTACCACTGGGGCTGTATATACCTCTGGGGCTGCTGTATACTACCACTGGGGCTGTATATACCTGTGGGGCTGCTGTATACTACACTGGGGCTGTATATACCTGTGGGGCTACTGTATACTACCACTGGGGCTGTATATACCTGTGGGGCTGCTGTATACTACACTGGGGCTGTATATACCTGTGGGGCTGCTGTATACTACCACTGGGGCTGTATATACCTGTGGGGCTGCTGTATACTACCCCTGGGGCTGTATATACCTGTGGGGCTGCTGTATACTACACTGGGGCTGTATATACCTGTGGGGCTGCTGTATACTACCACTGGGGCTGTATATACCTGTGGGGCTGCTGTATACTACCACTGGGGCTGTATATACCTGTGGGGCTGCTGTATACTACCACTGGGGCTGTATATACCTCTGGGGCTGCTGTATACTACCACTGGGGCTGTATATACCTCTGGGGCTGCTGTATACTACCACTGGGGCTGTATATACCTCTGGGGCTGCTGTATACTACCACTGGGGCTGTATATACCTCTGGGGCTGCTGGATACTACCACTGGGGCTGTATATACCTCTGGGTGCTGGATGCTACCACTGGCTGTATATACCTCTGGGGCTGCTGTATACTTCCAATGGGGCTGTATATACCTCTGAGGCTGCTGTATACTACCTCTGGGGCTGCTGTATACTACCACTGGGGCTGTATACTACCACTGGGGCTGTATACTACCTCTGGGGCTGCTGTATACTACCACTGGGGCTGCTGTATATACCTTTGGGGCTGCTGTATACTACCTCTGGGGCTGCTGTATACTACCTCTGGGGATGCTGTATACTACCACCGGGGCTGTATATACCTCTGGGGATGCTGTATACTACCACTGGGGCTGTATATACCTCTGGGGCTGCTGTATACTAACTACTGGAGCTGCTGCTGTATATACCACTGGGGCTGCTGCGGTATACTACCACTGGGGAGACTGCTGTATACTACCATTGGGGGGCCTGTATACCACACTGCTGGGGGCTGTATACCTGTGCTGGAGTCCACCCTCGGCTTATACACGAGTCAATAGGTTTTCCCAGGTTTTGGGGGCAAAAGTAGGGGGGTCGGCTTATACACGGGTCGGCTTATACACGAGTATATACGGTAATTTAAAACTATACATTAATAGTTGTTTTTATCTTTATATTTAATGGGGGAAAAAGGTTTTAGTCAGCCACCAATTGTGCAAGTGCTCCCACTCAAAAGATGAGTTCGGCCTGTAATTGACATCATAGGTAGACCTCAACTATGAGAGACAAAATGAGAAAACAAATCCTGAAAATCACATTGTCTGATTTGGAAATTATTTTTTATCAAATTTTGGTGGAAAATAAGTATTTGGTCAATAACAAAAGTTAATCTCAATACTTTGTTATATATCCTTTTTTGGCAATGACAGAGGTCAAACGTTTTCTGTAAGTCTTCAAAAGATTGTCTCACACTTTTGCTGGTATGTGGGCCATTCCTCCATGCAGATCTCCTGTAGTGCAGTGATGTTTTGGGTCTGTCGCTGGGCAACACGGACTTTCAACTCTCTCCAAAGGTTTCTATAGGGTTTAGATCTGGAGACTGGCAAGGCCACACCAGGATCTTGAAATGCTTCTTTCGAAGCCACTTCTTTGTTGCCCTGGCGGTGTCCTTGGGATCATTGTCATGCTGAAAGACCCAGCAACGTTTCATCTTCAATGCCCTTGCTGATTGAAAGAGGTTTGCACTCAAAATCTCACGATATATGGCCCATTCATTCTTTCATCTACACGGATCAGTCATCTTGGTCCCTTGTCAGAGAAACAACCCCAAAGCATGATGTTGCCATCTCCATGCTTCACAGTAGGTATGGTGTTCTTTGGATGCAACTCAACATTTCTCCAAACATGACGAGTCGTGTTTCTACCAAACAGTTCTACTTTGGTTTCATCTGACCATATGACATTCTCCTAATACTCATGCTCTGTAGCAAACTTCGACGAGCCCGGACATGCTTAAGCAGGGGGACACGTGTGGCACTGCAGGATCTGAGTCCCTGGCGGTGTAGTGTGTTACTGATGGTAGCCTAGGTAGCGCTGGTTCCAGCTCTCTGCAGGTCATTCATTAGGTCCCCCGTGTGGTTCTGGGATTTTTGCTCACCGTTCTTGAAATCATTTTGACCCCACAGGGTGTGATCTTGCGCGGAGCCCCAGATCGAGGGAGATTATCAGTGGTCTTGTATGTCTTCCATTTTCTAATTATTGCTGCCACAGTTGATTTCTTCACATCAAGCTGCTTGCATATTCCAGATTCAGTCTTCCCAGCCTGGTGCAGGGCTACGATTATGTTTCTGGTGTCCTTCAACAGCTCTTTGGTCTTCGCCATAGTGGAGTTTGGAGTGTGACTGTTTAAAGTTGTGGACAAGTGTCTTTTATACTGACGACAAGTTCAAACAGGTGCCAGTACTACAGGTAAAGAGTGGAGAACAGAGGAGCCTCTTAAAGAAGAAGTTACAGGTCTGTGAAAGCCAGAAATCTTGCTTGTTTGTAGGTGACCACATACCGTATATACTCGCGTATAAGCCGAGTTTTTCAGCCCAAAAATTGGGCTGAAAAGTACCCCCCTCGGCTTATACGCGAGTCAGTGCTGTATACCGATGTATACATCGGTACATACCGATGTATACATCGGTATACAGCAGCCCCCACATCCCCAGTAATCCAGGGCCCCCCCAGCGTCTCTCCGGTCACCTGAAAAGCAAACTATACTTATCAGTGTCCGCTGTCCGCGCCCGCTCGCCTCTGCCCGGTCTGCCGTCTGCGATCCTCCATCTTCATGCGGCGTCTTCCGGGTTCCTGTGCTCGTCGCAGGGAATGACGTCATTCCCTGCGACGAGCACAGGAAACCGGAAGACGCCGCATGAAGAAGGAGGATCGCAGACGGCACTGTCACGGCAGAGGCGAGCGGGCGCGGACAGCGGACACTGATAAGTATAGTTTGCTTTTCAGGTGACCGGAGAGACGCTGGGGGGGCCCTGGATTACTGGGGCCCTGTATACTACCGCTGGGGCTGCAATCTACTACCACTGGGGCTGTATATACTACCACTGGGGCTGTATATACTACCACTGGGGCTGTATATACCACTGGGGCTGTATATACTGCTGGGGCCCTGTATACTACCGCTGGGGCTGCAATCTACTACCACTGGGGCTGTATATACTACCACTGGGGCTGTATATACTACCACTGGGGCTGAATATACCTGTGGGGCTGCTGTATACTACACTGGGGCTGTATATACCTGTGGGGCTGCTGTATACTACCACTGGGGCTGTATATACCTGTGGGGCTGCTGTATACTACCACTGGGGCTGTATATACCTGTGGGGCTGCTGTATACTACACTGGGGCTGTTTATATACCTCTGGGGCTGCTGTATACTACACTGGGGCTGTATATACCTCTGGGGCTGCTGTATACTACCACTGGGGCTGTATATACCTCTGGGGCTGCTGGATGCTACCACTGGGGCTGTATATACCTGTGGGGCTGCTGTATACTACCACTGGGGCTGTATATACCTCTGGGGCTGTTGTATACTACCACTGGGGCTGTATATACTTCTGGGGCTGCTGTATACTACCACTGGGGCTGTATATACCTCTGGGGCTGCTGGATACTACCACTGGGGCTGTATATACCTCTGGGGCTGCTGGATGCTACCACTGGGGCTATATATACCTCTGGGGCTGCTGTATACTACCAATGGGGCTGTATATACCTCTGAGGCTGCTGTATACTACCTCTGGGGCTGCTGTATACTACCACTGGGGCTGCTGTATACTACCACTGGGGCTGCTGTATACTACCACTGGGGCTGCTGTATATACCTTTGGGGCTGCTGTATACTACCTCTGGGGATGCTGTATACTACCACTGGGGCTGTATATACCTCTGGGGATGCTGTATACTACCACTGGGGCTGTATATACCTCTGGGGATGCTGTATACTAACTACTGGAGCTGCTGCTGTATATACCACTGGGGCTGCTGCTGTATACTACCACTGGGGAGGCTGCTGTATACTACCATTGGGGGGCCTGTATACCACACTGCTGGGGGCTGTATACCTGTGCTGGAGTCCACCCTCGGCTTATACACGAGTCAATAGGTTTTCCCAGGTTTTGGGGGCAAAAGTAGGGGGGTCGGCTTATACACGGGTCGGCTTATACACGAGTATATACGGTACTTATTTTCCACCAAAATTTGAAAAAAAATTCTTCCAAATCAGACAATGTGATTTTCAGGATTTGCTTTCTCATTTTGTCTCTCATAGCTGATGTCTACCTATGATGTCAATTGCAGGTGTCTTGTCATCTTTCCAAGTGTGAGAACTTCCACAATTGGTGATTGATTAAATACTTTTTTGTCCCACTGTACTAGCTGTAGAGCCTGGTGTTGCTCGGGCATAGTAACTAACTGTTCTTAGTCATAAGCTGAATGTATACTGTGTATATGTATGTCCACTATACGCATCAAACCTACCCCCTCACACCTCCCCCCAACCTGCCCCGCCCCAAAACTTCCCCTTCCCCAAACATGTTCCCCTGCACCCTCCCCAAACCAGAACCCCCACCCCTCCAAAAAATGCTCCTTTCTCCCCTCTTAATTCGCCCCAAAAAAGTCTGCCCCCAAACTCGCACTCCCCCACACAAAAATGACTAACCTGCCTAAAAAAAAGTCCCCCCAATTCTGCCCCATTTTAAAACAATGTCCCCCAAACCTACACCACCCCGCCCCCTAAACCTGCACCCCCACCTCCCCCAAAAAATGCACCCGCACCCCCAAAAAAGTCTGCCCCCCAAACTCACACTCCCCCACACAAACATTACTAACCCTCACCCCCGCCCAAAAAAATGCCCCCCAATCCTGCCCCTCCCTAAAACAATGCCCCCCGAACCTACACCACCCCACCCTCCTAAACCTGCACCACCCCCTTCCCCCAAAAAAACACCCCCACTGCATCCATACCCCTCCAAACCTGCACCCCCACCCCCAAACCAGCCCCTCAAAATCCACACCCCTCACAATCCCTGAGTTAAATGGGGTGTGTGTGCAAAATCTTGTGATTGTAGTTGCGATAGTGCAAATTCCTTTAGTGGACATACTTGTATGGTGATATCACCCATATATGGTTATGTGTATGTATCATAGCCCCACCCCCTCACAGTAGCCACACCCCTTAATAGTTCTGCCCCTACACTTAGCCCCACCCCTTTCATAGCTTTGCTCCTAAGCTTAGCCCCGCCCTTTCATAGCTCCACCCCTACACATAGTCCCATGGGTGTGACTATGGTGAGTGGGTGTGGTTATGTGGAATGGGCTTGGCTAGGAGATGCTGGCTGTGTAGTGGGTGTGGCTATGTGGAGTGGGTAGGGCTAATGCCACATACACACATACATAGATACATTCAGCTTTATATATTAGATATCTACATAATTACCTTATCCTGTCTGTCATCCACTTCTGCCATCAGGATGTCCTCCTATCACGTGCCCGCAGCAGCCATATTTGCACACCCAAGTGATGGGGTGAAAGTATGGCGCCCACTGGTGGTATTGACCCTGCACACAATACCACCAGTGCTGCCACCGAAAACACAGACACCCGAAACCAATGCCACACATCGTTGTTGCTTCTTCCCACCCACCGCCTTCGCTGCACACACTGCGCCTGACTCGCCACTTAACTAACAGAACATGATCATACCTGACGCCCATGCTCACTTACTCAAATGATGGCGGATGCCGGGTACGCGCATGCGCAGTTTTTGAAGAGTTTGCAGAGTTGTCAAAAGATGGTGGCAGCGTGACGACCCAGAGAGAGAGGGAGGCCAAAGAGAGCACATAGAGGGCAGGGAGAAAGGGCATTGGGGGCCAGAGAGCACACAGAGGGGCACAGAGAGAGCTCACAGGTGGGCAGAGTGCACAGGGGGCACAGAGAAACCGCACAGAGAGTGCACATGGGGGGCCAAAGAAAAGGCATGGGAGCAGAGGATGCACACAGGGGGGCACAGAGAGAGCACAGTCCAGTAATACTTTTACATGGCTTGTCTGTTCCTCCATTACTGAGAAATCTCTGTTTGAATTGATATACAAATGAGACTGTAGACCTGGAGCCTCTTTCATTTCAGCTCTATTCTCCCACCCATTGCAAACTGCTTTACTGACAACTCCTTTGCCTGAAGTCACCGTTTTTTTTTTGTTTGTTTTTTAAACCATTAATTTTTATTGCAGTTATCACACAACAAACAGGAGTACTTAGTGGAGACATCAGGGTGGCACATCAAATTAGGCGCCTGATGAGTCCAGCACTCTGACAAATACAACTACAAATACAAATAATAAAAAAAAAAAAAAAGGGGGGGGGAGGTAGGAGGGGAGAGGGAAAGTTTAAAGGGCCATAATACTTCTTAAAGGGAACAACGAGACTACAGAGGCCTGTTTGAAAAAATTTTGTAAACTGGGGTCAATATGGTCAACATCTACCTGTGGAAGGTTGGAAGAGCTTATGAATAAAGTGCCTTTAACTGAAGAAACTGGAAATATGATGTCTGCGGAAAAGATAATTTTTTCCTTAAGGATTCAAAGGGCAGTATCTCGCCTGAAGTCACTGTTATGAACATAAACACTCTCACACATGGTTAACGGAAAAAGGGAAGACCTACTACATGGAGGCATCACACCTGCACTCAACTGGTTCCTATACAGACTAGGAAGACCCTAACCATACAACGTATAACACCACCTAGAACCTGGCTCCCCAGAAATCCCATCAAGGGGTTTTTCATACCTCTTGAAAGTCCAGAGAGGTGATCACAACACACTGCCAACAAGGAGATAGTAAAGTGTGCAGGAAGGTACAAAATCCAAGAGTGAGAAAACTAAAACAAACTAAAACACATTCAGGTAAGGTAGAGAGGGAAAGCTAAAGTGAGCTACAAAGAAGCAGCCCAAGTAAAACCTCTCTCAAAAACCTAAGAGAGTTGAATGGAAAAGGTGCTGGGAATGAAAACAAACCAAACTCTCTGCAGGAATTAAGAAGGTGTTTTTCCAATAAGGTAAACCTTTTAGCTGAAGGGCTGGAACTCCTAAACACCAAGTACAGCGAGAGGTATAGGCAGCAAGGAAGTGCAGTGAAAGATGAACATATAAACCCAACCCAGAATGCGTTGTGGCCGACCAAAATGTGAAAATGAGCCACACCTGGAGAAGATAGAACCATGAAGGGTGTACCAAAAAAATTGTAACTACCAGCATTTGGACAAGAAAGAAAAGGCAATAGGTCAACAGACAGAGGAACTGACCATGCCGCAGTAGGTCACTGGATCAAATTCACAAACTGAGCCATGACAGTCAGACAGCATAGAGACTGCCAGTCAAGTAGGAAAAGGCTGCGCTGCATGGTGAATAGAGCTGAAGTGACGGATACTGCAGATATTACTACCTACGTTTCATATCAATTCAAGCACCAATTTCTCAGTAACAGGAATAAACTGTCCATGAAAAGGTATTGCTGGCCATGTTCATGAAAGAGCTACTTGTACCTGTATTAAACGTTTATAGGGAAAAATCCTACTGACATATTGCCTTTAGGCTTGTTGCCAAGAACAATGATAGCCTACCAGCACTGAAAAATTGCCAATAGTCTGTGTGCATGGGAAATGTGGTAGGTCTGTGTAAATACAACTTAAATGACAACCAATCTGTGTTTGTTCTATGCCTACTATCAGACAGCGTAAATCCAGCCTATGTCTAGCGCTGAACAAGCATAGCATATACGGAGCAGTCTTTCGTTAAGCACCAACATGACAAACCTTATGACTTTCCGCTTTTCTATAATTTATCAATTCATGTTTGTTTCATAAACTGCTGAAGATTTTTATTTTATTTTGCAGTGACCATCTGTAACTTATGGTTCTAATCAAATAGAAAACCCAAGACTAAGTAGTTTGAAGTGCAAGAATACCAAGTGGCTAGGCATCAAGATGATGGGATGATGGTGAATTTGTGGTTAATAAAAATTCAGCATATGCAGGAGCAAATTAGCATTTTAAAATATGTCTTTTGGTTATTCTGGTCATGTGCACATGCATAACATTTTACAATATCTGCTGCAATGTTCCTCCTGTGTTCATTACACTTTGCAACTATTTTTTATAACTTGTAGTGTAAATGATTTTGTTATTTGTTTTTACATAAGTTCTGTTCACATACATTGTACAGCCTGAAGAAGGGGCCATAGAGTCCCGAAAGCTTGCTATGTTTACCATCTTTTCAGTTAGCCATTAAAAGGTATCAACCACTGAGGACTCTCAGATTCTCATATTTTTCTATCTACTGGCTAACACGGTACAAAAATTTTTTACCATATATTGTACAGTAATTTAGCATTTTCAGTCTGGATGCTACTCTGAACCATGTGCACAAGCAGATAAGCTGCAGATTTTCAAAGTCTTCTTCCAAACTCATAATTCTTATCATGACTAGGGAGCTAGATTTACTTGGAGAGGAATATTCTCACCAATACTGGAATTGAGTTTTCTATTGTACAAGTTTTGATGCCTCTCCAGTAGTCACTAAGTGTTAAACACACTATTATAAGGTACCATTAACACTTGCATATTTTCAGAAATATTTTGCTTAAAGTGGTTGTACACTACTAGGACAACCCCTTCCCATTCCACATGTTTCCCACAATTAAAATAAAAAGCTTTTACTCACCTCTGGTGTTGGTGCCTTTCTAGAAGTGCTGGTGCTCATATACCCAGGCTTACGTGAGCTCCGCACCCAATCAATGCTGTTTTTTTTCCATACCTGTGGACAAATGACTAATCAAAAGGAAGTGTGAGCTAAGCCTGGCTTCTCACTTCCTGTTGATTAATAATTTGTCCAAAGGTGGGGAGAGGGAAGCCTGCAGTGATTGGGTGCAGGACTCGTGTAATGTCGCAACCTCATGTGAGCCCTGGGAATTTGAGCATTAGCACCGCTAGAACAGCACCACCAGCAGAAATGAGTGTAAGAATTTTAATTTATTTTAATTGACGTAAAATATGGAATGAGAAGGGGTTGTCCTAGTAGTAGACAATCCCTTTAATAGGGAGCCTGTCACATCAAAAAATGCTACTTGCAGATATACAGTATCATGTTTGGCAGTACAATTGGAACAATGGTTACAGGGAAAAATTAGGATGTATTCTTCCTGCAGCTGCTACTCTGTGAGCATGCAGTTTTCACTCACTCTTCATCTTGATTGACAATGAACTCTGCAGCTTGTGTGTGCAAAGCAGTTGTATTGCCCTTTCATCGCCCTGTTGACTGAAAGCAAGCAGCTGCTGGGAGAATATAACTTAATTTCCTCTCTGTAGCTGATGAACCAGTTATACTGCCAAACATAATGAAAACACTATTTACAGGTATATATGAAAGAATATTCATTTTTGTAGGAGACTGGTTGCATTTATGATTTAGTAAGTTAAAGCCAAAGTTTTTCTGAGATTTTGACTTGTCAATACTGATCAAGACATGCTAGTGTAAATAATGCCTTGTCCTACAGAAAATTGGTTTTGCAAAGAGAATAGTGCCTTAATAAGTATTTGAATAAATCTGTAGTTGTGTATTCCCTCTGTATAGAGAGTAAATAATGTCTTAAATAAAAATAATACAATGCTATAACATTTATTGTCTCCAATCAATTTGATTGTCTTCTAGAGATAAAAAATACTTTGTTTGTAGCTTTATGTGTTCTTTTATTATTGAACAGTATATGTTAAAATCTCATTATATGTTGATTGTGGTATGTTATATATTTCCAAGTAGTATTTTGTTCTGTGTGCCTTTTTACAATGCTGTGCCAGAGGAGAATCTTTGGGTGCATCATCTGCGCTGCTAATGGAGATCTGAAAGAATCGTCCAGGATAAGAGTAGACTTGATGCTGTTTTATTATCTACACATTTTGAAGTCCTCAGATGTCTTCATCAGGATGTAAACACATGCAAATCTTTTAAAATTTCATGACTCATTTGTTCATGTTTGTACACACCCAACTTATCTACTTCCATTAGGTAGTTCAACAAGGACTTGGCCAAATCTCTTATACAAACAAGCGCTTTCTCTGCAAAGTGCTTGTGTGTCCTTTAAGGACAGCCATTGCCTAACATTACTGGTGTCAGCTTATATCTTGGGGTACAAAAGGATTGGCAGTCTGAAATTTCATATGTCATATTCTTTTTCCCAATGGTGATTGTTGGAGTGCCTCCATACACATTAGACTGTAGGCCAAACCAGTCAGTGTCTTTCAATTTGGCCTTCATTAATTAAATGTGTATGGGGATCTTTTAAGGTACCTTTGCACGCCGCTACCGAAGGTTAGAAACCACCAGGTGTCGCACGTGCACGTTTTAACGGTTCCTAACGGTACCTGATACCCCAATTACACGCTGCTACAAGGTGCTCCACAGTATGTTTTTTCAATCCCTGGAAGCACCGACGGGTGCCGCAAGTTACCTTCTGTAGAGCACCTTCCCTGATTTACACGCCGCTACCACAAGGGAATATGGGCTGACCTGGGGCAGCAGGGACAACACATAGGCGTGCCAGAGTTGTGGATTACGAGACGCTCGTACAGTGATTGGACAATGCAATAGCATCATGATTGGCCAGCCAGCGCAGGAAGGCTGGCTAATATATGATGCTATTGCAATTGTGTAGTGTGACTGGTCATCTCCTTAAATATGCCGCCCTATGCAGGGACAACCAGTCGTAACGCAGGAGCTTCCACCAATGATCGCTGATGGGGCGCGGTATCCCGGAGGCTGTGTCACGCCTCAGGGAGTTCACTAGATGACGAAAATACCTTCCTGTTCCTCGATTACACACCGCTACCATAGGGTTTGTACCTACTTGTTTTTGCGCACGGCTGGGAAACAGGTATCCAAAGTGACCGGTGGCAACAACCTGAATTACACACCGCTACCTCGCGGTGTTTTGAAGGTACAAGTTACAATTGTCTCTGACACCCGGTGGTTTCTAAACTTTGGTAGAGGCGTGTAAAGGTAGCATTAGAGATCCTCATATTTCCATGTAATTTTTCTTACACGTTGATGAGACAGTGGAGCAAGAACATAAAGAGCTGATATCAGGGCAGTTAGATGGTGGGATGTTCCCTCCAATTCAATCTCCTCCTGTGGTTTTGTGGGTAGAAAGTGGGTAGTGGGTGTTGCTTCAGCTAGTCATGTGACTTCTGCGAGGCAGTTTTAAACCTGCCACTGGCTGTGTTTAGCAGCTGATTAATTTAGTTGTGTTCTAGAGTTTACTACTTAATGGCCACTTTACACGCGGCTACATTTCTAGCTTATCCACAGGTAACTTACTGGCTGCAGTGAAATCATGGAGACATTATCCCATTTGTACACAGCAACAAGATAGAACCATGTCTCCATGATTTCACTGCAACCAGTAAGTTACCTGTGGATAAGCTAAAAATGTAGCCGCGTGTAAAGTGGCCATTAAGGTACCTTTACACGCCGCCACTGCAGGATGGATACCAACCGCTACTTCACGTGCACGAGCACGCCCAAACGGTTACCAACGGGAAACGCACCCTCTTTACACGCCGCCACAAGGTGCGCTACGCTACGCTACATTTACAGCTAGCTACATCGCCGGGTGTCTCAAGTAGCCATCTGTAGCTCAGCGTACCAGCTTTACACGCCGCCACCACAGAGTGATCTGGGAGGAACAAAGGCAGGACGTAAAACAAATAGGCGTGCCACAGACCTGTACGCCGCGCCCAAACCACAAACATTGGCCAACAGTACGGAGTTGTGATTGGGCACGACGGAAAGGGCGGATGGGCGAGACGTGCCGTACTAGTGATCGTAGTGAAGCACGGAATAAGCGGTTGTGACCTGGCGGAGCATGGCGAATGCATCGAAATCTATGGTAAAGCGTCACGCTGGAGCGGTGGCCAGTCACATACCCCCGTGTGTATAAAAGTAGCGGTCCTGGGCTATGTGTGCGTAGTAGAAGTGTTTGCCTTGTCACGCACGATCAGCGCTTGTGACAGCGGCGTGTGGCGATTGCACTGAGGTGCGTTTGTGCGACACACAGTAGCGGCTTACAAAACACAGTATGTGCGTTTTCAGTAGAAATTCTATCTGTGTCAACTCTGGCGAACTATGTGTGAATACTGGCTGAATGGTGTTAATATATCTGCTCACAGATGTGAATGTAGTGGAACAGCTCCCAAGGCAACATGTCAAAGATCTGTGTGACAGTGTATTTGAAAACACCTGAGAAGAATATGTCCTGCATCAATGTGCTGTGTGCAGGGGACCCTCTGCCTACAACAAAATCAAGGATCATGTACGCACAATGGCCACAAACACTGTTGGGCAAAATCCTTTTAAAAAAACATGGCTACCCACACATATTGTCTGCACAATCCCAGCCAATAGGTGTCTATGACATCCCTGGCCCCCACCCAAACCTTCATCACATTGCCCTCCTCCACCAAGTAATCAGGCTCACACAGATGATTTTGGATCCAACATAAAAAATTTTAATAAAATGCATTAATGTTGACCTTGGATTGTAACTTAAAAATATACAGAAAGTAAAAACAATGTAGAATTAAAGTGCATGTCACATTCTTCACCCACATTAAAGGGATAACCAATTGACCACACATTGAAAACTGTGCAGCCAAAAAAAAAAAAAAAAACATTCCTTAACTAACTAACGCAACCTTATGCACATAATGAAACCAAAGATCCTGAAAATGGTCAACCAAAAAGAAAAGGGGCGCAGCTAACCTGCTGTCACCTCCATTGCAACCTCAAAAGCAACTCCCAGAGCCAGCCACATTACATGGCCTGGTTCTGCCAGCTCACTGCACCAGACCCATTGAAGTAGGAGCAGTAAGCGTCTCTACTGTCCCTGGCCTCCTGCCGAGTGCGGCCATGGCTCTGCGGCTGGAGTGGCACAATCACATGGCCATCATCACGCCAAGACCCTGGACGGAGCTCCCCTGTTGTAGCGTCTGCATTATCTACATAACCTCCTGGCGTGTATGATGCTCTATCCCTACGACGCAGGAAGTTATGCAGCACACAGCAGGCCACCACTACAGCGTCAATAGACTCCGGTTTCATATGTATAGGCGTATGAAAAATCCGGAATCTATTCGCCATTATCCCAAACGCATTTTCAACTACACGGCGGGCCCGGGATAGCCGGTAGTTGAAAATGCGTCTCTCAGAAGTAAGGGCCCTCTGGGGACATGGCCACAGTAGGTGTTCCTGAAGTGGGAATGCTTCATCCGCCACAAACGCAAAGTTGAGATGTTCGGTCGTGTCCACATTTGATTGTAAGTTTAGCCCACCACTCCCTAGTAGTGTTGCCAAGGAGCTTCGGGCAAACACCCCCCCATCTGAGTTGCGACCAGGCATTCCAACATCCACGTAGAGGAACTCATAGTTGGCATCCACTACAGCCATGAGGATTATACTACAATACCCTTTGTAATTGAAAAACAAAGAGCCAGAGTTGGCAGGTTTGGTAATCCTCACGTGCTTACCATCCAATACCCCGCCACAGTTGGGGAAGTTCCACCGGGTTTCAAAGCCTCGGCCTACTTCCAGCCATTCTGCGGCGGTTAGAGGCATTTTCATGTAGGCTGGCTGCAGAGCTCTCCAGATGGCCCAACACGTTTCAGGGATCAGGCGGCTCAGCAGGGGCAGGGAGACACGTGACAAGTATGTGAGGGATGTCATGGACTGCCCTGTAGCCAGGAACCGCAAAGTGATCACCAACCGCTCAGCAGCTGATACTGATGGGCGCATTATAGTGTCCTGACGCGCTATCATTGGCCCAACACGCTCCAATAGGAAGGTGAAACAGTCCTCGGGCATACGGAGATAGTTTCGGTAATCATCAGGACAGTTAAGCTCCAGCTCCCGCAACAGCTGCATGTGGCCCCGGGTTTCCCGCCTGAGAAGCCAATCGCGGGTCCACAAACGCCGCTGTCTGCGCCTCATCAACCTTTCATACCGATCCTGAAGCCACATTTGCTCTTCCACCAACGCAAGAGCCACAATAACATTGCGGTCATGGATATTCTGCATCCTCAATATCAGCACCTGTAGATGAGAAAACACAACATGAGTACATAGAACAATATGTGGCCATGTCAGCAGGTTAAGCAAGCCACACCTCTTTTCGATTACACACTATAGCCAAGTGGATGGGATCTCTCGTGTGGGCCCAAAACACATCCCTGAAGCAAGGGACCGCAAACACCCAGTAGTGACCCCAACCAAAATGGAACACGGCGAATGAGAGTGGCCTCCTATACATCAACTTCAATAGGAGGGTCCCAAAGTCACACATCTGCACCTAGGTGAGTTAGAAAGGGACATGTGTCACCAATAATGTTGCTCAAACAGGTCCCAGAATCCATTAGACAGACCATAATTTTAATTGATTACAGTAAAAATGAGAAGAATAAAAAATCTTATGTACCCCGATGTGGGAGGTTGAGTAAGGCTACATGAACCAAACCACATTGCACATGAATGCGGATGGTTATACATGGGTTCATATGTTTTGGAAGGTGTCATTTTTACTACACATCTATGCTATGTCTGGAGCGCCACACCTCCAAGACATGTGTGATCCTATTCCCGTTGGACCCAGTCTCCATTGGCCACAACCAGTATGCAGGAATCGATCCAGTCGACATGAGTTACACAGTTCTGTCTACAGTCATGCATCCATTCTCCTCTATGGTGTCTGGAAACAAACACAGCAATGTATCTCAACAAAAGTGTGAATCCCCAGACAAAATGCCTATTCTAAATCCACACAGTACACTATATCGTCCCCAACAATACAAACCCCTATATAGTCCGCTAAAGCAGTCTTCGGCGCTCTCCAAGAACATCAACATATGCACCCCACCCTGCGCAAATTCCATGTGTGTCCACAAATACTTACTTAATGGGTCTGGCCAGCAAGCGTAATGTTTGCCGGAATGCGCAGCTTTTAAAGGGCCGGCGACCTATCACGATTCAGCGATCTACACCAATTAGCGGGAGTCTAATCCGCAACCAGGTGTCCCATCACGATGTACGTAATTGTGTCCGCTGTGATTGGTTTAGCGGACTATAAAGCCAGGCCAATGGCCACTGCACCTTGTGCAGACGTCGATGTACATTGAGCTACTGGTGTCCTATTTGACTTCTGTTGCTCTGACGGTAAGCCTCTTTAGCGGTTTCCAAGAAATTGTAATGAACGCAGATGCTTCTGTCACAGGCCGCTTAGGCAATGTGTGTATGGGCATGTTTGATACGGCATGTAATTTTTGCCCTGTAATAATACATATGGCAACGTTATTCTCTGTAGGGCAATAGCCAGGTAGTGCCTCTACTTGTATTGTGTAAGTATAGATTGCACCTTGAGGTTATTTTCGATGGCAACAGATAAAGGTTTTGTTTTTGCCGGTACTTCACATCACCATTTGATGGGTGGAAGAATTTCCCCGTTGATTCCAGTGATGTTTGGTACATGTGTTAAAATTGTAGTCCCACGTCTGGAGGAACACCAACATGATCATGTGGGTGCACATTAGATGTAGTATGTGCAGTGTTGGCACACACCCAGCCCTCGTTTATGATATATTTTACCTTAAACATTTTGGACAGTGCACAGGTACTAGCTTGCACACAATGTGTTTGCTCACATGTTGGCCTACAGGTATGTACGCACACACCGTGTAAAGGTGTGTTTAAATAGGTACATTGGGGACTTAAATCATGTAAGAAACATCTGTAGGTGGACACAGATATCCGGTGATTGATATTTTCCAGATACATGTGTTCGACTTTGGAGCGGTGTGAGATAGAGAAAATGCCCCACTCATGCAAAGTTGTACTCAACCAAATAGCAGCATATATTCTCCATGTTCCAAGTTTCTGAGCATGTTTATCCTTTTGGAAAGTTTGTAAGTTTCGGTATGCCTTGTGTAGTGACTGTCATTTTTTGGTGTGTTTTGTGATTGGCAGGTGCCGAGGGGTACTGTGGAGTTGGAGTCCCAGCTTCTCACGGAGTATCAGCGGCACGAGTGTTTGTGGCGCAGCTCGCTGCCTGAATATAAAAATCAGGCAGCGAGGGCCGAGGCCTACAGGTCTCTTGTGGCTCTAGCAAATCGGTTGGAGCCAAGGGTAGGCAAGAGGTGGGACAGGCATATGGTGGCACTCAAAATAAAGAATATGCGGTCGGCGTTCATGCGGGCTCACACTGAGTACCAGCGCCGTCGCTCAGGGGCTGGAGCTGAGGAGGTACCATCACCTACCCTATGGTACTATCCCCTCTTCACCTTCATCCTGGGCGAGGCTCGCCCGCATGGAACGACAACCAACTGCCCCGTTGCTGCGTCCCATGTAGGCCCGGCTGCATCACCATCTGCGCCACAGGAGGTGGGTAATTGTGTGACAGTGGTGGCCCACAATGTTTCCTTCAAATGTGTGCTTGTCTAAATCCTTTACAACAACATTTTTGTCATATTTTCCTCCTTGCTGGGGAAACCTTTGGGTGTCAATCAATCTGCCCTCCTTCCAGGAATTTGTAGCCTTATACATTCTATGCTTACAGCCGTATTCCAATGTTGCATCTTCCACAACATCTTGTTATGTTTCGGTTACTTATTTAAGGGTTTCAAGATTGATAGTGGTTTTATTTTAAACCGCCACATAGTACCATGTAGTAAATGGTGCTGCCACACATGTGTATTGGCTTTGGTGCCAGTGGGTTATAGGTAGTTGAATGTGGGGTGGATTCTCATCATAATAGGAGTCCAAACGGAAAGGTGGGCAATATCTGTCATTGGGCAGCACAGCCCCCAGTATCAAGGTGTTGTGGTGACATGTACTAATTGTGTTACGGCTCCGTGACTAACATCTAATTCTGTATAGAGCTGAGTACCTGGAATGGTTGAGGTGAGTGTACAGGAGAAGTACTGGTGTTGTGGTATTTAACCTTTGGTGCTTTACTGTGTTTTTCCTCATTTCCAATCTTGGTTTGTGGGCTTTGTGTGTGTGGGAGTGGTATATTGAGTTCTGTTGACAATGTATTGAGTGGATATTGCCTTCACTAATGAGGTTTTATTTTTCTCCCCCCACAGGCCCCTGAAGAGGACGGCTCCATTGCGGAGCAATCTGTCGCTGATGATGCTCAGCCAATGACATCTGGGGCTGAGCAGGAGGGCGCGGCGAGTGATGTGGGTCCGGTCCCAGGGCCCAGCTCCGGGATCCGTCGCCGCCGACGTCCAGCACCACCAGAGACGGAGCTGGGCACCTGGGCCCGACGCGTGCTGTTGAGCGAACAGCGGACCCACATCGACAGCTACGCCCTCTACATGAGCGACAGGTTGCAAAGGATGGAGCCGCTCCAAAGACAGATCCTTCAGCGGGTCTTCAGCACTGCCGCTGATGCTGCCGAGGATGGGGCCCTTCAATGGGGATGCCACATCCCCCCCCCTATGCCACACAACTTGTGGCCCCTTTCCCCAGCCGCCCCATCCCGGCCCGTGAGAAGACCGGCCCCGCCACAGACACCCAATCCCCCCCCAACACGTCGTCGAACATCCAGACACTCTCGGGCAGGTCGGGGCTGCCATGAGAGGAGGGGGGAGCCGGCATTGTCAGAGCCGAGAGAGGATGAAGAAGTTGGACACTAGTAGCCAATGCACAGAATTGGCACTCTGGACTTTGCCTTCGGGAGGAAACTCCTTGGTTCTTTTGACTGGTTTTGTCTTTTTTTTTTGTTTTATACGTGTTGCCAGAATGGCAGCATATGATTTGTTTATGTTTATTTCAAATTCAGACACTATTAAATTTTTGGTCTGACACAATTGTGTATTTATTTTGGGTTAGGGTTTTTGGGGGTCAGCGTGGGTGAATGGTGGTGGTCACAATATAGGTTGGGCAAAGCCACACAATATGGCCCAATGCCCTCAGAGCAGGACCACCATAGGTTCCTTTGTAATGTGGTTGCACTTTGACAAAGAGGTGTGGTAATGTGGGTGACATAGTTACCTGATGGACATGTTTCAGCACCAAATATTATTGTTGTGACATGAAGGAGCATAAAAAAAAAGTTAACCAGACATTTTATTTACAACATACATGTGTGACAGACATTTGCCACAATACACAGAATGCTGTTTCCAGATAGGGCTAGGCATCCCACACTCCTCATGGTCCCAATGTGGGACAGGATAGGTAAAGAAGGCAAAGGGCTAGCCAGTCCACACTCCTGATGGTCCCAATGTGGGACAGGATAGGTAAAGAAGGCAAAGGGCTAGCCAGTCCACACTCCTGATGGTCCCAATGTGGGACAGGATAGGTAAAGAAGGCAAAGGGCTAGCGAGTCCACACTCCTGATGGTCCCAATGTGGGACAGGATAGGTAAAGAAGGCAAAGGGCTAGCCAGTCCACACTCCTGATGGTCCCAATGTGGGACAGGATAGGTAAAGAAGGCAAAGGGCTAGCCAGTCCACACTCCTGATGGTCCCAATGTGGGACAGGATAGGTCAAAGGGCCAAAGGCCTAGGCATCCCACAATCCACCAGTTCCTAAAGTGAGACACTATAAGAAAAGAGCCCAACGGGGGCAAAATAAAAAAATACAATATCAAAAGCCAAACAGGCAACGACTGAAATTTCTTGGTCCAACAAGGACAACATATTTTTGGGTCAAGGGGAGCAAATTTTTTTTAGGGAGTAGTGACATGTCAATGGTGGCCATCCTGTTGTTGCTGGACGGTAGCCAGCATGTCAGACAGGCGGGTGAGATCCTGTATTCCCCGTTGTAGGGCCCGTTGCAGTCGGTGGGCAAACTGGTGGTGGGCCCTCACCACGTCCTCCATCGTGGGTACACCTGTATTGTGTGTTAAAAAACATCATTACTTTACAATAGTACCTCTGCAATTTTTTTGTGGTTCACACAACAAATATTGTCCTTACCCTGGGGCTCAACATCATCCTGACTATCAGGGGGTTATGGGGAGGCACTTACACTCCAGCCCGCAGCTCCAGCACGTTCTCCATCTGCAAGAGTGGGTGAAGGACATGATGTAATAAATGTTTAGCTTTCCCATTTTCCACATCGCAACAACACTGCTTAAAGTGTTCCGCCCCTTTAATCCAACTGAAATCACTTACCCCCATATTCTTCAACGCCAGCCTCATTTTGAGGTTGAGCCATAGCCTCATGTTGGCGAGCAGGCGATGCCACCTCTGCCTCCAGAAACGCTGGATCATCATGATCCTCCTCCTCGTCAGGCCCTGGTGAGGGGCTATTCCCTTGTGGGGATGGTGGTCCAGCTGCGTCTTGCGGCGGTGGGGTTGGTGGGCCACCTGCAGGCTCTTGCGGGGGAGCCTCATCTGATGACACATCAGCATCTGGAGATTATGAAACAATAAGTAATGTGTCAGCAGTATGTTTTGGCTCTCTGATGTAGAAACAGTTCAATATTTGGTATATGTGTTTGCTGTAGTTCTGATATGGGATGATCTGATGTATTCTGCATGGCGTATGTATGAGGCATTAGTGTGGTAATTGTGTGGAGGGCATCTAACACTGTGGAGTAATCTTGGGTGCCACATGAACATTGGTTTAAGGCAGATGTGTAGGCAGTCAATCTATAATGTGCTGCCTATATTGTCCCCCATTGCATGTATGCCGGTGTACCTCTCACTGTACGTATGATGTTGTTCAACGAATGTTTATGTTTTTGGTGTGCTTACATACAGTACAAAGCATGTGTGCCCCTCTGAAGTACTCACCGCGCAGCCTGGCAATCCTTGCACGGATGTCGATTATGCGGCCTGGGCATTTGTTCTTCAGGTCCGCAATCTTCTTTTGGATTGCTTTTGCGGCCCTCTCCACCCCTAGTTGATTCAGCAGAGCCCGCTGAATCCGCCGAATAGTGGCGCGATTACGCAGCCTGGGATGACGGTGGTGCCGGTGACCCCAGTAATCATACCGGCCACAGTGGTCTATGAGGACCAGTAGTTCAGCCATCCCCCACGTAGCAGCGCGGTGAACGGCCGCCATGACTGCAATGGTGTGTGCAGAGGAGGGGCTGGCACCTTGCAGGCAGAGTGAAAATGAAACTATCGTGATGACGTCATTACGGTCACGTTCGGGGTCACGCACCCTTTGAAGTAGTCCTACGCGCAGTGACACGGGCGAACCACTTCTGCGGCACCTACTGTACAACACCCACAGAGCGATGCGTACAGCAAGCCTGTGCGTTGTGTACAGACTACTCGATTTCAATGCGGTGTGTGTATACGTGCATCAGTGTGAGAGTTGCGCGCAGACACTCGAGGGACACTTATGCGGCATCTGCAGTTCCATAACGCAGGCCGGTCCGTAACACAAACTTGACCGCTGTGTCCAGCATTATTCATTATCTGTTTACAGAATGCGCACACTGTATTAGGATCATGGGCCATTTCTCATTTTGCCTTGCACAAGTTTGTCGCCGCGTAATTGTACTAATATATGATCGTGCATACGGCGCGTATCTGTAGTGCTGACGGACAGCTCATCCAAGATGGAGGGCTGTGAGGCAAGGGCCAATCGGACCGCACCATCTTCCACCAATGATCGCAGATGGGGCGCGGTAACACGGAGCCTGGGTGACGCCTTAGCTACATTGCAGCTACATCGCCGGGTGTCCACAGTTCCCTTCTGTGGGTTCTTTACACGCCGATACAGCTCGCTACAATCGGCTTTGTTGCCATCTGTTTATGGGCAGTGCACGGATACAGATGTATCTGTAGCCGGCTGTGTCGTCCCGTCTTCAGACGCCGCTACTACGGGCAATATTGGCGCGACAAGCTACATTTGTAGCCTGTAGCGGGTTGTATCCATCCTGCAGTGGCGGCGTGTAAAGGTACCTTTATGGTACCTTTACACGCCGCCACAACAGGATGGATACCAACGGCAACTTCACGTGCACGAGCACGGCCGAACGGTTACCAACGGGAACCGCACCCTCTTTACACGCCGCCACAAGGTGCGCTACGCTACGCTACATCTACAGCTAGCTACATCGCCGGGTGTCGCAAGTAGCCATCTGTAGCTCATTTACACACCGCTATAACCAGCTACTATGGGCGTACCTGGTGCAGCAGGGACAGCACATAGGCGTGCCACAATTGTGGATTACGAGCCGTCCGTACGCTGATAGGACGAAGCAATAACATCCTGATTGGGCAGGCAACGCAGGAGGCTGAGTAATACAGCACGCTCGAGCGATTGTGTAGTGTGACTCGTCAGCTCCTTAAATATGCCTCCCTATGCAGCGCCTACCAATCGTCATGCAGCAGCTTCCACCAATGATCGCACATGGGGCGCGGTAACACGGAGCCAGGGTCACGCCTTAGCTACATTGCAGCTACATCGCAGGGTGTCCAGAGTTCCCTTCCGTAACGTCTTTACACGCCGATACAGCTCGCTACAATCGGCGATGTAGCCATCTGTTTATGGGCAGTGCACGGATACAGAGGTATCTGTAGCCGGCTGTGTCGTCCCGTCTTCACACGCCGCTACTACGGGCGATATTGACGCTACAAGCTACATTTGTAGCCTGTAGCGGGTTGTATCCATCCTGCTGTGGCGGCGTGTAAAGGTACCATTAGAGTTTAGTGTTTACTACTGGTTGCAGCTCTTTCTTTTGTTACTGCTGTGTTTTAGCTTTCTCTTTTGGTTTATGCTGTAGTTCAGCTTTAGTTTATTTGCTGTTCATTTTGTGTTTGTTTTTTGCTTTGCATTGTTGTGTTTGACCTTCCCATTGCCATGTGTCCGTTCAGCAGCCGTCGTGCTGTTCACTGCCTGGGAAGGGCTCTGCCAAAGTCCCCCATCGCCAAGGCCAGCAGGCGGGTGAAGAGTATCCCGACCCTCAAGGGTGCGCAGCAATGTGATGGCTTGCGCCAAGTGTGACCAACATTAGTTGGCCAAAATGCCATCACCCTGCATAACATAATAATCAGCCAAATTGAATGGATCCTGCTGGACAACTTTTGAAGCAGATGCAGAGCCTGCTGACTATGTTCCAGGATCTCGCTGCTACTGTGGGGCACCAATCCCAGACTCTGGCTCAGTTAACCCCATTAGTGCGCCCTGGTTGAGTAGCCCCGATTCCCGTTCTATCTGCCCATGAGTCAGGTGCTGAGGCATCTTATGAACCTAAAGGCCCACTTACACACACAGATAATTGTGCAGAGATTGTTCGCAGATCTCTGGTTGCAGTGAAAACATGGACACATTATTCCATTTGTACATGGCCACAAAATGTAACAATGTGTCCATGATTTCACTGCAACCAGAGATATGTGAACAATGTCTGCACAATTATCTGTGTGTGTAACTGGGCCTTAAGCTTCCCTCTCCAGAATTCTTTTCAGGGACTGTAAGAAATTTTTACATTTTTGTGGAAATTCTAAATATTTTCACCACAGACCCATTTAATCAGGAAATGAGAAGTCCCTGGTGAGGCTAGCAATCTCTTTACATATGGGGGGGATCCCCAGTCTTGGACTTTCACCTTAGCAAATGATTCCCCAGCCTGTAATTCTGTAGATTAATTTTCCTGATAGCTGGGGCTTATTTATGATGAACCAGACCGAGTTACTGTTGTTTAGTCAAACTTCAGAGTACTCATTCAGGGTAACGTCCAGGCTGATGAATATTGCTCACAGTTCACCCAGTGGTCTTTTGAAGTGGGGTGGGATGATGCCACCCTCCAGAGTATGTTTTTGAATGTTCTTACTGATGTCTTAAAGTACATGCTGGTGCTGTACATCTGGACCTTAGAAGACAAGACCGGCTAATCGGAAATCAGAAAGCCTCCACTAGGAGAATACTGCTTTCTCTGGAAACACCCTCAACTACAGGGGAGGGATTGATGAAGTTAGGAAAGGTGGCCTCTTCTCAGTAACAAAAGACAACATCGCTGGGAGTGCAGATTTTGCCTACTTAGTGGGTCAGCCAGACACCTGGTGCGGGGCATTCTTCGTCTGAAGCAGGCAGGAAACGACCACGCCTAGTTGCAAAGGGGGCTCCCCAACTAGATGCACAGGTAACCCTATTGAAAAAAGTGTTTTTTTCCTATTATCTTGGCTTATTGGAGGAGGGAGGTAAGGGGTCATGCTTTTGTGGATTGCGGGGCAGAGGTGAATTTTTTGGACATCTCTGGTTAAAATCTTGGAGTTTCCCTTCAAGAGTTTGATGCCAGCCATTCAAATTGCTTCACTGGCCAATTCCATGCTTTCCCAACATGTTGAAACTTGCACAAATGATAATGCATCTCTTCAGGTAGGATGTCTCCACAGGGTAGATATGCTGTTTTTGGTGCTTGAGGTCCTCCCAGTCCCATGGTCTACCTTGGTTTAGGCAACATAATCCAAAAAAATCGACTGGATTAGTGGGGATGTCATTGGATTGGGGGAGAATTGTAGGGGTAAATGCCTGAGATTCACTTAGCATGGAGAAATGGGCTATAGGACTTGTGCTGCCGATCAATAAGAATTCCAGAGGAGTTCCAGAGATGTTATAGTTAGTAGATTTTTATTCATTGACGTATTTCGTGGAAATCTATTATATCCACTTCTTCGGGATAAAAAAATCTCAGCACAAAGTCCTATAACCTGGTTCTCTCTGCTAAGTGAATCTCTGTTACCTGAGGGTTCTTTGCATCAGTTGATGAGTCTTCATAGTACTTGTGGTTTTCACAGCCCATCCAATCCAGGTGAGTGGTTTCTTGGCTATTTAATTTATTTTCTTTGGGTAAAACCTTATGTGCGCTTTATATTTCTTTCCAGTTCCTAACCTGTATTTTTCAAGGGGTAAATGCCTCCAAGAAATCCCACATGTGAAGTATTTTGCCACTCAGAATCCTTGCTACTTGGAGGAATTTCCAGAGGTATTTTCTGAAAAGAAGAGTTCTGCGTCATGAGGGATGGAGAATAGCAGTGCACACACGTCTTTCTTGGCTTGCAGTCTTAAAGAGACTGAAACTCTAATCAGTGACACCTATTGGAAGGAAGTGGAACTACTTAAAGCCTGAGGGAGTGGAGAACTGAATGATCTGACACTCCCCCCCCCCCCCCCCTTCCTGCAGAGTCACACTAACATTGACTACGGCAGCTTCTGGGATTGACACTATGTGTGCAAAAGGATATTTACTTCCATTTAAACTGCAGCAGAGCGTTTGACATGGATTGCAGAGCAGTCAACACATAACAGTACTGTGGCGCCCCACCGGGTAGGCCACCACCAGAGGTACTGCACTCCTGCGGTTAAGGGGAGTAGTGCTTCTGCTCTCCAGATGCTGGGATGGTGCAGTTGAGCCCAAAAACACACAAACACACAACCGTAGGCCCCTAGGACGGTGGGTGAACCCTGAGGGAGGACCCAGGTCAAAAAGGGGGACAGGCTAGTGTAGTTAGGGAGTAGGAGTAGTAAGAGTTGGAGAGGAGAGACCATCATGAGAGGAGTGGAGTGGATGTCAGGAGTGTAATGGCGGTGCGGTGCTGACTCCCGTTGGCTGGAGCACGACCATGCTTCTCCACGGGAGGGAAAACCGACAGGTGGGAGAAGACGAGAGTACTTTGGGTGCGGATGAGACATCGATCCCTGTATGCCCGAATCTGACTAACCGGCGGGGCTGGTGGACAGGGACCCAGCCCTTAAGTCGGTGCGGAAGCTGTATGCTCAAGCCGTTGAACCGGAGGCCCCAGGCTGTGGCCGAACACCCTACACAACTTGGGAAAGGTGGCCGAACTCTAGGGAGCAGTGCCCAGGAGGGAACACAACAGCACCCATGGCTGCCAGTACTTGAGCTCTGTGAGTCGGAGGCGCTGAGAGCCTGGAGTAGTTTTGCGCTCGCCCCAGAAGAGAACTAGCCCTTATAGCGCTGAGAGAAAAAGACAGACCACCAGAGACAGGAATGCCTAGAGAGGAAAGAAAGGGCACCGACCGTGGTTTGACTGCATTAACCCAATTCTGTAGACAACGCTGAACCGGAGGTTGGCAAGGGACGTACCCAACAGCCATGCTGAAAGAACTGAGTAAAAGTAATGGAATTGTAGCTGTGGTGTGTGAGACTTTTATTAGCAGCGACCACCGGCCACAGAGGCCGAATGATATATTGGGGAACTGACGTCCCAGTGATCATTTGCCAAGGTACGAACTGACTCCTCCATCTAACTGCCCTGGGGACCACGCTCTTCCTGCAGGGAGCGGAACCATCCCAGCTGCCGGTCACCATCCCCAGAGATTCTGAAGCAGCAACGGCCGCCCTGGCCCATACCGCAGGTGGCATCACGAATACCCCAAATCCCCTCAGACTTTCCCTGTCATCTTCCCCTGTTTATTTACAATGTGTCACATCGCCATTGGACTCGGTGGCTGGTGTTCCTGCCTCGGCCGCTGGGAGGAGCCGGATTCCTTCGGCTGGTGGCGCCGGTGATAGGAGGGCCTTGTCCTCATATGGAACTGCTCCCGCGACGTCTGCCTCTGTCGCTGAGCGCCGCTGTGTTTCCCCTCTGGGTGGTGTTGGTCGCAGAGGAGCGGGCCCTGCAGAGGTGTCCGTTAGGCGCAGCCTGCGTTCTTCTGTCAGAGGTGGCGTGGGTGGAGCCAGTCGTGCATCTCCATCTGGCCTGGATCTAGGGGCGGTCCGGATGAGGTCATCAGGCTGTGAGCTCCAGCCTATGGGAGGTAACCGCGCCCTTCAAATACATTGGAGCCTGTCTTGCAGGCCGCCAGATATAGTTTTGGTTCCCCAGTGATAGTGTGTTTAGTTTCGTGTCTGACCTTGCCTGGATTTCTGACTCTGCCTCTGCCTATTGATTTTGTACCTCAGCTGCCCTCTTGGTTTTTGCCCTTGACCTTTGCCTGGATTTTTGACTCTGCTACTGCCTGACGATTTTGTACCTTCGCTGCCCTCTCGGTTTTGACTTGGACTTCTGACTTCGTTTTTCGGGTCTTGATTTTCCCCTGGCGACCTCCCCGGCTCTGTTGCTCATATAGGCAGCTACCCCCTGGGCTCCGCTGTAATTCCAGATCCCTGTATAGGGGTTAAGGGTCTCGGGGTTTCTCGGGGTGCTGCCTACCAGCAGCTCGGCCTCACAGGGGATGGTCGTCACACAATGACACCGCCAGGGTCACGGGACCGGGTCTTGGCCCTGTCTGTCCCCATGAAAAGGTGAAGAGCAACGACTAACTGCCCGGTTCTCGAGTCCACCCCAACCCTGGAGTGGGCGTGTCAGTACCCCCTCTGTATGAGGTGCCTCTGGACCCTTAACTAGGCACATCAGTAAGGGGTCCACATCTTCTGAGTGTTGATATATGAAAGGTGTTACAAATATTAAGCACTGGGATAGTTTGAGTTGGAATAGCATAGGATTGAAAATTGCTGGTATCCTAAATGAACCAATAACTCCAGAACAATGTGCCCTCACTGCAGATCTCCACCTGCCATGGTTAGATAACACCAGCACAAAATCATTCACTCTCGGATCTGGACCTGAATGTTTATTGACTTACATCTGATCACAGTCAGAGGGTACTACTTATTATTATTATTATTTATTTATATAGCGCCATTAGGTTCCATGGCGCTTTACATGAGGATGAGGGAGACAAGAACAAGTACACTAAATCTAGGCGATCAGGACGTACAGGTACAGGAGGGGCAGGGACCCTGTCCACAAGGGCTCAGTCTAAGAGGGGCGGGTTAGGATACAGTAGGATGGTGGAATGTCAGGTATGGGGCGGTCGCCTGGGTCTCATGGCAGGTTGTAGGCTTGACGGAACAAGTGAGTCTTCAGGTGACACTTGAAGCTACTCAGGGTAGGAGAGTGTCTGACTTGTTCGGGTAGGGCGTTCCAGAGTAAGGCAGATGCCCGGAAGAAGTCCTGGACTTGGTTGTGCGAAGAGGTGATGAGGGGGGAGCAGAGGAGGAGTTCTTGGGAGGAGCGGAGGTTGCGTGAGGGTAGGTATCGGGAGACCAGGTCGGAGATGTATGGTAGGGCCAGGTTGTGTATGGCTTTGTACGCCATGGTTAGTGTTTTGAATTGGGATCTCTTGGACACGGGGAGCCAGTGAAGGGCTTGGCAGAGGGGCGAGACAGGGGAGTAGCGGGAGGACAAGTAGATTAGTCGGGCAGCAAAGTTGAGGATAGACTGGAAAGGTGTGAGGGAGTTAGCCGGGATGCCATTGAGAAGGAGGTTGCAGTAGTCAAGGCGGAAGATGATAAGAGCAAGGATGAGTGTTTTAGCGGTGTCGTGGGTGAGGAAGGAGCGGATCCGTGAGATGTTCTTGAGCTGGAGCCGGAGGGATGTGGTGAGGGCCTCGATGTGGGGCTTGAAGGATAGGGAGGAGTCAAGGATTACCCCCGAGGCACTTGGCTTGGGGGACTGGGGAGAGGGCACAGTCGTTGATGCAGATGGATAGGTTGGGAAGTGGGGTGGAATTTCTTGGGGGGAAGACTATGAATTCAGTTTTGTCCATGTTGAGTTTAAGGAAGCGAGCAGAGAAGACGGATGAGATGGCGGAAAGGCATTGTGGGATTTTCAAGAGTAGGGAGGTGATGTCAGCGTAGAGGTGGTACTGGAGGCCATGGGACTCAATGAGTTGCCCTAGGCCGAGAGTGTAAATGGAGAAAAGTAGGGGTCCCAAGACCGAACCTTGGGGGACTCCGACAGAAAGGGGGTAGGGTGAGGAGGAGGTGTGGGAGTGCGAGACGCTGAAGGTCCGGTCCGCTATGTATGAGGAGATCCAGGAGAGGGCAAGGTGGGTGATGCCAAGGGATTCCAGGATCCGGAGAAGAGAGTGGTCAACCGTGTTGAAGGCGGCAGACAGGTCAAAGAGTAGCAGGATGGAGTAGTGGTGTTTGTTCTTGGCGGTCAGTAAGTCGTTGGTGACTTTGGTCAGGGCTGTTTCAGTGGAATGGAGGGGTCGGAAGCCGGACTGTAGGCGGTCGAAGTGGGAGCACGAGGAGAGGTGAGAGGACAGTTCGGAGTGGACGTGCTGTTCAAGTAGCTTAGAGGCGAATGGGAAAAGAGATATGGGGCGATAGTTAGAGACAGAGGTAGGGTCAAGTGAGGTTTTTTTTAGGATGGGCGTGATTCGGGCGTGTTTGAAGGCCGAGGGGAAGGTACCGGTGCTAAGTGAAAGGTTAAAGAGGTGGGTGAGGGCTGGGATGAAAATGGAGGTGTGGTTCGGAATGAGGTGGGATGGGAGTGGGTCGTGGGTGCTGGTGGTGAGGTGTGATTTTGACAGGAGGGAGGAGAGTTGGTCTTCAGTTATGGGGGAAAGTGGCTGATGGAGAAGGAGGGCAGTGTAGGTGGGAAGGGGAGTTGTGGGGATAGTGGACCGAAGCTGCTTCTGATCTTGTCGATCTTCTCCTTGAAGAAGGTCGCAAAGTCTTCAGCAGAGATGAGGGGAGAAGGGGGAGGAGCAGGCGGGCGAAGTAAGGAGTTGAAAGTTTTGAAGAGCTGTTTGGGGTTGCGGGACAGAGAGGTTATAAGGGATGAGAAGAACACTTGCTTTAGGAAGGCAAACAACAGAAGCGTCTCCCTGAGCCGCAGGACTCCCTCCCTTGGGGTCCACAGTAGGAGCATCCGCCCTTCACTGGCCCCTCTTTCTAGGAGAAATTCAAGACCTGGCATCAGCCTGAGGCATAGGTTGAGATTTACCTCCATTCTCTGGTAAGCTCTTAACTACCTCAGCTGGTGATGCAGGAGTAGATGTGTCACACTTCCGGGGGAATGCGCCCTAGAGTGGACCCACTGGGCCATGGTACTGATCTCCCTTGGGTGAGCTGGTGCTAGTTTAAGCAACCCCTATACAGGGATTGTCAGGGGCAAGCCCAGGTGGTCTAAATACCACAGCTGCTAGTACCAGGGGGGCGGCTCGTAGGGTTTGCCTATACTACGGTATAGCTAAGGAGGGTTCGAGGTAACAGTGCCCAAAGCTAGGAGAGCAGGAATGGTTCTACTGGGAGAGCACAAGGAGGACCTGACCAACAGCCAGCAAAGCAGATGCTTAACTAACTCAATAATCAGGCACCTCCCATTAGTGGAGGTGGCCTGATATACCGGAGAACGGGCAGCTATTGGTCAAGGGAAGTGTGAGATTGTGCCGTGCTGGCCCCTAGGGTTACAGGGGAGGAGCTCGGCCGCACCTAGTGCACCACTCATTACACTCATGAAAACCAACCACTGCAGCGTGCTTGTGCATGAGCAGGGCGGTGAGCAGGCAGGAAGGGGACCCGGCGATGGCTCCGGGACACAGAACGCCTGGACGCCGGATGCCCGATCGGCAGAGGAGCGGAGGATGCAGACCCAGCAGAGGTGAGCTGGGGAGCAGTGCCAGGGAACCTAACAGTACCCCCTCCCTCACGCCCCCTCCTCCAAAGGTGCGCTAAGAACCTCGCTAGAATGCGTGGCTCATCAATGTTCTCCCGTGGCTGTCAGGATCTCTCCTCAGGAACAAAGTCAACCCAGTCAATCAAGAAGAGGGTTTTTCCTCTACTCTTCATGGCAAGGATGTCCTTGATCTCATAGATGTTCTCAGAGCTGAGAGGCTGTGGCACAGTGCCAGAGGATGGATGAACGCGATTAAGCACCACTGGTTTCAACAAGGAGACATGAAAGGAGTTAGGAATGTGAAGCGAGGCAGGCAGTCTCAGCTTGTAGGCATTGCGTCACAGGACTTCAAAGGGACCGATATAACGCGGCCCTAACTTGTAAGACGGCATCTTCAGCCTGACGTATCTGGAAGAAAGCCACACTTTATCGCCTGGGAGAACAGACTGTGCATCTAGGCGTCTCTTATCAGCATGACTCCTCATCTTGCCGGAGGCTTGTGTAAGGGCGTCTCTGGTCTCTCTCCAGAGCTTGGAGAAGTCCTCGGACAATGCATCAGCCGCCGGGTTTCCAGATGCTCAGGAGATCGGAAGAGGCAAACCAGGGTGTTGCCCGAATACCACGACAAAAGGAGATTTAGTAGACGACTCACTGGAGTGATTGTTGTAAGCGAATTCCGCCCAAGGAAAGAGACCGGTCCAGTTATCGTGATGAGAATTGGCAAAGTGCCGAAGGTAGGTGGTGAGGTCTTGGTTGACACGTTCCACTTGCCCATTGGACTGAGGATGATAAGCAAAGGAGAGGTCCAACGTGATGTCCATATGCTTGCACAGCGCCCTCCAAAACTGGGAAGTGAACTGAACTCCCCTATCAGACCATATCATATCATAGCAGACGATATGACGGGGAAATCCGTGGAGCCAGAAGGTGTGTTCGATGAATATCTTTGCCAACTCAGGAGCGGATGATAGACCGGGCAAAGGAACAAAGTGAGCCATTTTAGAGAAGCGATCCACGACTACCCATATGACCGTATAGCCGGAAGAGCAAGGGAGATCCGTAATGAAATCCATGGCTATATGTTGCCAAGGAACCGATAGGACAATGTAACTGGCAATTCTCGACGAGTGTCCCCATGACAGGACCGTCTTCCTCTGATCCTGTGCTACGAATGTCTTACTTGAAGTCCAGCTTATACGTAAGGGAGCCACAGTGATTATCTTGGTAGGGTCGATCATATGGAAGGGCTCCTCTTCCACATCCGATGGCTGGAAGGACCGTGACAGGGCATCAGCCTTGACATTTTTACTGCCAGGCCCAAAGTGCAGTTCAAAATTGAAACGGGCAAAGAACAGGGGCAATCGGAACTGCCGGGGGTTGAGCCTCTGGGTGGATTTGAGATAACCCAGGTTCTTGTAGTCAGTGTATATAATGAACGGATGAACGGCACCCACTAGGAGGTGTCGCCACTCCTCCAATGCCAATTTAATGGCCAGCAATTCACGATCCCCGGTGCAGTAATTGCGCTCTGATGCGGTAAATGCATTGGATAAGAACCTGCAGGTGACTAACCGACCTGACAAGGATTTCTGGGAGAGGACATCCCCCGCTCCTATGGAGGAGGCGTCTTCCTCTACAATTAACTGTCTGTTTACCTCTGGTCGGTGCAAGGTAGGAGCCTCGGAGATGGAGCGCTTTAAGGTGGAAAAGGCGTTTTCGACCTCTGGGGTCCAGTTGCAGGCTTTTGCTCCCTTACAGATGAGAGCCGTGATGGGTTTGATCAAGGACGAGAAATGGGGAATGAATTGCCTGTAATAATTGGCAAAACCAAGGAACCGCTGAATAGCCTTAGTCCCCACAGGACGGGGCCACTTCAGAACGGCCGAGAGCTTCTCAGGATCCATCCCGAATCTGAGAATCAGAGATGTATCCGAGAAAGGGCAAAGAGGTCTGCTCAAAGACACATTTCTCCATCTTGGCGTACAACCGATTCCTCCTCAGTTGCAGGAGGACTTGCCGCACGTCACGTCTATGAGAGGACAAATCCAGGGAGAAGGTGAGGATATCATCCAAATATACAGTCATATGAAATAGTTTGGGCACCCCGCTTAATCTTGCTCTCTTCTTTTTGTTTAAAATTGTTTTTTTTCAACAGCTATTTCAGTATGATATATGTAATAACTGATGGACACAGTAATATTTCAGGATTGAAATGAGGTTTATTGTACTAACTGAAAATGTGAAATATGCATTATTTCAGAAATTGACAAGTGCAAAAGTATTGGCACCTCAACAGAAAAGTGACATTAATATTTAGTAGATCCACCTTTTGCAAAAATAACAGCCTCTAGTCGCTTCCTGTAGCTGTTAATGTGTTCCTGGATCGATCCTGGATGAAGGTATTTTTGACCATTCCTCTTTACAAAACAATTCCAGTTCAGTTAAGTTTGATGATCGCCGAGCATGGACAGCCCGCTTCAAAACATCCCACAGATGTTCAATGATATTCAGGTCTGGGGACTGGGATGGCCATTCCAGAACATTGTAATTGTTCCTCTGCATGAATGCCTGAGTAGATTTGGAGCAGTGTTTTGGATCATTGTCTTGCTGAAAGATCCCTCCCCGGCGTAACTTCAACTTTGACACTGATTCTTGAACATTATTCTCAAGAATCTGCTGATACTGAGTGGAATCCATGCGACCCTCAACTTTAACAAGATTCCCGGTGCCGTCATTGGCCACACAGACCCAAAGCATGATGGACCCTCCCCTAAATTTGACAGTGGGTAGCAAGTGTTTTTCTTGGAATGCTGTGTTTTTGTGGCGCCATGCATAACGCCTTGTTCTATGACCTTTCAACTCAATCTCTGTTTCATCATTCCACAGGACCTTCTTCCAAAATGAAATGTCCAAATATGCTTTTGCATACCTCAGGCAACTCAGTTTGTGGCGTGCATGCAGAAATGGCTTCTTTCGCATCGCTCTCCCATACAACTTCTCCTTGTGCAGTGTGCGCTGTATTGTTGACCGATGCACAGTGACACCAGTTGCAGCAAGATGATGCTGCAGGTCTTTGGAGGTGGTCTGTGGATTGTTCTTGACTGTTCTCATCATTCTTCTCTGCCTTTCTGATATTTTTGTTGGCCTGCCACTTCTGGCCTTTACAAGAACTGTCCCTCTGGTCTTCCATTTCCTTACTATGTTCCTCACAGTGGAAACTGACAGGTTAAATCTCTGAGACAACTTTTTGTATCCTTCCCCTGAACAACTATGTTGAAAAATCTTTTTTTTCAGATCATTTGAGAGCTGTTTTGAGGAGCCCATGATGCCACTCCTCAGAGAAGATGCAACTAGGAGAACAACTTGCAAGTGGACACCTGAAATAGCTTTTCTCATGATTGGATACACCGGGCTATGAAGTACAAAGGCTCAATGAGGTTACCAAACCAATTTAGTGCTTCAGTAAGTCAGTAAAAAGTAGTTAGGAGTATTCAAATCATGAAAATCAGAAGGGTGCCCATACTTTGGCACCTGTCATATTTTGAAATAATGCATATTTCACATTTTGGTTAGTACAATAAACCTCATTTCAAACCTGAAATATTACTGTGTCCATCAGTTATTACATATATCACACTGAAATAGCTGTTGCAAAAAAACAATTTTAAACACAAAAAAAAGAGTAAGATTAAGAGGGGTGCCCAAACTTTTTCATATGAATGTACCACCACACACGTGTACAACAGATCACGGAAGATGTCGTTGATGAACTCCTGAAACACTGCGGGGGCGTTACACAACCCGTACGGCATGACCAAATACTCATAATGGCCGTGCCGGGTGTTTGAAAGCCGTCTTCCATTCGTCTCCGGCACGTATGCGAACCAGGTTGTAGGCTCCTTGTAGGTCCAATTTCGTAAAGAAGCGAGCCCTTTTGAGCCTGTCAAAGAGCTCCGGAATCAGCGGCAGGGGGTATTTGTTCTTGACGGTGATGGCATTCTCAAGCCCCTGTAATCTATACAGGGTCGAAGGGTGCCCTCCTTCTTCACAAAGAAAAACCCCGCGCCAGCATGGGATGTGGACTTTCGGATGAAGCCCCTGGCCAAATTGCCTGTGATGTACTCAGACATGGCTTGTGATTCTGCTGGGGACAACGGGTAGATTCATCCCTTGGGTGGTGTAGCACCTGGTACCAGATCAATAGGGCAATCATATGGCCTATGAGGCGGAAAGACCTCTACCTACGTCTCGTTGAAAACATACTGCCAATAAGCAGCCGGGAAACCAGGAACACAGAAGCCCGTTGCGGGGAACCAGGTAGCAGAATGGACTGCAGGCACCTCTCATGGCAGAGAGGGCCCCACCACAGTACATCCCTGAGCACTAGTCCAGGACAGGTTCATGAGCTCAGACCAGGGAAGCCCAAGGAGCAGGGCATGGGAGAGACCAGGTAGGACGTAGAAAGCAATCTTTTCAAGGTGTAGAGCCCCAATCTGCACCTCCACCTCCTCTGTCACCTTGGTGACGATTTCCTGCAGCGGTCTGCTATCCACCGATGCAATTACACGAGGCGTCAATATAGGTATTACGGGGATTCCAAGCCGAGTCACCGCCTCTTGCCAAATGAAGTTTACTGCTACCCCAGAATCCACGTAGGCTAACTCAGAGAAGTGTCTCTGCGGACATATCACCTGCACGGGCAAGGTGAGGGGTTGAGAGGCATCGCTCTCGCCTAGGATGGCCTCTCTTACTTGACCTGTACGGGGGAGTTTCCCGGCCTTTCAGGACAATACCGGCGCTGATGGGATATTTTCATTTTTCTATACCTACAGTACATCCCTGGATCTAAAAATACTCGTACAGATGCCTTCTCTTGCAGTTTTTGCCCTGTCGAGCAGGAGGAGGTTCACTCCCATGTTAAAATCAGGAATGATGGTTGCGACTACTATTGTGGAATGGGAAATTAAGTCACAGCATTTGGACCTGTTAATTTAAGACTCTATATTATCCAGGATTGTCACAATTCCATTTTGGCTGTTGACCTAGGAGTTAAGGTTACTACACATCTGGTTAAATGAGGATATTAGTGGCCTTCCTTAGGCCTGGATTTTGAGCCCTTCATTCAGTCAGTCCTGTGAGGTGTGTCCAGTAGTAAGGTGCCGTGGTCTGCTCAGGTTGGTAAACTCTTCCCACTTCCCATTCAAGATCGTCGCTGGTCGCACATCTCAACGAATTTCATTACTGACCCTCCGGCCTCTGATGGGATGTCTGGCATCTAGGTGATCGTTGACCTTTTCTCTAGTCAGTGTCATCTCATTCCTCTTGGTCAGTTACCTTCCTCTCATGACATGGTGGATGTGTTTGTTAATAATGTCATCAGATTACATGGGGTTCCTGTTAACATAGTGTCTGATCAGGGTTCACAATTTATCTCTAGGTTTTAGATAGCCTTCTGTAGTCAGATTGGAACAGAATTGTCTGTTTCCTCTACATATCACCCCCAGTCGAGTGGTCTTTTGGAGAGAACTAAACAGTCATGAGAAACCTACCTGAGATGCTTCTGTTCTAATAATCAGCTCGATTTTTTGACTACATAAATAGTAAGAAACTAAAAAATGATTGTGTTGGCCCCCTTAAAAATAGTCTGGGTGAAATGGTGGATGAGGATGAGGAAAAAGTCAATATGCTAAATGACTTTTTTTCAACAGTATTTACACAGGAAAATCCCATGACAGAGAACATGATCAGTGATAACAAAAATTCTACATTAAATGTCACCTGCTTAACCCAGCAGGAAGTACGGCACCGACTAAAAATCACTAAAATTGACAAATCCCCGGATCCGAATGGGATAAACCCAGAGTAGTGCAGGAACTAAGTACTGTCATAGATAGACCATTATTTTTAATATTTAAAGACTCCATAATAACAGGGTCTGTACCACAGGACTGGCGTATAGCAAATGTGGTGCCAATATTCAAAAAGGGGACAAAAACTGAACTTGGAAATTATAGGCCAGTAAGCTTAACCTCTACTGTGGATAAAATCCTAGAGGGTTTTCTAAGAGATGCTATACTGGAGTATCTGAAGAAAAATAACCTCATCATGACACAATATCAGCATGGGTTTACGAGGGACCGTTCCTGTCAAACTAATCTGATAAGCTTCTATGAAGAGGTAAGTTCTAGACTGGACCAAAGATGCAGTGAACGTGGTGTATATGGACTTTTCAAAAGCTTTTGATACAGTGCCACACAAAACGTTGATACATGAAATGAGAGCAATGGGGATAGGGGAAAATATGTGTAAGTGGGTTAAGAACTGGCTTAGTGATAGGAAACAAAGGGTGGTTATTAATGGATCACACTCAGAATGGATCACAGTTAACAGTGGGGTACCACAGGGGTCAGTACTGGGCCCACTTCTTTTTAATATATTTATTAATGACCTTGTAGGGGGCATACAGAGTAGAATCTCAATATGTTTCTATACTACCGTGTTTCCCCGAAATTAAGGCCCCCCCCGATTGTAAGGCCGCCTGGGGGTAAAGGGGGGGCCTGCCAATGTAAGGCCTCCCCCGATTATAAGGCCTTACAACCGGGGGGGCCAATGTAAGGCCGCTAGCGGAGGGGGGGGGAGCGGGAGCGGGTCGCACGTCACGTGCGCCCGCTCATTACATATGCACTGCATCCCCCTGTCAATCAGCGACAGGGGGAGCAGTGCATTATACTGTATATATGGGCCCCCTATTGCTGGCACACTCCCTCCTGTTATGAGGCCCCCACCGCTGCTGCTGCTGAAGACATCTTACCCTCCAGGGTCTTCTTGCAGCAGCCAGCGGTCCGTCCGTCCTTTGTACTCGGCGGTCTCCCGGATCATGTGACCGGCCCGTCGCAGTCGCGATGACGTCATGCGCTGCGACGGGTCACATGATCCGGGAGACCGCCGAGTACAGAGGACGGACGGACGCGCTGGCTGCTGCAAGAAGACCCTGGAGGGTAAGATGTCTTCAGCAGCAGCAGCGGTGGGGGCCTCATAACAGGGGGGAGTGTGACAGCAATAGGGGGCCCATATATACAGTATAATGCACTGCTCCCCCTGTCGCTGATTGACAGGGGGATGCAGTGCATATGTAATGAGCGGGCGCACGTGACGTGCGACCCGCTCCGGCAGTGTCCCAGCAGGAGGGGGCCTGTAGGCCACACTGCTGGGGCACCCAATGTAAGGCCCCCCCCCCGAAAGTAAGGCCGGGGGCCACTTTTGGCCCCCAAAAGAATGTAAGACAGGGCCTTACTTTCGGGGAAACACGGTATGTATAGTTATTTGTTTTTGTTATTTTGACTTATAGTCTGTGTGTGTTATAGTAAAGTTTTTAAGTTCACTCCTTGTGTGCTGGACTGTTTCTGCAAACAGGTGTTTTGATACTGCCCTACAAGAATGGTGAACAAGCTGCCAGCCTCTGGCCTGAAGGTGTGAGGTATGGAACTGCAAGACACTACACCCACTCCAGTAGAATAAGGCTGGCCAAGTGGAGTTCTCAAGGGCTGCAAAGTGCATGTTGTCGTGATATCTCTAATGGTACCTTTACACGCGGCAACATTTCTAGGGTGTCAACAGGTAACTTACTGCTGCAGTGAAATCATGGAGACAAGGTTCTATCTTGTTGCTGTGTACAAATGGAATAATCTCTCCATGATTTCACTGCAGCCAGCAAGTTACCTGTTGACACCCTAGAAATGTTGCCGCGTGTAAAGGTACCATCACATTGCACAAGGTGCTGGAATCATTCATTCACCTCTGCAGGTGATGAAATTAGCACCTGTACAATGCTAAAGATATCCAAAAAACGTGCACTGTTTTCAGACCTTGAGCACTGTAATTGAGTACCCGTGCTCTAGCAGTCTCTGTGGATGTAGCCAGGGGCCAAGATGAATCCTTGAACCCTGTGTGCCCATGGTGCATTCTATCCTGAGGCCAGCAAAATGTAGGACAGGTCAGTAATAGAAATGAGCAAGTACTAAAATGCTCGGGTGCTCGAAGCTCGGGCCAAGCATCCCAAGATACTTGTGTACTCGGCCCAAGCACCAAGCCCAATGTTATCCTATGTAAGACCCGAGTATTTTTTTAAAATGACCCCCGGCAGCATGGTTAAACCCTAAAAATGTCACAAAAGTATCAGAACAATGGTCAAATGACATGGGAACAGCATGGGGAAGACCACTGTAAACATTTCAGACTCCAAGGTCACTGCTATGAACAATGTTGTCGGAGTATTACGCCACTTTTACGGACTGTCAAGAAAATGTTACAAAATTAAACCAAAATGGATTTTCCTAGAGAAAATATTAAGGGCTCATACGCACTTGTGAGACAGAGTTGGTGTGTTAGTTTTTTGGATTACATGAAAGATTTATTTTTTTTAAATTGTGTGGCACTCTGATGCCCCTGGGAAGACATATATGAAAGCCTCTTTAAATAATGTGCCCATTTTAAGGAAGTGGGTCTTTGTAGTTTGCCCTTTGGCAGGGCAGCCAAAAATTGGGAGACACTCCAATGCCCCTGGAAAGAGACGTGCATGAGGGCCTCTTTAAATAATGTGCCCATTTTAAGGAACTTTGTCTTTTGTAGTTTTGCCCTAGGCAGGGTAGCCATAAATTGGGAGGCACCCCAATGCCCCTGGATAGAGACATGCATGAGGGCCTCTTTAAATAATGTGCCCATTTTAAGGAAGTGGGTCTTTTGTAGAAGCATATTTTTTGCGAAACGGCGTCATCGGCCGCCCTTCGTGGTCACCTCCCTGCACCCTGTCATGAATCCTTAAACACGCTGGATTAAAGAGACCACTGCTGCACAATACTGGTGAGTGCTGCCTCTTTATATATCTACTATTGGATTAGCACCACCAGGGGAAGAACCTGCCTATAGGGCAATCCGCCCGGAGCGTGACAGTTGATATTGCCACTTAGTGCCCTGAAGCTTTACTACTCGATAGACTTTTATAGTATTGCCCTTTGGCAGGGCAGCCAAAAATTGCGTGGCACTCTGATGCCCCTGGATAGAGACGTGCATGAGGGCTTCTTTAAATAATGTGCCCATTTTAAGGAACTTTGTCTTTTGTAGTTTTGCCCTAGGCAGGGTAGCCATAAATTGGGAGGCACCCCAATGCCCCTGGATAGAGACATGCATGAGGGCCTCTTTAAATAATGTGCCCATTTTAAGGAAGTGGGTCTTTTGTAGAAGCATATTTTTTGCGAAACGGCGTCATCGGCCGCCCTTCGTGGTCACCTCCCTGCACCCTGTCATGAATCCTTAAACACGCTGGATTAAAGAGACCACTGCTGCACAATACTGGTGAGTGCTGCCTCTTTATATATCTACTATTGGATTAGCACCACCAGGGGAAGAACCTGCCTATAGGGCAATCTGCCCGGAGCGTGACAGTTGATATTGCCACTTAGTGCCCTGAAGCTTTACTACTCGATAGACTTTTATAGTATTGCCCTTTGGCAGGGCAGCCAAAAATTGCGTGGCACTCTGATGCCCCTGGATAGAGACGTGCATGAGGGCTTCTTTAAATAATGTGCCCATTTTAAGGAAGTGGGTCTTTTGTAGTATTGCCCTAGGCAGGGTTGCCAAAAATTGTGAGGCGCTTCAATGCCCCTGGAAAGAAACGTGGAGGAGAGCCTCTAAATATTGTTCCCATTACAAAGGAGCGGGTCTCCTGTACTTGTAATGCCCATTTTGTAAGCATGGACTAAAACATTTACCCGTGGGGGGTATACATGAAACTACTGCCTAACTTTTGACCGGTTAGGGTCATCATCATCATAAATATGATGTAAAAAAATAATGTTTTCGTGGCGGCATGAGCCACGGTCGCACTGATCATATGATGGTGGCTATCATTTGGTGGTGGTGTGGTGAAGTCAGGCCCAATCCAACCCTTGTTCATTTTGATCAGAGTCAGCCTGTCAGCATTTTCAGTTGACAGGCGGGTGCGTTTATCAGTAATGATTCCACCTGCGGCACTAAAAACATGCTCTGACAAAACGCTAGCGGCAGGGCAGGCAAGGACTTCCAAGGCGTAGAGAGCCAATTCCTGCCACGTGTCCAGCTTGGATACCCAATAATTATAAGGCACAGAGGAGTCTAAGAGCACTTTTGTATGATCGGCAAGGTACTCCTTCAGCATCTTTGCAAACTTTGCAGGCCTTTTGACACTAACCCGCACCTCAGGGCCTGTGCTACAGGAGGTGCTGAGAAAACTGTCCCAGATCTTTGAGAGTGTTCCCCTACCTCTGCTGGATTTGACTTGTGCCTCTCTCGGCCGGACGCCTTGGTTATCCACCGAATCGTGACCTCTGCCTCTAGCGTTTTCAGAAGGGAATTTTTTGACTAATTCCGCGACTATGGCCTTCTGGTACTAAAGCATTTTTGTAGACCTCTCCGCCTCGGGAATAAGAGAAATAAAGTTCTCTTGTAGCGTGGGTCTAAAAGTGTTACCAACCAGTAATGAATGTCCGCCAAGATGTTAATAACGCGAGGGTCACGAGACAGGCAGCGTAACATAAAGTCAGCCATGTGCGCCACACTGTTAACAGGCAAGACTTCCTCACCAACAGCATGACTGTCCATGCTGGCCTCATCATCCTCCTTCTCCTCTCCCCTGTCCTCTGCCATCCACGCCAAACCAACGGTCTGACAGTTGTGCATGTATTACCGTCAATTCCGCATGAAAGTAGCTCTATTTCTTCATCCTCCTCCTCGTAATAGTCCTCCAATGCACGTTGGGATTAGATGAGGCTGGGCTGTGTGTAATCACCCAGTACGGTTTCTTGCTCCAACTCATCGTGCTCTGCCTGCAATGCATCGTCTTTGATTTTGAGCAGAGAGCGTTTTATAAGACAGAGAAGCGGGATGGTGACGCTAATGATGGCGTCATCGCCGCTCACCATCTTGGTGGAGTCCTCAAAGTTTTGGAGGACGGTATATATGTCGGACATCCATGTCCACTCCTGAGGTCTTATGTGTGGAGTTTGAACCGTATACCAACGGCCTAGTTGATGCTGGTACTCAACAACTGCCCTCTTCTGCTCACAAATCCTGACCAACATGTGCAGTGTGGAATTCCGCAGTGCTTCCAGCCTGGGACTGGTGTGGAGGGTGAAGTGGAGGAGGAGGCGGCTGAGAAGCATGCCGCTCCGGAGCTGTACACTGTTGGTGAAACCCTGACTGAGTTAGGGCCTGCAATCCTTGGTGTCGGAAGGACGTGTTCCGTCCCAAGCTCAGACTGGGTCCCGGCTTCCAGAATATTAACCCAGTGTGCCGTCAGTGAGCTGTACCGGCCCTACCCACAAGCACTTGTCCACGTGTCTGTGGTTAGGTGGACTTTGCCTGAAACTGCGTTGTTAAGGGCACATCTGATGTTTTGTGACACGTGCTTATGTAATGCGGGGACGGCACACCGGGAGAAATAGTGGCGGCTGGGGACCGAGTAACGTGGGACAGCAGCCGCCATCCGGTCGCGGAATGCTTCCGTCTCCACTAGCCTAAAAGGCAACATTTCCATCGCAAGCAGTCACGAAATGTGTGCATTTAGAACTGTGGCATGTGGGGCGTTGGCAGCGTATTTGCGCCTGCATTCCAAAGATTGGTGTATGGATAACTGAATGCTGTGCTGGGACAAGGACGTGGTTGATGATGGTGCTATTTCTACTTATGCAACTACAGGTGAAAGACAGGAGGCATCTTCACATGCAGTATGGACAGGGGATTGTCTTGCACGCACAACAGTGGAAGACGCAGCGGTGTCACCCACAGACACTGCTCCAGGACTCTGGTGTACATCCCACAAAGTCGGGTGATTTGCTGACATGTGCCTGAACCTGCTGGTGGTGGTCAGGCTGCTAGTTTTGCTACCCCTGCTGATGCTGGCATGGCAGGTGTGGCAAATGGCCTTTTTGGAATTATCTGCAGACACCTTAAAAAACAGCCAGACTCGGGAAGACCTAGCAGTTGTACTGGAAACTTCTGTCGTGTTGTTGTCTGGGGAACGGTTGCCTGCCTTCTGCCTGCGACCACCACCCTGCTTCTTCCGGCCTGTTGTGATGCTACGCCTAACTCCCCCTGTGCACTGCTGTCCTCCTGCCAAGTTGGGTCAGTTACTGGATCATCCACCATGTCGTCTTACACTTCCGCACCCTGGTGCTCCTCCTGACTTTCTGGTAATTGTTAGCACACTCAATCCTATCAAATAGGTAGTGGGGCACCACTTAAAGCTGTGTCCCACTTCCAGGGAGCTACTCAACCTGAATAAACCAACATAAAAAAGAGTAAACGCTCCATTTAACATAATCAGAAAGTTAATTTATTAGTATGACAAGGATTAGGAACAAGAAGGAGGGATAAGGTGTCACTCAAAATACACCACCTGGATATCTGGTATCACATAAATTGATGCTTAAAATTGCCTTGAACCATCAATACATCTTAAATACTATCTATAACTGTATATACCATCCCGTACGGGTCCTGGATAGTCTTAACCATATATCTTTTGACGGTGGACAAAAAGTGGGGGAGGACTTCTATCAGGTACAGTATAACCATCATATTATAAATAACTTCCCAAATTGGAAGGAATAAAGTGCATCATAGTATAGGGTTAATGTACCTTTCACTAAAGTGCCTAGTGTTAATTGCCACCTGCCCGTATATACATCTCAAGATCCATAACCTGGGTTAAGGTACTACAAGATACTGTCAGAATAAGATTGAGGAATCAGGCATTCATCAAATTATTTGTTACCTGGTCCATCCGCAGCCATACCTCCAGTGACACACAGGGGGGGGGGGATAACGTCAGCCTTGTGAAACCCAACGCGTTTCGTGACCCTTTACTTTATGGGTCACTTCCTCGGGGATTAGGAGTGTTCCCCACATGCCGGCGTTCTTATGTACGCAGTCTGTGCACGTTACCGGAAGTGACGCCAGGTCTGTTCGTTTCTAAACGCCCTCTAAAAGGGACCCTCCCCTGCGGTCACTGTGTGGCCTGCGTGAATGTGCAACACATTGCTTCCTTCACCTCCTCCGATGGCTCCCCAACATATGACATTCGACATTATGTATCCTGTGGCACGAGCAATGTGGTTTATTATGCCACTTGCTCGTGTCCGCGCATACTGTATATGTGGGAAGAACATGCAGGGAGTTGAGAAGGAGAGTGAGGGAGCATGTGAACGGCATTTCCGCAGCTCCTGCGGTGAAAGATAAATCTACGCTAAAGACATTGCCATGACACTTTCTGAAACACCATAATAGGGACCCATCATCCCTGATGTTTCGCGGGATTGATGTGGTCCATGGTGGTATCAGAGGTGGTGATGTCAGGAAGACCCTATCACAACGTGAAATTAAATGGATAGTGACATTAGATACAATGTCACCACGTGGGTTGAAAGAAAACTTAAGCTTTGCGGCCTTCCTCTGACAGCCGCCGCTCTGTAGTCTCGGTCTTAACTGTAGTCCTTTATTGAATGTTGGAGTTTTCCAACATGTGATTTTAACTGAGTTTTATTTTTAAGCACTTTTAGGTCCCGTTTTCCGGCACTAGTGATTGCGAAGTCTATTGCTTATGTGTGTCATGGGGTGACGTGGTTTCCATATAATGAGGATCCGTTTTTTTTACATCTTTCCGCGCATGAATTGATGGAAGGCAATTTTTCCTCTGAAGATCAAGTGGGATATGGATAGTGAAGGACGACAGAGATTGATTCTGCTACTTGAACTGGGACAAGTTGTCCACTGCATCCTATCACTGGACATTTACCATACACTGGACTATGCCCTACTTGGACTCTGATGAGTTTACTGATTTATTTATGCCTCCATCTCCTGTTTTACATTGTTCTATATTCTCTTGCGGGACGATGCTTTTGTTCACATGTATGACATATGTGTGGGCATGAGTAATATTGACCCCTAGTTTGTCAGATATCGGGGCGCCGATGGGGCGGGTGTCTGTGCTGCCGTGTGCGAGCGGGTGCCATGGTTGCGCGTCCTGGCGTCCACTCGCGCGTCTCTAGGTGGTGTATTTTGAGTGACACTTTATCCCTCCTTCTTGTTCCTAATCCTTGTCATACTAATAAATGAACTTTCTGATTATGTTAAATGGAGCCTTTACTCTTTTTTTATGTTGTTTTTTTCTGGTAATTGTGTCTCATCATCGTCCACCTCTTGTTGAGACACGTTCCCACTGTTGCCTTTGTGAGACCGTGGCTGCTCAAATATTTGGGCATCGGTACATACGATCTCCTCATGACCCACTTCAACTGGAGCTGGCGAGAGGCCAGAATCTAAGAATGGATAAGTGAACAGCTCCTCAGAGTGTCCAAGTGTGGGATCAGTTATGTCCGGGGCAGGGCACTCAGCATGGTGGGAGGTAGGAGGATCAGGGTGTGGAATGTGCAGTCCTGTCTCACAGCTACTGACACTTGACCGTGTGGAAGACAGGGTATTTGTGGTGGTGCCAAACTGACTGGAAGCATTATCCGCTTTCCAACTAACAACCTGTTGACACTGGTCTTGGTTTAATAGTAGTGTACTGCTGCGGTCCCCTAGAAATTGGGACAGGAATGTCGAGCGAGATGATGTGGGTGTTTGTCGTGGCACAATTCGAGTTTGCACACGGCCTCTGCCTGAACCACCATCACGTCCAGTTCCTTGTCCCTTGCCACCGGACTTGCGCATTTTCAATGTTGTGCTGCCTGTATACAGCTAAATGAAGGCGTCCAAAAGATGTTTTTTAGCTGCACATTGAGATTGTTTTGGCATACACTGCTTGGAGCTACAACCCACTCCTGCCGCACAAAAATAGTAAATGAATGCAGACAAGAGTTGGTTTGTAGCTGAACACTGAGATTACAGATTAGAGGTTAAATCCCAGCAGGTGGACCGGTCAGACACAAACGCTGACGAGAATACAGAGTGTTTTGGCGTATACTAATTTCCTCCTGCCTATAGAGAGCTAAATTAATCCCTAAAAGCACTGTTTTGGGATGGATGAGATTTCCAGCCTGTCCACTAGCCCCAGATGTGATGCAGGCTGGTATACTGGCACAATGAAGTTTGCTATATACCCTGCCTCCCTGCCTGCCTGTATACAGCTCTATTAGTCCTCAGAAGAACTGTTGTGGTAATTAGATTAGCAGCACTGTGCCTACACTAGATGAAAGGCCACCAATCTGTGGCTCAATCAGCAGCACCTCTCCCTACACTGCCTGTCTGTGGAGCAGAGTGACGAGCACAGCGCGGTCAGGTCTTATACAGACTTGATCACGCTGTGCGGCCAGTTAATCACTGTAAAGCCACAACCAACAGGGCTGTGGCTTTACAGTGGCTGTAAGCGAATCCCTGCATGCGGGCTGGCTCTGTAAAGAGTGTCAACATGCAGGGAGGTGGACCCCGAGCATAGCAAGAGTATCGCGAGATTACTTGGTACTCGCCGAGTACCCCGAGTACTGAGATATTCGTGCGAGTACCGAGTAGTGACAAGCATACTCGCTCATTCCTAGTCAGTAGTGCTGTGATAATGTTGCTTCTTTGTTACCTTGCACATGTGGTTCAGATTTCTTTTTCTGCCACAAAAGCTAACCCAAATCTGCAATAAAAAAAGAGCCACAGTGGGCTGATGTGTGATGCCGGCTGTGAAACCTGACATAAAATAAATAAATATGGAAAAAACTGTGTTGGGCCCTGCCCTACTTTTAATTGCCAGCCAAGGTAAAACTAGGCAGCTGGGGGCTGGTATTCTCAGCATGGTGAGGGTTCATCTTTATTGAGCCCCTCACAGCATCCCGCATCCGCCCCAGAAATTGGAACATTCATAAGAAGCTCCAATTCCTGGCGCTTTACTCTTCTAGTTGTCATGTAGCGGTGGAAAACTGGGTAATAAGGGGTTAATGACTGTTTTGTATTGCCAGCTGGCATTAAGCTCAAAATTCTTAATGTCAGGCCAATGTTAGACCCGGCCATTATACATTTCAAGTAAATAGTAAAGAAGACACAACACAGAGAGAAAACATTTTATTAGAAATAAAACCACAAATACATATCTGAACTCCATCTTTTTTACTCCCTCATATCCATCCTTGACCCTCTGCGACATGTTCTTGATTGGAGGCTATGGTGAAGAATACAGTGTCCTGTCACCACAGCCTCTAAACATTGAATGAATGAGTCGTCAGCTCTGGTATGGTAATTGTTGACTAGTTGAGGTCACCTGAGTTTACCATTCAGGTTAGCATGGTGGCAGCTAACCATTGGTTACTTGCTTACCTGACCTGTCCTCAGGTGACCATAGGACCAGAGCTGGCAGCTGAGGGTGGCACCTTGCAGCAGTCTGCTTTATCTATGCTGAGATTGAAAAACAAAGCAGAGCCCTACACATTTTTTTCCATTAATTATTTTTCTATACACTATGACACCAGGTTAGCTGCCATACACTAATGTGTATGACAACCAAGCACAAACACCATCCAGATTGTGGAAATGCAACCTGATTGCAACAGCCATTCACAGATGCTCTCACAGAGTATGAACATCTGTGATTGGCTGTTGCTGGTCAGTGAAGTTAATATGCATGAAGCCTAATGGGTGGAACCAGAAGTAAGTGAAAGGGAGAGCGGATCCAGAAGCAAGTAAGCAGCAAGAGACTGGTGAGATGATATTTGTGTGCATGTTTTATTTGAGCTGTGTTTGGTAGCTTTTGGAAACCTTTGAAGGTGTTTTCTATGTTTTCATGTTGCATGTGTCGCACCTCAGGGATGTAGGGTATTAGGAACCAGGCTGTTAAGTATTTCTGGGGAGTCACAGGGGGTCGAGGCCCGGCTTCCGTAACCCTGGGTTCAGCTGTTAATGGAGTTCTAGATCGATAGGGAAGGGGGTGATAAAAAGGGAATGTTAGTTGTGACACCACCCGTGGTTTGTGGCTATTAATGGCCACCACTGCTGCAGAACCTCCAGGAATGATGGATAGGCAGCTGGGATGGAGCGGCTCCCCACAGGTGGAGCAGATCCTCAGGGCAGTGGATGTAGTAAGGGTGTATGATAAAGGACGGCGGGCGCAAAACAATAGACTCACGGTTTCTGGTTCCTCAGTCCTTTTACTGGTGCACTGTAATTCCGACTAGTGTTACTAAGCTGAGTCGATGCACCTGAGAGCAAATCGGGGATCTCCTCACCCAACAGGTTCTGAGGCCTCCTTACTGAACCTTGTTGGCAGGTCCCTGTGCTGCTTAAGCTGAGCTGCTGGCTCTCACACTCTCTCTCCTGTTTGGTGCCAGTATGGCAGGCAAATCGAAGTCCTTCTATAGCCAATATTATCCTTGGAATATTAGTTTTAGGAAAAGCAATATGGCTCCTCCCCCGCAATAAAAGAAAAGCAGCAAAACCTGGGCTCCCAAATCTGAATGCCCCTCTCCTTTCCGCGTACCACAATGTGTCTAAACCAGAGTTAATGTGCACGTTTGGCATTTTGTAGTGAGGAAATTCGCTTAATTTAACAAGGTAAAAAAATGTAGAACAGGTACTAAAGACCAAAATATGTAATAAAATATTGAATTTTATTAATCATATACAATACAACAATGTAAAAAATATGAAATATTTATTACATACATAAAGGAATTTTAAAAAGTAGCAATACCGATATATGGCCACTGAGTGGCAACATACTACAATACAAGGTGTATAGAGCAATTACATGGACTTAGAAAAGTACTGCCAGTAGAACATACCCCTAAAACCTATGGTCAATAGGACCTACTTATAAAAAGATATTATAGTGAATGATGATGTCCCAACTGAAATAACAAATACAGTTGAAACCAGAACATTACATACACTATATAAAATTACATATATGCATGTTTTGTCACTATCTGACATGGAATCAAAATAAACCTTTCCCATTTTATGTCAATTAGGATTACCATAATTATCAATATTTACCAAAGGCCAGAATAAAGAGAGAGATAGAGAATGTTTTAAGATATTTTTATTACTTTCTGTAAAAGTCACTAGTTTGCGTACACTATGATTATAATGCCTTTATACAATTTGGGACAAATCATATGATAATGTCATGTGTTTGGAAGCTTGTGATAGGTTTTTTGACAACATCTCAGTTAATTATAGAGACACCTTTCACGCACATGTATGTCATAGGTCGCCTATGCTAGCTCATGCTGTGAGCCTGCATTATCCCTCCCACATCTCAGATCTAACAGCCAGGCTCAGCGCCAGCACCCGGCATACCCTGGGCAGATGCCGGGGCCCTGAAGCAGTGAGAGGGCCCACAGCTGTCTGTGAGCGGAGGAGACCCACTCACAGATAGTGACCCTCTTTCCCTCTTTCCTCTCCTGCTCTGTACTGATCTATGTGATCAGTGCACACCAGGTGAGAAAGCTTACCGGGAACTGAATGGAGGCTGAAGGACCTTCCATTCCCAGTCATGAGACTGATCACATGACTGAAATCAAGGTCCTAGAAGAAACTGCTTAACTTCTGCAGCCTCCATGCAGCTCCCAGTGCCTCCTCTCCTGCTCTGCACAGCTCAAGATCATCTGAATGTGGTAATATATGTGTTTGTGTGTCTGTATGTGTGTCTTACTATGTGTGTGTGTGTCTGTATGTGTGTGTGTGTCTCTGTGTGTATCTCTATATGTATGTGTGTGTTTGTATGTGTGTATATCTGTATTTGTGTATCTTTATGTACATGTAGCAGAACTGTGTGTTTTTGTATATGCATGTAGCAGACCTGTGTGTGTATCTGTATGTACATACATTGTACATGTAACAGATCTAGGTGTGTAGGTGCATGTAGTGTCCATGTGGCAGATCTGGGTATGTATCTGTATGTGCATGTATTGTGCATGCAGCAGAGCAGTGTGTATATGTATGTACATGTATACGTGAGCAGAGCTGTGTGTGTTTGTATGTGCATGCATTGTACATGTAGCAGAGCTGGGTATGTAGTGTCCATGTAGCATAGCCATATGTGTATCTATATGTGTAGTGTGCATGTAGCAGAGCTGCGTGTCTGTATGTGCACGATTTAGGCATGCATCAGTGCAGTGTGTGTATCTGTATGTTCATATAGTAGAGCTGTGTGTGTACTATGTATAGTGTGCATGTAGCAGACCTGTGTGTCTACATGTGCGTGTAGCAGAGCCATTTATGTCTATGGGCATATAGTAGAGCTATATGTGTGTACTATGTGTAGTGTGCATGTAGCAGAGCTGTGTGTCTACATGTGCATGTAGCAGAGCCATCTATGTCTATGGGCATGTAGCAGAGCTGTGTGTGTCATATATGATTTGGAAGAGCGGGGGTGGAGTGTAAAAGGGGCTCATTAAGACTCTCGCCCGGGGCCCACAAAAATCTGGAGGCGGCGAGCAGATCCATGATCTGATTGCCACTGTTAACCCCTTTGGATTGTGCTGTCGATGACTGACAGTGCGTTCCAAAGCCCCGCGACGGGGATCACTGTGTTCCACAGCTGATCCCGTATATGGTAAAATAAATAATTTCATCTGAAAGTACAACTCATCTTGCAAAAAACAAGCTCTCATATGTCTATATTGAAGGAAAAATAAAATAGTTATGGCTCTTGGAAGAAGGGGAGGTAAAACGAAAAATGGAAAACGGATAATTGCCCGGGAGTGAAGGGGTTAATGCACAACTGAAACACACTGCTTCCTTGTGTAGCATCATAGGAAAGTCTAAAGAAATCTATCAAGATGTCAGGAAAGTATGAATATGTTTCATTATTGAAAGAGGTTGGACAAGCAGTCAAAACCTATACATTATGGTACCTTTACACGCCGCTACCAAAAGGTAGAAACCACCCGGTGTCGCACGTGCACGCGCGCGTTTCAACGGTTTCTAACGGTACCTGATACCGCAATTACACGCCTCTACAAGGTGCTCCACAGAAGATATTTTCGGTCCCTGGAAGTGCCGACCGGTGCCGCAGGTTACCTTCTGTGGAGCACCTTCCCTCATTTACACGCCGCCACCACAAGGGAATCTGGGCGTATATATTGTGCGCCATAACTACATAGGCGTGACAGAGTTGTGTATTACGCGGCGCTCGTACGGTGATTGGACAATGCTATAACATCATGATTGGCCAGCCAGCGCATGGAGGCTGCCTAATACATGACGCTATAGCAAATGTGTAGTGTGACTGGTCAGATCGTTAAATATGCCGCCCTGTGCAGGGACAGCCAATGGGTACACAGTATTCCCCACCAATGATAGCTGATGAGACGTGTTATATATGACGCTGTAGCACGCCCCAGGTGACTCAAATACCGTACCTGTGCCCGGATTACACGCCGCTGCCATAGGGTTTATACCTGCTTGTTCTTCAGCACAGCTGAAAGACAGTTATCCAAAGAGACAGGAAGGTGCTACCTGAATTACACGCCGCTACATCGCGGTGTTTTGAAAGTAAAAGGTACAATTGTCTCCGACACCGGGTGGTTTCTACCTTTCGGTAGCGGCGTGTAAAGGTACCATAAGGCTTCTCTATCCTGAGGGGTTTCTGTAGATCCAATTCTACATGCAACCCCCACTCTCTCTCTCCTCCTCCCCTATCTACTATTTAGGACTGCAGAGCAATAAATACCTGAGGCAGAGCAAAAGCTTCTAGCTGTCCCTCCAAAAAGTTCTTTGTCTTGAAGGATAGTTTTGTGAATGTCAAATTTAAGAAGACCCGTTCATCCCACAAACACATAATTCATATTTTTAGATTATTCACCTTTTTGCGCATTCAATGACATGTCCTATGAGCGAGCTCACCACGTCCTCACTGTTTTACGCTATCATTCAGTTTACCGATCCACCTTAAAGAGATCGGTGGTGGCAGCATAATTTTTGTATTCATGTGATATTGTGGGCCTGAGGGTGACTCGATTGAGGTATATATACGTTCCTGGCAGGAACTGGTGGTATATATACATCCTGTCACATCACGTGCCGCAGTAGACAACATAAATTAGAGCAGCTGGGCTCCTTTCTTATCCTCTGGCAATACCGGATTTGGCCAGCAGGCTAAGGGGGGCCCCAGAGAGCTGCAGGTCCTGACTAAGTCTTCGTGATAATGTGCCTGGCAGGACGGAGGTGGCAGTCCATGAGGTGGACACCGGTAATCATGCCCCACTCTGGCGGACAGCCTATCGAATCTCAGATGAGGTGAAGCACGTCATGTGCCAGGAGATTGATGAGATGCTGGAGTTGGGAGTGATTAAACGGTTCAAGAGCGTGTGGGCCTCAACGCTATCACGGCCTCCGATGCACAACTAATGCCACGCATTGAGGAGCTGCTGGAGCGGTTAGCTAGTGCAAGCTATCTCTCCATTATGGGTCTGAGTCGGGGATATTGGCAGAGCCCTGAAGCCCAGGAGAGGTCCGCCTTTATCATCCCCTTTGGATTGTACGAATCCACGGTCATGCCATTCGGCATGAAAAATGCCCCTGCCACTTTTCAGGGAATGGTTAACTCCCTGCTCCAGGGACTGGAGAGGTACACAGTGGCGTACCTGGATGACATTGCCGTCTTCAGTTCCACCTGGGAGGATCACCTCAAGCATCTGCGACTGGTGCTTGGGCGCATCCACCGGGTAGGCTTGACCATTTAGCCGGGAAAGTGCCAGATGGGCATGAACGAGGTCCACTACTTGGGGCACCGGTTAGGCGGGGGCACGCTGAAACCAGAGCCCGGGAAGGTGGACGCTATCATGTCCTGGCTCACCCCCAGGACCAAAAAGCAGGTGTCGTCCTTGGGCACTGCAGGGTACTATAGGCGCTTTGTGCCAAACTATAGTACCTTGCGAAGCCTCTCACGGACCTCACCAAGAGAAACCTACCCCATGCAGTCGATTGGACCGAGGACTGCGAGGTGGTCTTCAGGCTTTGAAGACTGCCCTGAGCAGCTCCCCTGTGTTAAGGGCAGTTGACGGTAAGCGGCCATTCCTAGTACAGACTGACGCCAGTGAGTTTGGCCTCGGCGCTGTGCTCAGCTAGGTCGACTCAAGGAACCAAGAGCACCCAGTGTTGTACATCAGCCGAAAGCTCCTACCGAGGGAAGTGGCCTATTCCACGATAGAGAAGGTGTGTCTGGCCATTGTATGGGCCCTGCAACGCTTACAGCCCTACCAGTACGGGTGCCCCTTCACTGTTGTGACCGACCACAACCCCCTGAGTTGGCTGAACTCCCTGTCTGGTACCAACGGAAGGTTGCTACGCTGGAGCCTCACACTCCAGCAGTACGACTTTACCGTGCAACACCGAAAAGGCAGCAAGCATGGCAATGCCGATGGGTATCCTGGCGGGGAGAACCCACAGGTACACGCCTGGAGGAGTACCGAGAGGTTCTTCCTCCAGAGCGTCGTCAAAAAGGGGGAGGTGTCAGGAAAGTATGAATATGTTTCATTATTGGAAGAGGTTGTACAAGCAGCCAAAACCTATGTGGCGCCCCGCACCGAGTGCGTCACAGGAGGGTATTGCAGCCAAAACAGCAGCAGCAATATTCTCTGACCCAGCAGTCATACAGTTAACTCAGAGATCCATACCCCACATGCATCACCAGTTAGAGGGCCAATAAGGTCCTGGTGGGAGGAGTGTGGGCAGTAGTGTGTAGGAGATAACTGACTTGAACACGGAGGAGAAAGGAGCAAGTCCAACGAGCTCTGCAACCTAGGAGAGGGGGCCTGCACAGTTCCGTGCAGCCCCCTGGCCATCCCCCCGGTTGAGCGCCATTATTCCCGGTGCTTCTACAACCGATCTACGGGCATCTACATGCGGGTCCAAAATCATCCCGTGCCCATCTACAGCCGGTTTGCTGGTACCGAAGCTAGAAGGAGTTCAGCACTTCTATGCGAACCAGAGGAGTGGAGGGACCGCTTTACAGGAGCACCCCACCACCGCCAAATCCAGTCGTCTAACCAGCGGTGTACCCATCAAGGGACCCAAGGCTCCCCAAAACACCCATAATGTATACTTTGGGTAGGGCATTGAAGCAGCCTCCCTGTACCCGACCTGGTATTCCTGGGCGACAACGGCAACATCACTTAGCTAGAATGGAGGAACACCGCGGATCTCTGAGGGACACCTATCACTGCTGAGTCCACCCAGTCCACTACCCGTCACTGTATGCCATGTACTGCCTGCTGGTTACAGTAAAATACCCGTTACAGAGACTTCCAGTGTCCGTGCTTCCTTATGAACTGCTTTCATCCACGCACTAAGTAACCGCAGCTGCCTCACAACATCTTGCGCAGCTCCTGGCTCCGGGGATCACCGCTCAGCCTGTGAGGAGCGTTCCATCTTGCTGCATTCCATCCCCCGGAGGCCCCGCAGCGTCGGTACAGTTACCGAAACTCTCATAGGTGGCGTCACGACAAATTAACCCCTAATCTGTTCAGCCATGACGTCTCTCTTTTTGATCTGTACCACCGGGCCCCACTACTGGCAGGCGCGGTCCATCCGTGACAAGAAGGAGGAAGAAAACGCCTGTCCCTCCGGAGTCCCGGCTACGGTGAGTCACCTACACATAAGGCTTTCTCTATCCTGAGGGGTTTCTGTAGATCCAATTTTACATGCAACCCTCACTCTCCCCCTCCCCTATCCACTATTTACGACTGCAGAGCAATAAATACCTGAGGCAGAGCAAAAGCTTCTAGCTGTCCCTCCAAAAAGTTCTTTGTCTTGAAGGATAGTTTTGTGAATGTCAAATTTAAGAAGACCCGTTCATCCCACAAACACATAATTCATATTTTTAGATTATTCACCTTTTTGCGCATTCAATGACATGTCCTATGAGCGAGCTCACCACGTCCTCACTGTTTTACGCTATCATTCAGGTTACCGATCCACCTTAAAGAGATCGGTGGTGGCAGCATAATTTTTGTATTCATGTGATATTGTGGGCCTGAGGGTGACTCGATTGAGGTATATATACGTTCCTGGCAGGAACTGGTGGTATATATACATCCTGTCACATCACCTGCCGCAGTAGACAACATAAATTAGAGCAGCTGGGCTCCTTTCTTATCCTCTGGCAATACCGGATTTGGCCAGCAGGCTAAGGGGCCCCAGAGAGCTGCAGGTCCTGACTAAGTCTTCGTGACAATGTGCCTGGCAGGACGGAGGTGGCAGTCCATGAGGTGGACACCGGTAATCATGCCCCACTCTGGCGGACAGCCTATCGAATCTCAGATGAGGTGAAGCACGTCATGTGCCAGGAGATTGATGAGATGCTGGAGTTGGGAGTGATTAAACGGTTCAAGAGCGTGTGGGCCTCAACGCTATCACGGCCTCCGATGCACAACTAATGCCACACATTGAGGAGCTGCTGGAGCGGTTAGCTAGTGCAAGCTATCTCTCCATTATGGATCTGAGTCGGGGATATTGGCAGAGCCCTGAAACCCAGGAGAGGTCCGCCTTTATCATCCCCTTTGGATTGTACGAATCCACGGTCATGCCATTCGGCATGAAAAATGCCCCTGCCACTTTTCAGAGAATGGTTAACTCCCTGCTCCAGGGACTGGAGAGGTACACAGTGGCGTACCTGGATGACATTGCCGTCTTCAGTTCCACCTGGGAGGATCACCTCAAGCATCTGCGACTGGTGCTTGGGCGCATCCACCGGGTAGGCTTGACCATTTAGCCGGGAAAGTGCCAGATGGGCATGAACGAGGTCCACTACTTGGGGCACCGGTTAGGCGGGGGCACGCTGAAACCAGAGTCTGGGAAGGTGGACGCTATCGTGTCCTGGCTCACCCCCAGGACCAAAAAGCAGGTGTCGTCCTTGGGCACTGCAGGGTACTATAGGCGCTTTGTGCCAAACTATAGTACCTTGCGAAGCCTCTCACGGACCTCACCAAGAGAAACCTACCCCATGCAGTCGATTGGACCGAGGACTGCGAGGTGGTCTTCCAGGCTTTGAAGATTGCCTTGAGCAGCTCCCCTGTGTTAAGGGCAGTTGACGGTAAGCGGCCATTCCTAGTACAGACTGACGCCAGTGAGTTTGGCCTCGGCGCTGTGCTCAGCTAGGTCGACTCAAGGAACCAAGAGCACCCAGTGTTGTACATCAGCCGAAAGCTCCTACCGAGGGAAGTGGCCTATTCCACGATAGAGAAGGTGTGTCTGGTCATTGTATGGGCCCTGCAACACCTACAGCCCTACCAGTACGGGTGCCCCTTCACTGTTGTGACCGACCACAACCCCCTGAGTTGGCTGAACTCCCTGTCTGGTACCAACGGAAGGTTGCTACGCTGGAGCCTCACACTCCAGCAGTACGACTTTACCGTGCAACACCGAAAAGGCAGCAAGCATGGCAATGCCGATGGGTTATCCCGGCGGGGAGAACCCACAGGTACACGCCTGGAGGAGTACCGAGAGGTTCTTCCTCCAGAGCGTCGTCAAAAAGGGGGAGGTGTCAGGAAAGTATGAATATGTTTCATTATTGGAAGAGGTTGTACAAGCAGCCAAAACCTATGTGGCGCCCAGCACCGAGTGCGTCACAGGAGGGTATTGCAGCCAAAATAGCAGCAGCAATATTCTCTGACCCAGCAGTCATACAGTTAACTCAGAGATCCATACCCCACATGCATCACCAGTTAGAGGGCCAATAAGGTCCTGGTGGGAGGAGTGTGGGCAGTAGTGTGTAGGAGAGAACTGACTTGGCCACAGAGGAGAGAGGAACAAGTCCAACGAGCTCTGCAACCTAGGAGAGGGGGCCTGCACAGTTCCGTGCAGCCCCCTGGCCATCCCCCCGGTTGAGCGCCATTATTCCCGGTGCTTCTACAACCGATCTACGGGCATCTACATGCGGGTCCAAAATCATCCCGTGCCCATCTACAGCCGGTTTGCTGGTACCAAAGCTAGAAGGAGTTCAGCACTTCTATGCGAACCAGAGGAGTGGAGGGACCGCTTTACAGGAGCAGCCCACCACCGCCAAATCCAGTCGTCTAACCAGCAGTGTACCCACCAAGTGACCCAAGGCTCCCCAAAACACCCATAATGTATACTTTGGGTAGGGCATTGAAGCTGCCTCCCTGTACCCGACCTGGTATTCCTGGGCGACAACGGCAACATCACTTAGCTAGAATGGAGGAACACCGCGGATCTCTGAGGGACACCTATCACTGCTGAGTCCACCCAGTCCACTACCCGTCACTGTATGCCATGTACTGCCTGCTGGTTACAGTAAAATACCCGTTAGAGACTTCCAGTGTCCGTGCTTCCTTATGAACTGCTTTCATCCGCGCACTAAGTAACCGCAGCTGCCTCACAACATCTTGCGCAGCTCCTGGCTCCGGGGATCACTGCTCAGCCTGTGGGGAGCATTCCATCTTGCTGCATTCCATCCCCCGGAGGCCCCGCAGCGTCGGTACAGTTACCGAAACTCTCATAGGTGGCGTCACGACAAATTAACCCCTAATCTGTTCAGCCATGACGTCTCTCTTTTTGATCTGTACCACCGGGCCCCACTACTGGCAGGCGCGGTCCATCCGTGACAAGAAGGAGGAAGAAAACGCCTGTCCCTCCGGAGTCCCGGCTACGGTGAGTCACCTACACATAAGGCTTTCTCTATCCTGAGGGGTTTCTGTAGATCCAATTTTACATGCAACCCTCACTCTCTCTCTCCCCCTCCCCTATCCACTATTTACGACTGCAGAGCAATAAATACCTGAGGCAGAGCAAAAGCTTCTAGCTGTCCCTCCAAAAAGTTCTTTGTCTTGAAGGATAGTTTTGTGAATGTCAAATTTAAGAAGACCCGTTCATCCCACAAACCCATAATTCATATTTTTAGATTATTCACCTTTTTGCGCATTCAATGACATGTCCTATGAGCGAGCTCACCACGTCGACGTCAGCACCCAGGAAAATGCTGGGACCCTGGACAGCTGGGGGGCCTGCACGCTACCAGTCCACATAAGTAATTTGGATTGCATGCAAATTAGCCATGTGGTGGCGCCCAGAGGTGGACACATCTGCACGAGGGCCCATGCAAGGTAGTGAAAGATGAGAACAATCAGACCTGTTGTTCTGAGCCTGATTCTTCGGGGGCCCATGGTCAGATTGCTTTCATAACAAGCAGTGCTCCAGGCAGGGACAGCACAGTACACAATGCAGGCAGCGGACCCACAGGAATTTGTCCCCTGTACATTACAAGCTAGAATGGATGGGCTACTGTGAGGGGATGACATCACTAGAAGGGACGGGGCTTCCTCCTCCAATGCGGAGCTGATGTCTGAGCGCTGGATTCTTCTCATTGCTGCTGCTGGATACTGGAGAGACCAGACTGAGTCTGCCCCATGGAGAGGCATGGACTATATGTGAGTCGTTAGGTGGGGTTGATGTTTTGAGGGCACAGGAGAAATTGATGCTTCTACATGGGGGCTGCATATTGGAGGGTTGGACAGGAAGAGGGGTGATTTTCCAAAAGAAAGGAGAAAGGGGTGATCTGTATATGTTGAACTGTGTGCAGGGGGGAACTAAGCCGAAAAGGGGGTGATATGTTACTTTGGGGGATCTGCAGGCTGGGGGGCTGTGCAGAAAAGGGGATGATGTTACTGCGGGGGAGGCTGCATGCTGTGAGGCTGTGGAGGAAATGGGGCTGATATTACTGTGGGAGAGAAACTTTTCAGCTCACCCAGTTATTATTATTATGATTTATTTATATAGTGCTATTATATTCCATCGCGTTTTACATGCTAAAAGGGGCAGACTAGGACAAGTAACATAGTAACAATACAAGTAACAATAAATGTGGACAATTCGGTCGTACAGATACAAGAGGGGAGAAATCCTGTCCACGAGGGCTCATAGTCTACCCAGTTGCACTATGCTCATCGACCTGGGCTCAGACACCAGCATTGCCCTGGCCTCAAATAAAGGATAATAGAGAAAATTAGAGTCCGGCTCAACAGGACTAAATTTTCCTTTTCTTTTTCTTTTTGAAGAAAAATTTACATGGACGAAATGATCCAGTCAACGCGTTTCGACTGCACTAAGCAGTGTAATTCATGGCTAAATAACAAGCAGTCATTTATATATTCTACTGTTTGTATGTAAGGAGGTCTCCAAATGCAACATAGTGTCAGCTAATGATTCAAGCCAATTTTGCATCTGAAAAGTCAAATGGCGCTCCTTCCTTTCCTCAAAACAGCATAATGTGAGCAAAGGAACAGTATCTGCAGCATGTAGGGAAAGTACAGGCATTACTGCAGTATTACTGCTTTTTTAAAAATTACATCAAGTCAGGTCTCTGATAGTATCAACTCATTTTCGGTCTTTGTTCTGGTCACAGAGGAAGAAGTCACCCAACTTCCTGCATCTTCTCGCCCTACTACCTGCACCAGTGACCCTATTCCATCATATCTTATTCAATCTATTTCCCCAGCTGTCACTTCTCACCTAACTAAAATATTTAATCTTTCCCTCTCATCTGGTGTATTCCCCTCCTCCCTCAAACATGCCAGCATACATCCATTATTAAAAAAAACACTTCTCGACCAGAACTCTGCTGCTAACTACAGACCTGTCTCTAATCTCTCCTTCACTAAACTCCTGGAACGCTTGGTCCACTCCCTTCTGACCTGCTATCTCTCTGATAATTCTCTTCTTGACCCTCTACAATCCGGCTTCCGCTCTTTACATTCTACTGAAACTGCCCTCACTAAAGTCTCTAATGATCTACTCTAACAGCTAAATCTAATGGTCTTTACTTCCTGTTGATACTCCTAGATCTCTCCGCTGCATTCAATATGGTGGATCACCAGCTCCTTCTCTCTATGCTCTGTTCTATTGGGCTCAAGGACACCGCTCTCTCCTGGTTCTCTTCCTACCTCTCAGACCGTTCCTTCATTGTATCTTTCACCGCCTCCTCTTCATCTCCTTTTTCCCCCTAGGATGGGGTTCTGTTGTGAATTCATTGGAGCTCCCTCCGGTGGTTGTTGCTGGTGATGCAGCTGACTGTGTGGGCTTCACAGGTGATGGGGATTGGCAATCTGGTTCTTGGAGCATATAATGGTTGAAAGTGGATCATTCCTTGCCAGTTGTCTTTTGTTCCTGGAGGAGTTCACATTTCTCTGGTTTCTTTTGCTCTATGGAGATTTTTGCAAGATAAGTGAATGTTTTTTTGATATTTTGTGGCACACTTTTGTGTGCTTAAGGTTCTGCTTATGTTTTGTCTTATTCTGAGCTGTGTGTTTGCTATCTAGTTTGTATATTTGTTTATCTGCTCTCAGATATGAAGTTTTCTTCCTAGGAATTTTACCATGCACTTTATCTGTTATTTCCAGTTCTGCTGGCATTTGATTCATAGAAGTCTCCTGATATAGAGTTTGCCGAGTCTTAGTGACTCGGGGTAATTTTCGTAATATCTGCTGTGGGTGGTTTTTGATAGTGTTTTATACTGACCGCAATAGTATTCTATCCTGTCTTTCCTATATAGCTAGTGTGGCCTCTTTTGCTAAACCTTATACTCTGCCTGTGTATATTTTTCCGTCTCTTGTTTCCCAGTTAATATCTCTGGGGGGCTTGCTATTCTTTTGGGGTTCTGCTCTGAGGCAAGATAGCTTTTCCTACATCCATGTTTAGGAGCAGTTAGTTCTCCGGCTGTGCAGAGGTGTCTAGGTCTGGTTAGTTACATCCCACGGTTACTTCTAGTTGCGGTGTGTAGTCAGGGATTGCGGTCAGTAAAGTTACCAACAAGTTCTATGGAATCTGAATGTTACTCCTGAGTCATCGGTTCATAACAGGGTTCATCAGGGTTCAGTCCTAGGTTCCCTTCTCTTCTCTGTATACACTGCCCCTATTGGACAAACCATGAGTAGGTTTTCAGTACCATCTCTATGCAGGGGTGAACCTAGCCTCTCTGCTGCCTGAGGCGAACTTCAAAGTGGCGCCCCTTCTTCCCACAATTACAAGTACGTCAGCCCCATCACACGCACATACAAGAACCACACAGAAGAATCCAGAACAAGGAACATTAATGGCAATGGTAGGCCTGGCACTACCATACAGACACACAATAATGGCTGCCAGAGCTGTGGTCCTGTAGGCAGACACAGTCCTCCATCCTTATAACACAGGAGGCAGCACTGGTTGCCAATCTATTATCTCTGGCACATGCCTACAAACCTCTGGGCAGTTCCAATGTGGCCGCTGCCTGGCACTGACTAGTCAGACATGTCCACCATGCAGCACCATCCACACACCACATACAATGACCTGCAGTCTAAGTATCAACAAGTCGCCACTGCACTAAGCTGGTAAAACAGCGATTCTTCCCCAACAGACCACACCATGTCACGAATTGCTTAGCCAATCACAAGTGCCGCACACTGGTCTGTTCGGAGTTAATAGCAGTGTCGTCCAATTGAGTTGAGTAAGGGATGTGGGACCGCGAAGGGTGATGAGCGCCACTAACCAACCGCCACTCGGGAGACACATGGCTTGTATGTACCAAAGGGCGGCAATGGGCGTGGTGTGTAAGCAGAGGGACAATGCATCCTGCACCAGGGGTGTACATAGAAATCATGGGACCTCATTGTAGAAGTTCTAATTGCCCCCGACTCCCCCCCCCCCCCCCAAAAAAAAGAAAAAAATATTTGGCTGAGGTACATATCTCACAAGTTTGCAGTTGTTACAAAGTACTTTTCCTCCTATTGAAGCCCCTAGATTTCCCTTTCATTGCCCCTATAAAGTGTGATGCCAACAAAAGTGCCCCCGAACACTGTATGATGTGAATTCCTCCACACTCACAGTATGAAGACCCTACTGTACCCCCTTCATCTGCACCGGCACAGTATGATCCCCAACAGTGACCCCCCCCACACAGCCCTCCATGTAGTGTAATGGACCCTACACCTCTTCAAAGTATAATGGTGCCCAACACAGCTCTCAAATAGCCCTCCAAGTATTATCATGTCCCACAAAGCCCTCCAAATATAATGGCTTCCATACAGTATAATAGGCTCCATATAATCCTCCACATAGTATAAGGCACCCCCATAGTCCTCCATATACTATAATGCACCCCCATAGTACTCCATATAATATAATGCACCCCCATAGTACTCCATACAATATAATGCACCCCTCCATATGACTCTATCACATATAATGAACCCCCTTAGGACTCTATCACAAAATAATGCATCCTCATAGTACATAGTACTCCATCACATATAATGCCCCCTCAAAGGACTCCATCATATATAATGCACCCCATAGTACCCCATCACATATAATGCATCCCCATAGTACTCCATCACATATAATGCATCCCCATAGTACTCCATCACATATAATGTATCCCCATAGTACTCCATCACATATAATGCATCCCGAAAGGACTCCATCACATATAATGCACCCCCATAGGACTTCATCACATATTAATGCATCCCCATAGTGCTCCATCACATATAATGCACCCCAACAGGCCTCCATCACATATAATGCACCCCCACAAGACTCCATCACAAATAATGCACCCCCATAGGACTCAATCACATATAATGCACCCCCATTACATACCCATACACATTATCTCCCATCAGTGGACACATTGCTTAAATAAAAATGTAAATACTCACCTCTCTCCTCGGTCCTCGATGCCCTCTGCTAGCAGCTCCGGTCTCATCAGTATGTGCCTGCTGCTCTGCAGGACCCGGGCAGTGCCAGCGCTTGGTGATGACGTCATCGCTCCCTGGCGTCCTGATCTAGCGGAGGCCAGCCACACTACTGGAGCTAGCAGCGGGTACCCTCCGTCGATGCCACCCTCTGGTTTCCGTTGCCCAAGGTAACCTATTCAGGTGGTCTCATATGATAGGTGTACCCCTGCGAGGATGGAGAATGGAGCTGCTAGGCTTCTGGGGGGGGCAGCTGCCCCCCTGCCCCTCGCTAGGTACACCCATGTGTACTCACCTTTCCTCAGTTCCCCAGCTGCTCCAGACTCCATGCGAGCATTCTGCAGACCTGCACATCTCAGTTTAGCGGGAGCGCAGTAGTGACCTCCCTGCACTCTACTGTCACGTCAGAGCACAGGCACCCTTATATAACACAGTATGGGGAAGGCCCCCTATATAACACAGTACATGGGGGAGGCCCCCTAAATAACACAACACAAAGGGAGGCCCCCTATATAACACAACACAGAGGGAGGCCCCCTATATAACACAACACAGAGGGAGGCTTCCTATATAACACAGAACAGGGGGAGGCCCCTTATATAAAACAGTATGGAAGGGAGACCCTCTATATATCACAGAACAGGGGGAGGCCCCCTATATAACACAGTATGGAAGGGAGGCCCCCTATAAAAACACAGTATGGAAGGGAGGCCCCCTATGTAACACAGTATGGAGGGGAGGTCCCCTATACAATACAGCACAGAGGGAGGCCCCTGTCACGGTCGCGCACGCGACCCATGAGGTAAGGGGAATGTGGACCCACTGGACCACAGGGGGGACCCGGGCCTGCCCAGACTAGGGAAGAACAGCAACCGGGTTCTGTGGCAGCTGAGCATGTGGGCTAGATGGTAACCTGCAGGACAAGACGACACCGCACACTTCAGGTATAGCAAAAGTAACGTTTACTGAACAAGAACACACATCAAGGACACGGAACATCATGGACACGGAACATCACGGACACCAGGCGTGAACGTCAGGGTCATCTCGGACACCAGGCGGGAACCTCAGGGTCATCTCGGACACCAGGCGGGAACCTCAGGGTCATCTCGGACACCAGGCGGGAACCTCAGGGTCATCTCGGACACCAGGCGGGAACCTCAGGGTCATCTCGGACACCAGGCGGGAACCTCAGGGTCATCTCGGACACCAGGCGGGAACCTCAGGGTCATCTCGGACACCAGGCGGGAACCTCAGGGTCATCTCGGACACCAGGCGGGAACCTCAGGGTCATCTCGGACACCAGGCGGGAACCTCAGGGTCATCTCGGACACCAGGCGGGAACCTCAGGGTCATCTCGGACACCAGGCGGGAACCTCAGGGTCATCTCGGACACCAGGCGGGAACCTCAGGGTCATCTCGGACACCAGGCGGGAACCTCAGGGTCATCTCGGACACCAGGCGGGAACCTCAGGGTCATCTCGGACACCAGGCGGGAACCTCAGGGTCATCTCGGACACCAGGCAAGACATCGGGGTCATCTCGGACACCAGGCAAGACATCGGGGTCATCTCGGACACAAGGCAAGACATCGGGGTCATCTCGGACACAAGGCAAGACATCGGGGTCATCTCGGACACAAGGCAAGACATCGGGGTCATCTCGGACACAAGGCAAGACATCATCAGGCAGGACCTCAGGACCATCTCGGACACCAGGCGGAACCTCGGGATCATCTCGGACACCAGGCACGGACACCAGGCAGAACCTCAGGTCCATCTTGGACACCGACAGTCAGGACGTCTGGACTCCATGCAACGGACACGGCTCCAGACCGGGAACAGCAAGACACAAGGAGGAACAAGACAAGGACGTTGGCACCAGCACAGACAAGACGGGTCCAGGGACACAGACATCAGCTTTCCCCGAACTGGTAGCAGGCAGAACAGGAGCTGTAGACAAGGCAGACCAGGAGCAGCATGTTGGACCAAACACACAGGGCTAGGTTAAGAAACCTAATGCGAGGCTCTGGCGACGCCCAACAGGGAAGAGGAACTTTAAATAGGAGCTGACCCTCAGCTATAGGCTGGGGACAGCAATTCAAGCGCACACCCTCCATCTTACTAAACTGGGGAAGGTGTGGCGGCGCGCACCCTAGGCACAGTCAGAACCCATACAGCATAGCCAGCACAGGAACCGATGCCCAGAGCACCTGGCAGCGGCTGCAAGCCTAGACACACGTGGAAAGTCATGCACCAGCTGCAGAGGACCTCACAACCCGCGGATAGCTTCCACAGCGGGAGCCAGGGTCCACACATGAGAGGTAAACAGCGGAGCACTGACACTACAACACATGTGCAGCTACGCAGCGGAGCTGGGAACTGAGCAGAATCCTATCCAGGTAACATACTACAGTCTCCCAGCTGGACAGGGGGGGAAGGAGCATTGGGTGAAAGCGCAGTAACGCCGAGGGAACCAAGACACCAGACCACCGGCGTTACAGCCCCTATATAGCACAGCACAGAGGTCGGCATGAGGATGGCCGGAACTGCAGGGGCCGCGCTGCTCCCACTGTGTGTCCAGGCCCCTGGGTGGCTGCTAACCTTCACTTCCCGCCACGGTCGGTATGAGGATGGTCGGGGCTGCAGGGGCCATGCTGCTTCCGCTGTGTGTCCTGGGCCCCTGGCCGGCTGCTCACCTCCTATTCCCGCCGCGGTTGGTTTAAGGATGGCCAGTGCTGCTCCTGCTGTGTGTGTCTCGGGCAGCGGCGGCCCCCTGTCTGCTGCGCCCGGGGCAGTGCTGGGAAGATACCTGGTTACAGCGGTGCTGCCATAGAAGCGGACTATAGGAGCGAGAGCGGCATCTGCAGGGGGTCGCGCTACGACCAGGTGCGGATGCCGCCCCCTGTATACTAGCAGGGCTTGCCGCCTGAGGCAGACACTTCATGTCGCCTCATGGATGCTGCGGCCCTGTCTCTATGCTGACACCCAATTATACACATCTTCTCCAAGACATCACCTCCACATTACTACAAAATACCAGTGTTTGTCTGTCTGCTGTCTCTAACATCATGTCTTCTCTCTAACTTAAATTGAGTCAGTCAAAAACTGAACTTCTCGTGTTTCCTCCTTCTTGTAATCTTCTGAAACCTAATATTGCCGTGCACTCACCACACACTCAGTCCTGCACACACCACACACACACTCAGTCCCGCATTTTCCACACACACTTAGCCCTGCACTCACTACACACACACACTCAGCCCAACACTCACCACACACACAGTCCTTCATTCACCACACACACTCAGTACTGCATTCACCACACACACACTCAGTCCTGCACTCAAGACACACACACACTCAGTCCTTCATTCACCACACACACAGACTCAGTCCTGCACTCACCACACACACACACACACACACTCAGTCCTGCACTCACCACACACTCAGTCCTGCACTTACCACACACACACAGTCCTTCATTCACCACACACACACACACACACACACTCAGTTCTGCATTCACCACACACACACACTCAGTCCTGCACTCAACACACACACTCTGTCCTGCACTCACCACACACACTGTCCTGCACTCACCACACACACTCAGCCCCACACTCACTCAGCCCTGCACTCACTACACACACTCACTTAGTCCTGCACTCACCATACACACCCAGTCCTGCACTCAACACACACACACTCTGTCCTGCAGTCACCACACACACTGTCCTGCACTCACCACACACACTCAGCCCCACACTCACTACCCACACACAACCCTGCACTCACCACACACAGTCCTGCACATACCACACACAAACACACTGAGTCCTGCACTCACCAACCACACACTCAGTCCCGCACTCACCACACACACACTCAGCACACACACACTCAGCCCCGCACTCACCACACACACACTCAGCACACACACTCAATCCTGCACTCACCACACACACACTCAGCCTGAACTTACCACACACACACTCAGCCCTGCACTCACTTCACACACACTCAGCCCTGCACTCACCACACCACACACACAGCCCTGCACTCGATAAACACACTTAGTCCTGCATTCACCACACACACACTCAGTCCTGCACTCACCACACACACACACACACATTCAGTCCTGCACTCACTATACACACACAGCCCCACACTCACCACACACACTCAGTTCCACACTTACCACACACACACACACTCAGTTCTACACTCACCACACACTCAGTCCTGCACTTACCACACACACATACTCAGTTCTGCACTCACCACACACAAACTCAACCCCGCACCCACTACACACATACACTCAGCCCTGCACTCACCACACACACTCAGCTCTGCACTCACCACTCTTACTCAGCCCTGCACTCACCACACACACTCAGTCCTGCACTTTTCACACATGCACAGTCAGTCCTGCACTCACCACAAACAAAGACACACACATTTAGCCCTTCACTCACTACACACACACACACACTGAGCCCCACACTCACTACACACACTATGTTCTGTTCTCACCACACACACACTCAGTCCTGCACTCACCACACACACACTGTCACGGGTGTGTCAGGAGGCACTGATGAGACTGTAGAGGTCACTCACAGAAGGTCCCAGTGTTTGGCCAAATAGTCCACATCCTAAAGAAAAATGTGTCTGTTGCTTTAAGAGGCATGTCCCTTTTAGTTAAAGCTGGAGGTCACTAGAACCCAGCTGATTCCTTACCTTGGACCTGCCTATATATTTCCCTTGACTCCTAGCATGCACTGCTGGTGATAGCCACAGGTGTTCCTGATTGATTCTTGGATCAAAATAGTGTTTCTTGGAGCCTTGCTGCTTGGATCTGCTAAAGCTAAGTGCATCTCTTCCCCACTTTGTATGTTTCCCTTGTGTGTTTGCTAGTTGCTAGCCAGGTTGACTAGTGTTCACCCGCTCTGAGCCCTGTGTAGTGGTAGTCCAGGGACAGTCAGGAAATAGGCATCCTGGTGGCGACAGTTGCGGAAACTGTATAGGGACATTAGGGGAGCCAGGTGTCAGCGCTAGTACTCTAGGCTCCAACCCTATTACTGTGGTGATGAGCAGCAGCGTGTGGGAATTATTGTGTCGCTGTTGCAGGGGGATCCCCAATCCTGGGCTTTGTCATTGCCACATGACTCTGATTGTCTCCAGTCTGTGGAGGGGTTTTGTGACGCTCTTGGGCTCATCTATGATGATCCTGACTGTGTCTCTTTGGCCGAATCCAAATTGCGTCACCTCCATCAGGGGAATCGGTCAGCAGAGACTTACTGTTCTGAGTTTTGTAGGTGGGCTACGGACAATAAGTGGAACGATCCAGCTCTCAGAAGTAATTTTTACCAGGGACTCTCAGAAAGGTTGAAGGATGCTCTGGCGGTTTATGAGACCCCGGAATCTCTGGAGGCTGCTATGTCTTTGGCTATAGGTATGTACAGACGCCTTCAGGATAGAAAGGGTAAGCCACTTTCTCCTGAGAACTTTTCTCGAGGTAGTACCCTATTGCCAGGTAGGCAATCAGAGGGTGAGTTATTTCTCCCAAGCGTGGATGAACCCATGCAACTAGGAGGAGCGACTGCATCCAAAGTTTCTTCTGGCATTTACCAAGGAAAGAAAAAGGGGTCTGTTTTTTCTGTGGTAAAAGGGACCATTTTATTGGAGCCTGTCCTTCTGTTCCTAAATGGAGTGGAATACCTGGGACTCGGGTTACCATGGGTGGTGTGGTGGTAAATGAGCAGGAGGTGTGTGCATCTTCCATGTGTAATTCCCGGTTTCTCCTGAGAGCCGAGGTGGCGCTAGAGAGCAAAACTGAAAAAAATTCTGTTTTTGTGGATAGTGGAGTGGGGGTCAGCATGGTGGATGCTCATTTTGAAACGACTCATGGGCTTACCTGCAGTTTGTTGTCTAAACCCATTCATATCTTTGCCATCGAATCAGCACCACCTGCTCAGGGAAGTCTTACGCAAATTGTGCATAATATTCAGTTGAAGGTTGAACCCCAACATCAGGATACAATTTCTTGCTATGTTCTGGAGGGTCTCCCCTCTCCCATTGTTCTGGGCCTGCCATGGTTGGTTAAACATAATCCGGTGGTGGATTGGCAGTCCAGAGAAATTGTGGAGTGGAGTGATTTCTGTGTGGAGAATTGCTTGAATACATCTTTTGCTGCTGTGTGTGCTATGTCATTGCCTGCATGTCTATCAGAGTATGAGGATGTGTTCTCAGAAAAAGGTTGTCGGGATTTGCCTTCACACCGTGACTGTCCTATTAACCTCATTCCTGGAGCTAAACTGCCCATATCCAGGCTGTATAATATATCTGGTCCTGAGAGACAAGCCATGAAGGATTTCATTGCCGAGAATCTGGAGAAAGGACATATCAGACCCTCATCTTCGTCAGTCATGGCAAGATTATTTTTTGTTAAAAAAAAAAAAGATGGGGGCCTCCGTCCTTGTTTAGATTTCCGTGAATTGAATTAGATAACGGTCCGTGATCCATATCTCCTCCCTCTGATTCCTGATTTGTTCAGTCAGATTGTGGGAGCTAAATGGTTCTCCAAGTTGGATTTGAGGGGGGCCTACAATCTGGTTAGAATCAAAGAGGGGGATGAATGGAAGACTGCTTTTAATACTCCTGAGGGCCATTTTAAGAGTCTCGTGATGCCGTTCGGTCTGACGAATGCCCCTGCAGCTTTACAACACTTTGTGAATGATATTTTCCATCATTTGGTGGGTAGATTTGTGGTAGTTTACTTGGATGATATTTTGATCTACTCACCCAATATGGCGACACATATGTCTCATGTTAAACAGGTGCTACAGATTTTACAGGACAACAAACTGTATGCTAAATTGGAGAAATGTGTTTTCGCCGTTCAGGAGGTCCAATTTCTGGGGTACCTGTTGTCACCTTTGGGTTTTCCTATGGATCCAGAGAAGGTCTGGGCGGTGCTTGACTGGGATCATCCAGAAAACCTTAGGTCATTGCAATGTTTTTTGAGGTTTACCAATTTCTACCGTAAATTTACTAAGAATTATTCTGTAAATGTGAAACCCCTCACGGACATGACTAAGAAAGGTCGGATTTTTCTAAGTGGACAGACTCCGCTCGTCAGGCTTTCTCCTCCCTGAAGAGATGCTTTGCTACCGCACCTATCCTCTGTCAGCCCAATCTTTCTCAGCCCTTTATTGTTGAGGTGGATGCATCAGAGGTGGGGGTGGTGGAGGTGTTGTCACAAGGGCCTTCTCCCGGTAAATGGTTGCTTTGCGCCTTTTTTTGCAAACAATTATCGTCGGCTGAAAGAAATTATGATGTCAGTAATAGAGAACTTTTGGCTATTAAGTTGGCTTTTGAGGAATGGCGTCACTGGTTGGAGGGGGTTGTCTATCCCATCACTTTTATCACTGACCATAAGAGCTTATCTTACCTTGCATCTGCCAAGCGTCTCAACCCCAGGCAAGCCAGATGGTCCTTGTTTTTTTACAAGATTTCATTTCACCGTCACCTACCATCCGGGGGTTGAGAATGTGCAGGCAGATGTGTTATCACATAGTTTCCCGTGTGGTAGTAATCAAGAGAGTCCTGTTCCCATTTTACAGGAGGGGGTGGTTGTTTTGGCTCTTTACCCAGATTTAGAGGGGGAGGTGTTGAAGGCTAAGGGGGCACTCCTGTCTCCTACCCTTTGGGGAGACTCTTTGTACCACCTGATTTGCACCTCAAGGTAATTAAAGAACATCATGTCTCTGTACTGGCAGGTCTTCCAGATAGTAGGGCCACCTTGGGTCTTTTGTCTCGTCGGTTTTGGTGGCCAGGATGCAGAAGGACGTGACTAACTTCGTGTCTGCTTGTAGTGTTTGCGCACACGCTAAGGTTCTGCATACCAGTCTGTCTGGATCTCTCATGCCATTGTCCATTCCCGATAGACCATGGACACATCTGTCTATGGATTTTATCACGGATCTCCCTGTGTCTGCAGGCAAGACGGTGGTTTTGTAACAGAACAATAGATAATCGCGACAACTCAGTATCATGCAAAAGTTCAGTTTATTAATAGGTTAAAGCCAGTATAAATCAAGGGTAGGGGACAGAGGAACATAGGTCCACAAACCACAGGTGGTAGGTAACCACTCTCCTAGAGCTAGACACCAGCACAAATTGTACAGAGAAAATGGTACATAGTATACAGCAAAATCACACCGTGGAGATAAAGAAGCTATTGGGTGAATTACTCCATCTTAGATATAAATAATCCAGTAAAGGGAGATGATATACAAATATATATAAACTAGCTGGGTGCCCAATGCACATGCATCGGGATTCTAGAAGAGCGAGTCTCTGACTCGCAATGGCCGCTTCGCGGCCAATGCTTCGCGCTGCTAAGGCGACTCGCCATGCCCGCTGCGCGGGCATAGCGAGTCGCCTTACAGCTGCTCGCAATGGCCGCTGCGCGGCCAATGCTTCGGGCGTATCCACATGACCACGCTGACTCGCAGCGCGAGTGGACTCAGAAGGGGCAAAAAACCCATTCGCAATTATATAATAGATTACAATATAATGTAATTACACTCCATCATATCAGTGATCCCAATTGTACTTAGGGCTGTACCCATAGCAAAGGATCCCAAGGTCTATCAAATAAACAACAATCTCTGGCATCTGACATGTAGGACAGATACTCCGGTGTCTCTTACCTAATGGCCATAGGTCTAGGTTAGGGGTACCGACCCCAAAAGCCGTTTCGGGCGACCTTCATCAGGGAATCACCAGAATCTGGGGGGAGGACGCTTAAAAAGGCTGGCTGGCCGGGGGAATTGCGCTCCGGTGTGCACCATCGCGTGCACGCCATATCCCGGAACCTACGAGGCAGGGAGCGTGCCGCGTCATCGCGTCCGTGGGTCACGTGACCGGCCGGAGCGAATCAGAAGACGGCACCGCCTCCCCGCGTCACAGCACCATGGAGACGGCGGGGACGCGTCTCATCACCGGGCACAAGTGTAGTGAGAGTCAATTTGGCTCATTATAACCTGTACATTTCGCCATTACTGGACAAAATGCCATGGAATATACAGCACAAGATTATACCTATAGCAATTAGAGCATACATCCAGGAAATACACCAATATTAGACAAAATATAGAATATAGTAATAAGTACAGTCTTATGCAATATATATATTTAACATATGATGAACACATGAACGGTGCTGTAGATTTTAAAATCCATGTCTGCAGTTCATATATGGTGTCATCCTGATGTCATCACTATCCATGTTTGTTGTACATGATCATAAAGTCGATTAGAATCTTTAGTCCATAGCATGACATGGTCAGATCGGTGAAAATATCGATAATAGCCAATAGTTGATTGAATTAATCCCACACATTAGCGGAAGCTGAACCTAAGTAAAAAATGAAGTTAAAAGAAACCTGATTAGATCACTGATGGATAAATACAGCCCAGATAATTACCGTATATACTCGTGTATAAGCCGACTTTTTCAGCCCAAAAATTGGGCTGAAAAGTCCCCCCTCGGCTTATACGCGAGTATATACATGTGTGTGACGGGGACAGGGGCTCTGACTGGGGGCAGGAGGAGGCAGGAGGGGGCTACAGTGACACCGCGCGGTCACGTGGGCCCGGCTCATTAATATGCACGCATCCCCCTGTCCATCCCCGGCAAGGGGATGCAGTGCATATTGCCCCACACAGCCCCTGGCGGCCCCCGGCAGTGGTATACAGCCCCCCCCGCCTAGTACCGGGCCCCCATGCTGCGGATACAGTAGTTCATACATTACCATCTCTCCCTGCAGCGCGCGGCTCCTCCAGTCCCAGCCGGCATCTTCCTGTAGTGTCATGTGACTGGCGCGTCACATGACACTACAGCAACAAGCCGGGCGGGAGATGGAGGAGCCGTGCGCTGCAGGAGATGGTAATGTATGAACTACTGTATGCTGTGCCGCAGCATGGGGGCCCGGTACTAGGCGGGGTGGCTGTATACCACTGCCGGGGGCGCTGTATAAACCCCCGGGGGCCTGCTGTATAAACCCCCGGGGGCCTGCTGTATAAACCCCCGGGGGCCTGCTGTATAAACCCCCGGGGGCCTGCTGTATAAACCCCCGGGGGCCTGCTGATACCCCCGGGGGCCTGCTGATACCCCCGGGGGCCTGCTGATACCCCTGGGGCCTGCTGAATACCCCTGGGGGCCTGCTGTATACCCCTGGGGGCCTGCTGATACCCCTGGGGGCCTGCTGTATACCCCTGGGGGCCTGCTGTATACCCCTGGGGGCCTGTTGATACCCCCCGGGGGCCTGTTGATACCCCTGGGGCCTGCTGATACCCCTGGGGCCTGCTGAATACCCCTGGGGGCCTGCTGTATACCCCTGGGGGCCTGCTGATACCCCTGGGGGCCTGCTGTATACCCATGGGGGCCTGCTGTATACCCCTGGGGGCCTGTTGATACCCCTGGGGGCCTGTTGATACCCCTGGGGCCTGCTGATACCCCTGGGGCCTGCTGAATACCCCTGGGGGCCTGCTTATACCCCTGGGGGCCTGCTTATATGCCTGGGGGCCTGCTGTATACCACTGGGGGGGCCTGTATACCTTACTGCTGGGGGTTGTATACCTGTGCTGGAGTCCACCCTCGGCTTATACGCGAGTCAATAAGTTTTCCCAGTTTTTGGGGGCAAAAGTAGGGGGGTCGGCTTATACACGGGTCGGCTTATACACGAGTATATACGGTATGTAGTTTACAAAAAGGATGCGAAATTCCAATTTTCATTTTAATCCCAGAGGTTGGAGAGTGCCAAGGCGCCAAATCCACCTTGTCTCTAATTGTGAAAGTCTTTTAGAGAGGGGACCACCTCTTATTCCCAAATTAACAACATCTATACCGCGTGCCATTAAAAGGTCACCCCTACACTGATGGTGTTGATAGAAATGTCTTGGTAGAGTTTTTAATGTTTTTATATCTTCACAATTTGACGCCCCATTAATAGCCAGCACATGCTCCCTTATGCGAACCTTTAAGGCACGTGTAGTTAGCCCAATATAAATTTTAGGGCAGGGGCACACAGCATAGTAGATCACCCCAATGGTGTTACATGTGATAAATTTACGAATGTTGAAAGTTTCTGTGCCCGATACATTTGTGAAAGAGGTTGCCCTTTCAATATTGGGACACGAGATGCATTTACCACAGGGAACGCAACCCACTCTTTTAGGTAGCAAATCCAAGAATGTTTTTTTTGTTATTGGGGGCATCATAGTGGCTAGACACTAATAAGTCACGCAAATTTTTCGACCTCCTAACAGCAATTTTAGGGTGTATAGGTAAAATCTTTGAGAGGGTAGCATCTGTCCGTAAGATAGGCCAAGCTCTATCTAGACATTTGCGCATCTCTTTAAACTGTCCATGATAGGTGGTTACAAAACGAATTTGTTTATCTTGTATAGATTGTTTCTTTTTGTAGAGAACTTCATTGCGTGAAATTTGTCTTGACCTATTAGCCGCATATTTAATAGAGCGATGACTAAATCCTCGTTCCAAAAATCGGGTTTTAAGCTCTTTTGCACGTTCATTATAGTCTGAATCCGAGGAACAGATTCTGCGGAGATGCAGAAACTGTCCCACCGGGACAGATCTAATCATGAATGGAGGGTGGGAGGAAGAAGCATGCAACAGGGCATTCGAAGCTGTAGGCTTCCTGTAGATGTCGGTGTGAAGATAGCCATCAGGACCCCTCCTCACAGAAACATCCAAGAACTCAGCCAAATCCCTATTAAGTTTGTATGTTATCCTAATATTTACATTGTTAACATTTAAACTATCTATCAAGTTGTGAAATTCAAATTCAGACCCATGCCAGATAACAAAAATGTCGTCGATGTACCGCACCCACAAGTGAGCGCGGCACATCGACGGCAGCCAATCTGACATGAAGAGGTCCCTCTCCCACAGCCCAGGAAAAGGTTCGCATAGGAGGGCGCGAAAGAGGCCCCCATTGCGGTCCCCTGGAGCTGCAGGTAGAAGGACCCCTTGAAGACAAAAAAGTTGTGGGAAAGGCTGAACTCCAGGAGCTCCAAGATGAGAGACACGATGTCCACAGGCAACACCGACACTTCCAGGAAGTATTTAACTGCTCGAAGTCCGTCTGCATGTCTAATGCTGGTATATAGGGATTCTATGTCGCATGTGGCCATCATGGCTCCTTCGTCCAGCTGCATAGAGTCGACAGAAATTCACTTGTATCCTTGATGCAAGAGGATAAACTCTCCACCATGGGCTGTAGTTTAGAATCGATCCATTTGCCCACATTCTCGAGGAAGTTTCCCCGGCCCGACACTATAGGTCTACCAGGTGGTGTATTGATGTCTTTATGGACTTTAGGCAGGAAGTATAGAGTAGGGACCAGCTGACAATAGTTCAGAAGTTATAATACCATTGTCATTGGCGGCCCTCAATATTTTGCCCAATTGTTCTGTAAAAGCAGAGAGGGGATTGAAAGTAAGTTTCTTATAACAGGTCTTATCATTAAGATGCCTGTATGCTTCCCTCTCATATTTGGAGACCGGCCAAATGACAATGCTTCCGCCTTTATCGGCGGGCTTTATTAATATGTCAGGCAGATCCCTTAGTTCCCTTAATCTGTCCCGTTCCTGCCTATTTAAATTGTCCTCATATATATGTTCGGGAATGGTTTCAAAAGACCTACTGACCACCCGCACGAACATATCTATACTCGGGCAGGTGGAGAGCAGGGGAAACCTCCTCGAGCGTTGGCGAATATTGGGAGGAATCTTACCTCCTTCCTCAATTTGATGTTCAGTGGAGAGTTCCTCTAGATCATCAAGGGTCACTTTTTCTTCTACTGTGGAAAAGAAGAGATTTTTAATAGGATCGAAAAAATGACGTTTAAAGATTAAATTTCTTGCAAACAAGTGTAAGACGGTGGTTTTGGTAGTGGTTTATAGGTTCAGCAAGATGGTACACTTTGTGGCACTACCAGCACTTCCTAATGCCAAGACACTGGCACAGGTGTTTGTCATTGAGATTGTGAGACTTCATGGGGTTCCCTCCGATGTGGTCTCAGATCGCAGTTCTCAGTTTGTTTCCAAGTTTTGGAAAGCCTTTTGTATTCGATTAGGGGTTAAGTTGTCCTATTCTTCTGCTTTCCATCCTCAGTCTAATGGGCAGACTGAGTGCACAAATCAAAATTTGGAGACTTATCTTCAGTGTCTTATCTCCGAAAACCAGGGGGTTTGGGCTTCCTATTTACCTTTAGCTGAATTTTCCATAAATAATCGTCACCAGGAGTCCACCGGCAAGCCACCATTTTTTGGTGCTTGGGGGTTTCATCCTCAGTTTGATACCTTTAGTGGTAAAGGTTCTTCGGGAGTTCCTGAGGAGGACCGATTTGCCTCTTCTTCTTTCTCCTCTGTATGGCAGGGAGTGCAGAGTAACTTGAGATTCTTGGGTGACAGATACAAATGTATGGCTGACAAGAAGCGCTTTCCAGGTCTGGACCTGTGTGTGAATGACTATGTGTGGTCTACCAGGAATATTAAGCTGAAGGTGCCTTCCTGGAAGCTGGGATATTGGTTTATTGGCCCTTATAAGACAACCGCCGTCATTAACCCTGTAGTTTTTCATCTTGAGTTGCCCCAAGCACTCAGGATTCATAATGTGTTTCATAGATCTCTTCTCAAACCATATGTACCTTCATCTGAGCCGTCTCCTTTGCTGCCCAAACCAATCTGTGTGGATGGGAATTTGGAATTTCAAATTTCTAAGGACACACACTCACTTGCACTCACGACACACACACTCAGCTCTGCACTCACACACACACACACACACACACACAATCCTGCATTCACCACACACACACTCAGTCCTGCACTCAACACACACACACTCAGCCCCACACTCACTACACACACTCACTTAGTCCTGCACACACTACACACAGTCAGCCCTGCATTCACCACACACACACACATTCAGTCCTGCATGCACCACACACACACACTCAGCTCTGCACTCACTAAACACAGATGCTCAGCCCTGCACTCACTACACACACACACACTCAGCCCAGCACTCACCACACACATACTCACTCCTGCACTCACCCCACACACACACTCAGTCCTTTATTCACCACACAGACACTCAGTCCTGCACTCAACACACACACTGAGCCCCACACTCACTACACACAGACACACCCTCAGCCCTGCACGCACCACACACATTCAGTCCTGCACTCACCACACACACTCATCCCTGCACTCACCACACACACATACTCAAACCTGTACTCACTACACACACACACCCTCAGCCCTGCACTCACCACACACACTCAGCCCTGCACTCACCACACACAGACACTAAGTCCTGCGTTCACTACACAAAGACACACACAGTCCTGCACTCCCCACACACACTCACACAGTCCTGCATTCATCACACACACAATCAGCCCTGCACTCTCCACAGACACTCAGTCCTGCACTCACAACAGACATATTCAGTTCTGCACTCACTACACACACACACACACACACACACACATCCCTGCACTCACCAGACACACACAGTCCTGCAGTTGCCACACACAGACACACACTCAGTCCTGCACTCACTACACACACAGACAGTCCTGCATTCACCACACACACAGTCCTGTACTCACCACACACTCAGTCCTGCACACACCACACACAGACACGCCCTCAGCTCCACACTCACCATGCACCACACACACATTCAGCTCTGCACTCCCTACACACATACACACTCAGTCCTACAGTTAGTACACACAGAACACACTCACTCATGCATTCATCACACACCCACACTTAGTCCTGCACTCACCACACACACACTCAGTCTTGCACTCACCACACACATACTCTGTCCTATACTCACAACACACAGACACACACTCAACCCCACACTCACCACACACACACTCAGTTCTGCACTCACAACACACACACGTACTTAGCCCCGCACTCACCACACAGATACACATTTAGTCTTGCACTCACCACACACAGACACACACTCTGCCCTGCACTTACCACACACTGCACACACATTCAGCCCCACACTTGCCACACACATACACACTCAGTCCTGCAGTCACTAAACACAGACACACTCCTGCAATCATCACACTCTCACACTCAGTCCTGCACTCACCACACACACTCAGTCCTGCTCTGACCCCACACACACAGCCCCACACTCACTACCCATCCACACTCAGCCCTGCACTCACTACACACACTCACTTAGTCCTGCACTCACCATACACAGAAATTCAGCCCTGCACTCACCACACACACTCAGTCCTTCAATCATCAGACACACAGTCCCTCACTCACCACACACAAATACTCAGCCCTGCACTTGCCACACAGATACACTCAGCCTTGCACTCACCACACATACGCACTCAGCCACATTCAGTCCTGCAATCATCACACAGACACACACTCAATCCTGCACTCAACACACACACACACTTGGTCCTGCACTCAGCACGCACTTTCAGCCCCGCACTCACTACACACCTACTCAGCCCTGTACTCACCACACACAAACTCAGCCCCACACTCACTACACACTACACTACACACTCAGCCCTGCACTCACTACACTCACTCACTTATTCATGCACTCATTATACACACAAAGTCAGCCCTGCATTCACCATACACACACACTCAGTCCTGCACGCACCACACACACACTCAGCCCTGCACGCACCACACACATTCAGTCCTGCACTCACCACACACACTCATCCCTGCACTCACCACACACACATACTCAAACCTGTACTCACTACACACACACACACTCAGTCCTGCACTCACTACATGCAGACAGACAAAATGAAAAAGGTTTTTTTACAGGGCTCCACCATCCTATATCCACAAGGATTCCCAGGCACTGGACAAACAGCAGACATCTATCAAGGGAATATAAGGAGGGATCCAGTGCCACAATGCGGTTATTTACTTTAATTTGTTATATGAAACATACAAATGCCCCAGAAGGGGCCTCTATACGTGTTTCGGAGGTATACTCCTTATTCGTCAGCACATGAAAGCATAATAAAACACAGACATATATACAAGTGAAAACACATTAAGTCCTGCATGCACCACACAGACACACACTCAGTCCTGCACTCACCAAACACACACACTCAATCCTGCACTCACCACACAAACACATACACTCAGTCCTGTACTCACTACACAGACACACAGTCCTGCACTCACCACACACAGTCCTGCATTCATCACACACACTCAGTCCTGCACTCACCACACACTCAGTTCTGCACTCACCACACACACACTCAGTCCTGCACTCACCACACACACTCAGTACTGCACTCATTACACACACACTCAGCCATGCACTCACCACACACATACTCTCAGTCCTGCAATACCCACACACACACTCTGTCCTGCACTCACCACACACACATCAAGTCCTGCACTCACCACACACTCAGCCCCACACTCACTACACACAGACACACCCTCAGCCCTGCACTCACCACACACACTCAGCCCTGCACTCACCACACACAGACACTAAGTCCTGCGTTCACTACACAAAGACACACACAGTCCTTTACTCCCCACACACACTCACACAGTCCTGCATTCATCACACACACAATCAGCCCTGCACTCTCCACAGACACTCAGTCCTGCACTCACAACAGACATATTCAGTTCTGCACTCACTACACACACACACACACACACACACACATCCCTGCACTCACCAGACACACTCACACAGTCCTGCAGTTGCCACACACAGACACACACTCAGTCCTGCACTCACTACACACACAGACAGTCCTGCATTCACCACACACACAGTCCTGTACTCACCACACACTCAGTCCTGCACACACCACACACAGACACGCCCTCAGCTCCACACTCACCATGCACCACACACACATTCAGCTCTGCACTCCCTACACACATACACACTCAGTCCTACAGTTAGTACACACAGACACACTCACTCATGCATTCATCACACACCCACACTTAGTCCTGCACTCACCACACACACACTCAGTCTTGCACTCACCACACACATACTCTGTCCTATACTCACAACACACAGACACACACTCAACCCCACACTCACCACACACACACTCAGTTCTGCACTCACAACACACACACGTACTTAGCCCCGCACTCACCACACAGATACACATTTAGTCTTGCACTCACCACACACAGACACACACTCTGCCCTGCACTTACCACACACTGCACACACATTCAGCCCCACAGTTGCCACACACATACACACTCAGTCCTGCAGTCACTAAACACAGACACACTCCTGCAATCATCACACTCTCACACTTAGTCCTGCACTCACCACACACACTCAGTCCTGCACTCACCACACACACTCAGTCCTGCTCTGACCCCACACACACAGCCCCACACTCACTACCCATCCACACTCAGCCCTGCACTCACTACACACACTCACTTAGTCCTGCACTCACCATACACAGAAATTCAGCCCTGCACTCACCACACACACTCAGTCCTTCAATCATCAGACACACAGTCCCTCACTCACCACACACAAATACTCAGCCCTGCACTTGCCACACAGATACACTCAGCCTTGCACTCACCACACATACGCACTCAGCCACATTCAGTCCTGCAATCATCACACAGACACACACTCAATCCTGCACTCAACACACACACACACTTGGTCCTGCACTCAGCACGCACACTCAGCCCCGCACTCACTACACACCTACTCAGCCCTGTACTCACCACACACAAACTCAGCCCCACACTCACTACACACTACACTACACACTCAGCCCTGCACTCACTACACTCACTCACTTATTCATGCACTCATTATACACACAAAGTCAGCCCTGCATTCACCATACACACACACTCAGTCCTGCACGCACCACACACACATCAGCCCCGCACTCACTAAACAAACACATTCAGGCCTGCACTCACTACACACACTTAGCCTTGCACTCACCACACACACTCAGCCCCAACTTTACTACACACAGACACACTCTCAGCCCTGCACTCACTACATACACACACACTCAGTCCTGCACTCACCCCTCACACACTCACTGCCGCACTCACCACACACATACTCAGTCCTGTACTCACTACACAAAGATGCACACTCAGTCCTGCACTCTCCACATACACTCAGTACTGAACTCCCCACACACAGACACACACAGTCCTGCACTCACCACACATCACACACACACTCAGCACCACAATCGCCACACAACACTACACACCGACACACACTCAGTCTTGCACTCACTATGCACAGTCCTGCATTCACCACAGGCACACAGCCCTGTACTCACCACTCACACTCAGTCCTGTACTCATCCCACACACTCAGCCCCACACTCACTACCAACCCACACTAAGCCCTGCACTCACTACACACACTCACTTAGTCCTGCACTCACCATACACACAAATTCAGCCCTGCACTGACCACACACACACTCAGTCCTGCACTCACCACACACACACAGTCCTGCACTCACCAAACACAGTCCTGCACACACCACACACACACTCACTCAGTCCTGCACTCACCACACACACTCAGTCCTGCAATAACCACACACACACACACTGTCCTGCACTCACCACACACACTCACTTAGTCCTGCACTCACCATACACACTCTGTCCTGCACTCACCACACACACTCACTTAGTCCTGCACTCACCATACACACTCAGCCCTACACTCACTACACACAGACACACCCTCAGCCCTGCACTCACCACACACACTCAGCCCTGCACTCACCACACACAAACACTCAGCCCTGCACTCACCACACACACACACTCAATCCTGCACTCACAACACACACATACTTAGTCCTACGCTCACTACACAAACACATACACTCAGTCCTGTACTCACTACACAAAGACACACACAGTCCTGCACTCACCACACACACACTCACACAGTCCTGCACTCACCACACACACACTCACACAGTCCTGCATTCATCACACACACACACTCAGCCCTGCACTCTCCACAAACACTCAGCCCCACACTCACTACACACAGACACACACTCAGCCCTGCACTCACCACACAAACTCAACCCTGCACTCTCCACACACACTCAGTCCTGCACTCACCACACACAAACACTCAGCCCTGCACTCACTACACACATTCAGTCCCGCACTCTCTACACACACACGCAGTCCTGCACTCACAACAGACACATTCAGTCCTGGACTCACCACACACACACACACACACACACTCTTTCCGGCACTCTCCACACACACTCATCCCTGCACTCACCAGACACACACAGTCCTGCACTCACTACACACACAGACAGACACTCAGCACCACACTTACCACACACACACACTCAGTCCTTCACTCACCACACACACTCAGTCCTGCATTCACTACACACACAGACACTCAGCACCACACTTACCACACACACTAAGTCCTTCACTCACCACACACACACTCAGTCTTGCATTCACCACACACACATTCAGCCCTGTACTCACCACACACTCAGTTGTGCACACACCACACATACACACACTCAGTCTGGCAGTCAGCACACACAGAGACACACTCAGCTCCGCACTCACCCCACACCACACACACATTCAGGTCTGCACTCCCCACACACATACACACTCAATCCTGCAGTCAGTACACACAGACACACTCACTCCTGCATTCATCACACACCCACACTTACTCCTGCACTCACCACATACACTCAGTCTTGCACTCACCACACACATACTCAGTCCTGTACTCACAAGACAAAGACACACACTCAACCCCACATTCACCACACACACACTCAGTCCTGCACTCACCACACACACACTCATCCCTGCACTCACCACACACACGTACTCAGCCCCGCAGTCACCACTCAGATACACATTTAGTCTTGCACTCACCACACACAGACACACACTCTGCCCTGCACTTACCACACACTGCACACACATTCAGCCCCGAACTTGCCACACATATACACACTCAGTCCTGCAGTCACTATACACAGACAGACTCACTCCTGCAATCATCACACTCCCGCACTTAGTCCTGCACTCACCACACACACTCAGTCTTGCACTCACCACACACATACTCAGTGTTGTATCATCACACACAGACACACACTGTCACAATGACTTTGTCAGGACTTGCAACTTTCTGGCGCCCCCTTATCCTGCTGGACAAATCCGGTATGGCCAGAGGATAAGAAAGGAGCCCAGCTGCTCTAATTTATGTTGTATACTGCAGCACGTGATGTAACAAGATGTATATATACCACCAGTTCCAGCCAGGAACATATATATATACCTCGATCCGGTCACCCCCAGGCCCAATATCACATAAATACACCACCAGTCTCTTACTGGTGGATTGGTAAACCATATGATAGCGTAAAACGAACAGTGAAGACGTGGTGAGCTCGCTCATAGAATAAGAAGAACAGAACTAGTAAATCATCATTTTTTACTCCCAAAAGTTGGCAGTGTTTACAGATATACAAGATATTACAAAAGAGACAATGTACAGATATGCATAATCAGTTATTAAAATAAAAGGAATAAAGTAAGAAATTGCAAGACCTGGTCACATGGTGACAATCTCAGACCTTGGTATGGGGGGGGGGGTCAGCTTTATAGAAGAGTAGTACTGATTCCACCACACAGCGAGGTGTGACTGCGTTCGAAACCCAGGGTGGAATGGCTCCCAAAATGGATTCATTGGTTTTAGTAAATGAGGCAGCAAGGTAAGACACCCCCACGTTGCTTACCTCACCCAGGGGCTGGTTTTGGTGGATCCTCCCAGCTCCACCAGACATAATAAACCTTCATTTTTCATATCTGGGTATGTGGTGGGCCCACATTCAAGATAAGCACCTCATGTTTGCGTTCATTTAATTCTGAGAATATTGATAGCAATTATGTCATATTTATGTTGTTCAGAAAGCTAGAACTCATTTCCTAGGTTTCTGATGGTTTTACGGATCTCTAAGCGGTATCAATAGATCGGCAAAAATATAAAGGGTACCGTCACACCTGGCGGCAGCGCCGGAGATGTCAGTGGCGACGGGCGGGAGTACGCACGTTTTTGGTGCCCCACCAGTGTCGCCGTCCCCCATTTACATGGGGCGACGCACCGGCGATCTGACAAGCCGGCATCGCCGCCGGGGTGTCTTACAACCCCAGCGGCGATGCAGTACAATGGGAGCCTATGGCTCCCATCACCTGTCAGGTCGCCGTCGGCCGTTTACATGGGGCGATGTGTACACATCGCCCCAGATCGGCCGCCTGGTTTCACAGCACTGCTGTGAAACCAGGTGACCAGTCAAATGCGTCTCCCTCGCCTAGTTACATAGGGCGACGCATTGGCGACGTGGCCCAAACACTTCAAAAATATGAGTTATGTACTTGTAGTATGAACAGGTCTTATTAAATTTGACATGAACAAAACTTTCTTTTAAGACAGGGGTGGGGAACTCCAGTCCTCGAGGGCCGCAAATAGTGCAGGTTTTCAGGATTTCCTTAGTATTGCACAGGTGATAACATAATCACTTGCACTGGTGATGATTCCAATCCCTGTGCAATACTAAGGAAATCGTGAAAACCTGAACTGTTTGCGGCCCTCGAGGACTAGAGTTCCCCACCCCTGTTTTAAGACAAAGAACTTTTGGAGGGAAAAAGAAACTTTAGCTCTGCTTAAGGTATTTATGGCTCTGTTGATCGTAAATACTGGATAGGGGAGGGGGAAGAGAGAGAGGGATAGGAACTCTGATCTACAGAAACCCGTACTGAGGGAAAGACTTATGTCAGTCTTAGCCGACTTTCCAAACATCTTACAATAATGAGAACATATCATACTTTCCTGACACCTCCCCCTTTTTGACAGCGCTACGGTGGAGAGACCTTTAGCCTTCTGACATGTGCAGATTGGTGATCTCTCCCACTATCTTAATCACACAGAACCTTCTTTGATTCAGTCTCCGAGAAGGGAGTCTCCGTGAGGCTTTCTAGCACCTCAGGACTGTCATTTGCTGGTATGATTGTCTAAAACCCCTGGCTAGAGATAGCCAGAAGTGGCGCGGAAGCCCCGACTTCACAGGAACAATCTTGGACCTGTTCTGGGTCAGCATGTGGTCTGGTTATCCCTCTACAGGTTGAGGACCCAGAATGCAGTGCGGACGCTGCATTCCCAGTACTCAGGCTGCGGGTGAGAGTGCCTCGAAAGGCCATCTCCCCGGGGAATAATGCCACTCTCTCATTGGCCTGGCTGGCCAGTGACCTAGCTTTCCCATCACCCTGACAAGCTGGGGACTGACTCTGTCCCTTAACTTGACAAGTTGTTGGGACTGCAATTCGCCTTTCTGACAGTGGAGGGGGTTTGCTCTCCCATCTCCCTGGCAGACCAAACGTACCAGTCTCTCATCCGGACAAGCCAGGGGTACCTCTATCCCATGGTCCTGAACGGCAGGGAGGCCTGTCTTCCAATCAAAAAGCAATTCAAGAATGCGCACATAGGGTAATACCTTCTTTTATAAGGCTAAAATATGTGTAAAGAGGGAGCTGATCACCTGATGCAGTTGTGAAAACCCACAACTGGTAATGATCGCTCATCTATGAGTGGTTTGCTGCAGGACCGTACTTCCACAGGTCACCGTGGTTCAATCAGATTGTAGGACAAAGTACCGTGGGTCCGCGCTGCCACTTCAATTAATGGAGATAAAAAACCAGCCACACGGGAATGTCTGGATCAAACAGGATTCTTCTTTATTTGTCCAACATGTTTCGGAGTTTGTCTCCCAACTCCTTCAGTCAGATAAACAATGGGCCTCCGCATGGTCTAGGCCGACTGTGGAGTACAGACTCTCACTACTCTGACCGGATATGGAGGCTGCACCTCCATCACCCTGACAGGTAGTGAACACATCTTTCCCATCAACCAGACCGAGTATGGGCTCCTTGTTCCCATCCTCATGCCCAGTTGGAGAAAACACATTTCCCTCTTCCGGTGATCCCTTGGGATCCCTGCTAAGGATGGAGCAGTTCGTACCCGGCATGTCACAGTCTGTGGTAACACTGGCTGGTGGCACGTAACCATTGCTCTTGTGGTTGCCATGCCCACCTCCGTCTCCCTTAGCAACAAGTTCTATGACCTGGAGGGGACTCTCAGCGATGCCAGCTCGTGGCGTGGCATGGCTAAGCCCTCTTCCACCATGAGGCCTATCACGCTGTGATGCCTCAGGACCAGCACTTATCATGGGGCAGCTATCCATGTCCGTATCACAGTCTGTCGTGACACTGGCATGCATGCTGCATGAGGCCATGTTCCTCAGGGTCCTCATGCTTGCCACCATCTAACTTAGCAACCAACGTTACACCGTGCAAGAAACCCTTGGCGATGCCAGCTCATGGAGTGACATCGCTGAGTTCTGCTCCACCACGAGGTCCTTCATGCTGTGATGCCTCCGGATCAGCACTTACCATGGAGCAGCTAGCACCTGCCATGTCACAGTCTGTTGTAATCCTGGCAGGTGGCACACAACCACCGCTCTTGTGGTTGCCATGCCTGCCTCCATCTCTCCTGCTAACTTCATGGGTTTTTCTGTAATATCATCCTCAGGTGTGATATAACTGAATTCCTTAACACCATGATTTACTTTATTAACAGGCAACACATTGACATTACCATTCACATTATCAACCTTGACATTACCCTTCACATTATCAACATTGACATTACCCTTCACATTATCAACATTTACATTACCTGACATGTCCGACCTGGAAGGGTTATCAGGAGCATAATGTGCAACCAACCGCTCCAAATCTATTCCCAATAACACATTGGCGGGGAGATTCTTGGTTACCCCAACCTCCCTCCACCCTCTTCCCACATCCCAGTCCAGATAAACTCAGGCCATGGGCACAGATTGGCACTCACCCCCAATGCCGGGAACAGTCAGTGTCTTTCCCAGGATGAGTTCATGAGGATAAACATATTTAGGGCAGATGAGAGTTCGTTCTGCACCAGAGTCCCTGAGCCCCACAGTGATGGTGTTGCCCACCGTGACTGACTGCAAGTTCTCCCAGGGACTCCCACCTGTACCACCCACAAAATATATAACCGCACTAGGACCTGGGACCTCAGATGTTTTTTTTTTCTTCTGCCTCTCCAGATAAGTGGCGCTCACAAGTCCTGGTTGTCCATAGGTAAAGCACTTGCATGCATTAGCTGTCAGCCAAGTGCTGGCAGCTGGGACAGGGCCAACGGAAGGTCTACTGGCAGGAGCAGGGATGGTGGTTGATTGCTTACCCCCTTTCCAGCTGGTGATGACTGGCTTCCACCCCTCTGGTCTCCGGTTGGCCTTGTATGTGTCTGCGATCTGCGCTGCTTTATTCACATCTGGTGGCTCCCGATCCATCACGAACTGTCGCACCTCAGCTGGACAAAGATGCAGGAACTGGTCATTCACCATCAGGTCCTTTGCACCACATCACTTTAGCTGTCGTGTGGTCCATGCTGGAGGTTCCGTAACTTTCTATGGTACACCTCAGGAGTCAGCTGCAACCTCTGTATTAGGGCCTTCTTAATTGCATCATAGTCCCCATCTTGCTCTCAAGGAAGAGCCACAAACGCCTCCATTACTTTTACTCTCAGTGATGCGATTAGGTATCGGGTCCACTGGTCGCGCCGCAGCTGGTACTGTAATCAAGTCTTTTCAAAACCCTCATAAAGGTGTCAAGGTTTGTATGTGTGTGGTTAGTGCAAGGCTGAGTGTGTTTGGTGAGTGCAGCGCCAAGTGTGGGTGTGAGACACACCCACACAAAGACACTCACTCCTGCATTCATCACACACCTACACTTAGTCCTGCACTCACCACACACACTCAGTCTTGCACTCACCACACATACTCAGTCCTGTACTCATCACACACAGACACACAGCACCACACTCACCACACACACTTAACCCCAGCACTCACCACACTCACGCACTCAGCCCCACACTCACCACTCACATACATATTCAGTCCTGCAATCACTACTCAGACACATACTATTTGAAAGAACAGACAAAATGTATAAGGAATGGAGCGATCACCTGATTCAAAAAGATCAGAAAAGTGTTTTTATTTTTAATACGTACTTCTGAACTGTGAACCCAGAATACCCACTGCACCCTAGAATCTTGTGTACTCCTCTCCCTCTGTGTTAACGGGTACATCTGAACTGTGAACCCAGAATACCCACTGCACCCTAGAATCCTATGGACTCCTCTCCCTCTGTGTTAACGGGTACGTCTGAACTGTGAACCCAGAATACCCACTGCACCCTAGAATCCTATGTACTCCTCTCCCTCTGTGTTAACGGGTACATCTGAACTGTGAACCCAGAATACCACTGAACCCTAGAATCCTAGAGTTGCGGCCAAAAGTATTGACACCCCTGCAATTCTGTCAGATAATACTCAGTTTCTTCCTGAAAATGATTGCAATCACAAATTTTTTGGTATTATCTTCATTTAATTTGTCTTCAATGAAAAAAACACAAAAAGAATTGTCCTAAAGCCAAATTGGATATAAATCCACACCAAACATAAAAAGGGGGTGGACAAACGTATTGGCACTGTTAGAAAAATCATGTGATGCTTCTCTAATTTGTTAATTAACAGCACCTGTAACTTACCTGTGGCACCTAACAGGTGTTTACAATAACTAAATCACACTTGCAGTCAGTTAACATGGCTTAAAGTTGACTTAACCTCTGTCCTGTGTCCTTGTGTATACCACATTGAGCATGGAGAAAAGAAAGAAGTCCAAAGAACTGTCTGAGGACTTGAGAAACCAAATTGTAAGGAAGCATGAGCAATCTCAAGGCTACAAGTCCATCTCCAAAGACCTGAATGTTCCTGTGTCTACCGTGCGCAGTGTCATCAAGAAGTTTAAAGCCCATGGTACTGTGGCTAACCTCCCTAGATGTGGACGGAAAAGAAAAATTGAGGAGAGATTTCAAAACAAGATTGTGCGGATGGTGGATAAAGAACCTCGACTAACATCCAAACAAGTTCAAGCTGCTCTGCAGTCCGAGGGTACAACAGTGTCAAACCGTACTATCTCTCGGAGTCTGAATGAAAAGGGACTGTATGGTAGGATACCCAGGAAGATCCCACTTCTTACCCCAAGACATGAAAAAGCCAGGCTGGAGTTTGCCAAAACTTACCTAAGAAAGCCTAAAATGTTTTGGAAGAATGTTCTCTGGTCAGATGAAACAAAAGTAGAGTTTTTTGGGCAAAGGTATCAACATAGAGTTTAGAGGAGAAAAAGAGGCATTCAAAGAAAAGAACACGGTCCCTACAGTCAAACATGGCGGAGGTTCCCTGATGTTTTGGGGTTGCTTTGCTGCCTCTGGCACTGGATTGCTTGACCGTGCGCATGGCATTATGAAGTCTGAAGACTACCAACAAATTTTGCAGCATAATGTAGGGCCCCGTGTGAGAAAGCTGGGTCTCCCTCAGAGGTCATGGGTCTTCCAGCAGGACTATGACCCAAAACACACTTCAAAAAGCACTAGAAAATGGTTTTAGAGAAAGCACTGGAGACTTCTAAGGTGGCCAGCAATGAGTCCAGACCTGAATCCCATAGAACACCTGTGGAGAGATCTAAAAATTGCAGTTTGGAGAAGGCACCCTTCAAATATCAGGGACCTGGAGCAGTTTGCCAAAGAAGAATGGTCTAAAATTTCAGCAGAGCATTGTAAGAAACTCATTGATGGTTACCGGAAGTGGTTGATAGAAGTTATTTTGGCTAAAGGTTGTGCAACCAAGTATTAGGCTGAGAGTACCAATACTTTTGTCTGGCCCATTTTTGGAGTTTTGTGTGAAATGATCAATGTTTGGTTTTTGCTTCATTCTCTTTTGTGTTTTTTCATTTAAGACAAATTAAATGAAGATAATAATACCAAAGAATTTGTGATTGCAATAATTTTCAGGAAGAAACTGAGTATTATCTGACAGAATTGAAGGGGTGTCAATACTTTTGGCCACAACTGTATGTACTCCTCTCCCTCTGTGTTAATGGGTATGTCTGATCTGTGAACCCAAAATACCCACTGCACCCTAGAATCCTATGTACTCCTCTCCCTCTGTGTTCTTTTAATGTTCTTTTTTTAATGTTTCAGGGGATATTGGATCCAAAGCCGGACGTTTATGACATTTATAGTTTAAACTAGATGGTGGCCCAATTCTAACGCATCGGGTATTCTAGAATGTGTATGTAGTTTACATACTGTGACTGACAGAACTTGTTCAGTCAACGTGAGTGAACTACATATATATATATAGCAGAGCTATGGTATATGGTGGTACATTACAGCACATGTATAGCAGCACTATAGTATATGGCAGTACATTACAGTACATGTATAGCAGCGCTATGTTATATGGTGGTACATTACAGTACACATATAGCAGCACTATAGTATATGGCGGTACATTACAGTACATGTATAGCAGCGCTATGGTATATGGTGGTACATTACAGTACATGTATAGCAGCACTATGGTATATGGCGATACTCCGCTCCCCGCGGCCCCCCGCTCTTCCACAGTAAAAGTAAAAAAATCCTCAGTGAGGATACTCACCTGTCCACCGGCTTGCTCTACCTCCGTCTTCTAGGTCCGACAGGCCTTTAGGACCTGTCATTGCCTGGGAAACCGATCAGCTGATCGGTCACATGACCGCTAACTGCTGGGGGGGCAGGATGGAGCAGGGGGAAAGGATGGTGACGGGGGGAAGGGGGTGCAGGATTGTGTCGGGGGGGCGGGATGGAGCGAGCGGGGCAGGATGGAGCCAGGGAGGGGGCAGGATGGAGGCAGGTGGGCAGGATGGAGCAGGGGGGCGGTGCAGGATGGAGCTGGAGGGGGCAGGATGGAGCCGGGGAGGGTAGGATGGTGGCGGGGGGGCAGGATGGAGCCGGCGGGGGCAGGATGGAGCCGGCGAGGGCAGGATGGAGCCGGCAGGGGGGGGGCAGGATGGTGGTGAGCGGGGCAGGATGGAGCCGGCGGGGCAGGATGGAGCCGGGGGGCAGGATGGAGGCAGGTGGGCAGGATGGAGCCAGAGGGCGGGGCAGGATGGAGCCGGAGGGGGCAGGATGGAACCGGGGGGGGGTAGCATGGTGGCGGGGGGGCAGGATGGAGCCAGCGGGGGGCAGGATGGTGACGGGGGGGCAGGATGGAGCCAGCGGGGGGCAGGATGGTGACGGGGGGGCAGGATGGAGCCGGCGGGGGCAGGATGGCTTCGAGCGGGGCAGGATGCGGCCGGCGGAGCAGGATGGACCCGGAGGGTCAGGATAGAGCCGGAGGGGGCAGGATGGAGCCGGCGAGGCAGGATGGAGCTGGTGGGGCAGGATGGAGCCGGCGAGGGCAGGATGGAGCCGGCGGGGGCAGGATGGTGGTGGGGTAGGCAGGATAGAGCAAGCGGGGCAGGATGGAGCGAGCGGGGTATGATTGTGGCAGGGGGGCAGGATGGTGGCGGGGGTGGCAGGATGGTGGCGGGGGCAGGATGGAGCCGGTGAGGCAGGATGGTGGCGGGGGGCAGGAAGGTGGCGGGGGGGCAGGATGGTGGCGAGCGGGGCAGGATGGAGCCGGCAGGGGCAGGATGGAGCTGGCAGGGGGGCAGGATGGTGGTGAGCGGGGCAGGATGGAGCCGGCGGGGCAGGATGGAGCTGGCGGGGGAGGCAGGATGGAGCAAGCGGGGCAGGATGGAGCGAGTGGGGTAGGATGGTGGCGGGGGGGCAGGATGGTGGCGGGGGCAGGATGGAGCTGGTGAGGCAGGAAGGTGGCGGGGGGCAGGATGGTGGCGAGCAGGGCAGGATGGAGTCGGCGGGGCAGGATGAAGCAAGCTGGGCAGGATGGTGCCTGCGGGGCAGGATGAAGCAAGCTGGGCAGGATAGAGCCGGCGGCAGGGCAGGATGGTGGCGAGGGGGAAGGATGGAGTTGGCATGGGCAGGATGTAGCCGGCGGGGGAGAAGGATGGTGGCGAGCGGGGCAGGATGGAGCCGGCGAGGCAGGATGGAGCCGGAGGGGGCAGGATGGAGCCGGCGGTGGCAGGATGGAGACGGCGGGGGCAGGACGGAGTGAGTGGGGCAGGATGGAGACAGGGGGTCCCCCTGTGCCTCTGTGTCTCCCTGTGCCTTTCCTCTCCCCATGTGCCTTTCCTCTTCCCCTGTCTGTGTCCCCCTGTGCCTCTCGTATCCCCCTGTGCCTTTCCTCTCCCCCTGTCTGTGTCCCCCTGTGCCTCTCCTATCCCCCTGTGCCTCTCCTCTCCCCTTGTCTGTGTTCCCCTGTGCCTCTGTGTCCTGTCCCCCTATGCCTGTGTCCCCCGTGCCTCTGTGTCCCCTCTGCCTGTCCCCTTGTGTCTTAGCTTCACACCCCCCTCCCCCTCCATTCTCACCCCTGCCTGGCGTTAGTTATGCTCACCTATCCTCTATCCAACGCTGCCTCCTAGCAAGGTCCTTGTGCTTACAGGACCTGTGATGATGTCACAGAGCATCATTGGGTCAAATGACCGCAGTTACCACGGTAACTGCGGTCATATGACCTGATGACGCTCTGTGACATCATCACAGGTCCTGTAAGCACACAGACCTTGCTGGGAGGCAGCGTTGGATAGGTGAGCATAACTAACGCCAGGCAGGGGCGAGAATGGAGGGGGCCGGGAGAGGGGGGGCTTCCGGTGGCGATTGTACCGATGGTGGGAGTGGGGCTTTGGAAGCCCTGCTCCCGGCAACGGGCGGCCACATTGGAGCACCCAGATGGGTGTACAGGCAACTTCAGCCAGGATGTGACGTACCATACCGTTACATCCTGGCGGAAATTGCCTTAGGGTTTTATTATAATAGATATTAATTTATCATTAGGAGAGAGTGAGCATTTTGGCAAAGGATGGTGTAGATCTGTACCATAGCCAGGGGGTCCACGTCTTTCCAAAGAGAGGAAACGATCCATAAGAAAGGGCTGCCAATTCAGCTGTCCTGTATACCAGATCAATTTCTCGTAAGAGTTGGATCTTGGAAGGGATAAGTGAGGTATTCCAGTGTAATGGTACTAAGGCCTTGGCAGCCGCCAAGATATTGTTGGCCAATCTGCCAGTCGTGGGGTCCCCTGGCCACAGTTGCAAATTTAGCAGGACTGTTTGTGGTGACAGATCCACGTCTCTCTCCAATACCTCATAGATCACCCCCGACACCTTTTCCCAGTATTTTTGAATTACGGGGCAACTCCACCAAAGGTGTAAATATGTGCCCTTTTCCATGTTGCATCTCCAGCACGCTTCCGATACCGAGGAATTCCAGGCGTGTAATTGAAGTGGCGTACGATACCATCGAGTGATCACCTTAAGTGAGTTTTCTTGTAACTTCACACATGGTGAAGGACCGTGTGATCTCTTATAGATCTGAGAGATCTGCGACTCTGTGAATGAAATTGCTAAATCTTTTTCCCATAGGCCTAGATAGGCTCGCTTAATGTGAGCAGTTTCATGTATCAGAAGCTGATATAATTTAGATAAGGTTCGTATGGGTGGTTGGGTTTGTGTACACAATTGTTCAAAGTAAGTGAGGGATCTAGATAGGTCCGAGGTCCGCATGCGTTTGATAAGATAGCTTTTTAGGCTATTGTACTGCATAAACGAGATGTTCATTAGAGGGCCTTCAGATTTAATTTCAGCAAGTGTTAGTAAGGCTCCGTCCAAAAATAATTTGTCTATTGGTGTAGGTCGTAATGTCCCACAGTCTGTGCTGTTGCCTAGCTGTGTCCTGGGTGGGGGGAGTTACACGTCCAATAATGTCTTGCACCGTGAGAATAGGCGATATTGAGGGAGTCATTTTATTATAGACTTTTTTCCAAGTATGTAGGACTGCTTGTGTCAATTCATTTCGTGGGATAGGAGGCCTGTCTACAAGGTCTGGTAGTAAGGCCATAGTTCTCAAAGGGAGCTGAGATAATGAATTTTCAATCTGCAACCACAACTTGTTAGATGGGTTTCTGATCCAGTCCACTACTCTGGAGAGCATGGTGGCTTCATAGTACTTAAAGATGTCTGGAGCCCCCATACCTCCTTTATATCTTGGGAGGGATAGAGTGGATGTGTTGATTCGTGCTCGCTTATTGCTCCAGATAAAGTTAAAGAAAAAGGTGTGGATTTTAGCAAGTATCCATACGGGGATTCTAATTGGAAGCATTTGGAATATATAGAGAAATTTGGGTAAAATTAGACTCTTCAGCAAATTTTTCCTCCCCAACCAAGACAAATAGGGTGCTCCCAAAGTTTTCACATCGGCTACTGCTCTAGATAGCAAGGGCAATACATTCAGGTCCAGTAGGTCTTTAGCTGTTCAGCCTATCTTTACTCCTAGGTAAGTGATAAACTTCGGGGGCCAAGTGAATGGGTGCTCAGATTTAAAGTTATCAATTTTGGCTTTGGAAATATTGACACCTAGAGCCTCCAACTTAGTCGGGTTGATTTTATAGCTGGAGAGATAACCATACCTTCCAGAATACGTAGGAAGGCAGGGATGCCCTTATCAGGATTAGAGAGAACAACTAACAAGTTGCCGCGGACTTATGGTGGAGCCTCTGTGTCGCCACTCCTTCTATCTCCGCGCTCAACTAAATACTGCGTAAGAGCGGTTCCATTGTGAGCACAAAAAGCAGCGGCGACAGAGGACATCCCTGCCTCTTGCCATTTTGTATCAAGAAGGGACTGATAGCAAATTATTAATACGCAATCTTGCCGAAGGTAGATGGTACATTTTAAAGATAGCCTCTATTAGCATCGGGGAAACTTAAAGGCCGCAAGTGTATGTCGTAAAAATGTCCAGTCCAGCCTGTCGAACGCTTTCTCACCATCTGTGCCTATTAGGACCAGTGGGGCCTTGTTTATTCTGGTGTGTTGCAGCAAATGCAGTACCCTGCTGGCGTTGTCTTTCCCCTCCCTCCCCTGTACAAAGCCCGTCTGTTCCAGGGAAACTAAATGAGGGACTACCTCTGCTAAACATTTTGCCAACAAGCTTGCATACATTTTTAAGTCAACGTTCAGTAAGGAGATGGGCCGGTAGCTTCCACAGAGTGTCGGGTCTTTGCCTTCTTTATGGATAAGATGTGTGCCTCTAGAGACTGAGGGGGGAGGGAACTGCCAGAGTGCACCGCATTGCACATGTTAAGTAGATGTGGGCCCAAACTCTTCATAAAAGTTTTGTAATATGCTGAGATAAAACCGTCTGGTCCGGGTGATTTACCACTGGGGCTTCTCGACAGGATGGACTGGACCTCAGACAAATCGAATGGCTTAGTTAGCTGGGTTAGTTGGGCTTCGTTTAGTTGTGGTAGGGACAAGGAGGTGAGGTAAGAGTTAATGTCTGCTGATCTTTGAAATTTTATCGCTCATGAAGATTCAATTGGTATAGTTCCTTATAAAATGATAAGAAGGTTGTGGTTATCAAATCGAAGTTTTGTGTCAACTGACCGTCTTTCAGCTTAATCTTATGGATGAATGTACGTGTCTGGCGTTTTTTGATCAGCGACACCATCAATTTAGAGACTTTATCTCCATGAACCATCAAATGATTTTTCCAGTTAGAATAATATTTGACAGCTTGTCTACTTAATACATCTTTTAGCTGTTGTCTAAGGTTAGTTAGCTGGACGAGTTTGCCAGGTAAATATGTCCGCTGGTGTTCAAGTTCTAATTTAGTAATACCTTTGTAAATCGTCTCTAATTCATGAGGTCATAATGCCTATTATTCAACTAAATCTTATCAATAATAAATAACCACACCTGAATCATCTGTTGGATTAAAAATTAATAACTTTATTGGTCGGGTACCTTTGCCAAGTTTAATACAAACTTTTAAGATCATAAATCGATCAATAACCATGAATTCAATATCAATATTTTAACAATTTAAATAAATAAATACTTCAATAAATAATTTTAAAAATATTTCTTCCATACGGATCCACCCAAACAACTGAGTGACCCTTCCTCTGACAAAGTACCCTGACCTATGTAAGCAAAAAATTATAACCAAAGGGGTGGGAGGGCAGGGCTTCTTCAAATCCTGAGGTAAACTGACAGCTCCTGACAGGGCCCGTCACCTTATATAGTCATATGGCCCCCACTCTCCCCCCCCTCTACCACCAATCAGCTGTTAACATTTCAGGCGCGCAAAAACTGGTTTTATCCAGTCTTTACCACCTCTAAAAACCTCACAAGAAAAACTATTAACCCTTTCTTAACTATCTAATTCCCTGATGAATAAAGGCATATTCCCTCAAGATGTCTCCCATTAAATTGTAATGGGGCCATTTCATGAGGTCATAATGCCTATTATTCAACTAAATCTTATCAATAATAAATAACCACACCTGAATCATCTGTTGGATTAAAAATTAATAACTTTATTGGTCGGGTACCTTTGCCAAGTTTAATACAAACTTTTAAGATCATAAATCGATCAATAACCATGAATTAAATATCAATATTTTAATCATTTAAATAAATAAATACTTCAATAAATAATTTAAAAAATATTTCTTCCATACGGATCCACCCAAACAATGAGTGACCCATCCAAAAGGCCTCTGCTCAACGAGCTGAGGCCCCCCCCACAAAGCAACCCGACCAATGTTCTACCATATTTTGAAAATCCAAATTAAGGATATCGTAACCGATATCAGATAAATGAATAGAATCACGACCATACAGACCCACAACATACCCTTCCAATTCGTTATGCCTGTAAGAAAAACCATTAATACTCGGAAAAACTTAAATAATTCCCTGTTAATCTTTCGTTTGATCTTTTCCAGAAACCATAAACCGTCCATTTGCCAACGAAGACGGGAAATGATCTCCGAAAAAGCCAAAGTCGTAGTAGGAAGCAACTGTGCCACCCAAAGTAAATCATGTTTAATTTGCTTCAATAGGTCAGATGACCTAAACTTACCAATATCGTTTCCAATCAAATGTAAAATTAATAAATCAGGCTTAGGATAGCGCGAGGATAAATCAAAAATAACTTACTTCAATTGAGACCATCTAAGCCCTCGAACTCCATGCCAAAAAATTTGTACCGTAGAGGCATCAAAAGATACATTTTCTGAATAAGTTCGTTTAACTGCTCGTTGCTGCGCCCAATAGACATATGAATGCCCAACTATCCACACACATTTGGGACCTAAAGAAATAAGATTCAACAATTAAACAACAAATTAGGGCGAACATATAACTGATATTTATTCGATTTCCACCGTCCCAATCTTTTAATTAATGAGTCATCCAAACCAGCTTGAGCAGCCTCCGTTGCAGCGCCAATTCTAAAAGAATGTGCTGTAATCCGTAAATCCTCAAGGAGAAGTGCTTCCAAAGACTTCTTAAGCACAAAAGAGAACTGAAACTTTGTCACGGGAGTACCGTTTTTATGGATAAAAAGCGGTTCAAAACCCTGAGGATGAATTGACAGCCATTCCCTCATCTGTGACACCGGGCACAAATTACATTCTGGTATGCACTGCAAAACAATTTGCGAGCCTTTCCGAAACTGGTCAGTTTTAGACCGTTTCAAAAAGATAACTAAACTATTTTGCCAGAATGAAATATCCGACAAAAGCAACCCAGAGGCTCGCAACTTGCTAGCAGCTAACAACTCTCCTATCCTCATTGCTGCAAAAAACAATGTGATAAAAATCGAACGAAAAAGAGTCGCTTCAAAATCATCCAAGCATACCGTTGAAACTACCTTACATAAATTTCCTACAGCTCAACCGTAATCGGTCGCCTGTTGTCAGCCGAAAACGAGTTTTTTCTAAAGCCCTTCACAAATTGTTTCACAACAAATAGGGAAGACCAAGGTAAAGCACCATGAAGTTTTAAGAAAAAGGATATTCCCGCAATTACTTTAGTTATAGATGAATAATATAGTCCCGTAGTCACTAACATGTCCAAAAAAGGCAGTGCTGAACTAGCAGCACATAAAGCAGGATCAAAACTGTGTAAAAAACAAAAATTAGTCCATTGCTCCCACGCACATGAATAGTCCAGCCATGTACGTGGAGCGAGAGATTGGTTAATAAAAGCAGGTATATGTATCAAACCAGATCCCACCAGGACATTGGGAGCGACCTCCGCTCTGTTGCATCTGGAAACCGATCCCAGAAATCTTCTATTCGCTGCTGGGACAGAAGGTCGCCAATCACATCGATAAAATTCGGCCTAAAGGAAGCCTTCAGCCAAATGTTATTTTGCAATAATATAAGCAACAGTCGCCTCAAAACCTTAGAAACCAACTTGTTCTTAGAAGCCATAGTATTCAATAAAAAACACACTCCCTGGGATCTGGAGAGCAAAAGAATTCTGCGATTACGGAGCTGGGGACCCCAAACCGAAAAAACTGCCAAAATAGCGTAAATATCAAAGAAAAGACTATGAAATTCTCGACTACACAATGAACTAGGCCACAATTCTGCTAACCATTCACCATTAAAAAATCCTCCCAAGCCTATCATGCTTGCGGAGAAAAACAAACGCAGAGTATCTGAGGATTGAAATGCCGACTGCCAACAAGGTACACCATTAAAGTCATCTAAAAAACAAGCCCAGGCCCTTAAATCTTCTTTTAACTCACCAGAAATAAATATCCGGGCAGTTGGAGACGTATGCCCCACTGTCGCATCATATAAACGTCTCAGAAAAATTCTCCCAACTGGAATAATCCATGAAGCAAAATTTAAAGACCCTAGCAGAGATTGAAACTCCTTTAAACTAGCAAACTCAGATTGCAAAAAATGAGTAACTAAACCTTTCAATTTTACAACCTTATCGCTAGGAAGCCTACAAACCATTTCCGCAGAATCTATCTCAATCCCTAAAAATTCAATTCTGGTACAAGGGGATACCGTCTCCTCCTCCGCAATGGGCACCCCAAAAACCGCCATAAGCGTTAAAAACCTATTCAACAGTTCAGAACAAACCTCTGATCCAGCAGGACCTAAAAACAAAAAGTCGTCCAAATAATGCAAAATATGACCGTGAGGAAAAATAAATTGAAGGCACCATTGCAAAAAAGAAGAAAACAATTCAAAATAAAAACAAGATAACGAAAAACCCGTGGGTAAGCAGCGGTAAAAAAAAATAAATAAATAACACCCTTCAAAATAAAAACCTAAAGAACATAAAGAACAAAAACTGGACGGGTTAACCGGAAGCAATCTAAATGCTGCTTGTATATCTGTTTTTGCCAACAACGCATTATGGCCTACTATTCTCAAAAAATCCACCGCCATGTCGAATGAGGCATAATGAACAGAGGCCGTATTCTTGTCCAATTGGTCATTCAAAGAATCACTGGGTGGAAAAGATAAATGGTGTATCAGGCGGTAAGAACCCAGCTCCTTTTTCGGGACTACTCCTAAGGGAGAAATCCTGAAATTCTCAAATGGGGGGTCATCAAACGGACCAGAACATCTACCCAATTGCAGTTCCTTAATAATTTTTTCCCGAACTACCTCTGGAAAACGTTTAGCAGATGGCAAATTATCAAGCACAGTGCAGCCAAACCCCGAAAAAATAAGGACAAAAAACCCTTCTGAAAAACCTTTACACAGTAGAAGAGCTTTCTGCCTGTCGGATAATGGTTTAGAAACGGAAGCATTTCTGTTACTCTCACCGGAGTCATTGCTCTTGAGAAATGGCTCCTTCGCATTAGGTCCTTGAGGCGACTGTGCATATTTCCTAAAACACTTATTCATGGGATGAGCCCCCCCGCAAATGGAGCACTCATGTTTGTAACGACAGTTATGCAGCCACTTGCAAGCGGACTCGTTGAAAGCGAAGCATAACCCCTTTTTTATTTGCTGAGAAACAGGGGCCTTAACAACAGCCGGCTGCCTCTGAGGGATCATCATTTGAAGCCAAAGGCCCACATCTTTCACCCCCCATTTTAAAGACGGGTGAACCGACAGCTTTTTCCGGAAGGCTTCATCGTACAGCAACCAAGCCGTTCCACCAAAATGTCGGTATGCTTCTGCAACAATGTCTATGTGCTGTAAAAGTCCGCAGCACAAGGCTGGGAACTTCTCACCAAGCACAGCTGAATAAATCAAAAAGGCCTGTAGCCACAAATGAAAGGATTTAAATAACTTTTTCTTATCACTCTCGTCTGTTTTATCGTTCCTAAAATGCTTCTTGCTGGGGAGTAGAGAAAAAATATCTACAAACTCCCCAGCCCAAATTTTGTCCTTTACTGCTGCACTAAGATGAAAGCCCAAGGGAGAAACTTCACAGGGTAAAGCTTCCTTAAGACAGGAGTCAGGGACCATGGGCCTCTGAGTCACCCTCATAGTAGACCCCATAACTGTCCCAGGTAACCCAGTTAAACCCTTAATGGATTCCTGTACAGCTATATTAACAATCTCCTGAATAGAAGCTACACTAGAACTACCCATATCCCTAGGCAACACATTAGGCATTATTATCTCACCCTCCGTTGCACTGGAAGGTGTCGACTGCTGCATCTCTGGAGGTCCTGACGCCATCTCATCTGATGGGCTGACATCCTGGGAGGGCTGTGACGACGGGGCATTCCTGCTACCCCGGAGGTCTGGAGCTGTGGCAGTATACCAGGCCTGAGACACCGTTGCAGCCGCCGGACAGCTCTTTTGCTGCAAACGTGCCCTCTGGCCCTATCTCCACTCCCAGCAGCTGCTGCTGCTAGTCCCTGTTCAACCAGCCCGCGCTCCGCGGGACCGGAAGCCACCGGCATCAGGTGACCTCGATATCTCCCGGGGCTACGCGAGATCCTGTTTACAGGCTCCCCTCGCTGCGACGCCGCCGGTCGCTTCCTGCCATGGCTCCTTGGACGACCGGGCGGTGACAGACGCCGAAGCCTCCTGGATCGGGTGCTGCGCCTGAGGCTGGCGCCGTCTTCCTGGACTTCTCCTTCTTCTGGCTCCTCCGGAGCCGCCTCCATCTCAGCTTCCTGGCCCGAAGCCTCATCTCCTAAGCACCGCAGGAGCCAGTCCCGACCTCCTTCACCTCCTGCCCTCTCCAACAACCGTCTCAATAGATCATCCATCTGGTCTTCCCAGCTTCTTCAAATCCTGAGGTAAACTGACAGCTCCTGACAGGAGCCGTCACCTTATATAGTCATATGGCCCCCACTCTCCCCCCCCTCTACCACCAATCAGCTGTTAACATTTCAGGCGCGCAAAAACCGGTTTTATCCAGTCTTTACCACCTCTAAAAACCTCACAAGAAAAACTATTAACCTTTTCTTAACTATCTAATTCCCTGATGAATAACGGCATATTCCCTCAAGATGTCTCCCATTAAATTGTAATGGGGCCATTTCATTCCGTCTCTTTTTGTTGAGGTAGGAAGCTATTAATTGGCCACGTATTGTAGCTTTATGTGTTGTTGGGTCTGTTTCAGGTGTAGCATTAAAAGAAAAGTAATCAGATATTGCTGTCTGAATTTTAGCTCTCGTTTCAGTTGAATGTAATAAAGTCTCATTCAATCTCCAAGTTCTAAAGCTGGAGAGAGGCTTCTGTAGTTCTAGAGTTAGAGTTATTATAGCATGATCTGAGTAAAGTGCTGGGAGAATATCTACATTTGACGTCTTTGGTAGTATGTATCGTGATATCAAAATATAATCAAGTCTGTGGTGGGTTTTGTGGGGGTGAGAATAATACGTGTACGTCTTGTCCCTCGGGTGTAAATATCTCCGTACATCCATCAGTTCTGCAGTCTGTAATAAAGTCTGTAGAGTCAGTAAGTCTAGTTTTGAGATATTGCTTTTCCCGGACGATGTGTCTAAAGCAGGTTTGAGGGCAACATTTAAGTCGCCTCCTAATAACACTGTACCTTCTTTAAATAAGTTTAATTTGTTTATAACTTTCCTGAACTACTTCAGGTGTCGGGTATTGGGTGCGTATAGGTTTCCAAGGGTTATCACACTGCCTCCAATCAAGCCCTTAATGAATATATATCTGCCTTCCAAGTCAACCAAACACTCTTGCAACAAAAAGGGAATATCTTTAGCCAAGGCAATCGCTACTCCTCTGGCTCCCTTTATGGGGATATAAGCATGATACCACTTATCATAGAAGCATTTTTCAAAGGAGGGCGATTTCTCTTTCTGGAAATGTGTTTCTTGCAAGAATATGATATCATATTTAGATCTTTTAAAGTGTTGCAATGTCTGTGAGCGAGGTATGGGTGAGTTGAAGCCGTGGACATTATTGCAGACAATGCGGAACGACTTACGGTTTGATGTCATGGTGTTTGGTAATCGGGTATCTTTTTCTGCTGTGGATTATCCCCGTTGCATCGGATCGGAGCAAAACTGGAGTCAGGTAGTAGGAATAGTGGGGGAGAAAGACCTGAAAGGTGGGGTGGAAAAAGAATATTTAGTGGGTAAACATAACATACACATAAACAATATGAAATACTAGCAACCTTAATTACATTATAGATAGGGTCATCGATCCTCGGATATACGTAAGTCTGCCGAGATATCGATGGGGTTCAAGGACCCGGGAGTTAATTGTTTAATATATAAACTCCAAAACTTTATATATGGAACTAAATATAACTTCAAAGGATTCCTGAGGCTAAAATGATCTACTTTAAAGGATGTAGTCACTGAAAAAGTATATAATTCTCTGCATAGCCTAACTGGAACAAGCCTTAAGACAGTTTTTATTCTAAGTGTATAGGCTAATGAGACATTCATAATAATAACAATGTCATTCTAAACAGAATTTTTGTTGATTATCTGGGAAAAAGGGAGAAAAACAGGTTAACTCAAATGAGACTCTCTTCTCCTTTGTAGATGGTCACGAGCAAGTTGTATATTACTTAATAGACCCCCTCATCCGATCATCCGAGCAGGGTGTCGTCTGGAGGAATCACTTGCTTGGTTGTCTTCCTCTTATTCCGTTGTGATCTGGGTGTTAGGACTGTTTGCCATTGAAGAGGATGAGGAACAGGTGGCAATAAACTTGCCGAAGTGACTGCTTCTAGATCAGGGTATTGGTCAAGTACAATGTCCAGGTCAGAGCAAACCTTCTTTATGTCAGCCGACGTCCTTGCTTGAAATTTTTTGTCTTTAGCAGAAATGAAAATTCCAAAGGGTAATAACCAGCGGTAGGGAAAGTGTCTCTGGTGTAGACTCGTAGTGAAGGGTTTCAGGAGCCATCTTTTCTTTAATGTAATTGCCGACAAATCTTGATAGAGTTGCATGTTGAACCATTGCAAGATATGTCAGACGTTTCTCTGGCCCTGCGGAGTATGAGATCTTAGATTCTGAAGTCCAGAAATCTGCAAATCACGTCTCTAGGTGGTTCTGACATTGGAGGCTTTGGCCGTAGGGCTCTGTGGACCCTCACTAGCTCCATATCTGTTGGGTCTTCTGTGGTTAGAATAGACCTAAAAAGATCTGTGACATTGGGAACAAGGGCATCCTGTCCAACCGTCTCTGGTATCCCTTTCAGCCGTAGATTATTCCTCCTTTCCCTATTCTCGTGGTCTTCCAGCGTCACGAAAATCTGGTTAAGATGTTCTTCGTGTTGTTGGAGACTATGCAATACGGTGTTAGGGTGCCTTCACATTTGCGTATGTGAACGCAGCTTATGCTGCGTTCCCATACGCAGTCAAACGCATGCGCACTGCGTTCCTATGTTTAACATAGGAACGCATAGTGCTTGCGTTTGCTGCGTTCGGATGCGGATGCGGACGATATCTGCTCCTTCTGGTGTCCAGCGTCCGCACCCGGGACGCAGCATGTTGCATTTTTTGTGTGCTCGGGGACCTTGGAAAATCAGCAAGCGTCCCCAAGCGCACAAAACATGCATTGTCTTCAATGGGTCCGCAGTGTTCAGCGCTTAACAGCGCAGGAGAACGCTGCGGACCCATTGAAATCTCTCCCGGTGGCCGCCGGTGATGTCACAGGAGCTCACCGACGGCCACCTGGAGATCAGCTCAGCCTCTGCTGATCTCTTCTTCCCCGCCGCCGTCATCTGCTAGCGATGTCGGCGAGGAAAAACAGCTGATCTGACAGCTGTTTGAATCTTCCCGCGCCGACATCTCCTCTCGGTGTCGGCGCGGGAGATTCAAACAGCTGTCAAATCAGCTGTTTCTCCCCGCCGACATGTCCCGGAGCTTACCGGCGGCCGGGAGGCGGAGATCTCCGGCGCTGATCTCCGCCCCCGGACACTGCTGATTGGCTGCTGGGCTGCACAGTGATGTGTCCGCAGGCGGACATTCTCCGCTGCGGACACATCAAAATGGCACTGCTTTGCACTGCGTTTGTGTCTGCATGCCATCAGCATGCAGACACAAACGCAAATGTGAAGCCAGCCTTAGAGTGTTCGACCAATTGAGTATGAGATGCCTCCAATGTTTCCACCCTGTGGCACATCTGTGAGAGTTACTGTAGCACACTGCTACTAACCAAAAAGGATTTGCTTGGCTAGATGCAGAAAAAAATGCCTATTAAAGACAGGCAGTGTACATGTCTTTACAACAGTGCTACACCAGTGCCTTGGCTACGAAAGGAAGGTGGTGGAGTTTTCTTCAAAACAGTGCTACACCAGTGCCTGGCACACACTGCTACTAGCCAAACACGATTTGCTTGGCTAGATGCACTAAAAAATGCCTATTAAAGATAGGCGGTGTTGCTTTCTTCACAACAATGCTACACCTCTACACCAGTGACTAGCACACACTGCTACTAGCCAAAACAGATTTGCTTGGCTAGATGCAGTAAAAAATGGCTATTAAAGAAAGGCAGTGTACCTTTCTTCACAACAGTGCTACATCAGTGCCTGGCACACACTGCTATTAACCAAAAAGGATTTGCTTGGCTACATGCAGTAAAAAATGGCTAGGAAAGGAAGGTGAAGTAGCTTTCTTCACAACAGTGATACACCTGGCACACACTGGTACTAAACAAGAAGGATTTGCTTGGTTAGATGCATTAAAAAATGCCTAATAAAGACAGGCGATGTACCTGTCTTCACAACAGTGGTACACCAGTGCCTGGCACACACTGCTACTAACCAAAAAGGATTTGCTTGGCTAGATGCACTAAAAAATGGCTAGGAAAGGAAGCTGGTGTGGTTTTTTTCACAACAGTGCTACACCAGTAATAATGTAGGAAAGAATTGCCAGAGACCCGTGCTTCTATTTCATCCTGTATTTAAGATGTGATTAAAATGGACAGGACTGAACACTGAACTCGTTTCGGGGAAGGCACCCCTTAGTCCTCAGCATGACAAATAAAACCATTTCACATGTATTTAAACATAAAAAACGAGGACTAAGGCGGTGCCTTCCCCGAAACGCGTCCAGCATTCAGTCCTGTCCATTTTAATCACGTCTTAAATAAATGATGAAATAGAAGCATGGGTCTCTGACAATTCCTTCCTACATTATTACTATTATTTGGATGGACACCAGCCATCCGGCCAGCTGACAGGGATCCTGGAGATATGTGAGTGAACCACTCCCTCCCCCTTCCCTCACTTCAAGTTCTACACCAGTGCCTCGCACACACTGCTACTAGCCAAAATGGATTTGCTTAGCTAGATGCAGTAAAACACGCCTTTTAAAGACAGGCAGTTTACCTTTCTTCATAACAGCGCTACACCAATGCCTGGCACACACTGCTACTAACCAAAAAGGATTTGCTTGGCTACTTGCAGTAAAAAAATGGCTGAGAAAGGAAGGTGGTGTAGTTTTCTTCACAACAGTGCTACACCAGTGCTTGGCACACACTGCTTCTAGCCAAAAAGGATTTGCTTGGCTAGATGCAGTACAAAATGGCTACGATAGGAAGGTAGTGTAGTTTTCTTCACAACAGTGCTACACCAGTGCCTGGCACACATTGCTACTAACCAAAAAGGATTTGCTTGGCTACATGCAGTAAAAAATGGCTAGGAAAGAAAGGTGGTGTAGTTTTCTTCACAACAGTGCTATACCAGTGCCTGGCACACACTGCTACTAAACAAAAAGGATTTGCTTGGTTAGATGCATTAAAAAATGCCTAATAAAGACAGGTGATGTACCTGTCTTCACAACAGTGCTACACCAGTGCCTGGCACACATAGCTACTAACGAAAAAGGATTTGCTTGGCTAGATGCACTAAAAAATGGCTAGGAAAGGAAGGTGGTGTAGTTTTTTTCACAATAGTGCTACACCAGTGCCTCGCACACACTGCTACTAGCCAAAACGGATTTGCTTAGCTAGATGTAGAAAAAAATGCCTATTAAAGACAGGCGGTGTAGCTTTCTTCACAATAATGCTACACCAGTGCCTGGCACACACTGCTACTAACCAAAAAGGATTTGCTTGGCTAGATGCAGTAAAAATGCCTATTAAAGACAGGCGGTGTAGCTTTCTTCACAATAATGCTACACCAGTGCCTGGCACACACTGCTACTAACCAAAAAGGATTTGCTTGGCTAGATGCAGTAAAAATGCCTATTAAAGACAGGCGGTGTAGCTTTCTTCACAACAATACTAAACCAGTGCCTGGCACACACTGCTACTAACCAAAAAGGATTTGCTTGGCTAGATGCAGTAAAAAATGCCTATTAAAGACAGGCGGTGTAGCTTTCTTCACAACAATACTAAACCAGTGCCTGGCACACACTGCTACTAGCCAAAAAGGATTTGCTTGGCTAGATGCAGTAAAAAATGACTACGAAAGGAAGGTGGTGGAGTTTTTTTCACAACAGTGCTACACCAGTACCTTGCACACACTGCTACTAGCCAAAACTGATTTGCTTAGCTAGATGTAGTAAAAAATGCCTAATAAAGACAGGCTGTGTAGCTTTCTACACAACAATGCTACACCAGTGCCTGGCACACACTGCTACTAGCTAAAAAGGATTTGCTTGGCTAGATGCAGGAAAAAATGCCTATTAAACACAGGCGGTGTAGCTTTCTTCACAACAATACTAAACCAGTGCCTGGCACACACTACTACTAGCCAAAAAGGATTTGCTTGACTAGATGCAGTAAAAAATGGCTTGGAAAGGAAGGTGGTGTAGCTTTCTTTTTTTTTTTCTCCAATAATTTTTATTGAGGTTATGCAAAGCAAATACAATGACATAAACATGGACAAGAATACATAAACAAAAAAACAAAACAGCCAAGCGAAGTAGAGGGGGTGGGGGAGGTTTGGATGAGACAAGGACCACCAGGGACCTAAACGCAGATACCACATACATTGTGAACAAAGGCAGAAATAGCAACATGAATAACTCCGTGAACGGCCAGCATCAAAAGTCTGAGTCTCACACAATCGGAACTGCAGACGGGTGGGCCGCCCATCGTGCCCAGTCGTCTATCACCCTGTTTCTGGTGGCATTATCTAAAGCTAGGTGGTATTCATTGTGGAATATCATATTCAGACGATCAGTGAGCTCTGCAATAGAAGGGGGGGCGTCCGCCCTCCATTTAGCTGCGATGCTCAACCTTGCAGCAGTTAAAACATTAGAAATCAGCGTTCTGGACTCCCTGGGAAAGAGATTGATCCCTTCATGTAAGATTGCCAGCTGTGGCGACACCTGGACACGCATGCCCGTTACCGACCCCATCAAGCCAGAGATGACTGCCCAAAAGGGGGCCAGTCTGGGGCAGGACCACCACACGTGGGCCAGTGTACCTCTTTCTCCACAGCCCCTCCAGCATAGAGGGGATCGATCCTGGGAGAAGCGCGCCAGGGTCACAGGAGGGCAATACCACCTCATATGAATTTTCTTCAGGATTTCCAGGTGATTAACACACCTGGAAGCTGCCTGTAAGACCCTCAGTCCCCTATACCAGTCTTCCTCCGGGGCCGTGAACCCCAGGTCTTCCTCCCATCTTCTCATGTAGCTTAGTTTATTGGGGAACAAGGCCGCAGTCAAATGTCTATACACTCCCGACAAAGCTTTTTGTTTAGTGGGGGAAAAAAGGAACTTTTGAAAATGGGAGACCTCAGGGGGAGGGCGGGCCCCCCACGTCCCCCCAAGAGAGCTAAAGAAATGTGAGATCTGCGCATATTGGTAGAAAGTCCTCTCTATACCCGGAAATCTCGCACAAAGGCTCGAAAAAGGGCTGAGACAACCCGACTCAAGGAGGTCCGCACAGTTGCGGATCCCCGCCCGCGTCCAAGGACCAATGTTCAGGAAGGGGATATGAAAAGGCAAAGCCCTAATGTCTATATCCTTAGGGGATAAAGAAATCTGCTTCCCCACCTCTTCCCTCCAGGTTCGCATGAGTGAGACCATCGTGGGGAGCTGCAGGGACACTCTCGTAGGGGCCAAGCACTCCGCCTCCAAAAGATGGCGCAGAGAACCAGTCCCAAGGAGAGCGGACTCAAGACCCACCCAGCCCCCAGTGCCCCTCGCCATCCACCAAAGCTTGGCCTCTTGAAGCAGTGTAGCTCTGTAGTACGCCGACAAATTAGGAACTCCCATTCCCCCTTGACTGTAAGGCAGATACATGATATTCCCCGATACTCTGGCTCTTCGGCCTGCCCAGATGTATGCATGCACGGCTCATTGCAAGCGTGTTAGTAGGTTGGAGGGAATAGACAGAGGCAGATTGCGAAAGAGATATAGAACTTTCGGGAGGAGGAACATTTTAAAAGCATGAATGCGCGCCACCCACGACAAGGCTGGCAGGGGGTGAGTGTTTGTTTCTCTGCGCAGGGAGGCCAGGAGAGCATCCACATTAACTGACACTATCCGGTGAGTGTTTGTTAGGGTGATCCCGAGGTACGGAACACCCTCCTCCCTCCAAACGAAGGGAAACTTCTGACGCAGTCTGGCAGCAAGCGGGCCCGGGACACCGATGGGGAAAATCAACGATTTAGTCGCGTTCAATTTATAATATGATAAGTTGGTGAACAGGGCCAGGGCGTCCATCACCGCCGACAGGGAGGTCTCTAAGTCAGTGCAAGCTATAATAATATCATCGGCGTAGAGCCCAATTTTATGGGATATCTCACCGAGTTATAGCCGGGTTTGATCTAATAGATTCCGCCAGCGGTTCGATTATCAAGGAAAAGATAATAGGAGACAGGGGACAACCTGGCGGGTACCGTTGGTCAGGGAAAAGGCCGAGGAGACAAATCCGGAGGAGAGCACTCTGGCGTTCAGGTTGGAGTACAAGGCCAAAATGGCTGAGAGAACAGGGCCCCGAAACCCAAATTTCTCTAGGACAGAGGCCAGGTAACCCCAGTGCACCCTATCAAACGCCTTTTCAGCGTCAAGTGACAGGAGGGCACTGGGGATCCCAGCCCTTTCAGCCACACTAATCAAATCAATAAAGCGCCTCTTGCCGTCCTTCGTCTGCCTCCCGCTCACAAAGCCCACCTGATCCACATGCAGCAGCGACGGGATGACTCTCTGGAGTCGGCATGCCAGGAGTTTTGAGAACACCTTCACGTCGCAGTTGAGCAGTGAAATCGGACGGTAGCTACCAGGGTCGTCCGGGGGTTTCCCCTGCTTTGGAATAGTGACAATAGTCGCCGCGAGGGCACAGGGGGAGATGGTACCCGCTCCCTGCCAGAATTTACACGCCCTCGTAAGGAAGGGAGCCAACAAGCGGGCGAATGTACGGTAATAATCGTTGGGGAGACCGTCCGGGCCCGGGGCGGAGTGGTGTTTAGTGGAAGAGATAACCCGTAAGATTTCAGGATCCGTTATAGGGGAGTTCAGGTCGTCCAGTTGCTCCGGCGACAAGCGGGGAAGCCGTAAGTCGCCCAGGAACCTCTGGAAGTCCTCCGGGGTCCCCCCTGGCAACAGCCTGAGCCGCTGAGGAATCTGAGTGGCGGGACATTACAGCATTAAAATCCCCAGCCATTACCAGCATACCCCTAGAATGTTTCTCTACCAGTTTCATAAGAGAGCGGAAAAACTTGATCTGAAAAGCATTTGGCCCGTATAGGTTCACTAGAGTAAACAGCATATCATACATTTTACATACGAGGATTAGAAACCTTCCAGCAGGATCTGCCAAGGATTCTAGAAGCTGAAAAGGAATGGATGATCTAATAAAGATCCCCACCCCTGCCTTCTTCCCATCGCTGTTAGCAAAGTAGGATTTGCCATAGAGGCGATGGTGAACTCTAAAGTTATCTGCCTGTAGCAGGTGAGTTTCTTGAACACATATAACGTCCGCTCCGCTCCTGCGGGCTTCAGACCAGAAGAGAGAACGTTTCACAGGAGAGTTCAGACTGTTCACGTTCATTGAAAATGCAGGGGGATCCCAGATAGTCTCGAATCTCACCAGGGAAAAGTCCAGGACAGGAAGAGGGAGACCCAAGGGGTCGAGACAGGGGGTAATAACAACAAAATATCCATGTAAACTGTAGGGGCAGACCGGAGTCTGCTGTGGGGGAGGCAGAGGCCCCACGGATGAGCACCCGGGGGCCCCCAACTCGCCAGGGCAACCAACAGGATAACATTACTCACGAAACCCAACAGGGCGGGGTGCGACATCCCAGTCACGTATACGACTCAAGTGTCACATCATGTGTCAGCGAGCAGTATCCCACTCTGGATCCATCCTTTGCTCAGCCGGGGAAGCAGGTTTCCTCTTGGCCTGGGAATCAGTGGAACCAGCAAGACCCCAGGCTTTCAGAGCTTTATTCAGCAGCTTGGGGGAAGTGAAGATATGGCGATCCCCCTTGTACGCAAATCGGACTCGCACTGGAGTGCCCCAGCTGTACGGGATCCCAGCAGCCCGCAGGGTCCTGCACATAGGACCGAATTCCTTCCGTTTCGCCAGAGTGCCCACAGAGAGGTCAGGGTAGGCTGAGACGTTGGTTAGGGCGCCGGGCAGCTCCGGATTCCCTCGCAGGGCAAGCATGAGATCTTCTCTGAGTCTGACCGAGGGCAGGCACGCCAGGACATCTCTCGGCAGCGCAGGGTTCACATGGGATGGTTTGGGGATCCTGTGTATGCGATCCGGTTTCATCAGAGCAGGAGCAGTGCCAGGGAGGACATGTAAAATGAGCCTGATGAGGAGATCAGGCAATGCAGAATCAGCCACATCCTCAGGAATCCCCCTCAGCTTAACTTTAGCCCTCCTGCTCCTGTCCTTTATCTCCCAGAGTTTAGCCTGCTGAGCCTCAAACTTCCTCTCCATAGAATCGAAGCTGTCAGCCAGGGAATTATGGGCTGAGGCAAACTGAGCCATCTTCTTCTCCAGATGGCCAGTACGCTCCCCGAGGTCTGCTACCTCCTTCTTAATATCTCCTAGTATATTTTGGAGATCTTCATGCATTGTCACCCTAAATGAGGATAGAAGTCTCTGCATAGTTCGCTCTTTAAGTGATGCATCTATGCCTGCTGCATTCTCCTGCTCCCCCCTCCCCCCTCCATTAGAACATGAGGAGGGAGAGCAGGGCCTCTGCTCTGGTGCCATCTTAGCCTGAGAGGGAAGGGGGCCCCTGTGGAAATAGTCCGTGACCCTGGGGGTACCTGGCTGTGATTTCGAGCTCCGAGGCATCCTGGGGTTCCAGGGGTGTTGCACCGTTCTCTGGGATCGATTGCAGGCCGGGTGAGAAGTGCTGGGAGCTGCTGTGACTCTGTGACCAGGGAGCCCTGAAGTTATGCAGCTGCTTCCATGAAGGTCGAAGCCATGCCCCCCCGTGGTGTAGCTTTCTTCACAACAATGCTACACCAGTGCCTGGCACACACTGCTACTAAACAAAAAAGATTTGCTTGATTAGATGCATTAAAAAATGCCTAATAAAGACAGGCGGTGTACTTATCTTCACAACAGTTGTACACCAATGCCTGGCACACACTGCTACAAACCAAAAGGGATTTGCTTGGCTACATGCAGTAAAAAAAGGCTAGGAAAGGAAGGTGGTGCAGTTTTCTTCACAACAGTGCTACACCAGTGCCTGGCACACATTGCTACTGGCCAAAAATGATTTGCTTAGCTAGATGCAGTAAAAAATGCCTATTAAAGACAGGCTGTGTAGCTTTATTCACAACAATGCTACACCAGTGCCTGGCACACACTGCTACTAACCAAAAAGGATTTGCTTGGCTAGATGCACTGAAAAATGGCTAGGAAAGGAAGGTGGTGTAGTTTTCTTTACAACAGTGCTACACCAGTTCCTGGCACACACTGCTACTAGCCAAAAAGGATTTGCTTAGCTAGATGCAGTAAAAAATGGCTACGAAAGGAAGGTGGTGTGTCACGCTTCCTGGGGAAGGCGCCCTAGAGTGGACCCACTGGGCCATGGTACCGAACTCCCCTGGGTGAGCTGATCCTAGTTTACCCAATCCTTATACAGGGTTTGTCAGGGGCAAGCCCAGGGGGTCTAAGTACCACAGCAGCTAGTACCAGGGGGCGGCTCGTAAGGTTAGCCTATACTAAGGAACAGAGAAGTATTCCAGGTAACAGGGTACAAGGCTAGGAGACCAGGAATGGTGCTACCGGGGAAGAGCACAGCAAGGGTTCCAGGAAACAGAGTACAAGGCTGGAGGACAGGAATGTTGCTACTGGGAAGGAGCACAGCAAGGGTTCCAGGACACAGAGCACAAGGAAGACCTGACCAACAGTCAGCAAGGCAGAAGCAAACTGACTTAATAATCAGGCACCTCCCATCAGAGGAGGTGGCCTGATATACCATGAGAAGAGCAGCTAATGGTCAAGGGGAGTGTCAGGTTGGACCTTGCCGGCCCCTAGAGTCACAGGGAAGGAGTGCACCTAGCGCCGCTGAGTAGGCTCATGAAAATGACCATAGTAATGTGCTCATGTGCGAACCCGGCAGTCAGCTGACAGGAAGGCAACATGGCGACGGCTCCGAGACACAGTACGCCTGGATGCTGGACGCCCAGTCGGCAGAGGAGCAGGAGATGCGGACCCGGGGGAGGTGAGCTGGGAAGCTGTGCCAGGGGGCCTAACAGTACCATCTCCCTCACGCCCCCTCCTCCGAAGGCACGCTAAGAACCTCGCCAGAATGCGTGGTGCATCAATGTTCTCCCGTGGCTCCCAGGTCCTCTCTTCGGGTACCTTTACACACGGCTACATTTGTAGCTTGTCACCAGGTAACTTACTGGTTGCAGTGAAATCATGGATACATGGTTCTATGTTGTTGCTGTGTACAAATGGAATCATTTATCCATGATTTCACTGCAACCAGTAAGTTACCTGGTGACAAGCTACAAATGTAGCCGTGTGTAAAGGTACCCTTCAGGACCAAAGCCAGCCCAGTCAATTAGGAAGAGGGTCTTGCCTCTCCTCTTCTTCATGGCAAGGATGTCCCTGACTTCATAGACATCCTCGGTGCTGAGAGGCCGTGGCACAGTACCGGAGGAGGGATGATAGCAAATGAGCACCACGAGTTTCAACAATGAGACGTGGAAGGAGTTAGGAATGCGAAGGGAGGCAGGTAGTCTCAGCTTGTAAGCAACATCGTTGATGCGTCCTAGGACTTCGAAGGGGCCGATATAACGGGGCCCCAACTTGTAGGATGGCACCTTTAGCCTGACGTATCTGGAAGAAAGCCACACTTTATCGCCCGGGAGAAAGGATGGCGAATCCAGACGTCTCTTATCAGCATGCCTCTTTATCCTGCAGGAGGCTTATGTAAGAGCGTCTCTGGTCTCACTCCAGATTCTGGAGAAGTCCATGGACAATGCATCAGCTGCCAGATTGCCGGATGCTGAGGAGATCAGAAGAGGTAAACCAGGATGTTGCCTGAATACCACGAAAAAAGGGGATTTAGCTGACGACTCACTAGAGTGATTGTTGTATGCGAATTCCGCCCATGGAAGGAGACCGGTCCAGTTATCGTGATGAGCGCTGGCGAAGTGCCGAAGATAGGTGGTGAGGACTTGGTTAATGTGCTCCACCTGCCCATTGGACTGAGGATGATAGGCAGAGGAGAAGTCCAGCGTGACGTCCATATGCTTGCACAGTGCCCTCCAGAACCGGGAAGTGAACTGGACTCCTCTAACGGACACGATATGGCGAGGAAATCCATGGAGCCGGAAGATGTGTTCAATGAATATCTTGGCTAACTCAGGAGCGGATGGTAGACCTGGTAAAGGAACGAAGTGAGCCATTTTGGAGAAGCGATCCACGACTACCCATATGACCGTACAGCCTGAGGAGCAAGGGAGATCCGTAATGAAATCCATCACTATGTCGCCACGGAGCCGACGGGACCGGAAGAGGCAGTAGACGTCCAGCCGGCAACCTTCTGGACACCTTATTCCTAGCCAAGATGGACATGAGGCAACGAAGTCGTGGATGTCTTGACGGATAGTAGGCCACCAATAGTGACGAGTGAGCAAAGAAAGAGATTTTTTAACTCCAACGTGACTGGCAATTCTCGACGGGTGCCCCCATGACAGGACCGTCCTCCTCTGATTCTGGGCGAAGAATGTCTTATCCGGTGGAAGTCCGGCCACACGTAAGGGAGTCACAGTGATTATTTTGGTAGGGTCTACGATATGGAAGGGCTCATCTTCCACATCCGACGGCTGGAAGGATTACGACAGGGCATCACCCTTGACATTTTTACTACCAGGTCGGAAGTGCAGTTAAAAATTGAAATGGGCAAAGAACAGGGACCACCGGTATTGCTGGGGGTTGAGCCTCTTGGCAGACTGGAGATAAGCCAGGTTCTTGTGGTCAGTGAAGATTATGAACGGATGGACAGCGCCCTCGAGGAGGTGTCGCCACTCCTCCAGTGCCAATTTGATGGCCAGCAATTCACGATCCCCGATTGAGTAATTGTGCTCTGACGTGGTGAATGCCTTGGAGAAGAACCTGCATGTGACTAACCGACCCGAAGAGGATTTCTGGGAGAGGACAGCCCCAGCTCCTATGGAGGAGGCGTCTACCTCTACGATAAAGTGTCTGTTTACCTCTGGTCGGTGCAAGGTGGGAGCCTCGGAGAAAGAGCGCTTTAGGGAGGAAAAGGCGTTTTCAGCCTCTATGGTCCAGGTACAAGCTTTTGCTCCCTTACAGATGAGAGCCGTGATGGGCTTGATCAAGGACGAAAAATGTGGAATGAATTGGCTGTAATAATTCGCAAAGCCAAGGAACTGCTGAATAGCCTTAGTCCCCACAGGACGGGGCCACTTCAGAACAGCAGAGAGCTTCTCAGGATCCATCCGTAGTCCGGAATCAGAGATGATGTATCCGAGGAAGGACAATGAGGTCTGCTCAAAGACACACTTCTCCATGTTGGCGTACAATCGATTCCTCCTCAGTCGCAGAAGGACTTGCCGTACGTCCCGTCTATGAGAGACAAATCCGGAGAGATGAGGATGTCGTCCAAATATACCACCACACAGGTGTACAATAAATCACGGAAGATGTCATTGACGAACTCTTGGAATACTGCGGGAGCATTACACAACCCATACAGCATGACCAAATACTCATAATGGCCGTCCCGGGTATTGAAAGCAGTCTTCCATTCGTCTCCGGCACATATGCGAACAAGGTTGTAGGCACCTCGTAGGTCCAATTTCGTAAAGATGCAACCCCTTTTAGCCTGTCAAAGAGCTCCGGAATCAGTGGCAGGGGGTATTTGTTCTTGATGGTGATGGTATTCAAGCCTCTGTAATCAATACAGGGTTGAAGGGTGCCCTCCTTTTTCTTCACAAAGAAAAATCCTGCGGTAGCATGAGATGTGGATTTTCGGATGAAGCCCCTGGCCAAATTGTCCGTGATGTACTCGGACATGGCTTTTGACTCAGCCGGGGACAATGGATAGATACTTCCTCTGGGTGGTGTAGCACCCGGTATCAGATCAATAGGGCAATCATAAGGCCTATGAGGTGGGAGGACCTCTGCCTCCGTTTTGTTAAAGACATCCGCGTACTGCCAATATGCAGCAGGTAAACCAGGAAGAACAGAAGCCGGTTGCGGGGAACCGGGTGGTGGAACGGACTGCAGGCACCTCTCGTGGCAAACAGGACCCCACCGCAGAAAGTCCCCTGAGTCCAGGACAGGTTCTAGAGTTCGGAGCCAGGGAAGCCCGAGGAGCAGGGCGTGGGAGAGACCAGGTAGGACATAGAAGGCAATCTTTTCAAGGTGTAGGACCCTGATCTGCACCTCCACCTCCTTTGTCACCTTGGTTACGGTTTCCTGCAGCGGCCTGCCATCCACCGATGCGATTACACAAGGCGACAATAGGGTATTACGGGGATACCAAGCCGAGTCACTGCCTCTTGGTGAATGAAGTTTCCTGCTGACCCTGAATCCACGTAGGTTAACTCAGAGTAGCGTCTCTGTGGACATATCACCTGCACAGGCAGGGTAAGAGGTTGAGAGGCATCGCTCTCGCCTAGGATGGCCTCTCGTACTTGAGCTAGGCGGAGGAGTTTCCCGGCCTTTCGGGACAATTCCGGCGCTGATGGGATGCGTCTCCGCAATACAGGCATAGGCCGCGAGCCAGCCTCTCTTCTCGGCGTCGTTCCGCCATTCTGACCCGGTCCACCTGCACCTGCGGCGGCAGACACCACAGGCCGTGTACAGGGCGGACTGTGTTCAGAGGTAAGCGGCCGGATGGACCTCCTCTCCCTGGCGGACTCACGGGAGCGCTCTTGGAACCGCATGTCGATGCGAGTGGCTAGCGAGATCAAGGCCTCCAGCTCCGCTGGGATATCCTGACCCGCGACTTCATCCTTTATCCTGCCGGACAGGCCACGCCAGAAAGCACCGGTCAGCGCTTCATTATTCCATCCCAACTCGGAGGAGAGTGTGCGGAAGCTGATGGCGTACTGCCCAACGGTGAGCGCCCCTTGACGGAGGTTGAAGAGAGACTCCGTGAGAGATGCGACCCGGCCAGGTTCATCAAAGACCCTCCGGAATGTCTCCAGAAAGGTCGACAAGTGGGAGACTGCATGGTCATCACGTTCCCAGAGGGGGTTAACCCACGCCAGGGCCTCGCCCTCCAGGTGGGACACCACAAAAGCCACCCTGGCCCGATCAGTGGGATACTGCTGAGGCAACAGTTCAAAGTGTAGGCTATATTTTTTTGAGGAAACCGCGGCACGTCTTAGGGTCTCCACTGTATCTAGGCGGTTGTCCAAGGCGGGGCAGAGGGATCAGAGTGCCACCCGGGGACCGGTCATCGGATACAGACTGGCCTGAGGTCGTTGGTGTCGACTGCAAAGAGACCAGACGATCATTCATCACGGATATGTAAGACAGCATGTGAGACTGCGTGTCTCATTGCACTGACAGCTCCTGTTGTAGGCTCGCGAGCTGAGTGGCAGATGCTGGGTCGGAGGTCTAAAGGGAGGCCAACCGGGTATCCAAGGACTGAAGAAAAGCCATAATACGGTTCTGATTTTCACGAAGATATGCCAGCTCCTTTTGCGCTGAACACGAGGTAACAACGAGGTCCATGGTCTGATTATTCTGTCATGCTTCCTGGGGAAGGCGCCCTAGAGTGGACCCACTGGGCCGTGGTACCGAACTCCCCTGGGTGAGCTGATCCTAGTTTACCCAACCCCTATACAGGGATTGTCAGGGGCAAGCCCAGGGGGTCTAAATACCACAGCAGCTAGTACCAGGGGGGCAGCTCGTAAGGTTAGCCTATACTAAGGAACAGAGAAGTATTCCAGGTAACAGGGTACAAGGCTAGGAGACCAGGAATGGTGCTACCGGGGAAGAGCACAGCAAGGGTTCCAGGAAACAGAGTACAAGGCTGGAGGACAGGAATGTTGCTAATGGGAAGGAGCATAGCAAGGGTTCCAGGACACAGAGCACAAGGAAGTCCTGACCAACAGTCAGCAAGGCAGAAGCAAACTGACTTAATAATCAGGCACCTCCCATCAGAGGAGGTGGCCTGATATACCATGGGAAGAGCAGCTAATGGTCAAGGGGAGTGTCAGGTTGGACCTTGCTGGCCCCTAGAGTCACAGGGAAGGAGTGCACCTAGCGCCGCTGAGTAGGCTCATGAAAATACCATAGTAATGTGCTTATGTGCGAACCCGCTGGTCAGCTGACAGGAAGGCAACATGGCGACGGCTCCGAGACACAGCACGCCTGGATGCCGGACACCCGGTCGGCAGAGGAGCAGGAGATGCGGACCCGGGAGAGGTGAGTTGGGAAGCGGTGCCAGGGGGCCTAATATGATGTAGTTTTCTTCACAACAGTGCTACACCAGTGCCTGGCACACACTGCTACTAGCCAAAAAAAATTTGATTGGCTAGATGCGGTAAAAAATGCATATTAAAGATAGGCGGTGTAGCTGTCTTTACAACAGTGCTACACCAGTGCCTGGCACACACTGTTACTAGCCAAAAACGATTTGCTAGGCTAGATGCACTAAAAAATGGCTAGGAAAGGAAGGTGGTGTAGTTTTCTTCACAACAGTGCTACACCAGAGCCTGGCACACACTGCTTCTAGCCAAAAAAAATTTGCCTGGCTTGATGCAGTAAAAAAATGTCTATTAAAGGAAGGTGGTGTAGCTGTATTCACAACAGTGCTACACCTGTGCCTGGCACACACTGTTACTAGCCAAAAACGATTTGCTAGGCTAGATGCACTAAAAAAATGGCTAGGAAAGGAAGGTGGTGTAGTTTTCTTTACAACAGTGCTACACCAGTTCGCGGCACACACTTCAACTAGCCAAAAATGATTTGCTTGGCTAGATGTAGTACAAAATGCTTATTAAAGACAGGTGATGTAGATTTCTTCACAACAATGCTACACCAGTATCTGGCACACACTGCTACTAGCCAAAACAGATTTGCTTAGCTAGATGCAGTAAAAAATGCCTATTAAAGACAGGCAGTGTAACTGTCTTCACAACAGTGCCACACTAGTGCCTGGCACACACTGCTACTAACCAAAAATATTTGCTTGGCTAGATGCAGTAAAAAATGCCTATTAAAGACAGGCAGTGTAGCTTTCTTCACATCAATGCTACACCAGTGCCTGGCACAAACTGCTACTAGGGAAAAAGATTTGCTTGGCAAGATGCAGTTAAAAATGCCTATTAAAGACAGGCGGTATAGCTTTCTTCACAGCAATGGTACACCAGTGCCTGGCACACACTTCTACTAGCCAAAACGGATTTACTAAGCTAAATGCAGTAAAAATGCCTATTAAATGCAGGCGGTGTAGCTTTCTTCACAACAGTGCTACACCAGTGCCTGGATCACACTGCCGCTAGCCAAAAAGAATTTACTTGTCTAGATGTAGTTAAAAATGCCTTTTAAAGACAGGCGTATAGCTTTCTTCACAACAATGCTACACCAGTGCCTGGCACACACTGCTACTAGCCAAAAAGGATTTGTTTGGCTAGATGCATTAAAAAATGCCTATTAAAGACAGGCGGTGTGGGGCGTGGGCTAGCGGAGCATGTGAGCGGACATGCCGTGAGGAGCTCCCGCGGAACGCCGGCTACTTATCCTGATCAGCCCGCTTAATACCACCACTAAAAGGCCTCTGCAGCGGTGGACACACTGCTTGGAGGCAGGAGACTGAAACCGGAGGCCCCGGAGTGCGATTATGCCCCGCCGCAGGAAGCAGGAGCTGGGAGCAGGAGGAGGAGGGGGCTCTCAAGATGGCGCTGCTGCCCGCCTGGAAGCGGAGCGGGAGAACGCGGCTTGCCAGAGGCGCATGACGGCAGCTATGAAGCTGCAGAAGTACGCTCACCATAGTGAAGACCATGAGGTGGTGTGAGGAGGAGGGAGATGCCCATGTGGAGGAGGATGGCAATGGATCCAAGGGAGAGGTGGAGGCGAGGGCTGAAGCTGCAGAGAGGGAGGAGGGTGCAGATGGACAACGGCAGGGACTGGAGATCCCAGAGGAGCCCACTATGAAGGACTTATTTACTTTAGTGTCATCTATGAAAATGACTCTGAACACTGTAGCTACCAGTGTTCAGGGATTAAAAGGAGAAATTGCCAGCATCAATGTGGCTTTAAAGAAATCTGATGCACGCATGTCTGAGGTGGAGGAGAGGGTTGGAGCCACAGAGGATAGAGTGCAGCAATTGCAGCAGTCTTACAACAAACATACTAAGCTGCTGGCTGAAGTACTGGCAAAAAACGACGACTTGGAGAATAGATCGCGGAGGAATAATCTCCGGCTAGTGGGGTTCCCTGAGAAAGCGGAGGGAAGAGACCCCACCGCGTTCATTGAACATTGGTTGAAGGATAAAATTGGAGAGTCATCCTTAACTAAAGTATATGCTGTGGAAAGAGCTCACAGGGTACCGATGCAGCCCCGGCCACCGGGATCGGAACCTCGTACGATCCTGGCCCGGATCTTGAACTTTAGAGATAGAGATATAATTTTGAGAAAGGCAAGAGATGCGGAAGATATGACATATAACGGCCAAGAGATAGCGATATATCCAGACTACTCACCGATTGTACAAAAGCAACAGAAAGAATTTACTGGCGTTAAAAAGAGAATGCGAGAATTGGGACTGCAATATTCAATGTTCTTTCCCGCCAGATTGAGAGTGGCCGCTCTGGGGAAGGTGCAATTTTTTGTTTCACCAGAAGAGGTGTCACAGTGGCTGGACTCAAATGCCAAACGTCTCAGAGCGAGTGATGGCTGAGCTATACATGGTCTGATTGAGGTTGGACTGCCTGTGACCACTCCGCAATGGCGGGAATGGGAAGAACCGATGAAAACCTGGACTTGGTGCTGGACTGTATTTGGTAAAGGGAAGGTTGTTTTTTTTTTTGCTGGGGGGGGGGAAATGAAAATGATTTTTATCCTTTTATACGCATGTTTTTCTGGTCCCCCTTTTCTTTTTCTTTTTCTTTTTCCTTTTCTTCTCTCTTGTGTGCGGCAGCACTGCTAGATAGACCGCCTACTGGCAGCAATGCCAGTATGTGCTCAGGTTATTTAAGAATGTTGGAGATGTGAAATATATATATATATATATATATATAGTGTTTTTTGCCTTAATGCAAGATGAGTGCACATAAGATGCTACATGCTGACTTCTCAGAGTGTAATGCCTTAAGGGTGGAGGGGGGGGGAATGCTCAGAGAGGGGGCAATGTGTGTTATACGTTTATGAGGGGGAAAAGTTGGGCTGTTACCTTATTGTGTATTATGTGGTGTTCAACAAGGCGGGAGGAGAAAAGGATGGTAAAGAAGTCGTTGGCTAGGAGGAGGTGGACGACGACAACCGCTAGGATTTGGAGACCCAAACTGTCCAAAGATGGCGGACGTACTGGGGCAGAGAGGGGAAGACCGGGGGGGAGGAGGTGGGGAAGGGAGGGAGGGAAGGGAGAAATTGGAATCTAGACGGTGGGGGACGGTTGTAAAAATGCAGATTATATGGAATGGCTGACATTAAGGTGTTGGGCTGGAATGTGAGGGGGATGTCTGATGTCACTAAGAGGGCGGCTATATTCCAATACATTTTAGACCAGAAACCAACGATTGTATGTTTAATGGAAACGCATTTGGTGAAAGAAAAGCTGGCTCTTGTGCAGAAGAGATGGATTCAGGAGTCCTATCATTCTATGTACTCTTCCTACTCGAGGGGGTATCTGTGCTGATTCCCCGGACCACTAAATTTGACACTATAGACGCACGTGTAGATACAGAGGGACAGTATGTTATACTGGTGGGCAAGATACATGGACGATTGATGGCTGTAGTGGCTATGTATATCCCTCCGCCCTACTCGAGTGTGAAGATTAAAGAAATTATGGAGTGGATGGGACACTTGGGTGAGATACCTACACTGTTAGTGGGAGATCTCAACAATATCCAGGATGACTATTGAGACAAATTTAAGTGTAGCCCACCTAGGACGCAGGGACATATCACTTCCTTTGGGATACTTCTTCAAGAACTAGGGTTAAGAGATGTTTGGAGGGAAAGGAATCCAGGAGTCAGATGCTTCTCCTGTTATTCAGCTACACACAATACACTCTCACGTATAGATATGGCGCTGGGGAATGGTCACATGAACTAATTGGTGCTGAATGTAGACTATTTGCCTAGAGTCATCTCTGATCATAAACCTGTCTATGTCACAATAAGGTCCGGGGAAGTGCAGACGGGCAATAAGGCGGGTTGGAAACTACACCCGGCATGGATGCAGTCAATAAATATGTTACAGATACAGAAGGAGATTGAGGAATTTTTTACGTTTAACGATCGAACGGCCAGCCCGTCAATTATCTGGGACGCAATGAAGGCATATTTAAGGGGACTGTTAATTAAAGAAATAAATATACGGAAAACTATAACACGTCAGGAAGAAGGAGAGAAGGTGGAGGCAGTGAGACAGGCTGAGGAGTCTTTGATACAGAGGGGCGGGGGGGGGCGACTAGACTACTGTCACCACCCGGGGGTCTGCTGCCCGTGCTCCTCGGCCTGCTTCCTCCACTCCTCCGGCTCCTACCGCTCCTGCCCGGTGTCCAGGTTCCCGGGTGTCGTCTGTCTGCCGACGGCTCCGTGGCGCTGGCAACCGCCGCCCATTGGTCGGTCGGGTTGCGGCTTCCAGGGCTTCGTCTGCTCCTCGGGTGCGCGCACCCGTCCCCAGCCGCAGGGTTCCAGCGCCCTCTGCTTGAGTAGCGCTGCTCATCTCCTCACTTCCGGGGCTACTGCTTGAGCACATGAAACTACATCTCCAAACCTGTATCTGCTGGAGAACTGCAGAGAGCATGCTCCTCCCCTCAGCCAATCACCATGCTTCTGTGTCCTGCCAATCAGGACTGCCCTGCTGTGATATAAACTTCCTGTTTCCAGTCAGTCTTTGCCAGGGCAATTTCTAGTTAGTGAATTTGCTATTCCTGGTCTGGTTAGGTTGTTCCTTATCTTGCTTGATATCTGATTTCTGTGTGTTCCTTCCTGCAGATCTCCTCCCTGCCGGCTCCTCGCTGACTCCCGTGTTCCTGGCCTGTTACCCGGATCTCTTCCATGCTGAGATCGCTGTCGCAAGTCCTGCTCCAGATTCCCCGTGTTCCCGGTTCCCCGTGTCCTATCTTATACCCGGTTGCGGTGTTGTTTCCACGTTGCCTTGGGTCGGTTTAACACCCGAGTCCGCTTCATTGGTCCTTCCGAGGTTGGTACCGGCGGTATCCCTGTATAGGGGTTAAGCGCTCCGGGGCCTCCTTCGGTGGTGTTCCGGTGCTGTGGCCGGGTGGCCCTCCCCTGGGGCGTGGGTCCGTGTTCTGTTCAACAAACCTGTTAACTTTACTGTACTGGTCCGCCTCTCTGTCAACCAGGTATCGGCACCCGCACTACGCGGTCCAGTGGGTCCACGTGTGGGGTCTGTCAGTAGGACGTGACAGATCTTGCCCTGTCCATGGACCCCGCTGATACCAGGTTTGATGCCCAAAGAGAGCTGGCCGGACTTCGCCAGAGTCACGACCAAGTCGTGGCATTTATCCAGTCTCTAGAGGCCCGCTTAGGCGCGCTCTCCACCACTGATCCCGCTCTCTCTTCTCAGATGTTGGGTCTCCACCAAGAGTTGGACCATCAGAGAGGGATACAGACTCGGATGCTATCCCATATGGCCTCCGTGGACGATCGGCTTACCAGCCTACAGAGAACAACGGGAAACCCAGGTCCCGTCCCCGTACTGCCAGCGGGAGCTCCGGCCGGACCTGTGTCTTCACCACGCCTGTGCCAGCCCACCAGGTATGCAGGGGATCCTAAAGCATGTCAGGGGTTCATTAACCAGTGCCAACTTCACTTCCGGTTACTACCACACCAATACCCGACGGATGAGGCAAGAGTAGCGTTTCTGGCTTCGCACCTCGAGGGGGAAGCACTGGCGTGGTTCAACCCGTTATTGGAGAGAGAGGACCCCATCGTGTCCAACCTCTGGGCGTTCCTGGACACATTTCGTAGGACCTTCGATGAGCCGGGACGGGTGGCCTCCGCCACCTAGGCACTCTTCAACCTACGACAAGGTAACCTGTCTGTTGGGCAGTATGCCATCCGATTCCGCACTCTGGCTTCCGAACTCCACTGGGCGGATGAGCCCTTGGTCAGTGTCTTCTGCCGGGGTTGTCAAGTCGGATCAAAGACGAACTGGCGGTTCGGACCTGCCCAGCTCCCTGGAGGAGTACATCACCCTCGCTGTCCAAATTGACCGTCATCTTCAGGAGCGGTCCCAGGAGAAAACGCAGGAGAAAAGACCCCTTCGCTTGGCTCCCACTTTCCAGCGGCCCCTTCTTCCGGTACCCGCAGCACCTCCGGCAGGTCACGAGGCCATGCAGGTGGATCGCATCCACTCCCGGACCCAGACGAGGGAGGAGAGGATCACCCGGGTCTGTGCCTTTACTGTGTAGGATCTGACCACTTTCGTCGCCAATGCCCCAAGTGGCCGGAGAACCTTCATCTAGGACAGGTAAGAGAGGCTAACCTCACGGAGAACGATTCTTCTCACCCTCTCACTATTGCCATCCTGGTTAAGGTCGGAGACAAACGTCATTCGGAGGTGGCTTACCTGGATTCCGGGTCTGCAAGTAACTTCGTGCAACAAGAGACGGCGCAGCGCTACGGTATTCCCATATACCCCCTGCAGCATCCCCGCGTCATCATCTCGGTCGATGGGAGACCCTTACAGGACGCTGTGACGGGTGTCACCGGAGAGGTGGAAATACAAGTCGGTGCTCTGCACACGGAACGCCTCACCTTCTATGTCCTGCCGACCCTGTCTCCCCCGTTCATGCTCGGTCTTCCGTGGCTCCGCATGCATGAACCAGTACTGGAATGGCGAACAGGTGAGGTCCTGCGGTGGGGGCAGGCTTGCCATAGCCGATGCCTACTTCCCCTGTCCCCCGTCCGGCTGCCACCTTCACCGGCAGCGCTGTCCGGGTTGCCCTCGGCTTTTTGGTCGTATGCCGACGTCTTCGACAAGAAGGAAGCCGAGACGTTACCCCCGCACAGACCGTATGACTGTCCTATTGACCTGGTGCCTGGGGCTCCACTCCCGAAAGGCCGCATCTACCCGTTAAACCCTGCCGAGACCCAGGCAATGTCTGAATACGTAAAGGACAGCCTGGCGCGGGGTTTCATTCAGAAGTCCTCCTCGCCTGCAGGGGCAGGGTTCTTCTTCGTGAAGAAGAAGGACGGCTCCCTACGCCCGTGCATAGACTATTGGGGTCTCAACGCCATCACGGTGAAAAATAAATACCCGCTTCCCCTCATACCAGAGCTTTTCAACCGGCTACGTGGATCCCGGGTTTTCACAAAGCTGGACCTCCGAGGGGCGTACAACCTGGTCCGGATACGGGCAGGAGACGAGTGGAAGACCACCTTCAATACCCGGGACGGACACTACGAGTATAAGGTAATGCCTTTCGGTCTCAGTAACGCTCCTGCTGTCTTTCAGGAATTCGTGAACGATGTCTTCCGGGACCTCCTGTACGTGTGTGTCGTGGTCTACCTGGATGATATCCTGGTCTTTTCTCCGGACCTTCCCACTCACAGGCGAGATGTCCGACGGGTCCTACTCCGGTTATGGGAGAACCAGTTATTTGCGAGTACGAGAAAAGTCTATTCGAGCGGACGTCTTTGCCCTTCCTGGGCTACGTTATCTCCGATGTCGGTCTTGAGATGGACCCAGAGAAGGTTTCCGCGGTCCTGTCGTGGCCTCGACCCGTGGGACTTAAGGCCATCCAGAGGTTCCTAGGCTTCGCCAACTACTATCGGCAGTTCATCCCTCATTTCTCCAATGTGGTCAAGCCACTTACCGCATTGACCCGGAAGGGAACGCCTGCGAAGGCTTGGACCCCCGAGGCAGAATCCGCCTTCGTGACGCTCAAGAGAGCCTTTTCCTCGGCTCCAGTCCTCCACAGGCCAGTGACTGATAAACAGTTCTTCCTGGAGGTGGACGCATCTCCTCCGGAGCCGTCCTCACCCAGAAGTCCTCCTTAGGGCATATGGTGACATGCGGCTTTTTCTCTAAAGCTTTTTCCTCCTCAGAACTACTCCATAGGGGATCGGGAGCTGCTGGCCGTCAAGATGGCGCTGGAGGAGTGGCGATACCTCCTGGAGGGCGCCTCCAGGTAAGACACTGGTACCCGAGGCTGATCGTAAGCACGTCCTTCGCTGGGGTCATTCATCCAGACTCGCAGGCCATGCAGGGGTAACGAAGACCCAGCTCCTGATTGGTTGGTACTACTGGTGGCCGCAGATGCGTCAGGACATCTCCGACTATGTCTTTGCCTGTTCTTCCTGTGCTCGAAACAAGACGCCCAAGCGACGGCCCGTCGGGCCCCTTCTTCCCTTGCTGGTGCCCTCGGAACCATGGAGGCACATCGCCATGGACTTCATCACCGACCTTCCTGTCTCCTCCGGCAACACTGTGGTATTGGTAGTGGTCGACAGGTTCTCCAAGATGGCTCATTTCGTTTCCCTGCCCGGTCTTCCGTCTACCCCCAGATTGGCTGAGCTGTTCGTGTCACATGTTCTCCGTCTGCATGGTCTTCCCTCTAACATTGTCTCCGACAGGGGTGTACAGTTCGTCTCCAGGTTCTGGCGTTCTCTCTGCAAGAAGCTCGATGTCAACCTCGACTTCTCTTCGGCTTATCATCCTCAGTCCAATGGGCAGGTCGAACGAGTAAATCAAGTGTTGTCTGGGTACCTGCGACACTTCGTCAACGCCCATCATGACGACTGGTCCTCCCTGCTTCCCTGGGCCGAATTTTCCTATAACAACCATGTTGGTGAGTCCTCCCGTAAGACCCCTTTCTTTATCGTCTACGGACACCATCCTAGGGTCCCACGTCCCGTGGCGGACGCGACTCCAAATCCAGCTGCTGACGCGCTGGCTCGGGACTTTGCCAAAACCTGGGAGGCGACCCGCACAGCCCTGGAGAGCGCTTCCCAGCGGATGAAGGGTCAGGCTGACAAACGCCGTGTGGACTCACCCCTGTTCAACCCCGGAGACAAGGTATGGCTTTCCTCCAAATATGTACGCCTCAAGATGCCTTCCTACAAGCTTGGTCCTCGTTATATCGGTCCCTTCGCTGTAGTCCGGAGACTGAATGAGGTATGCTACCAGCTGCGATTGCCTCCATCACTGCGTATACATAACTCTTTCCACCGATCTCTTCTCAAGCCTCTGGTCCTCAACCGCTTCTCCCAGGATCCGGACACGCAGCCTCACCCGGTCACGGACTCTGACGTGTTCGAGATCAGTGCTATTCTGGACATGAAAGTGAGGGGCCGGTCTAAGTGGTATTTGGTCGACTGGAAGGGGTTTGGTCCCGAGGAACGGTCCTGGGTACCCGAGGCAGATGTCAATGCCCCGCGCCTTCTGCGCAGGTTTCTGGCCAGGTTCCGTCCGAGGGGGCGTGGAGGAAGGGGTACTGTCACCACCCGGGGGTCTGCTGCCCGTGCTCCTCGGCCTGCTTCCTCCACTCCTCTGGCTCCTACCGCTCCTGCCCGGTGTCCAGGTTCCCGGGTGTCGTCTGTCTGCCGACGGCTCCGGGGCGCTGGCAGCCGCCGCCCATTGGTCGGTCGGGTTGCGGCTTCCAGGGCTTCGTCTGCTCCTCGGGTGCGCACACCCGTTCCCAGCCGCAGGGTTCCAGCGCCTCTGCTTGAGTAGCGCTGCTCATCTCACTTCCGGGGCTACTGCTTGAGCACATGAAACTACATCTCCAAACCTGTATCTGCTGGAGAACTGCAGGGAGCATGCACCTCCCCTCAGCCAATCACCATGCTTCTGTGTCCTGCCAATCAGGACTGCCCTGCTGTGATATAAACTTCCTGTTTCCAGTCAGTCTTTGCCAGGGCAATTTCTATTTAGTGAATTTGCTATTCCTGGTCTGGTTAGGTTGTTCCTTATCTTGCTTGATATCTGATTTCTGTGTGTTCCTTCCTGCAGATCTCCTCCCTGCCGGCTCCTCGCTGACTCCCGTGTTCCTGGCCTGTTACCCGGATCTCTTCCATGCTGAGATCGCTGTCGCAAGTCCTGCTCCAGATTCCCCGTGTTCCCGGTTCCCCGTGTCCTATCTTATACCCGGTTGCGGTGTTGTTTCCATGTTGCCTTGGGTCGGTTTAACACCCGTGTCCGCTTCATTGGTCCTTCCGAGGTTGGTACCGGCGGTATCCCTGTATAGGGGTTAAGCGCTCCGGGGCCTCCTTCGGTGGTGTTCCGGTGCTGTGGCCGGGTGGCCCTCCCCTGGGGCGTGGGTCCGTGTTCTGTTCAATAAACCTGTTAACTTTACTGTACTGGTCCGCCTCTCTGTCAACCAGGTATTGGCACCCGCACTACGCGGTCCAGTGGGTCCACGTGTGGGGTCCGTCAGTAGGACATGACAACTACGGACTGCACAGGAAGAACTGGATGGGTTCAGACTGGACAAGGCGCTTAAAAGAAACGAATTTAGACGTATGGCCTTTTATGAGGAGGGAGAGAAGGTTGAGATTTGCTGTCGTTGGTGGCCTCGGCACAGAGGAAAACTCCATTCGTTTATTCGATGGACAGTCCAGATGGGTCTAAAATAACAAACTCCGCTGATATTGGAGAAATTTTCCTTGACTTCTATGGGAGATTATATTCCTCTGGGGCGGAGGTCGGCACGGATAGTATTGAGGCGTATTTGGCTGATTTGAAACTACCTAGGTTGTCGGAGGCCGACAGGTCTAGCCTGGAGGCTCCGATTACATATGAGGAATTAAGTATAGCCTTGACATCTATGGCCAATGATAAAGCATCGGGGACGGACGGAATACCAGTGGAACTTTACAAACGTTTGGAAGAGGTACTGCTGCCAAAACTGCAGGAGGTGTTAGAATGTTCAATGGAGGAAGGGGTACTGCCTATGTCTATGAGAGAGGCGACAATTGTTGTTCTACCAAAGGAGGGTAAAGACTTGGGACTTCCAGAGTCCTATAGGCCTATTTCTTTACTATCTGGAGATATTAAGATACTAGCTAAAGCCATGGCTAATAGACTGACGGGTGTTGTCAATACTTTGATACATCCTGATCAGTCGGGTTTTATGCCTAGCAGGTCCACCGCTGTGAATCTAAGGAGACTGTTTCTTAATATGCAGTTACAGGCTGATAATGCGGGTAGGAGAGTTATAGCCTCTTTGGATGCCCATAAGGCTTTCGACTGTGTCAGCTGGCAATTTCTATGGGCGGTACTGGAATCCCTGGGTTTTGGACCTATCTTTTTGTCATGGATACGTCTGTTGTATACCCAACCGGTGGCCAGGGTTCGAGTAAATGGGGCACTATTTGGGCCGATAAATTTGCAGAGGGGTACTAGACAGGGATGCCCACTCTCCCCGCGCCTATTTGCACTGGTTATAGAACCGTTGGCTGCTAAATTGAGGAGCGATAGGGTAATGACTGGGTTTAGATATGGGGAGATGGAAGAGAGGGTGGCACTCTATGCAGATGATGTTTTGCTGTTCCTTGAAAATTCCGGAGACTCACTGACAAGAGCTATGAGTATTATTAACCAATATGGAGATATGTCGGGACTCAGAATAAACTGGCATAAATCCACATTGTTCCCATTAGACGAGGAACTGACATCTGTGACGGAGAGTGGGGGCCTTAGAGTAGTGGATAGATTTAAGTACCTTGGAATCTGGGTGTCGACTCCCATTACTAAGTTCCTGGATCTAAACTTACATCTCTCAGTTGTTGGGCGAATAAACTTGATTAAAATGGTGTTAATGCCTAAACTACTTTATGTATTTCATAATGCACCAATGCCCATATCCCGGGCCAGGTTCCGACAGATTGATTCTCTGTTTCGAAGCTTGATTTGGGGCAAAAAACAGGCTAGACTGAGACTGGAACTTCTCCAAAGACCCAAGGACTAGGGAGGACTAGCTATGCCTAATCCCTATTTGTACTACATCGCGGCACAGAGTCAACATGTGAGGGAGTGGGCACAGAGGGCGGAAAGCTATCCTATTCAAAAAATTTTGGAAAGAGTGACCAATAGAAGCCCACCGATATTGAGTGTAGAAGATGGGTCGATGGGAAGAATGGGAAGTCAATATCCTACTTTGCTATTGATGCAGGGAATTTGGGAAAAACTGAAAACAATTGGAGGAGTGAAGGGATTGACAAATCATTCCCCCTTATGGAATAATACCAAGCTCCCAGAGATTGTTAAAATGGGATGCCTGGTAGAGTGGAGGGAGAAAGGAATTGTGCTGGCACAACAGGTACTGGAGGGACGGAGACTTAGGCCCTTTCATAAGCTGAGGGAAGAATATGGTTTACATCAGTACTTACAAATGAAACATGCAGTTCAGACACAGGCGGAGAGAGGAGGACTGACGATACAGATGGATTTGGTCCTAGACTATATATGCGAAGGAGGACCCACGAGAGGGGTGATAGCAACAACGTACCGAGACATATTGCATACCTTTTTGATTCAATATCCTTTCAGGGCCAGAAATCGGTGGGAGATGGAGGTGGGAGATCTGGAGGACGACAAATGGGAATCAATATTGGAATGGATCCCGAAGCAGTCACTTCGGCAGGCTATCACAACTCTACATTCTGCACAGGGTATATAGAACACCAGAATTTCTACACAAAATTAAACTAAGGTCAAACTCTGAATGTGCAAGGTGCCGAATGGAGCCGGCTGGTCTGCTGCACATGCTGTGGCTCTGTCCACGGTTGTCGGCATTCTGGATTATGGTGCTAGCTAGAGTGGGAGGTGCTTACGGGTGCAATGTACCTCGGGATCCAGTGGTGTGCTTGCTGAGGTTTGTGGATGAGTTACAGGCGGATGATGCAACTACCTTCCCCCCACAGGTCCTATTTTTGGGGAAACACGGTAAAACGGCTATTGCACGACTGTTGTATATTGCACGCAAGGTGATCGCAAAGCACTGGATTGGGGTGGAACCGCCATCGAGAAGGGAGTTTGTGACGCAGGCTAATTACATTTCACTTTTGGAGAAAGGAATATACCGTAAGAGGGGAAAGATGGATCTTTATGATAAGATAAGGTCTCCCTGGCACAACTATGGAGTAAGATAGATATGATGCCTGAACTTGAAGAATGTAATATGAAACACCTGCGGGATGATGTAAATATGGGTAATTCTGCATTAGCTAAGTTGTATTCTCTGCTTTTTTTATACAAGTATATATGGATTGTATCTGCCGTCTAGAGGGGGGGGGGGAGGGGAAGGGTAGGGATAAGGGTAGGGAATTCAATTGGGAGTGGGGAGGGAAAATTTTGGGAATTTATAAATTTTAAAATTGTATAAATAATTGTTATTGTTAATGGACATGTATTGACCATATTGTTTAATAAATACTATCTGATTAAAAAAAAAAAAAGACAGTCTCAGATGTCACGGGTGGCTTGCCCGAGGCCTTGGCCCTGGGAGTCAACTGAAATGGGTATTTACAGGGATTATATACAGTTTTTGTCGTGACGCCACCTGCTGCGTCTGGTGATGGATCATCAGCGCCGCTACAGTCCTCCGGAGGCCTGTGGGATTGCAGTCGTGATGGCATAGTCCCCGCAGGCAGGCCTGCGACCTCCAGGGCAGAGTGGTGAGGATGGACAGATTGCAGCAGAGCTGGGACGGTTTGGAAAGATAGAAAGAGTATATGGAGTGGCACGGTGAGGGAGAAGAAAGAATGCATACACGCAGCAGAAGTCTCTTTACCTTTTACTGATGGTATTCAGCAAATGGTCCCAAGCACTGACGGGTAGCTGGGTTGCACAGTGGGCTCCCACAGCAAGTGGGTATAAGCCCTCCTCTGTGTGTTTAATGAAGCACAGTCTATTAAATTCTGACTTGCTTCCACTCTCTTCTTCTTCTGTCTGTATTTCTCTCTCTCTCTCCTGTGCGGTCTCCGGGACGACCTTTCTCTGGCACTGCAGTGCCCTGCTAGTCCTGACTCCCTCTCTGTGACTCTCCTCAGGAGACCGGGTAGCTGAAGCTTCTTTGCTGCCAAGGGGTTTTCAGTGGGACTTGGAGTTCTCCCACTGGTGTGGATCCCCAATATCCATTTCTCTTGCTTGGAACTAGCTCGTGACTAAGCCTTCGGTTCCTAGTTCTGTTCCTTTCTTCAGTTCCTGTCTCTCACTTAGGTGGGTGGGATACTGAAGGGCTACTTTGCGTCTCTGGCCTGGGCCTACTCGTGGCCCCAGCACCAGAACTCTCCTGCAGCTTTTCTAGCGTCTGCCACACTCTGACTAACTCCGCCCCCAGCAGCAGTATTTATAGGGGATCCTTCCTAAGTGCAGCAGGTTGAGGTCCCCCTACTGTGCTGAGGTGGAAGGTGTTATTTGCAGTAGGTACCTGCTGTGGAAACCCAGCTGTGCAGCAGAGAGATATGTGGTTACCTGAGTGGGCAGGGCGCCACCCCCCTTCCCTAGGTAACATCAGTACTCCGGGACTGAGCAATTTTGTGAAAACAAAGATATAACAATTATAACATATATACATGGTTTGAAAAATTGAAAAATTACAAAAAGACACTTAGGCTACCTTCACATTTGCGTTTGTGTCTGCATGCTGATGGCATGCAGACACAAACGCAGTTAAAAGCATGTCATTTTGATGTGTCCGCAGCGGAGAATGTCCGCCTGCGGACACATCACTGTGCAGCCTGGGCAGCCAATCGGAGGTGTCCGGGGGCGGGCTGGAGGCGGAGATCAGCGTCGGAGATCTCCTCCTCCCCGCCGCCGGTAAGCTCCAGGACGTGTCGGCGGAGAGAAACAGCTGATTTGACAGCTGTTTGAATCTCCCGCGACGACACCGAGAGGAGATGTCGGCGCAGGAAGATTCAAACAGCTGTCACATCAGCTGTTTCTCCCCGCCGACACTGCTAGGAGCTTGACATCCTGTGACATCACCGGCGGCCACCGGAAGAGATTTCAATGGGTCCGCAGCGTTCTCCTGCGCTGTCAAGCGCAGAACACTGCGGACCCATTGACGCCAATGTATTTTTTGTGCGCTTGGGGAAGCTTGCTGATTTTCCAAGGTCCCCGAGCGCACAAAAAATGTAACATGCTGCGTCCCGGGTGCGGACGCAGGACCCTGGAGGGAGCAGATATCGTCCGCATCCGCACCTGAATGCAGCAAACGCAGGCACTATGCGTTCCTATGTTAAACATAGGAACGCAGTGCGCATGCGTTTGACTGCTTATGGGAACGCAGCATACGCTGCCTTCCCATACGCAAATGTGAAGGCAGCCTAAGAAAAATATTGAAAAATAGAAAACCGGGTAAGTCTATACAGTGCTAGTCCATTCACCTCACCGTAGGCTTTTTAAAATTTGTTGCTATGTTTGTCCATTGACCGTAGTTCATTGAGTTTTAAAGAGTTCAAAATTCAAAAGGTGAAAAGTTCAATAGAGTCCTTACAGTAATGTCTCTGTACGCTCTGCGTAATAAGGGGGAAAAGTATTTTCAAATGCTCACATTTTAACAACAAACAGGGTCCCTATGGGTGTCTCGGCTTAGGAGACCTGGTCCCGCCCCAGGCACTTTCTGTTCCTAACTTAATGTGCGTGGGACTGGGCCCAGTTCCTCTACCCTTCTGTACACTACTATTTACAATTCTGTTTGTACAGTTCCTTATTTACACTGCTTTTTAAATGTGTTCTACCTTACACCCATTCTCCAAACCTAGACGGGGGTTGACCTCGTGTGCGCCTATGTGATTTTCGCACTACAGGTATCACTGTCTCAGGTGAGGTATCTAATGGTGTTGGTGGTTCAGGTGAGTTTTCTGCGTTGCCTTAGTCTCACTACTGGGCTAGCAGGTGTACCGATTGCAGCATCCTCAGATTCTCTTGCAACGGGTATTTCTTCCTGATTTCTGGGCATCTCTTCTTGGAGTTGGTAGAAGTTTATTACAGGAAATATGATGGCTCCATCTAGTTGAGGCCAATCTTCGGGGAATTCTCCTAGATCAGTTTGGATCATTCTTTCCTTTTGTTCTGGAATGGGATCTGGGATTGAAACTGGTTCTGGAACTGGTTCAAACTCTTGATTG